>CM056494.1:20218679-21418679 GCA_029783415.1 Anisodus acutangulus | reverse complement strand
CCATTTCATATCCGATGTGGGACTCTTAACACTCCCCTGCACGCCCAGACCTTGTTAACTGGAGCATGAATAATATAATTTGGTAGTCCAACATCGATAAACAAAGAATTGGAATGAATCTGACTCTGATACCATGTAAAGAATGGATATTTGGTCTAACTCAACCCCAAAATCTAGCTTATAGGGTGAAGATTGTCTAAGTCTATATAAGGAATCCATGTTACATTTCATATCCGATGTGAGACTCTTAACAGTGTCATCTCCTCATAATTGAGATATTTGTAGTTTTCAAGAACAATTTCCACTAAAGAAAATATGAGAAAAATAATTAATTTTATTTTGAAATTCTAAATTGACAAATAATTTGAAATAACTAATTTTAAAAATTATAATAAAATTTGGGATGGAGGGGTATATCTCAAGAAAATCTTTTTCTCAGTTTAGAATGTAGTTTATCTATCCGGCCATTTTATGAAGGTGACAAAACATCTTCTACGATAAAGATCTTCTTGTCTTTTTATAACATAAGATATAAAATATAATGAAACATAAACATGATACAATCGGGGGCGGAACAATGATTTTTATTAAGGGAACTAAACTATAAGAAAGTACATATATGAAGTAGTTGAAAAAATTCAGCATAGTATATATACTAATTTAACTAAAGAATATCAATTGACTCCTTCCAAATAAGAGTAGCTTTGCCCCTGAATACAACGTGTGTGATGTTATGAATAAATAGCGCATTTTAAATTTTTATTATATGGGACTCTGAATTCCATTTTTTAGGACGATAAGGTGCATATATAAGTGCTTAATGGAGAAATGAAGAGACATGGAAATGGTGCAACCATGGCTTCTCTTTATTTTTCTTCTTCTTAGTGGGGTGTTATGTTATCTATCGTAGTGTGAGAGGACAGTTGCTAAAAAAAAAGTAGCATTACCTTTCGAAATAAATAAACCATATGCTGCTATTTTTTGGAATGTGTGCTATACAAGTCTATGAAGATTGAAAAACACCAAGATAAATCTCCATGCGACTCGTAAAAATATACACATAAAAAATCACGTTTTATTTTCAGATGTTTTATGTGTCAAAATAAAAAAAAATGTTGAAAAATATATTAAAAAATTGTTAAAGGTTACAAAAAAAAAATCCATTATTCAAAACCTAATAAAGGTTATATTATGTAGCCTAACCTTTTGGATTATTGTATTTAATAAGGTACACAACACATCTTTAAAAAATGTTCATTCAGATAATAGTAACTTCTTCTTGCTAATTTCGTTAGGAAATATAAACACACAAATCAAAGCATATATGGTTAGATAAAAAAATTGACGTTAGTTAGACCGGTCTTCCAAAAGTACCATGAATAATATTCTTGATAGTCGAAAGAGGCTAAAAGATAATCTTAGTAGCTCAATTGTTTGACTATTTGAACTCTCACTACAAGGTGAGAGTTCGATTTCACATCTCGTAATCTTCTCCATTTTTTTTCTCTATCTCTTATGTAATAAAATAATTTTAAGAAAAAAAAGAAAGGGAAACCTATATAAAACAAAGAAAAATACCTCTAAATTCTACAAAGAGATTAAAAAAATGAAATTATCTAATTCCCTCTTCTGGCTAGTGATGGTCAAGTAAGAAATACACAATATACAATGACTCAATACTTGAAGTCGGCGATAAATATGGATCACATCTCCCTATTCCTATCCGATAAAAGAAGATATATAGTCATGTTGTGTCTAATTAGCATATATTATATATTTGTATTGGCCATTCATTTATGGGACGAGAACTAATTGAAAATTACATTTTCAATATCTTATTTATTGGTCGATGATATTAATGTGTACGGTGTACCTAGTCATTCCAATGCGTTCAGATATGCTCACTCCTCAAATTTACCCCCTCTTTTAAATAAATTAATATACACGAATAATGTAATTTTCTTCTACATTTATTATTTTTTTAATTTCGCCAATGGTAGACGATAACCTGCCCTGATCAAATTTTGCATATCTCATTTTTCTTACGAAGGGATACCTATAAATATGTTTTGTGTAATTTGATAATGTTGAATTTTTTCTACAACAATACCCATATATACCATATAATTTTCATAAATGGGCTCTAAAGAGGGTTACACATACCTTACAAAATTCATATATATAAGTTAAATTCTTTAAAGAAGAATTTATCAGATTGCTCTAACTAATGCTTATAAAAATTACATATGAGTATTTTAAAAATAACATAATTATATAAATAATTTTATGCTGTCAGTACAGAGAATTTAAAATCTTAAAATAAACATATATTAGAAAGTTAAGTTGCCTAAGATAAACCATGATGTCACCTAAAATTTACCACCCTTTTAATCTGATATGATACGTCAATAAAATAAAGTTGAGGAAAGACCAATTTTCATGGTCACTTTACACACACCATTGCTGATGTTTTTTTTTACTCTCTTTTCCTTAGCAAGCCTTCTATTAATGCCATTTGTTAGAGATGATGTCTTAGTCTTTTGCCAGTTTACCTACATTATTACCTGCTTTAGCAATTTTCATGGTCATTACACACACCAAATGGATTCACCTTTAATAATTAAAAAAAAAGTTTCTTTATGTGGAATGACACGTGAATAGTGACAGATAAGAGTAAATATGAGTTTTTCTTTGAATTGTAAGTTGGTAACGATGTATACAAGTGATATAGGTGAATTTATAATCACTTAATTGAAAATTCTAATCTCTCGGCTTATATGAAAATCAATTTGCTCAACGTACTGAATAGATCTAATTTCATTTGTTTTGATCGAATTATGTTGTTTCTGTTGGGATTACAAGGATTGCAAGAAACGGAAACTATAAGTAACTGCTTATGTAAAAATTGAAATTACAATTCAACTAGAAAACTGAAAATTACAATATAACAACAAAACTGAAATTATAATATTTGTTGAACAAGAAGACCGGAAACTGCTTTGATTTTTGCTGAGTCGAATGTGGCACTCTGTCCTTAAGACAATATTGCCCCGTATGTATCCTTTATACGTCCCGGACAATTCATCTCCCAAGATAAAACAGCAATGGAACAATTGAGCAAAGGAAACTCAAGAGCTACCGTGAAGAATATTGAATAAGAAATGATGTTTGGAAGTTATAGGAAGAACTGATTTTCTGGTTGTATATTTTCGTGTATATCAAGTGTATTTTTTCTGTACCTCAACAATGGTGTAAGTGGTGTTTATATAGGTGAGGGAGGGCTGTTTAACTGCCCCCATAATAGCCATTATTGGCCAAATAATGGCCATTATGGAGGTAGTAAAGCCACCAAAATAAGTGGTGAAAGACCAACGGATTTGGCCATTATAGGAGGAGTAATTCAGCCAAAATAAATGGCTGAATTGAGTCTTTGGACGTTTACATTCTGTCTGCCGAAATTCTGAATTTCTGGAAACTTCAGGGACCAAACTGTACATCTTGAAACTTCATGGACCAAACTGTATATCTTGAAACTTCAGGGACCGAACTGTACATCTGATGAAAGAATTCTGGTCCAAACTGTACATCTGAAGCTTTTGGGATCAAACTGTACTTCTGAAAAAGTTCTCTGGCCCAAAAAGATAATATCAGAAGGCCCACAGCCCACGACCCGTGAACCCGTGAACCCGTGAACTCGAGAACCGGGCAGGACGAGGCGGCGGCAAGGCGTGTGGTCTTTCCTCGAGCAAAGCACATCTAGGTCCTCCCTCCTTTAAACACATGGGATACCCCTTGGGGTCCCAAACCCCAAACCAATTTCGAGTCTTATATACACAACAATTCTTTCTTCCTCTACCGATGAGGGAGAATTGAACACAACACCACACTTTCCATGCTTCAAACACCTCACTTCGTGGACCAATATCTCTTTCATTTCTCAATGAAATTTGACGATTCTTGGCCCTACGGTTATCTACGTACTTAGTAGATCATGCATGTGTGAAGAACCGAATTCTCCAACATACGTAACACTAGTGTTTAAGCTGTTAAAGTTGGTCGGTTGCAACTCCCGTCAAAGGCAAATTTCCAACAGTTTCATGTACAAGCATATTACAATTATGATCCATAGACTATATTGAACACAACTTACTTTCAAGTTCTAATGAAACTACGAATTAGGTCTAACAATCGTACATTCACACCTTCTTTATCCTAAATCACTACTAAAAACATTATATTTATCTACCTTAATTATCGACTTCAATTGAGGTCGGAAAAAAGATCAACTTCATGAGGTCGGTATAAGCCTCATAATTTTTTAAAAATTTCTTTTAAATAAACCGATCTAATGAGGTATGGTAATTTTTAAAATTAATTAAAGAATAAAATCTTAATCTACTTATATTATAAATTAAAAATAAAATAAAAAGATACCGACCTCGTGACGTCAATAATTTTAGAACTAAAATTACCTTACTCAGCCGCGCCTCTCTCTCACTCCGCCGCCGCCATTTTCATCTTGCTGGCCGCCGTCGTTCCTTCCCAATCCATCTGTCTCTGTATTCGTCGCCGCCAGTCCACGCCTTCCTTGTCTCTGTCGCCGTCGCCAACTGATTCTTGAGGTATTATTTTTTCTTTATTTTTCTGTTCGGGTTTAATTAGAAGTTTCTATACAATCTTGATTGATAAATCATTTTTGTGTGTATGTGAAGCTAAATCTGAAAATGAATTGTGGGCTGCTTCTTGTCTTCTTGGGCACAGAAATGAGTTTCTTGCTCTTGCTCCACTTTTTTTATTCTTCTCTCCCTAGCTAAATTTATTTACTTTTTGTAAATGTAGTGTTGGATTTCAATGTATTGATGTAAGAATTTGTGAAATTAGCAGCACAATATTATTGGGTTTCTTTTTTGATTCAAGAATTGAAGGTGGATTTTTAAAGTTAATATTTATATTGCTGATATTTGGATTTTATTGTAACCTATGTAAGAGTTTGTGGATTTATCTGCAAAGCTTATTGTGTTCTCTTCTTTTTGAGTTTTGAATCAGCAATTGCCATTCTTAGTTCAGTTTATGGTGTTTAACTTCTCTATTTTATCATTTTTTTTACTTTGGATTTTGGAGTGTAGAGTAGAGATGCTAGTTGCTGCTATATGCTACCATCTGTATTTTCTGGATATTTGCAAGATCGATTCTATACCTACGCTTTAACGAAACATTAGCTACTCCTACTTATCCTCTTTTGGTATTAAGTTATGGACTTGTTCTTACAGACGTTAAGTTTCACTGTCAATGAATCAACAATTCTTCTGATTGAATTATTGACGCTCTTCTCCTTTTAGTCTGTCCTACATAAAATGTCGTCTTTATTTAAGTAGTAATAATTTAACTTTGAGCTTCCATTTTACCCTTTGTGAGATAATTTGTAAACACATAAATATAGATTGATTTATGCCACAAGTTCCAAAAGTCTTTCTTTTTTCTCTTAAACTCCGTGTTTTGTTAAACTGTGTGTATATGGTTCTGTTTATAGCTAGTGCATCCATTTGCTTCCTTTTGGATTCAGATTAGAATGTAATTAGTTTGTCATCAGATTGATGTCACAATGACTTAGTATTATCTAGATGATTCAGTGATAGAGTTGCTTCTTACTTGTGAACACTTCTTGAGTTTGTATGGGATTTTTCTGTTTCGGAAGCATAGTGCAGTCTGAAACCACATGTAACCACATAAGAAATTGATCTGTGTAGTTCTATATTATATTGGTAAGTCTAACCATGCAACCACCTGTTTTGAGTAACTAACGGCATTCAAATTCATGAACAATGTAGTTGCACTTGCAACTCTTGCTCTTAAATTAGGCATCGTTTCAGATACAACTAAAGTTAAAAACCTATAGCTGCTAATTATTCCAATGCCCTGCTTTATATAAACCAGAAATTCAACCTATTTTAAAACTCCCAGCTTGCTGAAGTAAAAGACTAAATTTCCCCACAATTGTATATATTAAGAAGGCTGTCTGAGATTCTTATACTGATTTATTTGAACCTTATATCTTCTATTATATATAAAGGGCTTGGGTTTCGACGTGTTTGCTTTCAAGTCTTTTAAATCAAAACTGAGGGCATTTGCAATCTTTGACAGTGCTTGGGTAAAGCTGTTTACACTGAAATGTGCCACCTCATCCTCCTCTTTGCCGTTTATATAGTGAACGAGAATGTTCTTCTGCTTCCGATATTTGCTTATATTCTCATATGGTGGCTACTGATTCAATATTTCTTTTTAGAGCCTTTTGCTTCTCTTATAAACATCTGAATAAACCTTTCCTTGCAGGTTTTTTAGATTTGCCCCCAAATCCTCTACTGAAACATTCTCTTTCTAGGATTAACATCTTCTCAATTCACAGAACAGCCAGGGTGCGTAACAAATAAGCCTCAAAGTGCAAGATTTAGCAGAAGCAGGCAAAATGGAGGCAACAATCATGCGAGAAGTAGATCAAAAAGTAGGTGTGTTTTCTAATTTTAGATCTGCTCCTCTTAATGTTTGCTAATTTTCTTCTCCTCCTTCATCTTTTTTTTTTCCGTGTGTTTGTTGGGTTCTCTTCATACTTTTCATAGTCATGTTATTTACTTCTCTCTCTTATTTTTTTTCGAACTTTCAGCTTTATTTCAATCTGCTCTTTAGCTCTGCCGTCGTTTAATCTCTGTTTTTGTATGTCGAACTTCTCTGTCTCTCTGGTGAAGAGCCCAAAAAAGTAGCAACTGAGAAAGGAAGAGGAGAAACTTGAAATTGCAGAAAAAAGTGGGACGTTCTCCAACTGTTTGATGAATATTTGCATACTAATTGAGTTGAGTTGCTTTTATCTATTTGGTAATTATAATCCATCTTAGTTAGTTCGGAGCTGGTTCGTATAACTTGATTGGAAAATGCTCATTAGTTGTTTGATTCAATGATTACATAGTTTTTTGTAAGCAGTGACCAAACTTATATAAAGGGCAGCCCGGTGCACTAAGCTCCCGCTATGCGCGGGGTCCGGGGAAGGGCCGGACCACAAGTGTTTGTTGTACGCAGTCTTACCTTGCATTTCTGCCAGAGGCTGTTTCCACGGCTTGAACCCATGACCTCCTTGTCACATGGCAGCAACTTTACCAGTTACTCCAAGGCTCCCCTTCAGTGACAAAACTTATATGAGTATAAATATTTGGGCTATTTGATCACTTTATTTATTTTCCCTTTAAATTGTAAGATTTTCTTCTGATCTATGAAAAGCTGGAATGCAGTCTTGAAGACGCAAAATAGATATTTGAAAACTATTTCAAGCAAATGGACATTCTTCTTTTTTGTCGAGCTTCATCCACGCGATGGCAGTGCTTCAAATTTAATGGTTAATTTGAGATAAAATATGTTCTGATCTCATCTAAACTCTTATTTGAATTTACAATCTTTTTTCAATAATTTCTTTTCACAGTTGGTATGGTTATTTTTAATGTTAAATGTGCACACAGTCTAGCATTTTGAGATCAATTTTTTTGATTTTGATGTTAATGATGCTTTATGGTTGTGCTATATCTCTAAACTTTCCACCTTTCAGCAAATCTGGACTTGGATGTGCATGCCTCTTCCTTTTACTTAGTTGAAAAGAAAAAGCAACCTAGGAAAAATGAGCGGGAAAGAAATAGGAAAAGTTATGCTGCACTTCTTATTGGTTCACTGTGTAAATCTATATACATGAATGTCTGTGTGTGTGGTACTTCTTCGCATTTTAAGTTAAGAAGATTGTGCTTATATATAATGGGAGAACTGCTTTTTGTTCCAATATTCTGAAGATTGGCATTTGGATTTTTTACGTTCTCTATATTATATAGACAACTTTAGCATTGAGGAATGTACTGTTCCATTTTTGCAGATTCGTTTAGCTCACTATATGCAAATAATGTTAACATACTCCTTTTTTACCTTTCATCTTGCACTTTGACAAATTTCTGTAGTCTATTTGTCTTTTTTCTCTTCTTTGTTTGAGATATAAGGACAAACAATTGATCATTACTTCACAATGAAACATGTGGTTTTTTGTCAAAGTTGCTTAGGCGGCCACAAAAAAAAGACTAAACACAGGACAATTGCTGAGCTTCTAACAAGCTAAGGGCTGCGGAGGATAGGAAAAGGCGGAGGGACAATTAATATGCAGGTATGCAGGCCCAAATGGATGCATTACTTGCTTCGGGGGTATTCCCCCGTGTCCCGGTGACACTCGTAACCAGTGTCCTCCACCTCCCCAGTCTCAGTCAAGGGCATGACGTAGAGTGGACGATCAACAATATCAACTTAGAGATGAGCCCATTAGTGGTGAGGAAGAAAAGGGGGATCATGTGTCAAACACAAAACGTCCTCCTTGAGTTGTAAACTATTTTATTGTTTGTGAATTTGTAAGAATTGTTTAAGTGTTTTGTGGATGTTTAAGTAGTTTGATGTTCTAGACTAATTTAATTTGGACTAGTTTAATGTTTCGTGATTGGTGTGAAGGTTGAAGTAGTTTAATGTCATTTGTGAATGTTTTGGTTTGAATTTGATGTAGTATGCGTTGTTGAATGTTAGTATATGTTCTTGTTGTTGTTTGGTGAATTGTTGGCAGCTATTAGAGCTGGACTTAATTGAATATATAAACTGCTTTGGATTTGACAGGTGGGCAGCTGCAATAGCAGTCAGGTTCTGCAGTTTTTTTCCCCAAGAAAATCAACCTCACGAGGTCGGTAAATTACCAGAAATTCAACCCTACCGACCTCATGAGGTACGTAAATTTGCAGAAATTCTAAATTACCTACCTCATGAGGTCGGTAATTATGAATTTCTGAGTGTTTCAATGGGAATTTGTTTTACACCATGTGTTTTCTTAGTGAGCTGGTTCAATGAGAATGAGGTGAAAAATCATGTTTTATAGCACAAATCCACTAATGTTGGAGGGAAAAACCTTCTTACTAGTTGTGCTCGAGCTTAAGAAATGAGTCGTCTTTGCTAAGAAGCACTTTACCTCCAAAATGAAAATTTTCTGCACAAATTTAATTTAATTTAGCCCAAAAGTGGACATCAAACACCGAATAAAAAAAAACACCATGTCGCGTTTTGCCTTTGCTACCTTTTATTTTCACTCAAAAGAAAAAGAGGCATTAAGAGTATAATAACTTTAGTGGTTCATAAGATCCGTAATTCCAGGAATAATTAACTTGTATTGCAGCATTTCATTTCATTTCTAACGAAAAATAACCAAACATTGCACTTGCTATATACCTACTAGAAACCAATTTTGTAAGTCATATTCTAGCTGAAGTAAAATCAATGTTGACATGTCGTTTCAAATTGTCCAGTTCTAGCAAGTAATTTTATCACATCCATCTTTCTCCAATATGATGGACCACTACATTGGAGACCACTTGTCTATGGGGTGTTAAATTCTAGTCTAAACTATCTTCTATAGGGAGGGGAAGGTTTAAGCTAGTAATTTAATAACCTATATTTTGCCAAGTTGAAAACAGGGTGGTTGGTTTAACACATTTTTCCGATTGATCGAAAATAATTATAGTTGCTAACTAAATATACAAAATATATACCGGCTACTTATGTCAATTTACCTGGTAAATATCTAACACTACTAGAAACAACAATTTTTCCACCGACACGGTGAAAAAATTATGTTATAAAACATGATTTTTCCATCTCATTCTAACCGAACCAGAACGCATGGTAGGATACAAGTTCTCATTGAAACGCTTAGAAACTTCCTAATTTTTTCGTGTGAAAATGCTACTATATAGATTTTTTTTACCTTCAGTGGTTATTCCCACTGAATATATACTGATTTTTAGTGGTGTAAAGATAACCCCTTTTAAGGCCCATTTAATTGGGTTAAGCCCAATAAAGCGTAAAGACAAATATAACTGTCTTATAGAGTGGGGTCCATGATGGGAGAAAAGCCCAAGAGAAGTGATACGACTGAGAATCATAGGTTAGATAGTTAGTACTATGGCTGTCCAACAGGGCGGGTCCCGACGGGACGGGGAGGGTCCCTATCAAAAAAATGTCATGCATGTGATTTTAATTTTCGTTTTGTGGGGCCTCGATTCATACTAGATGGAATATGATGCATTCCAGTTGCAGTTTCAGGCTGAGACTCAGTCTAAGCCTGAGGTTGAGGTGCACTAGTGGGTGTGTCATCTAGTGGTTCATCTAAATTAAAGTCTGATTCATCTACTTTATCATCTAATGGTATATCATTAAAAAAGCAGTATCATCAATATGAATGAAATCAATCAAATCATCGGGAATAGGAATATGATTATTTGAAGAAGTACACTTACCCTTGTTACCCCTACTAGAAGAAGCACCCTTACCCTTACCCGTAATCATACGTTTCAATCTTTCCATTTTAATTATACAAATAAATAATTAAAGTAAATGAAATTAAGTGCGATAATTAAAATTAAGTAACAATAATAATTTAAAGAAGGAACGAAGGTACCAAAACGCCGACATAACGTCGACGTGTAATCGAGGTTGAAAATTAAAACTTTGCTCGATTGATGATCCTCAAGCTAGTTGCCAACTTCACTCCCAATTTTTTTTAAACTTTGATATAATATTTAATAGTAGGAAGATTTGTAGAATTGTAGAGAGATAAATTGAGAGATTAGAGAGATGGTAGGAAGATTTGTGAGAAAAATGAGTTATTTATAGTTGAGAAATAGAGTTAAAGCGTAAATATATTAACTTAGGAGTTAAAAATAAATATTAAGGGGGTAGGTGAGGTTTATGGGGAAGGGGTGCAAAAATGATCGTTATAGCTGTTGCACAACGGCCAAAATTAAAATTTAGCTGTTGTTGCAATGATTATTTTTGCAAAGGGGGAAGGAGACGGGTCAGGATCGGGACGAGACGGGACAGGGTCGGGAGGGGGCGGGTCGGGATCAGGACGGGCGGGACGAACCCAGGCCCTATCCCGAGTTCGAACCCCGACCCTGGTAATTTATTTATATTTTAGGGGATCGAGATGGGACGGGCCGTGTATCGGGGCGGGCCGATCCGCCCCACTGGACAACCTTAGTTAGTACTAGTAGACAAAGTCAATGTTGGAAAATGCCAAGTCAATAACCAGTTTCCATCTAATCAAGCTCTCACTTTAGGGTAGGATCATATTGCTTTCAGAAAGAAGCAATTCAATCATAAACACCAAATGGTAGGGGACCCTCCTCTTCTATCATAAGTAATCTTGTTCTGACACTAAACAAAATTGTAGAATAGTCCGAAATAGGGATGGTAAAATTAACCCAAACTCAAATGATTTGCCCAATTTGTTCAAGATTTTATGAGTTTGGACAAGAGTGATTTTGATGACGAGTTGGTTTGGGCTAGCCCAAGTTGACCCATCATAAATCAACAGTCCAAATGAAATCATGATGATACCCAAACTTGACACACGAAAATGCTCAATTTTAACGATTAGAGCTCCACTCTAGATTAAGATTTGTATTTATAAATAATTATTTAAAGTTCCTTTATTATTTCAGAACAATAAAAATACACCAACGCACCCCAACCACCCACCACACTATCCATCCACCCTACCCCTCCCCTACACCAACCCCACCCAAGCACTAAACCACCCTCACATCTCCGCCTACCTTGCCTACTCCACCCCGCCTCTACCCCCGCTTCTATCCCACCCCCATCTACCCCATACCTAGTAAAAAATATGAAATTTTCTTACCTCCCCTCTACCGCCCTAACCCCACCTACCCCCTCCACCCCCCTCCCCTCCTCAAACTTCTATTTCATATTTTTTGTTACTTTTTTAAAAAAAATATTAAAAATATGAAATTTTTCTTACCTACCCTACCCTCTCCACCCCACCCCCATGCCCTACCCCATCTTCAAATTTCTATTTCATATTTTTTTACTTTTATAAAAAATATGAAATTTTTTCTTACCTCCCACCCTCCCCCTCCACCCCCATGCCCCACCCCCTCCTCAAATTTCTATTTCATATTTTTTTACTTTTATAAAATAATTATTAAAAATATAAATAAAAAAAAATTCTTGCCCCTTGCCCTCCCACACCACCCCCGAAGTTTTTATTTTATATATTTATTTTACTTATATATAAAATTTTATTAAAAATGAGAAATTTTTCGTACCCCATCACCCAACCCCCAACCCCCCACTATCCCCCCGCCATCCCATCCCACCACCAAATTTTTTATTTTATATATTTATTTTACTTTTATAAATTTTTTATAAAAAAATGAGAAAAATTTGCTTACCTCATCCCCATTCCCACCCCACTCGAAGTTTTTACTTTATATATTTATTTTACTTATACAATTTTTTTTATAAAAAATGAGAAACTTTTCTTACCCCACTACCCCCTGCCCTACTCATCCATTATTTTATATATTTATTTTTCTTTTATAAAAAATGAAAAAATTCTTAAAAATATTATTCTTGTTTTAAAAATAAAGATGGAAAAATCAAATAGCATATAAAATAAAATAACATCATAGAAGGTAAGTTTAAAATTTGTAAAACTAATGGGTCAAGTTGGGCAAGTTGGGTTATGACCCATCATTTAGCCCATCTTGACCTGCCCATCTTAGCCTATGTAAGTTTTGGGCGGGTTGGGTATTGGAGCCCATCTTGACCCGTCTAACTTCAGCCCAAATGACTCATCTGCCACCCCTAGTCTGAAAGCATTTCGACAACAATAATAATAATTGGGAGTGCAGTTTCAAGCAAATTAGAGATCTAACTATTATTATTATCAGTGACCATATTATTTCATTGACAATATTAATATTTCTTTTAATTCAAGGGTTTATCGGAGCTAACTTTTCTACCTTCATGGTATGAGTAAGGTCTGCGTACACTCTACTCTCTCCAAACTTTACTTATAGGATAATATTGGGTATGTTGTTGAACTCATCTCTGAACGATGGAATATATCGACCCTAAAGAAAATATGAGGGCATGCGCGATTTAGTTTCCACACTGGTACACATTATTAAGACTACAAGAATTTCTTGAAGACGTACATCATACAATAGAATTTAACGGGTAGGTATATATATATATATATATATATATATATATATTAGGGGTGAGCACGGGTACATGGTACCCAGATATCCGACCAGAATCGACACTAACGACTAGGTTCCGGGTAGATATATTATAATAACGGGTAGAGTCCAAGTAGTAAAATTAGGAACCGATCAATGTTGGGTCCGGTTCCGGTTCCGGCAAATAGAGACAGGGTACCCGTACCCGGAACCGATACCCGGAACTTATAAAATATTAAATATTTTTACTTTTTTGAGAAACATTTGGACCACTTTTAACTTTCTCCAAAATTGTTTGTTGCACGCCTGCACATTGATTTTCCCCTCCCCAAGACACAAATATTTCAGCTTTTTCGCCCCTTTATTCTAGAATGTTCTTTGTGCCCTAAGAGAAAACACCCAAAACTCTCTCAATAACAATGACGTTTTAGCTACACCACCGAGCTTCATCGTCATCGTCGTTGAAGCTTTCTCTTAGGTACTTTCATCGTTGTCGTCGTTGAAGCTTCACCTTTGCCTCTTTCTCTCCCTTGGTTGTGTTCACATCGTTCATAAAATGCATCTGGGTTCATATCTAACTCTTCAATTTCTTTTTAATATCCTATGCTTCTGTTCTATTTTAGGCGATACTCATCTTCAATCTGTATTACTTTTTTATTTGAAATGTAACTCTATTTTTAAAATTTGTGTATATTTTTGTAGTCGTGAAGATGAAATTTAGGGATTTACTAGTATAATAAAGCTTTTCTTTGTATCGAAGAGCTTATGAACATGAAAATAAGTTTAATTAAGATATTTCCAAATTTATTTTGAAATCAACACGTTCAATTAATTGAGTATCAAATTTGGCTTGCAATTTTAGGTTTTGGTTACAGAATTAGCTTTTCTACAATGAATAAGTTTTCTAAAACTTCTTATAAGGGTACTAAATACTCCGATTGCAGGCGAAAAAACTATTGGATGAAATTATTTTAGAACTCTTTTTGATTCTCATAGGCTAAAAAACTGTTGATTAATCTGTGCTTTTTTATTTACAGGGTACCCGAGAACCTACCCGGAACCACAGGGTCCGGGTAATGATTGCTACGGGTAGGTTCCGGATAGTAAATTTAGGAACCGATCTTTTACCGGGTAGGGTTCGAATAGTTAAAAAATGTTAGGATATACGGAGCCGCTCACCCCAATATATATATATATATATAAAAGCACATTCAACTTGTCTAATTTTGTCGCACTACATATTCTCATGAGGTCAAATTCTAACCAACATTCACTATTTAAGAAATTGACATGGTGCTTTTCTACTTCTTTCTCGATGGGTACATTGAAGCGACATGTAATTTATAGCAAGTAAAAAGTCAACTTGAGTACCTTCAAATTGTTAGATTAATGAGAAAGTTCAATTAAAGTTAGTTTAAGAGTACATGTCTCTCCAATAATGTCCCACTAATTTCATCAATATCTCAACTCCCAACTAGATTCTTAAATTCCGTTTGATTTGTATACTTCTTAAAATAATTAATAAAATTGATATGCATATATATATATATATATATATATATATATATATATATATATATATATTTATACCTACCACCATATTTATTTACATTTCGTTAAACATTCCTGGTCTATATAATATCATAATCATGTCAATATTAAAAATTTCAAATGACAGAATCTAACGTGAATATGTAATTCTGTGTATTTAGGACGAAAACATACGTGTGAATTGTGAACAACATGTGGCAAGCTGAAGTAAGTTATAGTTCTCTTCAAATTAAATTATGATTCAGTTATGGCCTTGATCATAATTGGTAGTATTATTATCATCCTAATTACAATATATTACAATATCAATTATGAGTAATGAATTGGAGGTAATTATGAAATTTCCCCATAATTACTCTCTAACAGTCCCCCGCAGTCTTAGCGGAAAGTTCTCGTATGCTGAGACTGTCCCTGAAATTATCAAAAAGCACGCGCGGAATACCTTTGGTGAAGATGTCAACAATCTAATAACGAGACGGTACATGGAGAACACAGACTTGTCCACTGGCAACCTTTTCGCGGACAAATAAGATTCATTCCAATGTGTTCGTGCGCTGGTGCTGAACAGGATTACCGGATAAGTATATCGCACTCACATTGTCACAATAGACCACTGTTGCCTTTTCAATCGGACACTGTAGCTTCAATAGTAGATTACGGAGCCAACATGATTCAGCAACCACATTGGCCACCCCTCGGTATTCTGCCTCAGCACTTAACCGAGACAATGTGGATTGTCGTTTGGACGACCATGAAATGAGATTGTCCCCCAAGAACACACAATAACCGGAAGTGGAACGACGTGTGTCGGGGCAACCACCCATATCTGCATCTGTGTAGGCTGAAGTTTTCAAGATGGAGGACTTATACAGATGTAGGCCAAAATGGAGATTGCCCTTAATATACCGTAGAATCTTTTTGATAGACCCCATATGTTCTTACTTCGGGTCATGCATGTGTAAACAAACTTGTTGAACAACATAGGAAATATCTGGTCTTGTAAAAGTCAGCTACTGTAAGGCTGCGGTAATGTGTAGGATTGTTGTATGGAGTTTTGGCATCGTTGCTCAATTTCGCCTTTGTGTCAACTAGAGTATGTGATGGTTTGCAGGAAGACATCCCTGCTTTGTCAATTATTTCTTCGGCATATTTCTTTTGACTAAGAAAGAGACCACCTGCATATTGGGTGACGAAGGGACATAATAGACTGGCGAAGTGAAATGGATGATGCTGTGAGAATAATATCATCGACATACAGAAGTATATACGCCATGTCAGTTCCCTTCCGATAAATGAACAACGACTGATCGGACTTGCTGTGAGAGAATCCCAACTTGAAAACATATCCTGCAAACCTGTTATACCATGCCTTAGGAGCCTGTTTCAAACCATATAAGGATTTCTTCAATAGGCAAACATGATCTAGACGGGTATAATATAGGAAACCCAACGGCTGATACATGTAAATTGTTTCATGTAAGAATGCATTTTTAACATCTAACTGATGAATGGACCAAGATTTGGAAAGTGTCAGGCTGAGAATAGTCCTGATAGTTGTTGGCTTAACGACTGGACTGAATGTTTCATCACAATCGACTCCAACCTGTTGAGACATGCCATCACCAACAAGACGAGCTTTGTATCTCGCAAAAGAACCGATGAAATTCTTTTGATGACAAAAAACCCACATAGACCGAATGACGTTCACATTAGACGGACGTGGTACTAATTCCTACGTCTTATTTTTAATAAGAGCATTAAATTCGTCTAATATGACAGCTTTCCAATTCGGGTCGGACAAGGCAGCTTTGGGATTTTTTGGTAGAGGTGATGGTTGAACTGAGGATAGTAGGTTAAACTAACGTTTTGGCTAAAAAACTCTCGTGCATGACACGAGTTTCAATGGTCCGAGGCTTTTTCATCATTGGTTGGGTAGTAGAGGTCTCGGGTATGGTATTGGGCCGAGGAGGTGTATTGTGGTCCAAGGAAAAATGGGTAGCCTATCCGGTGTTGGGCTGTGATTCTGTATTAGACTGGTTCAAGGTGGCGGTTGAGGGAGCAGTGGGCTCCCCCACTTGGGCCTGCCTGCCACGTAAATAGGACTGGGCCGAGACGAGTGTTAACAAGCTTGTGGTTTCCGGTCCAGTCATATTTTGTGGTTGGGCCAAAAAATATTGGGTAGGTTGTTGGGTTGATTCCACTTGTGTTTGGATATTAAGACGGTGGTGTAAAATGAGATGTATTCCGTTGTCTAAAAATCATATGAAGGTGAGGATGCCAGATGATACTTAGCAAATGGGAATGTAGACTCATAAAAAAACTACATGCCGAGAGATAATTATTTTCTCATTCGTCAAATCATAACACTTATATTCCCTATGATTTTGTGAGTATCCCAAAAACGCACAAGGAGTTGAAAGAGCATGCAACTTGTTGATGGTAGTGGATGGAAACAAAGGATAACACAAACACCAAAACACCCTCAAATGCGTAAAAGACGGGAGACGATGATACAACATTTGTGTAGGAGACACATTGGAGAGCAATTTACTAGGAATAATATTTAAAAGGTATGTTGCCATTTGAAGTGCATGGTGCCAAAACTTTGGTGGTGTGGAAGAATGCACAAGAAGAGAGTGAATCATATTGTTAATCGTTCGAATTTTTCTTTTGGCTTTCCCATTTTGTGGTGACGTATGTGGACACGAAAGACGCATAGACATCCCATTTTGGTGACAAAAATTATTAAATTGGGCATTTATGAATTTCCCCCATTGTCACATTGAAAACATTTAATGCATTTGTCAAATTGAGTTTTGATAAAAACACTAAATTGTTTAAACATGGTGTAGGTTTGTGATTTATGTCTTAAGGAAAAAGTGCAAAAAAAATTCGAATAATCATCTAGAATGAACATATAGTATTTATGACCTACAGAACTCAAAATTGGTGATGTCCACAAATCACAATGCACAAGATCAAATGACATAAAAGTATGAGAAGTAGATGGTGCAAAAGGAAGCTTAACATGTTTACCAAACATACAAGTTTGGCAAACAGAAGAGTCCAAAAGTTTGTTACAATAAAACAAATTATTCTTCCTAAGATTATTAAAAAATTGTGCTCCCGGGTGTCCTAACTGATTGTGCCATAGAGTAGGAGAAATGACAGCGAAGGTTGATGATTTGGTCATGCTATTTTTGGAAACAGTGGTGACGGGATACAAGTTCCCCGTGCTATTGCATCTCATAAGTGGTATCCCCATATGAAAATCTTTCACAGAAAAGCTAAATGGATCAAAATTCACGAAAATATTGTTGTCAATTGTAAAACATCTAACATAGATCAAGTTTTTAATTAGTTTTGGTGCATGTAAGACGTTTTTCAAGTATAATGTTGGGTGCGGAGAAGGTAGTGTTACCTGACCAATACCACGAATTGGAATTTCCTACCCACTGCCGACAACAATATTTTTATTATTGCTCATATTAAAATAAGACGAGATATTACATTGAGATGCCGTCATGTGAGACGTAGCCCATGTGTCCGTGTACCATGACTCATCTGGAACACTTAGATTCGTGTTGTTCATGACATGTTCAATGTCCGTGGGTGCATAGACAACAGAAGACGGTGAAGAGGGAGGAGGCCTGGCCCGCGATGAAGTCGGATAAGGGCATGGCGGGGTAGCCCACAGTGGGTACTACCCCCACTGATTTCCGCCACTGCCTAGACTGGCCACCGCCTGTCCCCCGTCCATTTCCACCGTTATTTTTTCCTTTATAATTACGGTTTGAACCCCATTTTTTCCTATTATTTAGACGATTACCATGGCCCCCCGAACCAGAATTTTGGGGCTCCAAATCTGTGGAAAATGAGTTGGTGGATACGAGAGCAGTTCCGGCAGTGTCTACTCCAGAGGATGCCTGTTTTTCTTTCCGTGTTTCCTCGAGAATCAACCTCGAATGGCCTCATAAAAAGGAGGCAACGGGTTACTTTGTTGAATGAACGTAGCAACTCAATTATATTGTTCATTCAACTCTACAATCAACTGAATGACCAACCTTTGATTTGTGACGGGCGAATCAACGTTGGATAGTTGGTCCGCAAGTACCTTCAAATCCTGACAATAGGCGGAGATTTTGAAAAAATCATCCAATTTAACATTAGTGAATTGGTGTTCAAGATAAACGGCCCTAGAAAGTTTGTTATTTTGAAATATGTTTTGTAATCGTTCCCACGCCTGTTGAGCCATAGAATTCAGCTCTAATATGGTATGGAGAAGATCATTTGAAACTGTGCCATAAATCCATTAAATGATTATAGCATCTAACCGGGACCATAATTTTTTATCCACCGTAGTGGTATCCGATGATGACTCGGACGGAATAATATGGTCAATTACATCATAAGCGCGACAATGAGTTTTGAACAACTCCGCCCAAGAGGTATATTGCCTTTTCTCCATTTCAAGGGTTATGGAGATAAAGTTCTTGACATTATTAACGGCAAGACTCAAGAGCGAGATAAAAATTTTATTTTTCGGCCATAGGTTCCACAAGAAAACAAACTAGAACAAAAGAAGAAGAGAATAGTATTTTGTGATTGGTGGAAATACCTTGAAAAACCCTAAGTGTCGGTTAGGGTGTGTGAAAGAATATAAAGAGAAGGAAATAGGGCCGACGGGATGGGGGTGTATTGTGAGTGGTTTAGGGTTTTAGTTGGAGTGTTTTAGTATTAGGGTTTGGTTAGAAATCCCTAGAGTGTTTATGATGTTATGGCCGAAAAACAAATTAGGAGACAGAGAGAAAGAGTGGAAGAATTCGGCTGGGTGAAGAAAAAGTTAGGGCAAATTATTTTAGGCTCTTGATACCATGAGGGAAATTAATTTTTTAATTTATTTCATTCCAATAGTACAATATATATACAATCATAATATGCTTGCCTTATGAAAGACTAATCTATCTTACCTAAAATATAATATGCTAATTATAATCATCATAATTATAATATATTACAATATCAATTATGAGTAATGAATTGGAGGTAATTATGGGATTGCCCCATAATTACTCTCTAACATAAAGTTGTGGCCTTGTGGGTGGGGGAATCATCGTAAGTAGAATTCTTTCATAGAGATTGCAAAATTAAGGGTATGTTAATGTCATTTTGAAAGGATTATATTAAAAAATACCAACGTAATATCTAAACCCATTAATTTAAAAGTAAACAAAAATAAAAGATTCCAGAAAAAAAAATATTTTTTTTATTGTCTCAATAACTGAATCAAACTGAAGAATCAAATCATTTTAAACTGTTGGTTGGTTTTTTTTTTATTGTCTCAATAACTGAATCAAACTGAAGAATCAAATCATTTTAAACTGTTGGTTGGTTTCTTGTTAGGACTTATCTACTGTGATTTCTGTGTTATTTTTTCCATTTTTCCCCTGCTGAGATGTAAAATAAACTTCATTCTAATTTAATATTTTCTTATATAGTTTGATTAATTTTGATCCCATATGTCCTTTCATCATATGAAATTATATCCCCAAAATGTTCAGTACTTTAATTAATGGACAAGTTGATATACCTACACAATTAACAATTCAAAGACCAGAGGCAAACCTAATAGTCTATGGAGGTTAGGTCCGTTTGAAATATAGCAAAGATATCCAGGGAGGAGTTATTGAGATGGATTGGATCACTTCATTCTTAATTAAAGATAGGTTCGGATCCTAAAAACGCTGTAACCTTTCACTAAAGAGCATTTTTTTCTAATTAAATTGAGAAAAATGTATTAGACACGCAAGTGAAAGTGGAGTGTGTTGAATTTTTTTTGCGTAGGTCAACTATGAATTAAACAATTACTTTTCTGGTGGTACGTACTATCCCAGTTGTGTAAGTAACAGTACCATAACATGGATAATCAAGCAAACGGACGGGAAGCTTAATTACTGTCATACGATCTGTAAACATGGCCCTGATCTTGTGTGATGTTAAAAAATATCTGATTGTGTTTTAAAATGTATGTTATGCTGGGAAAAGTCTAAATTTTTCCAAACTATGCGAAATGATCTAGATTTATAATATGTTAGAAATTGTGGTCATATCTACCCTTACTGTTACAACAATTGCCTAACTTTACCCTTACTAATGATCAATTATTACACACTAATCTCCATAATTAACACATTTTTCTCGGGCAAATAAATCATTTCACAAATTTCAGAGGTAAATTTGGACAAGTTATGACAAATTAAGGTTTTAAAATTTTCAACGTGGAGCTCATCGGTGGCAACGGATGTTAGTAATTTTCTATGTTATGATTCACATATTAATATATTTATACATAGATATGGAGTCCATTTTATGATCTGATAAAGTATTAAATTATCTGGACTCAAAAAGTAAATATCTAATAATATGGGGGTCACTTTAAATAAGTAGAAATCCATTGACCTTTTCTTTGGTATCCGATGGAGACTTATTGAAAACTGTTTATACCTGAAAAGGCACCTAAATATACTATATAAGAATTTAGCCTCTAAATTAGATACTACGTTCTTTTTTTTATCCAAAAAGAAATAATTAAGAGCAGCATCAAGACTTAGAGCCCGTTTGGATTAGCTGAAAAAAGAGGTATGTGTAAGTGCTTTTAGAACTTTGAAGTACTGAAACTTATTTTATAAATAAACAGTTATGTGTATGGATAAAAGTGCTTAAGTTGAAAATAAGTTATTGATGTGTTTGGTACATAAGTACTATTAAGCACTTTTTCTATCAAAATGACTGAAATATCCTTAAAGTTGTTAAAATTATAAAGAATTAATTTTTTTTCTTAAATCAGGAAAAACCGATTTATTTTAATAAAAATGAGGAAATTCTATTTTTAATAAAAAAAATGAAAAAGCTGAACTTTTTGAAAAACAGGAAAACATATTATTATTTTCTAGATTTTAAAAAAATCTTATTTTTCCAGATATTTTTTTATTGAAAATCTAATTTTTGAGAAATCCAGACTTTTTAGGACACTTTCTTTTTAAAAAAAATCAGTTATCCAGATTAAAAAAAAAACATTTTTGCCAGTTTTTTTAATAAAAAGTACTATTTTCCAGATTTGTTTTTACAAAAGCGGGTTTTAAAAAAAAATTCCATTTTTAATTTTAAAAACGTGGAAAAGCACCAAATCTTTGTTACAATCTGATACACATTATCCTAAATTAGGAGTAATTTATTATTTGCATTCTCTGTCCTCACATGAATGTAAGGACACCATATTTTCCAATTTATAATCTTTTCTATATATTGATATCTGATTTTGCTCCAATTTTTTTACTGTCGAAAGTGAAGACTCGAGTTATCAAAGAGAATGTCAATCCTGTGTGGAATAAGTAGTTGAGCCATATGGGCCTTTTAGATATGATGACAATGTTGGAATTATAAGAAAATATAAGAAAATATAAGAGATAAAAGAGTAAAATTATTGGTCAAATCAAAATGACGTTTAAGCCAAAAAAATAAGTTGGGGTTAACCAACTTCTTCTTTTTGACTTATTTTAAGTATTTTTTAATTTATTTTAAGCCGTTTTCTAATTTGTCAAACACTCTAATATGTTTAAAAAGGGCTTTATAAGCCAATCCAAACACCCATCCTGATTCCTTCTTTCAATTCTTGCAATGAAACAAGGTTAAACTTACTATTGTTCATCATCGTCTATTAATTTAACTTGTGATTCTGGATTGTTGTTTCCATCAACGGACGCTCGACAAATGCTACAACTTTTCTAAATCGTCAAAGCACCTAAAAAAATTCCAACTCTTGCATTTCCTAAGGTTTCAAAATACTTTTACAGACCAAACACTCTGAATCCACAACTTCATCAAAATGCTTTAATCCTCCAATTTCATCGGAGTGACAGTTAATCGAAGAAATTCACCATTGTGAAATGGTGGAGACAACTGGTGGAACAAGGATCTCATGACTATGAACTGGTGGTGTTCAACTGTGTTAGATATGTAAAGCAGTACGAAAAATAAATAAATATTACAAGTGTTCGAAAGGATAAACAAATAGGCAATTCAGAACTGCCGCAAGCTTGTTGAGTCTTAAATCTTGATAACCTGAAATCAAGAAACACAAAATCTGGATTGTTACAACTGTGGCTGAGTCGAGAGATGTCTCTCTATCTTTAAGACAAGATTGCCCCGTATATATGCTTTTACGTTAACGGACAATAGTCTCCCAAGATAAAACAACAACTAATCAAAACTACAAAGCAAATAGGTTGATTCTGACAAAGAAAACAAACACGGAATAACTTGCTGAAGAATGGAAAAAGAAGGAAGAGTTTTCTGTTTGTCCACACGTTTCTGCTGCTCACATTTTTTGACAGAATTTCAGTTGTTCTTTTTCTGTTTGTCTCTGTGTATATATGTTGTAATCTCTGCAATTGAGCCAAAAAGCTCCAATATATAGCATAAGGGGAGGGACTCCTCAACTGCCAAGTAATGACAGTTTATGACCATTAGTGAGAGAGTTAATCATCCAAGTAATGACTGATTTAATGTGCAACATAAAAGAGCTGTTAGGGAGGAGTTAAGGTGCAGATTAATGTAGTTAAAACCCGTGACCCGAGCCCGGACGGGACGGGCGCGTGGCGGCGGCGCGCGTGTGGACTTAGCCTTGAACCCAAGCACATCTAGGACCTTCCTCCTTCAAACACATGGGTTACCCCTTGGGGTCCCAAACCCTTAGCCAATTTTGAGACTTATAAAGAGAACAATTCTTTCTTTTCCCACCGATTTGGTAGATTTGTCCCACACCATATTTTCATGCCTCAAACACCTTACTTCGTAGACCAATATCTCTTTCATTTCTCAATGAAATTTGACGATTCTTGGCCTTACGACCATCGACTCACTTAGTAGATTATGCACGTGTGAAGAGACAAAGTCTCCAACATACGGAACCCTAGTGTTTAAGTCATTAAATACAGGTGGACGCATCTCCCCACCAAAGGCAAATTTCCAACAAATTGTGCATAGAGGAAATGTAGGGTTTTGTTGGGTTCAAAATACATAATTAGGCACAACGGAAGTTTAAAATTTTTGTTCTTACTTACCCCAACATTTTCTTCTGCTTTGGTTATATGACAACAAAAAACCTGTAACATAAAACATGAACACTTACAGATGGTATTATCTGGAGTCTTTACTTAGGGATTACACACGACTGTCCCTTCGACTGCAAGCACTATGCTATGGTGTATTCCTCTATCAAGAAAGCCAGAAAATCTTGGCAAAGGTTTGAGAGAGTTTCGTCCTAGACTTTAAGTCTAGAATTAGTTTATATAATTGGTGTGTCTTAATTAATAATGAGAGTGTTGTATTTATAGTTAAAATTAGGTCACAAATCAGATTAGGGTTGGGCTCTAAGCCTGGCCCAAAAATCAAGGTGCAGTGGGCCAGTCTGACTGGGCCCACTACCGGGTCGGCGCCGTAGCACAGCCTAGCAGGCGCCACATCGCCTTACGTAAAATTTTTGTTTCCCGTTTTCATTTAATAAATATTCAGCACATTAAATCCAAAATCTAATTTTGATTTAATGAAATAATTTTTATCTAATAGAAATTATCCCATAGTTATTATTAATTTAAATATCTCGATCCCAAATCGAATATTTAATACTTTCTCAATACACCCTTAGATCGAAGAGACAATTGACATAGTGTGACCCTATAGGCCTTCATATATCGACACTAATCCAATTAAGGTCCATACGGAACTCCTAGATCAAGGCTGCATTTACCTAACTCAATATATGAAGTACGTTTATATGAATCCAGCAAACATAACCTTTATGTGAGATGATAAATTCCTTTCATTCGCGACACACTCGATCAAGCTTAGGATTTTCCATGTGTCTATCCAAATGGCTTGATCACTTTATCTCATCTATATTAGTCGACAACTAGACCATATTCTAAATATGTCTCTTGCATTGGCCAATGACTTGGTTGACCTAATATCACTGAGAAGTTGAGTGCTCTCTCGAATATCCAATCGAGGAATGGATCCTATTCTTGGCTCAATTACCACATTAATTTACATCATAATGTACCCAACACAAGCCGTGGCTTATCCTATAAGGAGTTTAAGCTTAGAACAGGGTCAAAGTACATTACTCTGTAAACAAAGTGCGTATTGACCTCAAGTCAAATGATCTTTATATCCCACATGCTGATAACACTCTAGACATATCTAACAAATAGTTTATCAGCAGGATATACCAATACTTTCCAAAGTATCCATGTGTCCATCACTAGTAACAATTACTAGTAGCAGGTGAGACATACTACATTCTCTAAGAATGTGATGCAGACCACATGTCGACTTATAACATATCATCGATATCCCATTCTCGATGATCATTAGTCGAGGCTATTTTAGAGTTACGCTCTATGATCAATATCTCACTCTATTAATGACAACGTAAGCTCAAAGGATGCACATTAATGAATAATTACAAATAATCAAATAATAATTCAATAATTGCAAATATCATAAATATTAATGTTATTAATAATACGAATGTGTTTAAGTACATTTGTTCCTAATAATGATTGTCTCTAGGACATACATACTTTCAATCTCTCACTTGGCCTAGAGCCAATCTCCTATGTATCTAATACCCATGTTTTCAAAATGACCACTATGCTTAACTAAGATTAATGGTTTAGTAAACGGGTCAGCTAGATTATCATCTGTGGGAACATAGTCTAATCTTATTTCTTCAGTTTCCACCATCTCCCTGAGTATGTGGTATTTCCTCGGTACACGTTTGTTTATATTTGTTGATCTTGGTTCCTTAGCTTGCGCAATCGCACCAGTGTTGTCACAATAAATTGTTATTGGACAAGCGGCACTTGAAACAACCCCTAGTTCCTTCAGGAACTCAGATATGGCGATAACTTCTTTACCAGCTTCCGATGCAGCAATGTTATGGCTTCAGCTGTCAAATCAGCAGTTGTAGCTTTCTTGGAACTTTTCCAACTCACTACTCCGCCATTGAAAATAAAGGCACATCCAGATTGAGATTTGAAGTCATTAAGATCTGTCTGGAAGCTAGCATCAATGTACCCAGTACACACTAGCTTCTCTTCTCGATCATAGACTAAGAAATATTCTTTAGTTCGTCTAAGATACTTAAGAATACTCTTGACTGCTTTTCAGTGTTCTTCCCTAGAATTCTGCTGGAATTTGCAAGTCATACTAAGTGCATAGGCCACATTTGGCCTCATACAGGTCATGACATACATGATAGATCCTATAGCTGAAGCATACGGGATTCTTTTCATGCGTTCAACTTCTGCAATAGTAGAATGACTATCCTTCTTTGATAATTTGATGTCTTGACCCATATGAAGACTTCCTTTCTTGGCGTTTTCCATAGAGATTCGTCTTAGCACTTTGTCTATGTATATGGATTGTGACAACCCCAACAATTTATTAGGTCTATCTCTATAGATCATAATTCCAAGAATGTAGCAGGCTTCACCCAAGTCCTTCATCATGAAGGTGCTGGATAACCATTCCTTGACTGATTGCATGAGAGTCTTATTATCTCCCATTATTAATATGTCATCTACATATATAACAATGAAGACAATACTCCTTTCCTTGCGCTTATTATAAATGCAGGGATCTTATTTTCTTCTAACAAAGTTAAACGATTTGATTGCTTTGTCAAAGCAAATATTCCAACTTCTTGATGTTTGCTTAAGTCCATAAATGGACTTCTGTAGCTTGCATACTGCTTTGGTATTAGTCTTAGATGTAAAACCCTCAGATTGTATCACATACACCTCCTCAATTAGGTTACCATTGAGGAAAACAGTTTTAACATCCATTTGTCAAATGTCATAATCATAGTATGCGGCTATTGCAAGCAAAATCCGAATGAACTTAATTTTCGCAACAGGTGAAAAGGTTTCATCATAATCGACCTCAGGCCATTGATTATAACCTTTAGCCACCAATATTTTCTTATAAGTATGTACCTTGCCATATGCATCAATCTTCTTCTTGAAGACCCATTTGCACCCTATGGGTCTAACCCATGTTGGCAAATCAACCAAGTTCCAAATTTGATTGATGTACATCGAGTCCATCTCAGATTTCATGGCTTCTTGCCATCTCTGCGAATTAATGTCTAACATAGCTTCATTGTAGGTTGTAGGTTCATCGTCATCAGGAATATCTATCTCATTGTGTGTTTCAACAAGGAGATTAAGTCTTTCAGGCGGACGATGAGTCCTAGTGGTCCTACGGAGTTGATTATTCTGTGTTTTAGTGTTTGTTGCATTTTGATTGTGAGAAGGTCTTTGTGTGCTGGACAATCCATCACCTTGAGAGCTTTCAGGAATGTCATTTTCATGTATTTCCTAAATGGAATGATGTACAACCATTGTATCATCTTTCATTAGTTGTGTATGAGAGCCTTGCATTTCTGCACTATCTCTCACAGCACTCCCACTGGCTGAAGCGTGTACTCCAAGTATCCAATCTTCACCAATTCGAACGAGAAATCAAAAATATTCAGTGTGATAATGGCAAAGAATATGACAATGGAGTGTTTCGGGAATTCTGTGCTAATAATGAGATCAATTTTCATTTTTCTTGTCTTCATACGTCTTCACAAAATGGGAAAGCCGAACGCAAAATTCATTCCATAAATAACATTGTCCGCACTCTATTAATTCACGCTTCCGTACCCCCATATTTTTGGCATCATGCTCTTCAAATGACTACATATCTCCTTAACATAATTCCTTCCAAAGGTCTGACATATTCTTCCCATCTTCAAATTTTATATAATAAAACTCCTTCTTATTCTCATATTCGGGTCTTTGGGTGCTTGTGTTATCCGTTATTCCCGTCCACCACAATTAACAAACTTCAGGTCCGGTCTACTCCGTGTGTGTTTTTGGGTTTTCCGTCTAATCATCGTGATTACAAATGATTTGATTTATCCTTCAATAAAATCATCATTAATCGTCATGTAATTTTTGATGAAATCCAATTTCCATTTGCTAAAGTTAATACTCCCGTGCCTAGTTCGTATAATTTTTTGGATGATAGTATATCCCCGTATATTATTCACCATCTTTCAGATGTATCCCGCACCTAAAATTCTCTAGCATGCCCACTGCCTGCTGGCCAGTTCGTCCCGAGTCCCAAAAATTCCCAAAATCCACCCGCCTCTGCCCCAAGTCATGGACCAGTCACCCGTAGTCAACGGGGGATTTTTACACCAAAAAGATATTTTAATTTACATTCCAATATTCTTAAATCACCCTTACCCCGAAATCCCGTGTCTGCATTAAATGACCCGAATTGGAAAATTGCTATGACCGATAAATATAATGCTCTTATTGATAATAAGACGTGGGAGTTGGTACCCCGTCCATCGGGTATTAATATTATTAGGTCTATGTGGATTTTTGCTCATAAGGAAAATTCAGATGGGTCATTTGCTCGACATAAGGCGCGGCTTGTGGGCGATGGTAAGACTCAACAGGTTGGTGTGGATTGTGGTGAGACGTTTAGCCCGGTGTTCAAGCTGGCTACCATTCGCACTGTGCTCAGCTTAGCTCTTTCGAAAGCATGGCATATTCATCAGTTAGATGTAAAGAATGCTTTCCTACATGAGGATCTCAAGGAAACAGTCTATATGCATCAGCCTTTGGGATTCAGGGATCCCAAACATCCTCATTATTTCTGTTTGTTGAAGAATTCCTTATATTGGCTTAATCAGTCTCCCCGGGCCTAGTAGACGAGGTTTACAGATTATGTTTCGACTATTGGGTTCACTCACAGCAGGTCAGATGATTCCTTGTTCATCTACCGTCGTGGTTCGTCCTTGGCCTATATTCTATTGTATGTGGATGATATTATCTTGACTGCCTCTTCCGATGCCTTACGCCAGTCTATCATGACCATGCTCAGCTTTAAGTTTGCTATGAAAGACTTGGGGCCCTTGAGTTACTTTTTGGGGATTGTTGTCACTCGACATTCAGATGGGTTGTTCTTATCTCAACGGAAGTATGCAGCTGAGATCATCGAGAGGGCTGGGATGTCATCCTGTAAGTCCACTTCCACTCCAGTTAATACTAAGCCCAAGCTTAGTGTCGCGGCCGGCGTACCCTACGAGGATCAAAGAGTACTGACGGAAGACCTTTGGTAAATAGGTCCGCAATTTGATACCTGGAAGGGACATGGCAGACGTGTACTTGTCCACGAGCTACCTTTTCGCGAACAAAGTAAATGTCCATCTCGATGTGTTTAGTGCGCTGGTGTTGAACGGGATTACCAGAAATGTTGATGACACTAACATTATCACAATAAACCAAGGTAGCTTTCTGAATAGGACAATGAAGCTCTAAAAGAAGATTACGTAACTAATATGATTGATAAACCACATTGGCCACCCCTCGATACTCGGCCTCTGCACTAGAGCGTGACAACGTAGATTGACGCTTCGCAGACCATGAGACCAAGTTATTACCAAGAAACATGCAATAGCCGGACGTGCAACGTCTGGTATTCGGCCAACCACTCCAATCAGCATCTGTATACGAGACAAGTGTAGATGTCGAAGACGGTTATAAATGTAAGCCATAATCAAGTTTTCCATGGATGTATCGAATAATGCATTTGAGCGCATTATGTTTTCAACCCTGGGATCATGCATAAACAAGCACACATGATGTACGACATACGTAATATCTGGTTTCGTGAAAGTAATATATTAAAAGTCTGGTTAGATCCTCGTACGGTGAGCCAGCCGCAGCTCCCAACTTGGGTTTAGTATCAACTGGAGTGGAAGTAGACTTGCATGAGGACATACCAGCTCTCTTAATGATCTCAGCTACGATTAGGATAACCCACATGTATGACGAGTGGCAACAATCACCAAAAAATAACTCAAGGGCCCGAACTCTTTCATAGCAAACTCAGAACTGAGCATGGTCATGATAGACTTGTGCAACGCATCAGTAGAGGCAGTCAAGATAATATCATCCACATATAATATAATATAAGCCAGGGAAGAACCACGAGATATAATTATCATACTTGCTGTGCGTAAACCCAATAGACGATACATAGTCTCCAAATCTATTATACCAAGCCCGTGGGGCCTACTTAAGCCCATACTTGTTGTGCGTAAATAGACATGATGAGGATATTTAGGGTCGCGGAAACCCAAGGGCTAATGCGTGTAAACTGGCTCCTTAAGATCATCATGTAGGAAATCATTCTTCACATCTAACTGATGAATGGGCCGAGCCTTCGAAAGAGCCAGACTGAGAACAGTGCGAATGGTAGCCGATTTGACTACAGAACTAAACGTATCACCACAATCCACGCCAATCTGCTGAGTCTTACCATTACCTACAAGACGAGCCTTATGCCTCGCAAAAGAACCGTCAGAATTATCCTTATGAGTAAAAATCCATATAGACCGAATAATATTAACACCAGAAGGACGGGGTACCAACTCCCATGTCTTATTCGCAATTAGAGCATCATATCGTCGGTCATAGCCAATTTCCAATTCGGGTCATTTAAGGCGGACACGAGGTTACAGGGTAGAGGGGATTTAAGAACATTAGAATTTAAATTAAAATATCTTTTTGGTTTAAAAATACATCATTGACTACGAGTGACTGGTCTATGATTCGGGGAGAATTGGGTGGATTTTGGGAAACAACGGGACAGGTGACGGACTGGCCAGCAGGTAGTGGGCCTGCTGGCCCAAAACTGGAAACAAGATCCGAGAACGAAATAGACACTGGACCAGTCTCGGTATTGGACTGGGCAGCTGGCCCAATGACCGAAACTGGGGCAGAAACTGAACTAGAAACAGTGGATTGTGGCGGTACTGTAGGGCCAGGGGGCAGTGGGCCCACTGGTGGATTTTGGGTGAGGGACATGTCTGATAAATGGTTGATAATACATGGAGAGACGGTGTCGTCCAAAAAATTATACGAACTAGGCTCGGGGCTACGCACGTTAGCCAAAGGGAAATTGTGTTTCATAAAACATGGCGACTAATGATGATTTTATTAGACGATAAATCAAAATATTTATAACCACGATGATTAGACGGATAACCCAAAAACACACAAGGAGTAGACCGGGCCTGAAGTTTGTTAATTGTGATGGACGGAAATAGTGGATAACATAAGCACCCAAAGACCTTAAGATGTGAATACGAATGAGTCTTATTATATAATATTTGAAGGGGGGATGAATATGCCAAACCTTTGGTAGGAAGAATGTTAAGGAGATAAGTAGTCATTTGTAGAGTATGATGCCAAAAGGAATGAGGTGCGGAAGAATGGACCAATAAAGTTCAGATAATATTATTAATTGTATGAATTTTGCGCTCGACTTTCTCATTTTGTGAGGACGTATGAGGACAAGAGAAACGAAAATTGATACCATTATTACCACAAAAATCTCAAAACGACCCATTAGCATATTCTTTTCCATTATCACATTGAATATTCTTAATTTTCCATTCAAATTGGGTACGGATGAAAGCTCTAAATTTTTAAAAAGTGAAAAAATGTGAGATTTTTTCGCTAACGGAAAAGTCCATAAAAATTAGAATAATCATCCAAAAAAGAACATAATAACGATAGCCCAAAGAACTGAGAACATGAGATGTCCGTAAATCGCTATGAATAATATCAAATGACATTAAAGTACGAGAATGAGAGTCTACAAATGGCAACCTAACAATTTTCCTAAAGAACAAGATTGACAAATCGGAGTACTACGCGTACCCTTACAAGAAATAAAATTGTGTTTATATAAGGAAGACAAAATTGACGATCCCGGATGATCTAGACATGCATGCCACAATGAAGGAGCAAGAGATACAAAAGTAGATGGCAAGGCTGGACTTGAGAGACCGGATGTGGGCGTGATAGGATAAAGATCTCCCCTATTATCACATCTCATGAGAGGAATCCCCGTCTTGAAATCCTTCACAGAAAACCCAAAAGGATAAAAAACAACAGAAACTGAATTATCAATGGTGAATTTACGGACAAACACCAAATTTTTAATCAATTTAGGAGTATGAATGGTATTTTTCAAGACAAGAGGTGGGTGGGGTGGGGTGGGGAGGGGTAGACAAAGTTTTATGACCGTAACCATAAATTGAAATTGAATTACCATTACCAACAATTATGCCACTATTGTTGCTCAAATTGGAATAAGACGAGAGAGTACCTTGGTCAGACGTCATGTGAGTAGTGACTCCGGTGTCCATGTACCAATTTGGGCCCGAGAGATTTAAACCAAGTGTGTGCAGCGCGGCTTCAATGTCGATATGAGTAGGGCCCATGGTATGGTGGGCCTGGTGGGGCCGAGGCCCAAGCACGCCGGCTTACTGTCCCGCCCCAACAACAACTCTCGAGTTCCAGTGGCTGGGAGAAAAACTGGGCCTGCTCGTCGGATTAAACTGGCCTAGTGTGGCGGGTTTGTATATGGCTGAAAATAGGGGCTATTGGGCCCAGGCCCACTGGCCCAGTTCCACGGCCATGGGCCTAGAGCTGTGGCCAGTTGGCTTGCGGCCCACTGCCCCGAGGCCGATTGCCATCCTCATTATTGCCACCTCGGTTTCCGCCATGATTTTTACCATTATTCTTGAGATTCTGACCCTTTTTGCCGCCACCATTGTTGCGATTTTGATCAGAATTGTTGGAGACAAATGGAGAAAAATTGGACTCGATCACCATGATGACGGAAGGAGCCCCAGTGGCCGCTTTCTTATCCAATCCGGCTTCTTCGAGCGTAAGTATGAAACATGCCTGATAAAACTGCGGAAGAGGACTGTTCTGACGAAGGAGCCTACCGACGCCATTATAGGCCTCAGATAGGCCTACAACCATCTAAAGGATAAGACGATCGTTGGTAACGGGCGCACCAATATTGCGGAGTTGGTCCGCCAATTCTTTCAACCTTTTGCAGTATGCTGAAACGTTGGAGAAATCTTTCATATTGATGTGGGAGAATTCCTGCTCAAGGGTAACAACACGAGAATTTCGATTATCTTGGAATATGTCACGCACTCTATTCCAAGCATCCATCTCCGTAGCGTCTGGTTCAATAATTATTTACAACAGGTCGGTAGAAATAGTGGAGTAAATCCACTGAAGAACGGTAGCATCAAGGGTCGTTCATAACTTAGGATCATCCTCGAGTTTCGGCACCTCTATATCCGTAGGAGCCGCGGGGATAATGTGATGGAGTACTTGATGCGATCGTGCGTGAACTTTGAACAGTTCGGCCCACGTCGCGTATTGGACGTTCTCTATTTCAAGAATGATAGGGATATGATTCTTGATGTTAGAAACAGTAAGGGCAGGGTGAAACGTGTTCTTAGCCATAATAGCAACGCAAGACGTGATGTAGGATTTGGAAGAAAAAATTGGGAAGAGAGAGGACACAGTCGGACACAAAAACCGAGAAGAGAGGCTCGGATTTCGAGAGAAAGTCGACGGAAATTTTGAGAGAGGAATTTGAGACCTAGACTTCTGATACCATGAAATAAATAATCCCTTGATTAATTTCATTAATAAAAGAGTATATATACAATTTATAATTTTCCATAATAGGAAAAAATCTTATTCCTATTCTACTCTCAAAACTCTATTATAGAAGTACAAGAATCTTATAATTATGGTAAATGTACAATGTCAATTAATATAATTATTTACACTATAATTGAGGTATAAAATCGTGATATACACTTAATTATGGAAAGTTATATCAGGGTACACTACTACACAAACCCGACCGCCTTATCTTATTAGTATGCACTATGGGTGGCCAGTGGGCCGGGCTCGGGTCTGGCGGGGTCGAGGTCGGGGCGGGACGGGAGAAGGGGCGGGGTCGGGTATGGCGGGCTCCAGCGGGGTCGGGTTTGGCGGGACTGGAGCAAGTCCCGTCCCGATCCCGATCCCGTCGGGCTCGGGTCGGGGCGGGCTCGGGTCGGGGTCGGGCTCGGGTCGGGATACGGCGGGTTTTCATTTTTTTTTTAAAAATAACATATGTATAAAAAAACTCAATAAACAAAACAAGATAGTGTAATAAAAACATCCCAAGGCTGTTTTTGTGCCTCTTATATTATTTAATAGACATATGATTTTTTTGTAATACAAATACAATTGTCTAAAATCTAAATTGCAACTTTGTGGTGTTGTCCAAAAGTTACAAATTACATAATAAAATTACAATTAAAAAATTACATTCTCAAAAAAACCTGTTCTAATTGCTTGATGATTTCATGTGGTTCTTCGGTTGGAATTGGTATTTGTTGGTCAAATTGATCCACGTCGCTTCCACTACCTTCGGTTAAGATTTCGTTGTAGTTTTCATCATCTTCTTCGTTGATCTCCGGTTGACCGCACCTTCTCCGCTCCGCTCGTATCCAATCTCTGAATAATACCGCAATTTCCAAAGCGTCTCCGGCTAATGAGTGTCTGTGGTGTCCTATTTGATATCTGCCTGCAGAAAAAGCGCTTTCAGACGCAGTTGACGACGCTTGAATGTTCAAAACATCTCGAGCCATCAATGAAAGTGTCGGAAAGGTCTTCTCATTCCTCCAAGATTTCGGCAAGTCTTCATGTCCATCTTCATTGATAACTTCTTGATACTGATGCAGAACCATGCAAAACAAAAATATCTAACTCGCTAATTTGGTTAGTAGTAGAATGCGACCGCACATTCTATTTACGAGGCTTTCAATACTAGCGCAGAAACAACATGTCTTTGTGAGGTCGTGTTGAAGATGAAGAAGATGGTATGGAAGTGGTAAGTTACTAGCATTTTCTTGTTGATAAAATCTATATATATTTTTGCATTGGTGTTCTACGCTAGACAATACTTCTTCTTTAGTTTGTTCAATAGGTGGTGGGTGATTTAGAGTTTTGGGACTTGGAGGTGGTAGTACTTCTATACAATCGTAAATAGTTTCAATTAGTGATTTAGTACCGTCTATTTTAATAGTAGGATTTATCTGTAACCAATAATATAAATAGAGGGAATAGGAATAAAATATTTTTTTATTTTGAGAAACATTTTTTAATAGCTGCCTTATAAGTTTGGTTTTTCCATATATTCACTAAGTAATAAAAATATTAGAGTTATATAAAATAACATAGTTGAAATAGTAGGATAATATATTAGGAAAATTCTTTTGTTGCTTGAAAAAATTTCTCTAAAAATACAATAAGTTCGAAAATTTTTTCCCAATCACTATCTAAAATCATATCAGCTGGCTTTTTATTATAAGAGTTAAAAAATAAAGTTATAGGTAATTTATAGTCATAAGCAACAAGTAGTTGCTCGTATAAAGAATTCCACCTAGTGGATACTTCTTGTGGAATTTTTCTAAAAGGTAGTCCACAATCATGACAAATTTTTATATTCTTTTCTACGTTGTACTTTATTACTTTTAAAAATAAAGTTTATAGCAAATTGTATTTTACTAAGAATGTCTTCAAAAAGTGATAGACCATCCTTTACAATTAAGTTATATATATGACACGCACATTTTATATGAAAATGGTGCGGAAAAGACGGAGTTAAACTATTTTTAAAATTGTAATTGCGTAATTGTTATTAGAAGCGTTATCTAATGTAATAGTCATACTTTTATCGGTAATTAGTAATAATCGCACACTTGATAAATATTTTCGCAATAAAAGTACGGTGTGCCTATCATCTATATATCTATACGCTAAAATACGTTTTTGCATAGACCATTTATAATCTATCCAATGACAAGTTCTGATTAAATAATCATGGCCGTTAGTACTACGACCTATATCAGGCGTGATGGATACTTTGCCATTAAAATGATATAATGAAAACGTAAATATTGTTGATATTCATGCGCGAATTTAAATACATCTCTCTTAAGATTGATCTAGGAAAACCGTTAAAGAAGGATTATATATATCTCTAATGTAATGAATAAAGCAGGAGATGAAGGAAATGAAAAAGGCAAACCCTCCACAAAGAACTAATTTTGATATTGCTTCCTATCTCTATGTTTATTGTATTTAGGGCCTACAATTCCCCGTCATAGGGTTAATTTGACCTTGTACTTGGTCCGGGACAATATTAGTATGTGAACCTTGTCCTGATGGAGCGGGCGTTTGCGCACCCGGTTTTGAAGCCTGGTATTGGGCATACCTAGCTGGATGAGCACTTACTACGTGTCTAATTAAACCCCCCGTTCCACCGTGACCTTTTCCAGTTTTAAATTTTAAAACATTTTTACAAATTTTACATATGGCTACTTGATTCTCTACGTCCCTATCAAAAAATGTCCATGCATCTGATTTTAATGGTCGTTTTGCTGGACCTCGTCTCATATTAGGGGGAATAGGAGGTATTTCAGTTGAAGGTGCACTAGTGGGTGTGTTGTCATCAACATTAGTGGGTATATCATCAAGATCATCGTCTAAATTAAAGTCTTCTTGAGTTTCAGAAAAAAGCTCCTGGTCTAAATCTAATGGTATTGTAGAAAAATGTTGAGTATCAACAAAATCATCCTGTGTAGGAATAAGATGACTAGAAGAAGTACCCTTGCCCTGGTTGTCCCTACTAGAAGAAGCACCCTTACCCTTACCCTTAAACATACCTTTTAATCCTTCCATTTTAGTTATGATAATAAATAAATAAATAAATAATTAAAGACAATAAAATTAAGTGATCTAAACTAAATAAACAGACAATAATAATTTAATGAAGGAACGAATGTACCAAGCACAAGCGTAACGTCGGCGATGTAATCGAGAGGTTGAAAATTGAAACTTTGCTCGATGGAAGATCCTCAAGCTAGTTGCCAACTTCACTACCAATTCCCAAATGAATAAATAAAATTGAATATTTAGCAAATAATGTAGACTTGTAGAGAGATATATTGAGAAATTAGAGAGATTGTAGGAAGATTTGTGAGAAAGATGAAGAGAAAATGAGTTATTTATAGTTGAAAAATTGGGTTAAAGTGTAAATATAATAACTTATGGGTTAAAAATAAATATTAAGGGGTAGGGGGTTGGGGGAGGGGGGGCTAAAATGGCCGTTGGCCAACGGCCATAATCTAAAATGGCCGTTGGTGCAACGACCATTTTTGCAAAGGGGCGGGCTCGGGGTCGGGGTCGGGGCGGGATCGGGTCTCGCGGGCCTGGGGCGGGCTCGGGTCTCACGGGACGAGACATCGTCCCGTCCCGAGTTCGAGTCCCGCCCCCGTAAATTTTTTTTTTTTTTTGGCGGGGTCGGGACGGGACCGGGGCGGGCTCGGATCGGGGTCGGGCTGTCCCGGCCCACTGGCCAGCCCTAGTATGCACAATACATTATGTGAAAATATATGAGAGTATCCCAAACCTACCCAAAAAATAAAAGTACAAATCTACTGTTAAATTGATGATCATAAAAAAAGCCCACATGTCTTCCTCATGGAGGCATGCAAGAAAAGGATAAATAAGCACTCAAATATCTTCTTGTCTCCATCTCATTGATTCAATATAGTTGCAATCACAATAATTATCTCGTTTTCTTAAGAATGAATTTCAGTGGAAAATTGACTCTACTGTGGAACACTAGAATTCTTGCAGTACTGGTGACTTTGTTAGAATATTATCATCTTCTACTACATGTAATAACTCCTAAAATTACTGCGATTTATGAATAGTAGTGCTAAGAAATTAAAATTAATATTTTCAAGAATAATCAGGTGGGAAGCTGAATATAAAAAATAAATAAATAAAAAAACTCCTGAAAGTACTTTGAAAAGTAAAAATAAAAGGAAAACGGAAAAGGTCCTGCCCCTGAACTACAGGAAAAAGTTAAAAAATGCTCTCCCTCCACCTAGTTAACAAGATACCTTTCTGATTATATTTTTAGTTCACTTATGCCTCTTTGACTGTTAGCCAACAGTGAATTAAAAAACATTAATTCTACGTGGCAATTTCTTATATGCCGAAATTAAAACACTCGACCCATTAAAAAGACCGACCCATATATATCCATATTCAAACTAACCCGCTCCAAAGAGACCCCACTCTTCTTCTTTCTTTTCTACGCTCCTTCAAAGAAAAAAGAGGTTAATCAATGGCTGCAATTGAACTTTTAGCTCAAGCAAATCAGTAGAGCACTATAAATGTAGACATAAATAAACACCGACAAATCACTAAATACCCTCTAAAATTTCAGATATGAAATTTTCGACAAGCTTTGAAGCTTAGCTTCAATGGCGGGTTTCTTGCAGTAGATAAACTCGACTTTAGCTCCAAACAATAATGATCGGTTCCAAGCAACAATTAACTTTCAATACTAAACTCACACAACAACTTTGGAAATTTCAAGCTACTAATTTGACCCACCAAAGACCCAAATCAGTAGAGTTATTAATGAAAGTTTGAAGCATTAAAACTCTTCAATTCATGAAGGGATCTTCGATTTTCAGTTCCACCAGCAAACCCAGTTGCATTTTCAAATGTTCATAACCAACAAAATTGGAAAATTCAGAAACAAAGCATGAGGAACGTAGAAAATAAAGAAGAGCAGGGTCTTTTTTAGTTAGACTTTTTGTTCGGGTGGGTCGTGTTTGGGGCGGGTTAGTTTGAAAATGGGTATATATGGGTGGTTTTTTTTAATGGGTTTAAGTGTTTTAGTTTCGGCCAATAAAAATTGTCACGTGTAATTAAGTAAATATATTTTTTTAATTCATTGTTGACTAACGGTCAAAGAATATAAGTGAGGCAAAAATATAACCAGAAGAGTATTATTAACAAAATAGTACATTTTTAAATCTTTTTCTATAGTTGAGGGATATTTTTTAACCTTTTCCGAATGGAAAATGAGACCAAAAGGGTTACATTATTTGACCCTCTCGTTCTTCATGATATCATCTCAATATATTTATATATCACGATTATATTATAATTAAGAGATATCTCGGTAAATGGTTTAAATTTTTTCTGGGGTACGAAATTAATAAGGGTATGGGTGGATAATTAGTTTGGTTTGAGGGGGCACAAACGTTTTTTCCCCATAAAAATTAACTCAACTAGCAGCCCATATTATCAATAAACTTAAAATAACCTCATTTTTTTTCACTGCCTTTTTTAACTGCTCGGTAATGATTCTTTTCTTTTTTAGCCGATTAATCCAATACACAGTGGTCCATAAACTAAGCCTATATTTTAGGAAATAACTTTTGATAATTATCTTTGTGAAGGGGAAAGTCCCAAAGGTGAAATTCCCCACCTGTATCAGAGGCCTTTTGACAAAGTGGGATGTAAATCTAGTGATATGCTCGAGTGACAGTCCTGCAAGGGAGAGGACCAACGGAACACGAACCCAGCAACAACCCTTGCAATATTTCAGCAAAGACTGTCACCACACGAATTCGAACCCACGACGTCGAAGTAGTTGTACTCCAATCACCTTGTCATTTACCAACTCACCTGTGCTCCTGGGGCAACTTTTGATAATTATCTAAGCCTACATTTTTGGATGTAACCAATGCCAACTATTTGATATCAAACTAGTAAAATCAGTAATTACTATACACAGACGTGTATCTCACACTGTCACACACCAGTGACACCACTATTTATTTCTCTCATCTTTTTCGCATTTCCAATCCCAATGTAATATTACCTTTCTTCTTTTATTCATCGATGCTTATATATTTTTCTCCACAATTCCACCAACTTCTTAGATTCATGTGTCTTTATTAGTAAAAATCTAGTATTATTCTCTCTCAAATTCATGGATTTTTCTGATTTTTTATTTTCATCTACTTTGGATGCTTGATAGAGAAGCTTCAAAGTGTTCCCTAGTGAAAAAAATGAAGAAACAGTAGACGTTTTTGGTCTAAAAAGTTGTTCAAGGGTCAAAAGTAATGGACGTTTAGGTGGTGTTATTGCTGCTCCGATGGGTTCCTCCGTCAGTGCAATGAGAGAAAGTACCTTGAGTACACCTTGAAGTATACACGTTATACATTTAGATTCAGTATTTATTAAGTGTATAATTAATGTATAATGTGTACACAGTGAGTATACATTGTATATATACATATGTTACACATCCTATTAGCGAATATTCTCTGTATATTTTGTAATTATGATAGATGTATATTTAAGGTAACTTAGGATTCTAATTATATTAGGAATCAACATTTGTAAGGTAAGTTAGGATTCGTATCATATTAGGAATCAACATTTGTACAACTATATATATTATGAATAATGAAAGGAATCACTAAGGAAAATTATTCTATCTTTCATGGTATCAAGAGCCTAAAACCTAAATCCATTCTCTTCCTCAATCTCGGCCGAAATCAGATTTTTTTTTTCTGATTTCACAGAAAAAAAAATTCTGGTTTCTTCCTCCCTTTCTCGGCCAAACCAGAAAATTCCCTTCCTTCGGCAGGCGGCAACCATGTCTTTCCTCACAAATTTCGGTTCATCCACTGGCACACTTGACAACCCCTCTCAACGTTCAGTATCTTCTTTTCATCCGACATTCGCCGTTAACAACATCAAGAATTTTATCCCTATAATTCTTGACCAAGAAGACTGTCAATATTTCATGTGGATGGAACTATTCTACATTCATGCATGTGCATACAACGTGCTCGATCATATTGACGAATCTGTTCCTCGTCCCACCGATGTTATAGACTCAATCTGGCGTCGTCTTGACGCCATCGTCAAACAATGGATCTACGGCACCATCTCCAAAGACCTGTTGTGCACTATCACGAAAACAGGTGCTACGGCACGTGAACTTTGGGTCTGGCTAGAAGAAATCTTTCAGGACAATAAAAATACTCGGGCCGTATATTTGGAAGAGCAATTCAATAATACCCGCCTCGAAAATCAACGTCGGAACTTCTGTTTCAGAAACCAAGATGGTGCTTCAACTTGTTGTGGGTTTACCAAAAGGTGAATATGACACACTCGCAACAATGATTCAACAAGCCGACCCTCTCCCAAGTTTCAACAAGAGGAACATAATCAAAAGGCGTTAGCCGTTGACGGGATGGCAACACCTACGGCCAGCAGCAACCAGCCATCACAGCAGGTCAGTGGCGGAGGTCGTGGAGGCAGAGGTCGCAACAACAAAGGCAAGGGCCGCGGAAAAGGCCAACGCAACCAGTGGACTGGACAGCAGCAACTGCAGCAGTGGCCCAACCAGCAGAACTGGGCCTCGCCTGCATGCCCGTACCCGACTGTAGGGGCCTAATTCCAGCAGCCTTAGTCGACTGGCCTCTTGGACCCTGCCCCAGCCACCAGGCAGGCCCACCAGCAGTAGCAGCAACACCACCTGGTTACAGTCCACCAACAGCACCAGCAGCCCAGCAGCCTGGCCCCGACTAATTTGGGCCAGGCCTACACCACCGTGAACCTTCAACATCCCAACGATAATTGGTACATGGACACCGGAGCCACTTCTCACCTCACTCGGTCGTCAGGTAACCTATCTCAACTACTTCAGTTAAAGTGTCCTCAATTTATTACTGTCGGCAATGGTCATCGCATTCCAATTGAGGGTTATGGTAACACACACACCAAACATCCACACTCGCCTTTCTCCCTAAACCACGTCCTATACACACCTAACATCATTAAAAACTTAATCTCTGTTAGAAAATTCACTAGCAATAATTCTGTGTCTGTCGAATTTGACCCTTTTGATTTTTCTGTGAAGGAACTCAATACGGGAAAAATTCTTATACGCTGCAATAGTAGGAGACCTCTACCCATTCACTCAATCTTCTGCTGTCAGACCGCAAACACCTCTATCCCTTGCGGCGATCTCTCCCTCCACTTGGCACAACAGACTCGGACACCCCGGAGACCCAGTTTTTACTTTTCTTAGGACTTCTAAGCGTATTCAATGTAATAATTGGAAAATTGCCCAACACTGTTTTTCTTGTCCACTAGGTAAACATACTCGTCTTCCATTTATGTCATCAAACAGTGTTACTTTTTCTCCCTTTGATATTGTTCATTCTGATTCGTGGACATCTCCGATTGTTAGCTCTTTGGGTCATAAATTCTATCTAGTATTCTTGGATGATTTTTCACATTTTATCTGGATTTACCCACTGAAATTCAAATATGAAGTTTTTGTAAATTACTCGAGTTTCAAAAATTCATTAAGACACAATTTGAAAAACCTATTAAATCATTCCAATGTGATAATGGACGTGAATTTAATAACTCGGCATTTCACAATTTCTGTTCTAAACAAGGCATGGTTTTCCATTTTTCTTGTCCCTATACTTCTTCCCAAAACGGAAAGGCTGAAAGAATTATACGTACCATCAATAACATGATCCGCACACTTCTGTTTCATGCCTGCCTACCACCGCCTTTTTGGGTTTATGCTGTCAAAATGGTAGAATCTCTTTTAAATATTTTACCAACTAGCACACTCCAAAACAAGACCCCTACCGAAATCTTATACCGTAGACATCCATCATATGATCACCTACGTATTTTTGGATGCTTATTCTATCCCAATATAGCCTCCATTGAACCCCACAAACTTGCCCCTCGCACTCTGCCATGTGTCTTCCTTGGTTTGTCTCCTAATCATCGGGGCTACTTGTGCTATGACATTTCCACTCGCAAAATCATCGTCTCCCGTCACATCACCTTTAACGAGACAACTTTTCCTTTTTCAAACCTTCAAAAATTTCAGACAACGGATTACACTTTTCTCGATGAGTCTCCTATGTCTCATCTACTCCAGTAGATGCGTCTCCGACAAAGGACGATCACGCTTATCTGTTCCGACAAAGTGGACACTACCTGTCCCACCACCGCCGCCTTCGCTTCCTCGCCATCAACCCATCGCACCCCCCGCAGTTTCTCCTGCACCACCAGAAGACAGTCCCGTAGCCTCCAGTCCCACAGTCCAGCAGCCAGTGAACTGGTGCCCACTAGTTCAGAACCAGTGGACCAGCAACCTCACAGTCCCGACCCACCACCACTGCCTTCTTATCGCATGGAGACTCGTGCACAACACGGGATCTTCAAACCCAAGGTTCACTTCAATCTCTCCACACAAACCTTATCACCCATTCCAAAAAATCCAAAACTAGCAAAACTGGACCCAAATTGGAATGCGGCCATGTGCGAGGAATTTAACGCTTTAACCAAGCAGAACACCTGGGATTTGGTACCTAGACCAGCTGGTGTGAATGTTATCCGGTGTATGTGGCTATTTCATCACAAGTTCAGAGACAGTGGTGACTTAGAGAGGTATAAGGCACGACTAGTTGCCAATGGCACTAATCAGCAGGAGGATATTGATTGTAGTGAGATATTCAGTCCGGTTGTTAAACCGGCCACTATTCGGACTGTTCTCAGTATTGCTATGGGCATGCATTGGCAGATTCATCAGCTTGATGTCAAGAATGCGTTTCTTCATGGGGATTTGAAAGAGACTGTGTACATGCATCAGCCTCCTGGCTTTGTTCATCCGGAAACTTCGCAGTTTGTGTGTCATCTCAGGAAGTCATTGTATGGATTGAAACATGCACCCCACACTTGGTATGATCGGTTCGCCAGGTATCTTCTGCAGATTGGTTTTGTATGTAGCAGGTGTGATACCTCTCTATTCACTTTTCACCGAGGTAGCAGCACTGCATATTTATTATTATATGTCGATGACATTGTTCTTACTGCCTCATCTGACAGGTTGAAGAATGAAATCATTGCTCTACTCAAAACTGAATTTGTTATGACTGACTTGGGCAAGCTAAGTTATTTTTTAGGTATATGAGTGACCAGATATGCAGCCACTATGTTCCTGTGTCAGCGTAAGTATGCAGAAGAGATAGTGTACAGGGCCAAGATGGCAAATTGTAGAATTATGCCAACTCCGGTAGACTCAAAATCCAAGCTTAGTGCCAATGACGGTGCGCTAGTTTCTGATCCCACTCTATATCGGAGTATAGCAGGTGCTCTTCATTATCTTACATTCACTAGGCCTGATATTGCATATGCCGTTCAACAGGTGTGTCTGTTCATGCACGACCCCCGAGAGTCCCATTTTGCCGCCCTCAAACGTATTATCAGATACGTTAAGGGCACACTAGACTTCGGATTACATCTATACCCCTCTGCCCCAACCAAGTTACTTGCCTATACGAATGCAGATTGGGCAGGATGCCCCGACACACCTCGCTCTACCTCAGGGTACTGTGTATTTCTTGGGGATAATCTTATCTCATGGTCCGCCAAGCGGCAGGCCACACTTTCCCGTTCAAGTGCTGAACCAGAATATCGTAGTGTTGCTAACGTAGTTGTTGAGATCTGTTGGCTCCGAAATCTTCTTTTGGAACTCCAGTGTCCACTCCGCAAGGCATCTATAGTCTATTGTGACAACATATCTGCCATCTATATGTCTCATAATCCGGTCCAACATCAGCGGACTAAGCATATTGGGATGGATATCCACTTTGTGTGAGAGAAGGTTGCTCGTGGTTAGGTAAAAATATTACACGTGCCTTCCTCTTATCAGTATGCAGACATCTTCACAAAGGGACTACCGCGACAGCTCTTCACCGACTTCCGATCCAGCCTTAGCGTTCGGCCTCCTCCCGCTCCGTCTGAGGGGGAGTATTAGCGAATATTCTCTGAATATTCTCTGTATATTTTGTAATTATGATAGATGTATATTTAAGGTAACTTAGGATGCTAATTATATTAGGAATCAACATTTGTAAGGTAAGTTTGGATTCGTACCATATTAGGAATTAACCTTTGTACAACTATATATATTGTGAATATGTGCATAATCCATGTACAAGGTATTCACACCTAGTATACATTGAATATAGTTGGATATATATCAATTATACATGGGTGTTGCAGACTTGTGTTGGTAACTGATTTTTGGGTCTCTAACGTACATATTAGTTCTTCATATTTTCTTTGTTAAAAATATGAATGATATATTTGTTAGAGAAATTCGTGGGATTGTATGTTGGCACAATGCTTAATGAAATCCTGTATTTAAGCTAACGAGAGATATCAAATTTCTTTCCTTTTTGGTTTAAAAATAACTTGCTACCAAGGTTTATGGTTATATTTTTATGGCTAGAAAAAGTAAGTTATACTATTGGGCTTGGCTGATTATGTTTTTTCCCAAAAAAAATTTGAAAAATAGCCAATACATGGAGTTTCCAAGATATTATCACGGAGCTTCACCTGTAAAAATTGAAACTCTAGGCCTAGTGTTCAAAGACATGGCCAAAAAGCGGCGGATGGAGGGATGTTATTTCGTTGTTTTAACTTTAGTTGGGTGTTCAATTTTCTCTTTTGTTTCTATTTTCTTTTTTTGTGAAAAGTGAGAAATTAAGTATCACTACCACACATTTACGATGGATATACATAGTTTATTGTTTGTTTGGAGGCAGTCTTTCATGTTGTTTAGATGAGTTCTTACAAAATTATAAATTGTAGATTTTGAGTGATAAATAGATGATTTGTTTTTGTGATAATAGTGAACTGCATTTTCGTCTTAAGTTGCTTAAGAGAATATACATGATAAAGTATGAGAGAAGTATCACTTGATGGATTTAGCAGATGACAACTTTAATCTGTAGTGTTTAAGCAACATTCCATAACATGGATCGATGTTTTATAATCTGTCCCAATTAATATGACACATTTTTTTTAGTCTGTCCAAAAAAGATATCACATTTCTATATTTAGAAATAATTTAACTTTATGAATAATTTACAGCTAAATAAATATTTAAGGCTTATTTTGAATCATAAATTTCAAAAGCCTTTATTTTTTTTCAAAAAAAAATTCGTATGTAGTCAGATGATGCCATATAAGTTGAGACGGAGATGGTAGTTGTGAGACTATTTTGTAAATGATCACAAGGCAGAAAAAACAAGTGCTGAAAGAACGGTAATTAAAAGATGTAGAGGGTCACAGTTCATTGACCATTCTCTTTCTTGTAAGCACACTAGTAAGCGTGTCAAAATTTTACGAATAAATATCATGACAACTGTACGTATGCTTGCTGTTTTTCTAGAAGAAAAATAACCAACAAGGTTTTAATTTGAAAGCAACGTTTATTAGGTGTATTGAGAAAACAAATAGTGTTTCCAACAAAAAATAATTTAGACGGCAACAATATAATTTTATTATTGATTAGACTAGTATTAATAAGAAGTAATTTGGTGGAAATTGTACTCTGATTTTGTCAATTTTTAATTATGTTTGAAAGCGAACCTTACGTACCCAAATACTTTATTATTCTACATACATCCACTAGCTTCTTGACATGCACGAATCTCTCTTTATTTTCCTAGCATCAAGTTGGACTTGCAAGTAAACGAGATTAGACTCAAAGCAATTACCATCACATTTTTTGCAAAAAATCCAACTCATATAACTCACATGGTGTCTCTTAATTAAGTTATTGACTTTTGTACATAAACATGATTACATGCCTTGCATTTAGCCATTTATGTGTTTTTTTTCTCCCTTTTCTTTCTTTTTTCTTTTTCTCCCATTACATCCAATATGTCTGCTATTTGCCTACTTGGGAAGTGGGGTTGGGGGAAAGTTACATTGTCATCAAATTTTATTGCATTTAATTTACAGTGGAGGTTATGTATACACTTTCATAAGAGATCCCTTCAATTTGCAGTTTCATGATAAGCAAATGTCTTGATTTGCATTTTGGTTCATCTGGGGCTGGCATCCTCTAAAGTCAACCATAAGCTTGTTCAATTTATTGTTGCTGATTCTCTGCTTGATTATCCTTGTGTCTTCTTCCAAACTATCATATGCAAAAAAAAAATAAAAAAATATTAGTAATGTGTATGTATATGAGGAAAGAATTCAAAGAATAAGAGAAAGGTTTATGTGAAAAACTCGATGGTTACAATCAGTGGCGGAGCCAATATATTAGAGCGATTCAAAATATAAATAAATAAACACTCGAAGAATCAAAGGGATTCAAGATTTACTATATATACTTGAAAAATAATTTTGACTGTGTATATATAGCGTAATGTTTTCGGTGAATGGGTTCAGATAAACCCCTTGCGCACCTAGTTCCTCCGCGGTAAATATCCATTCGAGTTTTAACTTATACACACCGATTTTACAAACAATTTTTACACTGTCAAGTTGACTTTACTCCTACTTTAGCATGTAACATGTATTATTTTCACTATTACGAGCCTCACTTTTTATGGTGAATTTCTATTCTCTCTTTTAGGTGTCATGATAGTGTAAAATATTTCTTTACACTGTCGATTTATAAAAGTTAAACTCTATTCGTAGACCAAAGGGATAAGGTGAGGTGTATACCTTTGAGGGGGAGAAGGCAAGGGAGACAACATATTGGCAAGGTTAAGAGCATCTTCTTTTTGATTAATGATGTGATTGAAGCACAAATATCGACCATAGGTTGCTATTTCTTCATAGACACAAATGTGGGCATCCACCAAGAAATCAAGATCGACAGTCACAAAGACACCATCTTCATACATCTCAGCTGCTCCTTTAAGGTAAGGATGTGTGATGGTTAGTTCACGACCCATTAACAGTCCTGAGTTTATGGTCACCATGTTAATTCCTCTATCCATTGCCAATGCCCAAGCTGTCTTCTCTGCTAGTGTTTTTGACATTGCATGCCACAACTGTCCAATTTTAGCAAAACAATTATTAAGGTCTGTAAGCAATTCTATGATACTTTTAAGTTTACACTTAAAGCTATATACAGAGTTTACACCAAGTCAATTTAACAAGCTTTAGCAGGTTATTTTTCTATTTTTCCATTTTATCATATAAGATTTGCTATGAAAAAATTACCTTTTGTTGTAAGTGAACTTAACATGATGGTGCAAAAACTCTATACACTGACATTGTTATTAATACACATCGTTGGTGTAAACAATTTTTACACTATCAAGTTATCTTTACCATTTGTAATAGGTAACACATCTTACTTTTAAGATTTCAAATTCACAATTTAAGAAAACTTAACTATAAATATTATTTAGATGATCTAATAGTGTAAGAAATTATATAGTATGATTGTGTATAAAACTTAAACTCTTTTTAATTTTTATAGTCACATTTGTAATAATAATTACACTACCAAATTAGCTACTAAAAGACATACAGTTAAAAGTAGTAATATTTATGGTGTTACTCTATCTGTCCAATTTACGTGACACAATTTCCTTTTTAGTCTGTCAACAAAAGAATGTCAGGTTTCTATATATAGAAATAATTTAACTTTATAAGATAATTTATAGTCACACAAATATCTAAGATTTATTTTGGACCACAAATTTTAAAAGTCTTCATTTCTTCCTTAAATTTTGTGCTAAATCAAATGGTGTCACATAAATTGGGACTGAGAGAATATTTTTTAACCTGAAAAATAAGGCAGATATATTATTACACCATGTTAAAATACCAAAAAAATTACACTATTAATCAATATCAATCAAATCCTTTTGCTATTAACCTTTAAAACGTTATGTCTGCATGCAAGTAGTACTCGATTCACTTCAAAAAAGTAAAAAGGTAAGGATAAGAGGGGGAAACACATGATAAATATGTCATACCTTGAATTTGCGACAAAAGTTGATGTCAGTCCAATGTCTTTCATCAAGATGATCTTTATGATTATCATGTCCCCAAATAATTGCAGTTGCTGAAGAAGTGAAAACAACTTTTTCGATGGTGTCTGTTTGTGCGCATGCTTCCAATACGTTATGTGCCGCCCTCACCTCCACTTCTGCTATTTCTTCCTGTCATTGTATATATGTTCATCTTTGTTAGTACCTGCTTAATTGTTTTCATTCAACTGCTAAATAATGTTTGACCTAACTTATCATATGTTCCTTAAATACCCATCTAAATAATATTTGACTTAGAATCTGCCCTTACGTATACAGCGAGCGGCTCTATTAATTAGATTATGCTTTTCTCTTTCATTAATTAACACTAGCTCACTGCAGTAATTAGCAATTCTGGATTCAAATTGTATACATGGATAGTGTAGATAACTTGTATATTAGTGTTAGTGCAATTATATTGACTGTACTATATATTTTGTTTTACTATATCAAGTTTGCTATGAAACTATAGACTAATATTTCATCCATTCAATTAAATTTATCTAATACACTAAATATTAGATTTTCCGTTTTAGTAATTGTAACAAATCAAAAAAGAATTAATATTTTTTTTCCAATTTAACCCTTATCATCAATTAACTATTTTTCAAACTAATTGGAGTACGAGTAGTTAAATTTAGATTTCAAAGTACCATTAGATAATTTAATAAAATAAATATAATATTTTCTTAAGAAAGTGCAAAATACAAACTAAACAAGTAAAAGCAAACGCAGTAAGTATTAACTAATGGTGTAAAAAAAAAGTTGTACACGTACTCATTGTCATTAATTACCACGACCGGACATAACTATTTAATTACGGTCGTGTATAAGTTTTTTTTTTTTTTACTTTAACACCTTTTTCTTTCTTCCAGATCATAAAATCCTTGATGGAACAAAACCTAATTGATTGTAACATTGACTTTCACACTGTAAAACAATGCGTAATAATTTATAAGGATGTAGAAATTAGAAAATGAAAGAGCTAGATGAATTAAAAGTAAGCTTACATCGTAAGTAGGATAATCTGATGGAGGCTCAAACGAGTAGAACAAACCAGAACAACCCTTCAATGCATCAAGAATGCTATGGTAATCAAAAGGGTCAGCCTCAAATATCTTCAATTTCTTCTCTTCACATTCAATCCCCTTCAACGACAACGACTCATCGCCTATATTCCTAATTCGTTAGTTCGTCGTTAAAAAAGAAGATACATTGAAAAAGGAAATTAACAATAGCATTACCATGATTTTGAACAGTTGCATGAACTGTGTAACCTCTCTTGAGAAGACGTTTTACTAGCTTTGTACCTAATCTACTGGAAGAGTTCATTACACATATAGTATTGAATATGCAATTGTAAGAAGCTGGAGCCATGAGGATTAATTGATTGTAATTCGCAAGTCAGAAGCTAATTAACTTCTATATGAGAGAGAGAATTAAGTTAACTTAAGTTTGGGTGTGGAAAGTTTAATGGCAGATCTCAGTATATATAGCAAGTGAAAGAGAAGCTGGCTACCGTCCAATTCCAAACAGCAAGGTAATACATGGTCCCAGCTAGCTAACCCAATAATTAATTGGGAGGGATTTTTTATTTTTTATTGTTTTTGGTTCTGAGTGGACTCATAAATAGTGAACTATGGAAAATAGACACGTAGTGTTTGTTCGTACGAAAGAAATATTTTCCACGGAAAAGTAATTTTCGAGAAAAGTATATTTAAAGTAGGCGTTTGCCATAGAAACAAAAAAAAAAGTATTTTTTTGGAACTTTTAAAGTTGGAGCGGGAGTTGTGTTTGGTCATAATTTTTGTAAATAATATTTTATTATTAAAATGTACTTTTCAATAAGTTTTTGATTGTGAAAAACAAAGTTTTGATTGTTTTTCAAATTTCAAATACAACTTCAAATTGTATTTGAAATTTTCATGATCAAACAATAATTTTTGATTTTTTTTAAAAATGAATAATTTTTATGACCAAACGGGTCCTTATAAATAAGCAGAAAATTTTATCTTCTGAATATTGATATATAATTAAGCACATATTATGTAGCAAAGGGGTGGGGTGGGTGGGGCAGGGAGTGAGGGTAGAGGCGTGAGTCGGTGTTTGTGGCAACCTGGAAGGGAATTGATGGAACTTGTTACTCCTATATTTTTGTTAAGAAAGTAATATTTCTTATCTGAATTTATTTAGCTTAAAATGTTTTAAAATATTTTGACCTCAAACATAAAAAACTATAAATTCACCATACCAAACTCACCCTTAGTTACATCTTAAAGATGTACAATGGAATTGCAATTGTTAGAATCGAGTAACATGTATCTTGATACAACAAATTTTAAAAGTATACTAATGATATTTAAAAAAAAAATTATATTATCGATATATAATTTAAATTTCATTTTAAAAGTTGTGACCTACGATTCTCTCAAATACGAATTTTCTTTATCAACATGGTAGCGAGAAGAGAGACAGCGGATGGAATTGGATTATCAATAGGGCTAGTCCACAGCTTCTGATTGACCTCTTAACTATTGAATTTTACCACCTCCCTTTTCGTTCATTCTTCAATATGGATATACTTTAAACTTTAAAGTATATCCATATTGAAGAATGAACGAAAAGGAAGACCTAACTTTGGATCAGAGCAAAGATGAATCACTTTATCTTTGACCCAGTTTGAGCTGTTTTGTGATTATTGGCATTAAAAATTTCTCTCTTAATGTCCGTAATTAAGAATTAATTTTTTTAAAGGGAGAACAAATTTGAACCTTTTATATAATTAAGAACTCTTCAACTATTAACGAATAACAAATCTATTTCATTTCATATAATTTAAGAAATAAATTTGACCTTTGACCACTTTATTTTAAAGTTGCGATCTCTTAACTATTGATATGCATGATTATAGTTGGTTGCTTAACCTAATGTCCATCTGTGTAAGTTAGAGAGTAAAGCACGTGTAGGTTAATTAAGGAACAAGGTTTATTAACGTGTTATAGTTGACATCTACTAACTGTACAACTACAATAGTTGGACTCATTGATTAGCTAATTAATGCAACCGTTGACCTGATCTCCATGAACTCCCAACTTCCTTTGACGACGTGTGCAAGATTAAATGCACACACTTCATTAATACAACATCATACTACTTTAGCAACACGGATAAATTAAATGATTAACTAAATATTTTAATAGTCAATTATTTTGTTGGTATTTGAGTGGGGCATTCGCACAAATTCCCTGGGTTGTCTTTAATTTTTGTACTTTAAATTTGTATTCTTTAATTTTTATCCTCTATTATTTTGGCGTCGTATAATTAAAATTCCACAAGGCATAATTAGGTATTATACACAATCCATAAATTATGCTGGATAAGACATAATTTTCAACAATATATAATATGAAAAAAGACATAATTTCAGATTTAGTTAGCGTTTAATTTCAATATTTGTATCATAACATTCACACAAACTATGTCGGATAAGGTATAATTTCCAACACTCGACATAATTTTAAAAAGTACTATAAAACAATGCCAAATAACTTAATTCCTACATAATTTATGCCGCACGAGGCGAAATTTTAGTTTTCAAAGAAAAAAATATTATAGAAACTATGTCTTGTGAAATAGACTTGAATTTTTTGTAAAATAAATAGCATGGACAAAAATTAAATACCAGTGCAAGGCCAGTCCGCACAAAAAAAATGTATTTGGGTCACTACATCTATTAAAATATTCAAGGAGTGCTTTGTTTCTTAGTGAATTCATAAATCTGATTAATATAATGCTATCAACTATCAGATCTTTGTGGGTGAAAAACTAATTCTATTTCCCCCTTCCCCGCCCTCCTAAAAAACAATAAAAGCAAGATATAGCTAGATTCTTTAATGATCTTTTTTTTTATATAACTAGCAACAGAGAAAAAAATGGAGCAACACAAAATCTAATTAATAAAACAGTAAAAAAAAAAAGGAAAACAAAAACTAACGTCCGCACCGGTTATTAAAAATTTTAATATGAAAATCCTTTGCCACTAATTGGTAAGAAAAAAGAGAAGGTCCAATGGAACTCAAAGCTCGTGCAATGCTATTCAATTGACAGTTTCTATATTATTTTATTTTTGAAAACACCACATCTTATATTAATTCATAAAAGTTACCAAACGTTCAATTAAAGAAACAAAAGCATCTACAGCTCTACCTTGATAAACTAGACTCCCAAGTGACGTCGGTCTCTATGTGATATTTTGTTTTTCAGTCAGTTTTAAGAAGATTAATAATTTTTTATATTAAATTATAATAATTTAAATTTAAACTTCACATTTTACTCTCAATGAGATAATTTATAGTCATACAAATATTTATCGCTTATTTTATATTACAAATTTCAAAAGTCTTCCTTCAATTATTAAACTTAGTGCACAATCAAATACCTTCACATAAATTAGAATGTGTTGGATATGTACATCACGTACGGGAATAGTAAATAACTATTACAATGATAGAAAGGATAAACAACAACAAGTTGTCAATCGCTTGATCTTGAATTGGAACTTCAAATCTGGATCTTGTATTCAGAAATATAAGAACATGAACTGCTACACTTGTGTCGTATAGATCCGCTAAGAATCCGAACGGTTAGAGTCCTTTGAGAATCAAGTTCACACCTGAAACACCTAGCAAGTAATTAGATAATCACAACACCACCGACTGAGTCGAGAGATGACTTTCTGTCTTTAAGACAAGATTGCCCCCGTATATAGGGTTTACGGAAGTGTGGACAATAGTCTCCCAAGATGAAACAACAAACTATCAAGTGTGCAAAGCCTACACAAATGATCTCAGCGAAGAACATGAATAATGAAGATTGCTAAGAGAATGATTGCTTATCAGGAAAACTGATCTCTTTGTGGTACTTGCATGTATTTTTGTTATGTTCATCTATAGAATTTAGCCAAAGGCCTCAATTTATAGGTGTGCAAGATGGCCTTTCAAATGCCCCATAGTGACATTCAATTGCCATGTAATGGATGATATTTAACCCCCAACTAATGCAACCAAATAATGGCTGAGTTATGGAGGAAAAATTGCCATGTTAATGCTCCAAAACCTCTCTATAATCAGCCAAACTTTTGGACTTCCGTCGAGCACTCACTGCCTGGAACGTGTCGCGGCTCCAGTGGCCAAACAGACAATTAGCGCCGCGGTGCTGCAAGGGGGGAGCCGCTGTGCTCCGGAGCTGCGACCCAGTCCGGGAGGCGTCGCGGCCCTTCTCGGCTCCGCGGCCCTTTCCGACCCATTCCATCTTACACTTTGCACAATCCTCTTTCGTTTACCAACATGGAACACTTGTTATTTCTCCAATAACCATCCATCATTCTATGTCTCAAACATTTCACTTATGTACCAATATCTCTTTCATTAACTAAATTTACGATACTTGGCACTAAGATTGCACGTGTGTGGAAATGACATTTCCGACATGCGGGGCCCCAATTTTTTGAGTTATAAATAATGGGATAAACTTAATTCCACATTAGTAAATTTTCAACAATCCCCTCTTGAAAGAGATTTTGGCGCACACACAAGGTTCCTACTTTCAACAATCGTTCAGCGAAAAGATATTGCATCATGAGAGGTAGCTTCCGCTTTGAACCTTCCCTAGTTGAATACCATCAGACTTACTTACTGCGCGGTGAACGTGATGTCTTGAACCGTCAGTGTTTAATATAAGCCAAGACAACGGTACCAACACAATACCTCCCATTTATTTGTTTTTTCTTATTGTTCTGTCTGTTGTGACCGTGGACACACTTGGATTCTTAAGTGCGTTCATTTGAGGCGGTCTGTCTTCACACTTAAATAGGTGATCTCCTACAAGGTATCATGTTATACCCCACTTCACAAGTGTTAGGAATCATTAAAAGTTTCCCCAACCTTAACCTCAACCGTTTGAGGATCGTTAAAGGTTTGGAAGCTTAACCTTTACCGACCATGCAGGTAGCACTTTAATGTCTATCGTGGGAACGGTTTGGATTCATGTTTCTTTACAGAAATCATAATCCGAAGTGTTCTTACTTCCACCGAAGCGCTCAACTGAACCTTTTGTAACTTAGTTTTTCCATTGAACCAAATTCTTGGGATATCCAGTCAGTATGGTCGGGTTACCACCGCAAAGGTTCGTATTGTTTGGGTTTTATGCCCATTCCCCTAGACAGGCAGAACTTTTGATCTTCGGGTAGTCCCTTAGTTAAAGGGTCCGCTTTATCCTTTGATTAGTAATCAAGGAAGTGACACCCGTGATGATCAACTGCCATACGGTCTTATGTCTCCGACGGATATGTCCAGACGCCGTCATCCATGCCCTTCCTGAAGCCGACCGGCTAGCCACAGTGTATAACTGCTGAAGGCACAGGTTTTTCCCAATAAGGGACGTCCTCTAAGGAATCGTGAAGTTACTCAACTTCTTTCATGCTTTGTTTAAAGAGATAAACTTCGATTCCATCATGAATTGGCCGATGCAAGTTTGCTTAGAGGATTTTCCAAGACCCACCATACACATTTACTTGTGGCATTGGTGTTCTTCAAGTCTGATGTCCAGTTTGCATCACTATGTTCTCCAAGAACCGATGGACATCTAGAATACTATAATTTGTAGAGAAGCGAATATTTCAGATATCGTCATATCTGACTTAACGCCTTCTATCGATCATTTCTAGAATCACGAGTGAACCTTAGTTCAACTGATCTGCTTTGTAGGTCGATACCAGGTCAGTTGTAGTGTGTACAATACATTCAACTACATGTGACATGCTCATATCGCTCCGTGTTTATGGGTGCACCATGATTCCAATAAGTTCTATGATTCATATCCATTGGTGGCTTCAACGAGACTATCAACTATCTCACAACTGAGTTTGGAGTTAGATCAGTCCGTTAGATGTCTTAGAAATCTCAATTCCTAAGATGTCATATGTGATACCCATATATTTCATATCGAGACTTTTGTTACAATATGACTTCCACTTTCAGACTGTTGATTTTTCAACTGTTGGCTTTCTAACTTCAGAGTCAATGTTTCTGTTGTCAGATTCATTGTTTCTATTTTAACTGAAACTTTCAGGACCAAAATGTAAACATTTCAGGGACCAAAATGAAAGTTCAGGAATAAGCCCAACAGTTCAACAAACCAACTATGACCCTCCGCTTCCAACTCTCCGGTTAGAAAGACTGTCTCAACATCAATGTCATGCAAGACTGCAATGGCCCTGGATGTTAAGCTATTCACAGGGGAGCACATGTCCAAGTAGCCGAGGCCATATACTCGTCAGTAGATCCATATACTTTGTACTCATTTTTGAGTATCCACTTTCACAACCCAAAGGTTCTTTTCCTGGAGGAAGGTCAACCATTACACAAGTATGGTTCTATATGATGGAATCTATTTCTCTGTTGCTTCTTGCCAAAGCAGCGCGTATGGAGATGACAATTCTTCGTTAATTGTCCATGGTTCATTCTCAACCATACAAGCTATAAGGCCTGGAATAAGTATTTATCCCCTCTTTGCTCCGTCTCGGTTCAACATCTAGAATATCTGAGTTCTGTAGATCTGGAATATTAAGTTCCGGATAGTCAACAACTTCCGAGTCCTGTAGCTCTAGAATGTCTGGTTCCAGAAAATCAAGCACCCGTGGGTTCTTGTTAACCTCAAGCAATTACTTCTTTTTCCTTAAAAAATTCTGCATTCCTTGACACCGGGAGGCGATAAACACTAATGTTATTTGCAGATCCAGTGGATATACAATTTACAGTCTTAGGTCCAACTTGACCTGTTATAGTATTCCAACCCTGTTACGGTATCCAACCTCTACCAAGCCACCCCACATCACAACATTTGTAGGTGTGATCCTTTCCATGTTTCACATGGAGGGTTATCTTTATCCTTATGCGGAGTTCTGTTGAGAATCACATTAGCGGTAAGGATCGCCTTGCCCCACATATTTTGGGCGTACGGCTTTGCCCTTGGCTAAAACCGTTAGACTGAAGTGAGTAATAAACAGTCGTTTGATGAACGATGCTTCACATTCTCCCCCGCTATCACTACGAATTCCTCAATCCGTAGGCTTAGTTGGTTTTCAACTTCTGCTTTGTAGCGCTTATCCGCTTCAACAATTTCATCTTTGCTTTTCAGCAAACAAATGATGCAATATGTTGTACCATCATCAATGAAGGTCACAAAGTACTTGTCTCCCTCCTCTATTTTGTGTAAACTTCAAATCACCCATGTAGGTGTGACTAAGTTCTAGAGGAGCGGTGCTTCTTTCGTTATTCCTTTGACGGAGGGGAAATGTGATTTTGCCTCTTCGCCTACCTCACATTTATTTTGAGGGTTTATGTCGACAGAAGGCAACAATCTCAACTTCGTTAGCTTTTAAATGACTTTTTATTTAACGTGTCTTAATCTATGATGGCATGGATGCACGGATTACAAATATATCATTCATTTAGCTACACACATACTGTACCATTCTTAGTTATTACAGACCTCTTGGACTAGTCTCAAACCAGCTTGACCAACACGTCCCTTAAACCAAGTTTGGGATATGTATCACCCCATTTTAGAGTGATCACATTCCCTGAAGTCCTATTGAGGACAACCTCTCCAACCCCTTCTACTTTAGATGTGGCGTTGCTTCACATGAACAACCTCTTGCCCGTGGTTTAGGCGTAAACGGATCATATGTGATATGGATACTCTGGCCCACTCCAGTTATTTTGGCAGACTGAGTGTCCAATTTATTTTCTACCATTATTTTATCCTTCAGCTCATTTAAGACCTAGAAACTTTGGACCACCTCACTAGGTGTCCATTACTTTTCTGTCTTTCTTTTGGCCTTCAGATCATTTGGGACAGATATATGCCTTTTGCTACATGATAGAACATCATCTTCAGCCTTCTCCTCTTGTCTCAGTTGACATCCTCAGCCTCTCGTGGGTGCTTGTTTCCACTACCCTCGGGAACGGTGACACCAACTCTTCCTTGATCTTTAGCCGTACTAGCATGACTATCAACAGTATCTTGAAGCTCAGCATCAGATCCAGAGATCCCACCTTTGATGGAAACAGATTTATAACAGTCGTCAAAGAGAGAACCAAAACTAAGACCAGATTTGAAAGCACGGTTGTTGACAAAGACAGTGTTTGAACTGTTAACAGAACTGTCAATAGAACTGTTTTCAAGAAGAAAACCACAGCCAGATTTGGGACCATCTCTGCTGGCACACATCTTTCGAGCACTAATACAATCTTGTCTTAAAATTGTTGGATATGTAAAGCACGTACGAGAATAGTAAATAACTATTACAGTGATCGAAAGGATAAACAACAAAGATTGCAACAACAAGTTGTCAATCTCTTGATCTTGAATTGAAACTTCAAATCTGGATCTTGTATTCATAAATACAAGAACATGAACTGCTACACTTGTTACTTGTAGATCCGCTGAGAATCCGAATGGTTAGAGTCCTTTGAGAATCAAGTTCACACCTGAAACACTTAGCAAGCAATTAGATAATCACAACACCACCGGCTGAGTCGAGAGATAACTCTCTGTCTTTAAGACAAGATTGTCCATGTATATAGGCTTTACGGAAGTGTGGACAATAGTCTCCTAAGATTAAACAACAAACTATCAAGTGTGCAAAGCTTACACAAATGATCTCAGCGAAGAACACGAATAATGAAGATTGCTAAGAGAATGATTGCTTATCAGGAAAACTGATCTCTTTGTGGTGTTGTATACTTATATGTATTTTTATTATGTTAATCTATAGAATTTAGCCAAACGCCTCAATTTATAGGTGTGCAAGATGGCCTTTCAAATGCCCCATAATGACATTCAATGGCCATGTAATGGATGACATTTAACCCCCAACTAATGCAGCCAAATAATGGTTGAGTTATGGAGGAAAAATTGTCATGTTAATGCTCCAAAACATCTCCATAATCAGCCAAACTTTTGGACTTCCGTCGAGCACTCACTGCCTGGAAAGCGCCGCGGCTCTGCAACATTAGAGTTGCGGCGCCGCGGCTGCAGTGGCCAAACAGACTATTAGCATCGCGACGCTGCAAGGGGGGAACCGCTGTGCTCCGGAGCTGCGACCCAGTCCGGGAGGCGTCGCGGCCCTTCTCGGCTCCGCAACCCTTTCCGACCCATTTCATCTTACACTTTGCACAATCCTCCTTCGTTTACCAACATGGAACACTTGTTATTTATCCAATAACCATCCATCATTCTATGTCTCAAACATTTCACTTACGTACCAATATCTCTTTCATTAACGAAATTTACGATACTTGGCACTAAGAGTGCACGTGTGTGGAAACGACGTTTTCGACGTGCGGGCCCCCAATTGTTCGAGTCATAAATAATGGGATAAACTTAACTCTACATTAATAATTTCCAACATAATGAATAGAGTAAAAAATTTAGCTAAACTATACGCGAGACCTTTAAGTCCTAGAAATATGCGTAGTAATATTTACATTTCAAATTAGCATTGCTTAAGGACGTTCGAAATGCACAAATTGTACGTATCGATCTCCCAAGAGGTCTCCACCTTCCCGCAAATCATATCCTCCACATTTTTGCTGGCATCCGAAAATATTAACACTTTAATTTGTTTCATTTGTTATGAATTTCGCTTTGCTACACTTCACGAATTGCAAGTGCTTTAATGTTGAAATTCAAGTCTATGGCACGCATTATTCATTTTACTCAGCAGATCTCATAGATTTGTTACTCAGGCTATGCTATCATTGAGCCCAAAAACGCACGTATCATACGAATTTGTGTTATACTTTATAAAATTCTAAAATCCTAAACTCGCCCTTCAAAAATTTACCAACTTAAAAATATGTCAATCCTTCTCTTTGGCCCGTCTTCATTGGCCTGCCCTATGTCGTCTGCGTGTTTTTTCTACATAACAAACGTCAGGTGGTTCAAGCACTCCATAAATAGTTTCTAATGAATTTATAATATTACGAAAGAAATGTAGTACTTTTGGACTACTGAAAATGTGTCTGGAACAGGCGGAATGACCAACTTTATTTATTTCCACCATACCTTCGTACAAAATAATAATATCCTAATGCGGATTACAAATATTTCAAACTAGATTTTTTGGAGGGAGGAGAAAAGGCATATTATCTCATTGCTTGACCCAACCGAAAAATTATATTCAAATTACTAGTAATAATGTACATGTTACTTCCCATGATTAAAATAGTTTATCATCATTTGGCAGTTTTATTCAATTATTACATTGGTGGTGTCATACTCGAGTGTACAAGATGGAATAACAATTTTATAACTAGACAAGAGTTTGTCACGTTTTAACATTTTCTTCTATTGCTGATCTATGGACTATGATACAATGGTACAACTATGAATTAATTCAATTAAAGAAATGAGAAAGAATACATTAACACCCCATTTGTTGGTACAGTGATTGAAAGACCACGATATACACGACACACTGACCGTGTATATCACATTATTTTGTAAATATATTATCATAATTAGTAGAGTTCTTGTACATGTATAATTATGATAGTAGTCTTGTATTATAAAAAGCTATTAGACTTGTATTAGGAAAATGTAGATTTAATTTCCTTAATTAGATTTTGTATCATGTATATATATACATTTTCATTAATGAAAATAATCAAGAGATTATTCTTTTCATGGTATCAGAAGTCTAGAGCAAATTTTCCTTCTCCAAAATTAACCCTTCCACCGCCCTCTTCTCGGATTCCGAGTATTGTCCACCGGCCGAACACCCCCTCCTTCCCAAACTCTATTCCAAATCCCTAATTCCCCTCTTGTTCTTTCATCATATCTACCACAAAGAACACGTTTCATCCTGCCCTTACAGTCTCCAATATCAAGAACAACATCCCTATCATTCTTGAGATGGAAAAAAGTCCAATACGCGATGTGGGCAGAACTATTTAAAGTTCACGCACAGTCTCATCGAGTCCTTCATCACATCATCCCTTCGGCAACAGGCAAGGAGAAGGTGCCTACCACCGATGATGACATAGAGTTGTGAGAAACTCTTGATGCTACGGTACTCCAGTGGATTTATTCCACTATCTCTACGAACCTCTTGCAGACTATTATTGAACCCGACGCCACAACAATGAACACTTGGAATATGTTGCGTGATATATTCCAGGATAACAAAAATTCTTGTGCCGTGACCCTTGAGCAGGAATTCTCCCACATCAACATGGGGGATTTTTCGAATGTCTCTGCCTAATGTAAAAGACTCAAGGAGTTGTCTGATCAACTCAAGAACGTTGGTGCGCCTGTCACAAATGATCGTCTTGTTCTTCAGATGGTTGCAGGCCTATCCGAGGCTTATAATGACGTTGGAACTTTTCTTCATCAAAGCAACCCTCTTCCTCTTGGTCTATGCTAACCCTTGAAGAGGTTTTGTTGGCTAATAAGGTCGTAACTGGAGCAAATTCCACCATGATGGCTGCCTTGACCCAAGATTCATACTCTCCATCATATTCGGGTAATTCTACTCAAAATTGAAACAACGGTGGTGGAAAACGGGGTCAAAATCAGAATTCTGGCGGCAAAGGCGGCAGTGGCAACAACGGTGTCCAGGGCAGCAACAGTCGGGCCCTGTGCAGTGGGCCACCGGTCAAAATGGCCAGCAGGCCTGGAAATGGCCCAACTGTCCCACGGCGTACTGTCCATACCCAGCACAACAGTCAGACACAGCCAGACCCAGCGGCCAGTTGGGCCAGGCAAAACAACCAACAATGGTAGCCCAATTCCTTCATTGGGCCGAGACCTCATCAGGCCTACACGACCCAGCAGCCAGCCCACCCGAGTCCCACGAATATCGAGGCAGCTATGCATATACTTGGCTTAAATCCTCTGGATGCGAACTGGTACATGGACACCGGGACCTTCTTATGTGACGTCCACGGCAGCTAATCTCTCGTCTTATTTCAATTTGAACAAAAATTGTGGTATTATTGTTGGTAATGGTAATTCAATTCCAATTCGTGGTTATGGTCACAAAAATTTATCTCCCCCGAACCCACCTTTAGCCTTAAAAAAAATCCTCCATGCTCCTCACTTAATTAAAAATTTGGTGTCTGTTCGAAAAATTAACAACTGATAATTGGGTTGATGTTGAGTTTGACCCTTTTGGATTTTCTGTGAAACATTTTGACGACATAGATACCTCTAATGAGATGTAATAGTCGAGGAGAGATTTATATAATCACCACCACCACCAATTCCATTACTTGAGCCATACCATCAACGTTTGCCGCTCTAGCACCTTCCTTGTGGCATGCGCGTTTGGGTAATCCGGGGGCTTCTGTTCTTTCTTCTCTTAAAAATAATAATTTTATTGAATGTAATAGTACGCGTAGTACTTATATTTGTCCTTCATGTCCACTTGGGAAACATGTACTTTACCATTTGTAGCCTTACATTCTAGGACTTTGTCGCCATTTGATATTATTCATAGTGATTTGTGGACATCTCCCGTTTTGAGCTCTTTGGGCCACCATTATTATGTGTTATTTTTGAATGATTATTCTAATTTTTTTGTGGACCTTTCCTTTATCTAAAAAGTCTCAAGTTTTTTTCACATTTCTAACATTTAGAGCATTTATCCTACCCAATTTGAATGGGAGATTAAAAATATTCAATGTGATAATAGAAAGGAATTTGATAATGGGTCATTTTGAGAATTTTGTAACACTAATGGCATATATTTTCGATTTTATTGTCCTCATATGTCATCACAAAATGAGAAGGCTGAAAGAAAAATTCGTACAATTTATATTGTTCGAACTTTACTAGCCCATGCTTCATTACCACCTTCATTTTGGCATCATGCACTACAAATAACTACTTACCTCCTTAACATACTTCCTAGCAAAGGATTAGCATATCAATCCCCACTAAAAATCTTTATCATAAAGATCCATCGTATTCTCATCTTAGGGTGTTTGGGTATTTGTGTTATCCATTTTTCCGCTCCACTACAATTAACAAACTTCAAGCACGTTCTACCGCTTGTGTGTTTTTGGTTTTTCCATCTAATCATCGTTGTTACAAATGTTTTGATTTATATTCTAATAAAATCATAATTAATCGCTATGTCATTTTTTATGAAACCCAATTTCCGTTTGCTAATTTGTATAATTCCGTGTCTAGTTCTTATAATTTTTTGAATGATGGGCTCTCACCGTATATCTTCCACCAGTGGGTCCAACACTCCCGTGACCCAAATCTATCAGCAGGCCCACTGCCTGCTGGCCCAATTACACACTGCCCAGGTTCTATTTCTCAGCCAGCAGGCCCACTACCTACTGGCCCAATAAATTTCCCTAGATCCCGGTCTAGTCTCTCGGCCAGCAGGCCCACTGTCTGCTGGCCCAATTATACAGTCTGTCGGTCCAGTTCATCGACCAGTAGGCCCACTGCCTACTGGCAAATCCTGAGACGACCTGACATTATCTCGAGCCCAATCCACTTCTATTCCGAGTCAAGGGCCCTTTACTCGTAGCCAAATGGGTATTTTTAAATCAAAATGATATTTTAATCTTAATTTTACTATCACTAAATAACCCCTACCACGTAACCCAATGTCTGCCCTTCATGACCCGAATTGAAAAATGGCCATAGATGATAAATATAATGCTCTTATTGAAAATAAGATGTAGAAGTTGGTGTCAATGTTATTCGTTCTATGTGGATCTTTACTCATAAGGAAAAATTTGACAATTGTTTTGAGAGGCATAAGACCTGTCTTGTAGGTGATGGCAAAACTCAACAGGTTGACGTGGATTGTGGAGAGACATTTAGTCCGGTGGTCAAACCAGCAACAATTAACGTTGTTCTCAGTCTGGCTCTCTCGAAAACATGGCTCATTCATCAGCTGGATGTCAAAAATGTTTTTTACACGGTGATCTCAGGGAGACAGTATACATGCATCAGCCCTTGGGTTTTAGGGATCCCGATCATCCTAATCATGTTTGTTTACTCAAAAAGTCCTTGTATGGGCTTAAGCAGGATCCATGGGCTTAGTATAAGAGGTTTGCAGATTATGTGTCTACTATTGAGTTTTCTCACAACATGTCTGATCATTCTCTGTTTGCTAAAAACTCACACGTCATGCAGGTGGTCTATTTTTATCACAGAGGAAGTATGCGACTGAGATTATTAATATGGCTTACATGTCATCTTGTAAGTCCTCTCCTACTCCGGTTGATACCAAACCGAAGCTGAGTGCTAATTCTATCACACCTTACGAGGATCTCTCCCACTATCGCAGTCTTGCAGGTGCTCTTCAGTATCTTACTTTCATGAGGCCTGATATTACTTATGCAGTGCATCAAGTGTGTTTATTTATGCATGATCTGAGGGACGAGCACATGCTTGCTCTTAAACGCATTATGTGTTACATACATGACACTCTTGATTATGAGTTGCATTTATATCTATTCTCCGTCTCTACTCTCATGTCTTATACATATGCTTATTGGGGTGGATGTACAGATATCAGACGTTCGACATCTGGTTATTGTATGTTTCTTGGGGATAACTTGGTCTCTTAGTCGGCAAAACGCCAGGCTACTTTATCGCGATCCAGTGCGGAGGCCGAGTATCGATGGGTAGCCAATGTGGTGTCTGAGTCCTGTTGGCTGCGTAATCTTCTATTAGAGCTTCACTTTCCTATTCAGAAAGCTACCTTGGTCTACTGTGATAATGTTAGTGCAATCTATCTCTCTAGGAATCCGGTCCAACATCAGCGCACTAAACATATCGAGATGGATATTCACTTTGTTCGCGAAAAGGTAGTTCATGGACAAGTACGTGTCTTGCATGTCCCTTCACGATACAAATTGCTAACATCTTTACTATGAGTCTTTCCTTAGTCCTGTTTGAAGATTTTAGGGACAGTCTGAGTGTACGACAACCGCTTGCTATGACTGCGGGGGTATGAAAAACCACGATATGCACGGCACATTGATCGTGTATATCACATTGTCTATTTTGTAAACATATTACCATAATTAGTAGAGTTCTTGTACATGTATAATTATGGTAGTAGTCTTGTATTAGAAAAAAGTTATTAGACTTATATTAGAAAAATGTAGATTTAATTTCCTTAATTAGATTTTGTATCATGTATATATATATATTTTCATTAATGAAAATAATCAATGAATTATTCTTTTCAGTGATAAATCTTTCATTCAGCGAAAACAATGAGGGCCTAAAATACTAACGGAGAAAAACTTAAAAATATTAACCCATACCAAAGGGAAATTTTCAAATTAGAGAAAGCTAGATTACGAAAATAAGTAATGAGTCATGGGGTAGATATTATATTTTAACTTACATTAGATCAGTATTAGTGATAGTTTGTCCTTTCCAGAATCCCGCGTGTAAACGTGTAAATATAGGAAACAATATATTCCTACCCATAATTAGAATATTTCCATATATTGTGTAAATATAATTATGGTAAAACTATGATTCCTCTTTTGTATAGGCTTAGGATTCTTATTGTATAAGGGATGCATATTGTACTCTATATATACCTTGATATTAATGAAAGACTACCCAAGGGAGATTAATATCATCTCACATGGTATCAAGAGCCAAATAAACAAAACCCTAAAAACCTTTCTCTTCCACACACGCTTTGCCCTCTCCTACGTGACCCTCCCGGATTTTCTTCTTGTTTTTCGGGTTTTGTTCTTCCTTTCTTCTCTTCTCTAAATGGCTATCCCTGATTCTTCCACACTTTCTGACGCCTCTACCTCCACAAATCCCACCACAAAGTCATCACCCCCGTTTCATCCCGCCCTTACTGTTTCCAACATCAAGAACCATATTCCCATTATTCTTGATCAAGAAAACAACCAGTATTCTCCCTGGGTTGAACTTTTTCGCAATCATGCGTGTCTCTATAACGTGCTTGACCATATTGATGACACTATTTCGCGCCCTACGGAGGTTGACGATTCTATCTGGCATCGTCTCGACACCGGCGTCAAACAATGGATATATGGTCGTATCTCTCAGGATTTGCTCCTTAAAATCATGAAATCCGACTCCACAGCCATTGACTTGTGGAATCGTTTGGAGGAAATTTTTCAGGACAACAAGCACACTCGTGCCGTGTATTTGGAAGAATAGTTCAACAAAACACGTCTTGAAACTTCTCCAATGTCTCTAAGTACTGCAAGCAGCTTAAACTTCTAGCGGATCAACTCTCCAACATCGGCACGCCTGCCACTGACGATAAAATGGTGCTACAAATGATTTCTGGCATTACTAAGGGCGAATATGATACTTTGGCCACCATTATTCAACAGGCAGATCTGCTACCGAGTTTTAACAAAGCTCGCTCACAATTGTTGCTAAAAGAAACCCGTCGTGATAAGCAGGATGAGCACGCCCAGCAGGTGTTAGCTGTCGACACGTAACCCCAAGATCAGACGCCACCAGACAACTCCCAACAGCGGCAGGGCCGCGGCGGCAAGGGTGGAAAAGGCCGCGGCGGTAGAGGAGGCCGTGGTCGTGGCAAGGGTCGCGGTCAACAGAACCAACAACAACAACAGCAACAGAGATCGCAGAACAACTGGGCGCGTCTCGCCGGCCCGATTCGTCTACGCCGCGGTGCCTCAAGATCTGAGCCGCGACGCCCGATTCAGAGCGGCGTAAGTCCATTCGATGCAGCAGCCATACAATCCGTATTCTTACCCCAATTTGTTAGGCCCCACTCCAGCCCCACAGCAGGCCCATTTCATGCAAGGTCAGGTCCCGCAGCCCTCCTCCGGCATGACACCAACTGAGTTGGGTCAGGCGTTCAACACCCTCTCTATGCAACAGCCTGACAATATTTGGTACATGGACTCAGGCACACATCTCACGTCACCCAGTCTGCAGGTACTATTCTTAAACTGTTTTGGTTAAAGCATCCTCAATATGTTACAGTTGGTAGTGGACAACGCATTCCAGTTAAGGGTTATGGTACCTCATACACACAACCTCCTCATCCACCCTTCTCCCTCAAAAACACCCCATATGCCCCACACATGATTAAGAACCTCATATCTGTCCGCCAATTTACTCGTAATAATTCTGTCTCCGTGGATTTTGACCCTTTTGGTTTTACTGTGAAGGATCTTCATACGGGGACACCTCTTACGAGATGCAATAGCACGGGGGATCTCTATCCATTCACTTCCACCTCCGCTGCCAGATCTTGCTCTCCCGTCACTCTAGCGGTTGTTTCTTGTTCAACTTGGCATAATAGGCTTGGTCATCCAGGAGCTCCAGTTTTTAATTTTCTTAGAGGCAACAATTTCATTGCTTGTAATGGGAAACTTGCCCAAAAATTGTGTTTCTTGCTCTTTAGGCAAACATATTCGTCTTCTGTTTAAATCATCTACTAGTGTTACATTTGCTCCTTTTGATATCATACATGCCGATTTATGGACATCTCCTATCTCTAGTTCTCTCGGTCATAAATACTACCTTGTGTTGCTTGATGATTTTTCACACTACGTTTGGTTATACCGTCTTAAATTTAAATCGGAAGTGTTTGTCAAATTTCTTGAGTTTCGCAAGTTCATTCAAACACAATTTGGAAAAAGCATAAAGTCATTTCAGTGCGATAATGGTCATGAATTCAATAACTCTATGTTTCACCGCTTTTGTACCAATAATGGCATGGTCTTTCACTTCTCCTGCCCTCACACCTCACCACAAAATGGTAAAGCTGAAAGAATCATCCGCACCATTAATAATATGATTCGCACCCTATTGATTCATGCCTCCCCCCCTCCACCCTTATGGGTCTATGCTGCTAAAATGTCAGAATACACTCTCAATATTCTCCCTACTAGCACTCTTCACAATATGACCCCTACCGAAATCCTCTACCATAGAATCCCCTCTTATGATCATCTACGGATATTTGGTTGTCTGTGCTATCCCAACCTTAGCTCCACCGCCCCTCACAAACTCGCTCCTAGGTCCACTCCATGTGTCTTTCTAGGATTCCCGTCGAACCATAGGGGCTATCTATGCTATGACTTGTCGACTCGTCAGATCCACATATCTCGTCACATCACATTCGATGAGACCACATTCTCATTTTCGAATCTTCCAAAATTCCAAAAACAGGACTACTTATTTCTTGATGAGTCTGTCATCTCTCCCCTCATAATCGAACAACTCACATCCTCTGTTCCGTCGTCAGAACCGCGACGCCCAAACTTCAGAGAAGCCTGTCAACCTTCTAGCGCCGCGACTCTCGATCCAGGAGCCGCGGCACCTCCGACGGCTTCGTCCCCACCTTCTCCTTATCCGACTTTACCCCCCGTCTCAGACACCCCTCCGCCACCCACTATCCCTACCCATCCAATGGAAACTCGTTCAAAGCATGGAATCTTCAAACCCAAAGTCCATTTCAACTTGTCTGCCCAAACCATCTCTCCACTTCCAAAGAACCCAAAATTGGCCAAACAAGACCCTAATTGGAATGCGGCTATGTATGAGGAATTCAATGCTTTAACTAAACAGCACACGTGGGATCTAGTACCTAGACCTGAGGGGGTGCATGTCATTCATTGTATGTGGCTATTTCATCACAAGTTCAGAGACAATGGGGATCTTGAGAGGTATAAGACCCGTCTTGTGGCTAATGACACAAATCAGCAGGAGGGCATTGATTATGGTGAGACCTTCAGCCCGGTTGTCAAACCGGCTACCATCCGCACAGTTTTGAGCATAGCCATGGGCAAACACTGGCCGATCCATCAGCTTGACGTGAAGAATGCATTCTTACGTAGGGATCTGCGAGAGACAGTTTACATGCATCAGCCATCAGGGTTCACCCATCCAGCAGTTCCTCACTATGTGTGCCGTATCCATAAGTCACTATATGGCCTGAAGCAGGCCCCCCGTGCGTGGTATGATCGCTTTGCCAGGTATATCTTGCAGATTGGGTTTGTATGCAGCAAGAGTGATACATCACTTTTCATTTTTCATCGAGGTAGTAGCACTGCTTACTTATTACTTTACGTGGATGATATTGTTCTTACTGCCTCCTCCGACGGATTGAAAAATGAGATTATTGTCTTGCTCAAGTCTGAATTTGCAATGACTGATTTGGGGAAGCTGAGTTACTTTTTGGGGATATCAGTGACCAGGTCTGCCAATCATATGTTCTTGTGTCAGCGTAAGTATGCAGAAGAGATTGTGTACAGGGCTAAGATGGCGAACTGCAAAGAGGTGCCTACTCCAGTTGATTCCAAATCTAAGCTCAGTGCTATGGATGGTGCTCCAGTCTCTGATCCTACTCTGTATAGGAGCCTTGCAGGTGCACTTCAGTATCTCACATTCACCAGGCCAGACATAGCTTATGCTGTTCAGCAGGTGTGCTTATTCATGCATGCCCCCAGGGAGTCTCATTTCACTGCTCTTAAGCGTATCATTCGATACATTAAGGGCACTCTTGATTATGGTTTGCACCTATACCCCTCTGCACCAGACATGTTGCTTTCATATACGGATGCAGATTGGGCAGGGTGTCCAAACACGCGACGCTACACCTCCGGCTTTTGTGTTTTCTTAGGGAATAATCTGATTTCTTGGTCTGCCAAGCGACATGCTACCCTATCTCACTCCAATGCCGAGACTGAGTACAGAGGCCTTGCAAATGTAGTAGCTGAGATTTGTTGGCTCAGAAATTTACTGTTAGAACTTCAGCGTCCTTTGCGTCAGGCATCTATTGTGTATTGTGATAACATCTCTGCCATCTATCTTTCTCATAATACGGTTCAACATCAGCGAACCAAGCATATTGAGATAGACCTACACTTCGTTCGTGAGAAAGTTGCGTTAGGCCATGTCAGAGTGTTACATGTTCCATCATCCTATCAGTATGCAGACATATTTACCAAAGGACTTTCCAGACAGTTATTTCTTGACTTCAGATCCAGTCTCAGCGTCCGGCCTCCTCCCGCTCCGACTGAGGGGTGTGTAAACGTGTAAATATAGGAAACAATATATTCCCTACCCATAATTAGAATATTTCCATATATTGTGTAAATATAATTATGGTAAGACTAGGATTCCTCTTTTGTATAGGCTTAGGATTTCTATTGTATAAGGGATGCATATTGTACTCTATATATACCTTGATATTAATGAAAGACTCCCCAAAAGAGATTAATATCATTTCACACCGCGCATAGCGAAAGTTTAGTGCACCAGACTGTCCTTTCTATTAGATCAACATTAGTGCTATAAGATTTATATAAAAAAATATCTTCTAACTGGTGAAATCTGTAATCAAGATACTGAAGAAAAGAGAATAGTAAAGTAGTACGTTTCACGTGTTTGAAAATCTACAAGTGTTATCATGATACATGAAGATATAGCAAATAATTCGAAGATGATTATTCTGATGGCGCCATGATATGATGGGACACAAAGTACTCTAATGTCGACAAAACGAAGAAGAAAAAGAAAACAAATATTGCATTCTCTATAACAACCTTCATTATAACAACTAGATTTTTTTAAAACCAAATTTTCATATAAAATTTTACATTCTTTAGAATTACATTTTGTAATAACAATCAAAAAATTTATTCGGACCAACAACACAGTAATGGAAAGTTTGGTTGTAAAGCAAAACCTAAAACTGTATTGATCATTTTCCAAGAATTTTTGTGTTTCCTGGGATCCATCACATGTTGGATTTGAGAGCCGTGACACTTCTTGTAACGACAATCCATCTTGATGATGAATTTGGTGATAATAAGAAATCAAAATTAATCATTCGATGTCTGCTCGGATACATTGGTAATACTGGACTCTACGATACATTTTTAGGAAAATTCTTCCTTATCATGATAGAACAAAGAAGCCGCTCGATGTATTGAAAGTAAGAGAGTACTAATAGCAGAAGAATTATTGAGGGTATTGCTTTTTTTTTTAACGCCAAAATTTGGTTCTGAACACGACTAGAAATAAAGGTTTTTTTCATCGATAATCAGTGAGAACTTTATGTTATAAAATATGATTTTCCATCTCATTCCCACCGAACTAGCTCACTAGTAAATCGCATGGTGGGAAACATGTTTCTATTGAAATGTTGAAAAACTTTCTAATTTTTTCGTGTGAGAACACTACTATTTTTTTCTCACTGATTCAATCAAAATATCTACGGAAATGCTTCATCCGTTCAGTTTTACTTGTCACATATCTACTTGACATGCTTATTAAGGAGACAAAAATAGAATGCAAAGTTTATCATAATACCCCTGATTATTGTTAATTACCTAATGATTGAAATAATTAAAGCTTATAAAAAATGTGCAACTAATTAATTAAGTAATGGATTCAAACAATTCACACATTCTCATAATAAAGTAGTGTTGGAAAATGAAATTGAATTTTTTGATTTATTAATACAACGGTAAAATAGAAAAAGAGTGATAAATTATCTCTTGTTTTTCAAAAGTAAACAAGTAAAATTGGACAACTACTTTTAATATATTGGATCAGTAAAAATTAAAGGTGGCCAGTGGGCCGGGCTCGGGTCTGGCGGGCCGGGTCTGGCGGGGTCGGGGCGGGACGGAGAAGGGGTCGGGGTCGACGGGGTCGGGTCTGGCGGGACTTCCTCCAGTCCGTCCCGATCCCGATCCCGTCGGTATCGGGTCGGGGCGGGGTCGGGCTCGGGGCGGGGTACGTCGGTTTTTTATTATTATTTTTTTTAAAATAACATATGTATAAAAAAAACTCAATAAACAAAACAATATAGTGTAATAAAAACATCCCAAGGCTGTTTTTGTGCCTCTTATATTATTTAATAGACATATAATTTTTTTGTAATACAAATACAATTGTCTAAAATCTAAATTGCAACTTTGTGGTGTTGTCCAAAAGTTGCAAATTACATAATAAAATTGCAATTAAAAAAATTACATTCTCAAAAACTCGTTCTAATTGCTTGATGATTTCATGTGGTTCTTCGGTTGGAATTGGTATTTGTTGGTCAAATTGATCCACGCCGCTTCCACTACCTTCGGTTAAGATTTCGTTGTAGTTTTCATCATCTTCTTCGTTGATCTCGGTTGACCACACCTTCTCCGCTCCTTTCGTATCCAATCTACGAATAATACCGCAATTTCCAAATTGTCTCCGGCTAATGAGTGTCTGTGGGTCTCCTATTTGATATCTGCTGCAGAAAAAGCGCTTTCAGGCCTTGATTGATGACGCTTGAATGTTCAAAACATCTCGAGCCATCAATGAAAGTGTCGGAAAGGTCTTCTCATTCCCTCCGATTTCATCAAGTCTTCATGTCCATCTTCATTGATAACTTCTTGATACGGTACAGAACCCTGCAAAACAAAAATATCCAACTCGCTAATTTGGTTAGTAGTAGAGGTACGGCCGCACATTCTATTTCTGAGGCTTTCAATACTAGGCGCAGAAACAACATGTCTTTTGTGAGGTTGTGTTGAAGATGAAGAAGATGGTATGGAAGCTGGTAAGTTACTAGCATTTTCTTGTTGATAAAATCTATATATATTTTTGCATTGGTGTTCTACGCTAGACAACACTTCTTCTTTAGTTTGTTCAATAGGTGGTGGGTGATTTAGATTTTTGGGACTTGGAGGTGGTAGTACTTCTATACAATCGTAAATAGTTTCAATTAGTGATTTAGTACCGTCTATTTTAATAGTAGGATTTATTACAGAACCAATAATATAAATAGAGGGAATAGGAATAAAATATTTTTTTATTTTGAGAAACATTTTTTTAATAGCTGCCTTATAAGCTGGTTTTTCCATATATTCACTAAGTAATAAAAATATTAGAGTTATATAAAATAACATAGTTGAAATAGTAGGATAATATACCGGAAAATTCTTTTGTTGCTTGAAAAAATTTCTCTAAAAATACAATAAGTTCGGAAATTTTTTCCCAATCACTATCTAAAATCATATCAGCTGACTTTTTATTATGAGAGTTAAAAAATAAAGTTATAGGTAATTTATAGTCATAAGCAACAAGTAGTTGCTCGTATAAAGAATTCCACCTAGTGGATACTTCTTGTGGAATTTTTCTATAAGGTAGTCCACAATCGTGACAAATTTTTTTATATTCTTTTCTACGTTGTACTTTATTACTTTTAAAAATAAAGTTTATAGCAAATTGTATTTTACTAAGAATGTCTTCAAAAAGTGATAGACCTTCCTTTACAATTAAGTTATATATATGGCACATACATTTTATATAAAAATGGTCTGAAAAAGATGGAGTTAAACTATTTTTTAAAATTGTAATAGCGTAATTGTTATTAGAAGCGTTATCTAATGTAATAGTCATAATTTTATCGGTAATTCCATAATAATCGCACACTTGATAAATATTTTATGTAATAAAAGTACTAGTGTGCCTATCATCTATATATCTATACGCTAAAATACGTTTTTGCATAGACCATTTATAATCTATCCAATGACAAGTTACAGTTAAATAATCATGGCCGTTAGTACTACGACCTATATCGGACGTGATAGATACTTTGCCATTAAAATGATATAATGAAAAACGTAAATATTGTTGATATTCATGCGCGAATTTAAATACATCTCTCTTAACAGTTGATCTAGGAAAACTGTTAAAAGCAGGATTATATATATCTCTAATGTAATGAATAAAACCGGGAGATGAAGGAAATGAAAAAGGCAAACCCTCCACAACAACTAATTTTGATATTGCTTCCCTATCTCTATGTTTATTGTATTTAGAGCCTACAATTCCCCCCGTCATAGGGTTAATTTGACCATGTACTTGGTCCGGGACAGTATCAGTATGTGAACCTTGTCCTGATGGAGCGGGTGTTTGCGCACCCGATTTTGAAGTCTGGTATTGGGCATACCTAGCTGGATGAGCACTTACTACGTGTCTAATTAAACCCCCCGTCCCACCGTGACCTTTTCTAGTTTTAAATTTTAAAACATTTTTACAAATTTTACATATGGCTACTTGATTCTCTACGTCCCTATCAAAAAATGTCCATGCATCTGATTTTAATGGTCGTTTTGCTGGACCTCGTCTCATACTAGGGGGAATATGAGGTATTTCAGTTGAAGGTGCACTAGTGGGTGTGTTGTCATCAACATTAGTGGGTATATCATCTAGATCATCGTCTAAATTAAAGTCTTCTTGAGTTCCAGAAAATAGCTCCTGGTCTAAATCTAATGGTATTGTAGGAAAATGTTGAGTATCAACAAAATCATCATGTGTAAGAATAATATGACTAGAAGAAGTACCCTTGCCCTAGTTTTTCCTACTAGAAGAAGCACCCTTACCCTTACCCTTACCCTTAAACATACCTTTTAATCCTTCCATTTTAATTATGATAATAAATAATTAAAGACAATAAAATTAAGTGCGCTAAATAAAATAAACAGATAATAATAATTTAATGAAGGAACGAATGTACCAAACGCCGACGTGTAATCGAGAGGTTGAAAATTGAAACTTTGCTCGATGGAAGATCCTCAAGCTAGTTGCCAACTTCATTCCCAATTCTCAAATGAATAAATAAAATTGAATATTTAGCAAACAATGTAGACTTGTAGAGAGAGATATTGAGAAATTAGAGAGATTGTAGGATGATTTGTGAGAAAGATGAAGAGAAAATGAGTTATTTATAGTTGGAAAATTGGGTTAAAGTGTAAATATAATAACTTATGGATTAAAAATAAATATTAAGGGGTAGGGGGGTTGGGGGGGGCCCTAAAATGGTCGTTGGCCAACGACCATAATCTAAAATGGCCGTTGGCCAACGACCATAATCTAAAATGACAGTTGGTGCAACGGTCATATTTTCAAAGGGGGGAAAAGGGCGGGGTCGGGTCTAGCGGGCCTGGGGCGGGCTCGGGCCTGGCGGGACGAGACATGGTCCCGTCCCGAGTTCGAGTCCCGCCCCCGTTATTTTTTTATTTTTTTTTAGCGGGACCGGGGCGGGCTCAGGACGGGGTCGGGCCGTCTCGGCCCACTGACCAGCCCTAGTAAAAATGGACGGAAGAAATAGCTACTAAACATTCAGTGAAAAAAACAATATCTTTTTAGTAGCTAGTGGAAATCAATGAAGGCAGACTTGGGTAGTCAGAGCTTTTTAGCTGTTGATTTATGCTAGGGAATTGGATATTGAGCCTCCATAGAACATAAGCCCTATAGAAAAGGACTTAAGCACATTGGCCTACATATGATTGCTAGTCCAGTACAACCTGTGGATTATAGAGCCCAGAAATAGGGATAAATTTTAGAAATAGCCATTTACGGGACTTACCATTGATAATGTAGTCAACGATTCAAAAGTCAATGGAAAACAATCAAATTTTTGGAATTTATGACACGATTATGGTGTTTCTGCATTAGAAATAGCTATTTTCAACGATTTTCAAAATATTGGTTATTTTTCGAAAAATGTGCGAGATGATAAGCTATAACTAGTTGATGAAGAGATTGAAGTTGGATATATAGATGAAATGCATTTGGAGTTGCTTCTGTGTATAATACTCCGAAAAAAAGAATATTCATTAAATAATGCTGTTATTATTTGGTTTCGGTATTATAATCTCAGTATAACTTATTTATTAGAGGTCCTATGATTACAAGGATAAGAGTTCATGATTCTGCGATAAACTGTGGATTATCCCATATTTGGCAGAATTTTTAAAATCTGGATTAGCAATCTTGGAACCAGTATTTTGATATTACTTCAATACGGCACTCTATGTGGGATAATAATCCTAGGATAAAATAACTTTATGACATATTTTTCCGTCTCTAAAACCTTTTTTAAAGACTTTTGAGAAAGCCAATATTAAATTGAAAATAAAAACTTATCCAATTTAAATAAAATACATATTTTATAAATTACCCCATAGATCCATTTCTCTTACCGTTATTCTTTTCATTTAAGTTGTGGATTCAGGAGGAAAGAAGATAAAAGAAATAATAATGATAATACAACAATCTAACAAGTGGGTCCGGAAGAGGATTGTAAGGATTTGTTGGGTTCAAAACACATAAGTAAGGCACACCGCAAGTTTAAAATTTTGTTCTTACTTACCCCAACAATTACTTCTGGTATGGTTATATGACAATCAAAACCTATAACATAAAGCATAAACACTTACAGGTTGTATTATCTGGAGTCTTTACTAAAGGGTGGACACACGACAACCCTTTCGGTTGTAAGCTCCAAGCTTCAATGTACTTCTCCTTCGGAAAGCTAGGAAATCCGGCAGAAGTTCGAGAGAGTGTTTAGATTCTAAGTCTCTAAGACTTAGAATGATAATATGAAATTAAGTGTATTGAATAATAAAATGAATGTTTTTATTTATAGGTGAAAAATTAGGTCAAATCGGATTAGGGTTTGACCTTGGGCTTGGGCCTGGTCCATAAATCGGGACAAATTAGGTCATTAGTGCCGCGGCCCTATGGTGTGGGCGCCGCAGCGCTCGACGTGGCCCTATACCATCTTGATTTATTTTTCGCACATTCTTAATTAAATCCAAAATCCAATTTTAACTTAATTAAAACAATCAGTATTCATTTAAATATCTCGATTTTAAATAGAATATATAATACCCTCTTAATACATCCTTAGACCGAAAAGACAATCGATATAGTGTGACCATACATGCCTTCACATATCGACATTAATCAAATTAAGGTCTACGCGGAACTCCTAGACGGCGCCGCAAGACGAACTCAATATGTGAAGTACGTTTACACGAATCTAGTAAACTTAACCTCTATGTGGTAAGATAAAATTCTTTCATTCACGACACACCCGATCAAGCTTAAGATTTGTTAAGTGTCTATCCAAATGGCTTAATCATCGTATCTCATCTATATTAGTTGACAACTAGACCATATTCTAAATATGTCTATTGTGTTGGCCAACGACTTAGTCAACCTAATATCGCTAAGAATCTGAGTGTTCTCTCGAATATACATTCGAGGAATGAATCCTAATCTTGGCTCAACTACCACCTTTAATCCACATCGTAATGTACCCAATACAAGCGGTATGTCAACCTATAAGGCATTTGAGCTTAGGACAGGATCAAAGTATATTACTTTGTAGACAAGGTGCGTATTGACATCAAGTCTAAGGACTTCTATCTCCCACACGCTGATCATACTTTAGACAAATATAACAAACAGTATATCAACAGAGTATACCAATACTTCCAAAGTATCCATGTGTCCATCACGAGTAGCCATTTCTCGTAGCAGGTGAGACATACTACATCATCTAAGGATGTGATGCAGACCACATGTCGACTTATCACATATCATCGATATTCCATTCTCGATGATCATTAATCGAGGCTATTTTAAGAGTTACGCTCTATCATCAATGTCTCACTCTATTAATGACAACTTAAGCTCAAGGGATGTACAGTAATGAATAATTACAAATAATCAAATAATAATTCAATAATCGCAAATGCCATAAATATTAATCTTATTAATAATACGAATGTGTTCAAGTACATTTGTCCCTAATAATGATTGTCTCTAGGACATATATACTTTCAATCTCCCACATGGCCTAAAGCCAATCTACGATGTATCTAATACCCATATTTTCAAAATGACCATAAAGCTTAGCTAAACTTAATGGTTTAGTAAATGGGTCAGCTAGATTATCATCTGTGTGAATAGTCTAATCTTATTTCTTCAGTTTCTACCATGTCCCTGAGAATGTGGTATTTCCTTGGTACATGCTTATTTCTGTTACTTGATCTTGGTTCCTTAGCTTGCACAATCGCACCAGTGTTATCATAATATATCGTTATTGGATGACTGACACTTGGAACAACCCTTAGTTCTTTTAAGAACTCAGATATCGAGACAATTTCTTTACAAGTTTTCGATCTAGCAATGTACTCGGATTCAGTCGTCGAATCAACAATGGTTTCTTGCTTGAAGCCTTTCCAACTCACTGCTCCACTATTGAAAATTAAGGCATATCCAGACTGTGACATCCCTAACAATCTATTAGGTCTATCTCCTAATTTCAAGAATGTAGCAGGCTTCACCCAAGTCATTCATCATGAAGGTGTTAGGCAACCATTTCTTGATTGATTGCATGAGAGTCTTATTGTCTCCCATTATTAATATGTTATCTACATATATAACAATGGAGACAATACTCTCTTCCTTGCGCTTACTATAAATACATGGATCTTCTTTGCTTCTGATGAAATCAAATGACTGGATAGCCTTGTCAAAACAAATGTTCCAACTCTTCGAGGCTTGCTTAAGCCCATAAATGGACCTTTGTATCTTGCATACAACATTTGGTTTGGACTCAAGCGAAAAACCCTCAGGTTGTTTCATATACACCTCCTCAACTAGATTACCATTGAGGAAAGCAGTTTTGACATCCATCTGCCAAATGTCATAGTCATAACATGCAGCTATTGCAAGCAAAATCTGAATGGACTTAATTTTTGCAACAGGTGAAAAAGTTTCATTATAATCGACCCCAGACCATTGATTATAACCTTTAGACACCAATCTTGCCTTACCTTACCATCTGCATCAATCTTGTTCTTGAAGACCCATTTGCATCCTATGGGTCTAAGCCCTGTTAGCAAATCAACCAAGTTCCAAACTTGATTTATGTACATCGAGTCCATCTCAGATTTCATGGCTTCTTGCCATATCTGCGAATTAATGTCTAACATAGCTTCGCTGTAGGTTGTAGGTTCATCGTCATCAGGAATATCTATCTCCTTGTGTGTTTCAACAAGGGGATTAAGTTTTCCAGGCGGACGATGAGTCCTAGTGGTCCTACGGAGTTGATTATTTTGCGTTTCAGTGTTTGTTGCATTCTTATTGTGAGAAGGTGTTTGCGTGCTGGACAATCCATCACCTTGAGAGCTTTCAGAAATGTCATTCTCATGTATTTTCTGAATGGAATGATGTACAACCATTGTATCACTTTTTATTGGTTGTGTATGAGAGCCTTGCTTTTCTGCATTATCTCTCACAACACTCCCACTGGCTGAAGGGCGTAATCTAAGTACCCAATCTTCACCAGATACTCCCACTGAATCCTTGTTTAGGTCATTCGATAAGGGTTCAATTTCTGTGCTGTCTTGTGGTTCTTGAGTTTGTTCAAGTTCTATCTCTGTGCAACTATGTTCCTTGTAGACATATTCATCTTCAAGGAAAGTTATGTTCCTGTAAACAATGACCTTACGTTCTTCAGGAAGATAGAAGTAGTATCTCTTAGTTTCCTTTGGATACCCCACGAAGTAACATTTCTCACTTTTGGATTCCAACTTGTCAGTGAGCATCTTCTTAATATATGCAGGGCACCCCCAGGGTCGCATGTGTTTAAGTGCTGGCTTCTTGCCATTCCATATCTCATATGGAGTTTTCTCTACTAACTTTGAAGGAATCTTATTCAGAATATAAATTGAGCTTTGCAATGCATAGCCCCAAAGGTATGTTGGTAGAGATGAGAAACTCATCATGGATCTAACTATATCTAATAGGGTTCGATTTCTCCTTTCAGCAACACCATTCATTTGTGGCGTTCCAGGAGGTGTCCATTGAGATTGGACTCCATGAAGCTTCAAGTAATCCAGAAATTCTTTACTTAGGTATTAACCTCCTCGATCTGATCGAAGGGTCTTGATACTTGTTTCAAGTTGCTTCTCTACTTCTGACTTGTACTTCTTGAATTTCTCAAAGGCTTCGGACTTGTGTTTCATAAGATACACATGCCCAAACCTTATGAAATCGTCTGTAAAAGTGATGAAGTAAGGGAAGCCTCTCTTAGCTTGAGTTGAAAATGGCCCATATACATCAGTATGGACCAATTCAAGTACCTCTTTGGCTCGCACCCCTTTCCCAGAAAGTGGCTTGTTGGTCATCTTTCCTCTCAAGCAAGATTCATAGTTACCATAGGACTCCAAGTCAAATGGTTCCAGGTAGTCTAACTTTCTTAATCTCACTATCCTTGATTCATTGATGTGACCAAATCTACAGTGCCATAAATAGGTAGGGTTTCTTGGATTACTTATCTTAGCTCGTTTGTTTTGCACATTGAAAATTTCATGACTACAGTTTAGAACATACAAACCATCCAGAAGCGGAGCATTTCCACAAACAAAACCATTAAAAGACAGTACATAACTGCCATTGGCAATAAATGAGGAAAACCCCTCAATGTCTAACAATGGGATAGAAATAATATTCCTCGTCAATGAGGGAACAAAATAACAATTATTTAGTTCTAAACAAAATTCTAAAGGTAAATTTAGTTTATAAGTTACCAAGCATTCAACATCCACTTGTGCTCAATTTCCAACGCCCAGGTCTACCTCCCAAGGTCCAACCTTTCTGCTGTCAATCAGACCCTTGTCCAGGAGAGCCAGGAACACCTAGTGTTTTGCCTCCTCCTGGAGCTGTGCAGTCCTTCTTCTAGTGCCCCTTTTTCTTACAGTTGAGGCACACATCCGAAGCTACCTTTGCCTTCTTCTGAACACCTCCTCTAGGTGCAACAACAGTTTTACCCTTCTTCTTCTGCATGTTCTTACCCTTAGGTTTGAACTTGCTAAAAGAGCCTACCATGAGCACGACTTTACCTTTAGAGGTAGACGATTCAAAGGTCTTTAACATGTTGTGAAGCTCTGGAAGACTTGCCTTGGTCCCATTCATATTGAAGTTCACAATGAAATTCTCAAATGAACCAGGGAGTGAATTCAGGATCAGGTTGACAGAGACATTTATAGGCAGCTTCGTTCCAATCGAAGCCAACCTTTCTATCAGCCCAATCATCTTCAGAACATGTGCTGACACTTGACCCTCATCGTTCAGCATACACTTGAAAAGGTCCATCAACAGTTCATACTCCATTGTCTGAGATCGTAAGTCATAGAGACTCTTCAAGTGTTCTAGCATTTCGTTGGGGCCCATGTTTTCATGTTGCCTCTGTAAGTCTACAGTCATAGAGGAAAACATTACACATTGTGCCGAGGTAGCATCGTCTATATGTTTCTGATAAGCAACCTAGTCAAACAGGGCATACTCAACAGAATCTTCAGTAAGGACTGTGGGGAACATTGTGTCTAACACATACTCAATTCTTTCTAATCTTAACACCAATCGCAGATTTCTTAACTAGTCAGGGTAATTTGATCCAGTCAACTTGTTTGTCTCGACCAATAGTTTCAGTGATAGATTCGACATTTTATACGACTGAAGAAACAAATAGACTTGAAATTAAACTCTAATATAATATCTATTAAACACATTCGTTTAGGCTAATCAACATGACATTTTGTTTAACTAGCTCCCACTATTTTAACATACTTCTATGACCCCATGGTAGAATACAGACCTATAATAATTGAGTTAATAATGGGCCAAGATCCAAGCCTATGCTATCTCCGCATTTGCTTTGGCTGATAACTTCAATAACACATCTTGGTAGGTTCTAAACCAATTGCAAAACTTATTTGCAACTCTTAGTTGATTAAATATTACATTTAATCTTGCGTCCTTAGATTAGTCCGACACTTTGGCGCCAAGATTTTTCTAAGCAAGTCAACCCCATTACACGACTGCGTTTATGTATCTAAGTAAATTTGGCCTTTATGAGCAAACACTTTGGTGTAAATACCCACAAACGTTTATCGTTTATCTTTACATTTAAAACACATCTATGAAAGAGTCTGTGTTCTCGTAGACTTAGAGCAAATGCTTTGGCATAAATACTCGTATCGCCGAAAATGATTTTGCACTCTAACAATTATAATGGACGATGCGTTTTATTTTAGACTTGTATTCAAAATTTTGGAGAATATTTTAATTCAGGGTTTTAACCAAGATCAACTCTTTTACGTCATATCTAATATGACATCTTAATATCATGCAAAACTAATGACATATATAGTTGGGAACCATCAACCCAATATACATGATATAAGATGGTTTAATTAAATACTGGGCGCCGCCTGCACAGACAGTTATAGCGGACACTATTCTAGTAATTTAAATGACAAACAATTTGACATTTAATACATAAACAGTATACTTATCAAATATACTGTATAATAATAATCATGGGTTAAACATTCTGAACAATTTTTTTTGGACCGATGGGGCCGCGACGCTAATCATTAGGGTCGCGGGCGAGTGAGGCAGAAAATGAATTTCTGCTTCTGCAATGCATTAGAGCCGCGAAGCTCCACCATGGGGTTACGACGCTTGCAAGGCAGAAACTATCGTCTTGCATTAGGGTCGCTACGCCTAATGTCCAGAAAGTCCGGAACTTAAAAAAACTGAAGCATTAGGGCCGCGGCGCCGCCTTGAAAACCCTAGCAAGTGCCGCGGCACCGACTTTCTGACAAAACGTTTCTGTGTTGATTTTTTAAAATAGTTCAAGCCCTAAATCCAATTTAGGGACCAAATCACAAATCCTTCATCTTCACCCACCATTATCAATAACGCACACATCGACCATCACCCGTATTCCGTTCATTATCGTGCACTGTGCAATGAGCCGAACAACGCACGTTTGGCTTAGTTCGAGTTAGAGCGGAATGACTTCCTCGAGTTTGCGTAGGGGATAATTTAGGGTGATATCAAGAGGTTAACATTCGGTCAAGACATGTAGGATTTCAAGAAGCCTTGTTTTAATCAAATTTTATGTTTAACCCATATTATTATGTTATTAAATTATTATATAACCATTAAACCAGCCTGAGCTCTGATACCACTGTAAGGATTTGTTGGGTTCAAAACACATAAGTAAGACACATCGGAAGTTTTAATTTTTTTTCTTACTTACCCCAACAATTACATCTGATATGATTATATGACAATCAAAACCTGTAACATAAAGCATAAATACTTACAAGTTGTATTATCTGAAATCTTTACTAAAGGGTGGACACGCGATAGCCCTTTCGATTGCAAGCTCCAAGCTTCAATGTACTTCTCCTTCGAAAAGCTAGGAAATCAGGCAGAGGTTTGAGAGAGTGTGTAGATTCTAAGTCTCTAAGACTTAGAATGATAATCTGAAATTAAGTGTATTGAATAATAAAATGAATGTCTGTATTTATAGGTAAAAAATTAGGTCAAATCGGATTAGGGTTTGACCTTGGACCTGACCCATAAATCGAGACAGATTAGGTCATTAGCGCCGCAGTGCTCGACGTGGCCCTATACCGTCTTGATTTATTTTCCGCACATTCTTAATTAAATCAAAAATCCAATTTTAACTTAATTAAAACAATCATTATTCATTTAAATATCTCGATTTTAAATCGAATATTTAATACCCTCTCAATATATCCTTAGATCATAAAGACAATCGACATAGTGTGACCCTACAGGCCTTCACATATCAACATTAATCAAATTAAGGTCTACGCGAAACTCCTAGATGGCGCCGCAAGATGAACTCAATATGTGAAGTACGTTTACACGAATCTAGTAAACTTAACCTCTATGTGGTAAGATAAAATCATTTCATTCACGACACACCCGATCAAGCTTAGGATTTGTCAAGTGTGTATCCAAATGACTTAATCATTGTATCTCATCTATATTAGTTGACAACTAGACCATATTCTAAATATGTCTATTATGTTGGCCAACGACTTAGTCAACCTAATATTACTGAGAATCTGAGTGTTCTCTCAAATATACATTCGAGGAATGAATCCTAATCTTGGCTCAACTACCACCTTTAATCAACATCGCAATATACCCAATACAAACCGTATCTCAACCTATAAGACATTTGAGCTTAGGACAGGATCAAAGTATATTACTTTGTAGACAAGGTGCGTATGACCTCAAGTCTAAGGACTTCTATCTCCCACACGCTGATCATACTTTAGACAAATATAACAAACAGTATATCAACAGAGTATACCAATACTTCCAAAGTATCCATGTGTCCATCACGAGTAGCCATTTCTCGTAGCAAGTGAGACATACTACATCCTCTAAGGATGTGATGCAGACCACATGTCGACTTATCACATATCATCGATATCTCATTCTCGATGATCATTAGTCGAGGCTATTTTAAGAGTTACGCTCTATCATCAATGTCTCACTCTATTAATGACAACGTAAGCTCAAGAGATGCACATTAATGAGTAATTACAAATAATTAAATAATAATTTCATAATTGCAAATGCCATAAATATTAATCTCATCAATAATACGAATGTGTTCAAGTACATTTGTCCCTAATAATGATTGTCTCTAGGACATATATACTTTCAAGGATGGAGTATATGCATATCTTGCAAAGGCGGAGAAGTGGTAAAAAAATAATAATAAGAAAAGAAATAGGGAGTTGACCAAGAGAATCTGGTGATGAAAGATCAGAATACACAAACAACAGCTGAAAAGATAACCTTCCAATGCTTTTATACTAATTTCCTACTATTAATAAAAAGGTTAGACAACCATGTTCCATTTCTTAATAAAATTTTGATCCTCCATTTCAACTTCAACAGTTCTGTGATATCCAGCTAATTATATGCTAACATATTTCTTGGTGTTACATCTTTCATAGAAAAGTATTATTGTCACAACTAGAGTAGTTGGGAAGTCTGCAGTTAAATTTTAACAGTTCTAAAAAGAGCCAGTGGAAAGATATCCACTACCTCAAGGTTACAAAAGCCTCAAATTGAGTACAAAAATCTGCAGATTAAACAAAGAAGATCTTATTCCAAAAGGAAACACTAAAGTTAACATCATCGAATATGAGAATTTTAACAAAGCCAAATGATACATACATTTTGAGATTCGTAATGGAAATTAGTTATTGGTAATTGATAGAAGGTGCGTATACACGGTACACCCGTGTATACCAAGTGACCGACTTTCATTAGGTTACTTATCATATTTTGTAGAATTCTTGTACAAGTGTAATTATGATATTAATATTATAGTAGTAATAGGTATAAGTCTTGTATTAGGAAAAGTTAGATTTATTTTCCATATATATATATATCTTCATTAATGAAAATAATCATGGCATTATTCTCTTTTATTGTATCAGAAGTCTAGGCCAAATTTTTCCTTCTCCAATTTTTTTCCACCTTCCACTGCCCTACCAGTGGCCGTCGGCCACCCTAATACCTCCCTTCAAAATTTTATGTTTTCTTCCCTAATTCTACTCTTGTTCTTTCATTATGTCTACCTCAAAGAACATGTTTCATCCCGCCCTTACAATCTCCAACATCAACAACCAGATCCATATTGCTGTTGAGATGAAAAACGTCCAATACACGACGTGGGCAGAATTATTTAAAGTTCACACATGCTCGCATCAAGTCCTTCATCACATCATCCTTGCGGATACATGCAAGGAGAAGGTGCCTACTGCCGATGATGACCCTATGTTATGGATGACTCTCGATGCTACCGTTCTCCAGTGGATTTATTCCACTATCTCTACAGACCTCTTGCAGACGATTATTAAAGCCGACGCCACGACAATGAAAACTTGGAATAGGGTGTGTGATATCTTCCAAGATAACAAAAATTCTCGTGTTATCACTCTTGAACAAGAATTTTCCCATGTCAATATGAAGGATTTTCCGAATGTCTTAGCCTATTGTAAAAAGTTAAAGAAATAGGCGGATCAACTCAAAAACGTTGGTGCGCCTGTCACAAATAATTGTCTTCTTCTTCAGATGGTTGCAGACCTATCCGAGGCTTATAATGGTGTTGAAACGCTTCTTCGTCAGAGTAATCCTATGATATTTTTCTACTAGGCCCGTTCCATGCTCACGTTAGAAGAGGTCGATTTGGCAAAAAAGGCGGCTGCCGGAGCTAATTCCGTCATGATGATGGCTACGTCCGATGAACCTCCCTCATTTTCGTATAATTCTAGCCAACACCATAATAACAGTGGTGGCAAAACGGGTCAAAATAATGGCAAGAATCGCAGCGGCGGCCGTGACAGTGGCAGTGGCGGTGGTCGGAGCAGTGGCGGACGTGGTGGCAGTGGTCGGAGCAGTGGCAGACGTGGTGGAAGTGGGCCGGCTGGGCCACAACACCACTGGCCGCAACCTTGGAGCAATGCAAACTGGTCATAGGGCTGCCGGGCTAGTGGCCAGTGGCCCAACACGACCTTTCCATATTTTCTAGGATTTCCAGCAAACTGGGCCAGTGGCCAACAGAGGCCCAGTTCACCAGTCACAGCCTCGGCAGCAAGCTGGCTTGCTTGGGCCACGGCCTTAGCAGACCTTCACTGTTGCGGGCCCAATTTCTGGTTCGACACCTACGGATATTGAGGCCGCGATGCATACAATTGAATTAAATCCCCGGACACAAATTGGTACATGGACACCGGTGCCACTTCTCATATGACATCCGCACAAGGTAATCTATCGTCTTATTTCAATTTGAGCAATAATCGTGGCATAATTGTTGGTAATGGAAATTCAATTCCAATTCGAGGTTATGGTCACACAAATTTGCCCCCCCAGATCCACCTCTAGTCCTGAAAAATGTTCTTCATGCCCCTCACTTAATTAAAAATTTGGTGTCTGTCCAAAAATTTACAACTGATAATTGAGTTTCTGTTAACTTTGACCCTTTTGGATTTTCTGTGAAGGATTTCAAGACGGGGATACCTCTAATGAGATGTAACAGTCGGGGAGAGCTTTATTCAATCACGACCACCACCATTTCCACGAGTCAAGCCACACTTTCAACATTTGCCGCTCTTGCTCCTTCTTTGTGGCATGCATGTTTGGGTCATCCGGGATCATCTATTATTTCTTCTCTTAAAAATAATAATTTTATTGATTGTAAGAGTACGTGTAGTACTCATATTTGTCCTTCTTGTCCTCTAGGGAAACATGCTAGATTACCATTTGTAGCCTCTACTTCTAGTACGTCGATGCCTTTTGACATTATTCAAAGTGATTTATGGACATCTCCCATTTTGAGATCTTTGGGCCATCGTTATTATGTTTTATTTTTGAATTTTTTGTGGACTTATCCTTTGTCTAACAAGTCTCAAATTTTTCCACATTCTTAAAATTTAGAGCTTTCATCCGTACCCAATTTGAACGGAAAATTAAAAATATTCAATGTGATAATGGTAGAGAATATGATAATAGGTCATTTCAGGAATTTTGTGACACTCATGTCATATCTTTTTAGTTTTCTTGTCCTTATATGTCAACACAAAATGGGAAGGCCGAAAGAAAAATTCGTACCATTAATAATATTATCTGAACCTTACTAGACCATGCTTTATTACCTCCATCTTTTTGGCATCATGTGTTACAAATGACTACATACCTCCTTAACATACTCCATAGTAAAGGTTTAGCATATCAATCACCCTTGAAAATTCTTCATAGTAAGAATCCTTCGTATTCTCATCTTAGGGTGTTTGAGTGTTTGTGTTATCCATTTTTTCTGTCTACTACAATTAACAAACTATAAGCCCGTTCTACTGCTTATGTGTTTTTGGGTTATCCGTCTAATCATCGTGGTTATAAATGTTTTGATTTATCTGCTAATAAAATCATAATTAGTGGCCATGTTATTTTTTATGAAACCCAATTCCGTTTGCTAAATTGTATAATTTCATGTCTAGTTCGTATAGTTTTTTGGATGATAGGCTCTCACCGTATATTATCCACCATTTATCTGAATTGTCCCGTGACCAAAATCTGCCATCATGCCCACTGCCTGCTGGCCCAAATATTACTGAAGCAGTCCCTGATTCACGGCCAGTAGGCTCACTTCCTGCTGGCGCAAATCTTATCCACCCAGTTTTATCATCTCAACAGTTTGCCACTGGGCCAGCAGGCCCATTACCTGCTGGTCTAGTTTTTCCCATCCGATACCTACCCAAAACACATTCCCTTCTATTTTGAGTCAGGGGTCAGTTACTCGTAGCCAACATGATATTTTTAAACCTAAAAGATATTTTAATCTAAATTCTAATGTCACCAAATCACCCTACCACGTAATCATATGTCTGTCCTTCATGACCCGAATTGGAAATTGGCCATGGATGATGAATATAATGCTCTTATTAAAAATAAGACATGGGAGTTGGTGTCCGTCCGTCTGGTGTCAATACTATTCATTATATGTAGATTTTTACTCATAAGGAAAATTCCGACGATTCTTTTGAGAGGAATAAGACCCGTTTTGTAGGTGATGGTAAAACATAACATGTTGGTGTGGATTGTGGAGAGACGTTTAGGCCGATGGTCAAACTGGCAACCATTTGCATTGTGCTTAGTCTGGTTGTCTTGAAAGCACGGCCCATTCATCAACTGGATGTGAAAAATGCTTTCTTACATGGTGACCTTAAGGGGACAGTGTACATGCATCAGCCCTTGGGTTCTAGGGACCCCAAGTATCCCCATCATGTCTGTTTGCTGAAAAAGTCCTTATATGGGATTAAGCAAGCCCCAAGGCTCGGTATAAGAGGTTTGCAAATTATGTGTCTACCATTGAGTTTTCTCACATCATGTTTGATCATTCTCTATTCATCTATCATCATGGTACTTCTCTGGCATACATTCTGTTATATGTAGATGATATAATATTGGCTACCTCTTCTGATAATTTGCGCAAGTCTATCATGTCCCTTCTCAGTTCAGAATTTGCTATGAGAGATTTGGGGTCTTTGAGTTATTTTTTGGGTATAACTATTACTCGTCATACAAGTGGTCTATTTTTATCACAGAAGAAGTATGCGGCTGAGATTATTAAGAGAGCCGAAATGTCATCTTGTAAGTCTTCATCTACTCCGGTTGATACCAAACCTAAGCTGAGTGATACTTCTAGCACACCATATGAGGACCTCACCCACTATCATAGTCTTGTAGGGGCTCTTCAGTATCTTACCTTCATGAGATATGATATTACTTATGCAGTACAACATGTGTGTTTATTTATGCATGATCCGTGGATTGAGCACATGCATGCGCTCAACCGCATTATACAATACATACAGGACACGCTTGATTATGGTTTGCATTTATATTCATCCTCCGTCTCTACTCTCATTTTCTATACATATGCTAATTGGGGTGGCTGTCCAGATACTATACGCTCGACCTTTGGTTATTGTATGTTTCTTGGTGATAACTTGGTCTCTTGGTCGGCAAAACACCAGGCTAATTTATCGTGATCCAGTGTAGAGGCCGAGTATCGAGTGGTAGCCAATGTGGTGTCTGAGTCATGTTGGCTACGTAATCTTTATTTTCCTATTCAGAAAGCTACCTTGGTATACTGTGATAATGTTAGTGCAGTCTATATTTATGGAAATCCGGTCCAACATCAGCGCACTAAACATATCGAGATGGATCTTTGTTCGCGAAAAGGTAGGTCGTGGACAAGTACGTGTCTTACATGTCCATTCAAGGTACCAAATTGCTGACATCTTTACTAAGGGTCTTCCTTGGTTCTATTTGAATATTTTAGAGACAATCTCAACGTACGACAACCTCCCACTATGACTGCGGGTGTGTGATAGAAGGTGTATACACGGTATACCCGTGTATACCAAGTGACCGACTTTCTTTAGGTTACTTACCATATTTTATAGAATTCTTGTACAAGTGTAATTATGATATTAGTATTATAGTAGGAATATGTATTAGTCTTGTATTAGGAAAAAGTAGATTTATTTTCCATATTTAGAAATTGTATATATATATATATATATATATATATATATATTCCTTCCCTGTCTGTTATCCCCTTTAGATCATCGGCCTAAGTTTGGTATCAGAGCCATAAATGATAGAGATAGAGAGAATATTATCCAGACCAGATGTTGAATTCCTTGTTAGAGGTTCAGGTTCTTCCGAGGTTTTGTGCTTAGGATAGTCCGGGGTCGGTAAGTCCTCAATGAACGCAGACAATTATACCCAATGAAAGGCCTTTGATTGTAGGAAGAGCCCGGGTGCTCCGTAGGAGTTCCATAACATGGATCCGTTTCTCAACAGATCTACTTCTAGTAATTTTGATTCATCTTCTTCCATGGATTCAAATAAGATAATAAACACCGAAGAAATCTTGATACAAGATTTTGAAAAATCTATTGATAATTGGAAAATATCGAGAGTAAATTGAGATCAGATTTACAAAAATTCCAAATACCAGTTATTCAAAACTGATTTCACAATCAAAATAGAGGAAAGAGATATCCAATTATCTCAACCTTTTGAAACAATCCAATTACTTTCTCAAAATTCTCTGAAGAGACACAGAGAAAGAAATTACAAGTATATCCATATTGGATTAGTCCAAGTAGGGATAAAACCCCTCACGAAGGAAAGATTAAACACCTCAATCCTTGCTATCTTACGTGATGCCAGATTCACAAATTTTGAAGAATCCCTATTGAGTTCTGTTGAGTCTAGTCTCTGCACATGACCAATATCTTTTGACTGTTACCCAAATTTCTCAGTTTCTTTAAACGGCAAAAATATCCAAAAATCCATTGTCTTACAAATCAAGACTCACAATTACCAAATGCTCGAAGGATTGATTCCCGTAGCTATAATTTACCGAATTCATTACAAAGCTATGACTTCAGCTTTTGCTACAAAAGTCAGATACCATAGTAAGAAAGGCGAAACCCTTTTTTTACAAACTGATCTTTCCAGATCTAACACCGTTATACCGAGACCTATTAGATGGAAGGATATTAGCCTACCATACGAATGGATCTTAGAAGGTGTTGTCAAACCTGAACCTCTAGAGACTTCGGAACCAAATACCCGTCTCAGAGAAATAACCCAATACTAGGATGGTAGAGTCAGTCTATCGTTCCATAGAAAATCGACGAGTAGTAGATACGATGATTCCAGTTCTGTAGAAACTCTTGACTTTGGAAGAGTCTCTCAGATTTCCTCAGTCATAAATACTCCTTACAAACCAAAACCGAGACATTCTACGTCAGATTTACCCAATCTAAGAAACGTAGACTACTCCGACGAAGTACCGAGACCCATTTATGAAAATTCCACTGTTAGAGAAAAGATAGAGGACCAGGAACCTACTAGTCCGACTTTTTCCTCGATTACAGAAAACATAGTAAACGAACTTGGTGTTTTACAAAAAGATTTCAAAGTTGACAAAAAATTCCTACAAAAAGATTTTTACAAACAATACAACCTAGAAAAAAGAGTTTGATTCTTTAAAACCTTTTTGAATACTAGGACAAAAATACAAGAAGAATTTTATAATTTTGTTAATGAACATAGGATAAACATCCAATTCTTTGACTAGTTTGAAATTTACTCCTCAGAAAATTCCATTGATTACCCCTTTTCTAAAACGGTAAATCCCATTACGACTAGGAACAAAACACCGGAGTGGGAAATTCTAGCTGATTCTAGGAAAGTCCAGTCCAACCACCCTCATTTACAAGGGATTAAGCTTAACATTCATGGCTGCCCTGTAGACGCGATTCCTCTTAAGAATCCTGCAGAGGATGAAAAAACAAATACCAAGAATATCCTCGCCCAAAACAATTTCACCAATATCAGTTTGAATACCCTAGGAAAACAACTTGACAGGGTAGAAAAACACATAAAAACCAACCATTTAGTCACCATTGATTCCCCAAGAACGACTAAGGATAAGGAAAGCCAAAGCCCTATCTTTAAACCCTTTCAGGTGTCCAAAGATGGTGTCAAGAATATCCAGCAAAATAAGTCTAAATTTATTCAGGCTATCCAAGATCAATTGAGTAGAATTGAGACGTCCAACAATTCTAATACTGAACACGTTGTTCCTGATACTCCACAATCTTCCAACAAAATCACTACTCTTGTCAACGATTCCGACGACAGTGATACCCCGAAGCAAATTCAAAACAAAAAATCCTTTGTTCACCATATAGATTGGAAAAGACCAATACAACAGGTCCAACAACAACAATTGCAGATTATTCCTGCTTCTGACCTAGGCATAGTGAAACCTATTGCCCAACCCCGTTTTAATGCCTCTTCCATTTATGATTGGAACATAGATGGAATGACTTAATATAATATTCTCAGTTTTCTTCAACAAATGACCATGGTTGCAAATGCATACAAAACCCAAAACGGTAAGTAAGACAAGACCATTGCAGAACTGCTCGTCGCAGGATTCTCTGGTCAATTGAAAGGTTGGTGAGATAATTATCTCGCTGATCAACAAAAGGAACATATCCTCAATTCCATCAAAACTGATGAAGAAGGAATAACAATCCTTGATGAACAAGGTGAACCCCTACAAGACGCCGTAGCAACCTTGATTCGAACAATCTCTTTAAATTTCATAGGAAATTCTTAACATTTGAAAGACAAAAATGCCGAGCTACTTTTCAACCTCAAATGCAAGCAACTCAGCGATTTCCAATGGTACAAAAATACCTTCTTAACCAGAGTTATGCTCAGGGAAGATTCCAACCAACCATTTTGGAAAGAGAAATTCCTGGCTGGATTACCTACCCTTTTAGGAGAAAAGGTTAGGAACAAAATCAAAGAGAATTGCGATAAACAGATTATACTCTACAGTGAGTTTACATACGGACAACTTGTCAGTATAACTCAATAGGAAGGTCTAAAAATCTGTCAAGACCTGAAATTGCAAAAACACCTCAAGCTGGAGCTAAAGAGAACTAAGTGCGAACTTGGAACCTTTTGCAAACAGTTTGATATGGATTTCTCAAAATCCTCTTCTAGTTGTACATGAAACTGTAGCAATACTCATAAATCCCTTAAGAGTACTTTGAGAGGTTACAAAAGGAGAGATTTCAGCAAAACCAACGAAGAGTATTACAAAAACCCCTAAAAATACTCATTGTTTCAAAAAACCAAATACCAAAAAAGCTGATTTCAATTACAAAGACATTACGTGTTACAAATGACACAAAAAGGGTCATACATCGAAATACTGCAAAATAAACAAAAAATTACAAGAATTGAAACTCGATGATGAAGTCACCCAAAAAATCTCCAATCTTCTCATTGATTCCTCCGATTCAAATGCCGAGTCAGAACCTGACTACTTTTCTCTGTCTTCTGAAGACAACAAAGCTCTTCAAATAGATGAATTGCTTACAACCAGTTTCTCTGAAAATGCTGATAAGGGTAAGGGAAAACTTGTTTACGTTTTAACCAAGGATCAAGAATTCATGTTAGAAATGGTTCAACACATAAATGTCAAACACTAAAAAGATTATTTGAATAAACTCAAATCCTTTACTGACGAGAAAAAAGATTTCAAAAATATAATTTTGCCAAATACCTTCAAAAATACCTACGATTTGACCAAAATCCTGAAAAAGGGTAAAGGGATGAAATAATCCAAAGAAACCCCAATTCTAGAACTCCAGAGGGAGGTGAAACAAATCAAAATTCTCTTCTACTAAAAATAGTCATTTCAAAAGCCCAGGATAATTCTGAATCCAGTTCTGAGTCTGACAATTCCGACTCTGAAAATGCAGAAGAACCTCCTGACAACCCTTTTCTTGAAGAGGTCCCATAAGAATTTCTTACTGTCTTACGACAGATCACGTCCAAAAAATACCTTGTTCAAATAACCCTTAAATTCTCAAGCAATTTTAGAATTACTACTATTGCTCTTTTTGACATCGGTGCAGATCTGAATTGCATAAAAACAGGTCTAATACCCAACAAATTTCATGAAAATACCCAGGAAACTCTAGCAGCAGCTAATAACACAAAACTAGAAATCAATTCCCAAACCAATGCGTCCGTTATTATTAATGGAGTTTCTATCGCGACATCGTTTCTCTTAGTAAAAGACATTCACAACTCTGTTATCTTAGGAACATCATTTATAAATCTTATCACTCCTTATAAGGTAGATAATGATTTCATCAATTTTGATTTCAACAATAAGAATCTAAAATTCCCTTTTCTGACAAAACCAAAAGCTAGAGACCTCAATCTGATTAAAACGTATTCTTGTCATCTAGGCGAATTAAGGAATAGTTTTTAGAGCAGAATCTTGAGTCCCCTAGAAATTGTGATACCCGTTCCATCAAATCAACTGATTCTTTTGCATACACAAAATTTTTGAAGCATGATTTACAATATCAAAAATATTTTCAAAACATTGCATTAAAAGATATTTTCTGCAAATTAATTCCTGACATTTTTTTCTTTAAAAAACTTTTGACCAGTGGTTTACTAAAAAACAAGAGAAAACCCCACAGATTTCTAATACCAGTTACAACACAGAAATATCTTATCACTATCCCTATAAAAACCAACATATTTCTGATAATGGCTACAACGCAGAAATGTCCTATCACTGCCCCTTGCCCCACTGTCTGGGCTACAAGGAAAAAATATCCAGGAAGGACATGTGAGAATCCGGACAATACAGTGTCCACGCAATATGTGGAGCCTTGCTACAAAGGAGAAACGAAGAGATACCTCCACCAATAAATACACCTATTATTGCACCACAACAACAAACAAATTCCATGGCCCCCAAAAAACCTGCAAAAGAGGAAAAAGAAAAAGTATCTGCCACATCTCCAACAAAAAAACCCCTATCGTGGTACGATGCAGTCATGAAAGAAGAAAACGAAAATGCCGCAGCATCTGTGCAAAAAACACCAGCACAGGAGATAACTGCCGAAAATCTTCTGCAACTCCTAGCGAAATCCCCAGAATTACAACAGGCATTGATACAACTTCAAAATCCCAAACAAGAAGTTGCTCAAAGCTCAGGAGAGGAAAAAACCTCTCAAAATTTTACAAAAATCGAGAAAGGAGAATCTTCAAAAACCATTTCTCAAAAACAATTTTCAAAACTACAACTCGAGAAAGAAGATTCTTCAAAAACCCTTTCTCAAAAACAATTTTCAAAAAACCAACTTGTGGTACCACAAGTCCCCAAAAAACCTGCTCCTAAAAACTTCATAAAACCGTTTTTCAAAATATTACTACTCTTGAAAAAAGGATTTTTTAATAAAGACCCCTTTTAGCAGTACAAAATTATTTTGGACAAAAATGGTTTAATAAATCATGGGTTATTTTAAAAACCCTATATTTTTATCAAGCTATCCATGAAATATCAGGATCAACGACCATTAAAATTAATTTTCACAAAAATAACCCCGATCCCTCTTATTCAATTTGTAAAATACTTAGCGTAATTGCTCCTATTGATTGGGGGAATGACCTGTCACAACTCCTAAATTTCTCAGATACCCACAAAAATGAACCATTTTTTGATATTCCTTTTAATTACTGGGATTACCAATAAGCTTGGTTCAATTCTTTCTTTATTCAAAATACCAGCCAAAGCCACACTTGGCTTTTCCATTTTGATACCTCATGTGATCCATCACAATTTCCAACATGGTGGAATTCATGGTGGGATCAATTCGGATCCACCCTAGACATACAAAAACCAGAAGTCACTAAATCTTTCAGCCTCTTCAAATCCCAGTTCAAACCGTCTGAGGAAGAAAAACGATTTGTGCCCCTACACCTTTTTCACACAAAATTCCACTTACCATGGGTATTTACATGGTTCGTAGATTATTCGACGATAAAATACTAATAATCCGACGAAGATTCAAAATCAGATGGTGGGACAACTTTAAAATACCAAAAAGCCTCGCACCATAAAAAGTCCAGGAATGGTTAAATGCCCAAAAAGTCATTCCAGTACAGGCGCCTCTACAAACACCATTGGCACCACTACAAACAAAGGAGTGTTGACACCCAATTTTGTCCCGTCTTTTCCAATTTATTTGCAATTTTAAATATTTTTAACACCTCAAAACAATTTTAATCTATATATATATATTATTCTCTTATTATTATTATTATTCGCATTTTTTTACTATCATTTGCATTTTATCATAATCATAAGTTTTATCCGAAAATTCTATGTTATTTTATTCTCGAAAAATTACATCGCTTTTCTATTTTTTATTAAGCATTAAACATTTCGCAAATATTATATCTTTATTATTATCACATCGTTATGTTGTTATTTAAATAATTTACATTTTTTCTTCAATGCATTTTTAATATTAAACCCCTTTTATAATTTAAACCCATAACCCATTCATTTCCCAATCCAAAACAATTTCTACCCAAACTAATTTCACCCAAAAACCCATTTTTTCGCCCAAGGCCCAACAACCCATTCCTTTATTTCCCCAACCCACAAAACTAAAACACTCTACTAACCTACCAAAATCAACCCAACCAAGCCCAAATTTTGGCCCAACCGGCCATTCCCAATACCCAAATTCATTCCCCTCTATTTCCCTTATCTCCAAAGCCCAACCGGCCACCCTCTACGCAGCACAAAGTCCCTAATTAACTTCCCATTCCGTAACAGCCCACCATCGGCCAACCCACAAACCCAATACCCAGGCCCACCCGGCCGACCCACAAGCCCAAACCCATTCGCCTTTAAATCAAAACAAAACCAAAAAAAAAACCCAAAAACCCAAAATAAAAAAAAACCTAACACCCCTAACCCTCCCAATCGCCGCCCACCCTACACCCCTACCCTGTGTCGCCGCACCCTACGCCTGACACCACCAATCGCCGCCACCGCCGCCTGACACCACCAACCTACCCCATCACCTCTCACCGCAACACATGCCCCAAGAAAACACCCCAAAAAAAATCAGATTTTGTTCCCCCTTTATTTTGAAATTCGAATTCGATTTTGTAAGGGGTATGAGTGGGGGTGAACGTCGAGGTGAGTATCTATAAATACCCCCATTTTTGTTCTACAAAGGGAGGATTTTTCGGAGGTCCGATTCTATATAAAATATTTTGTTGTGTTCTCGATTTTAAGCATTTGCCCTCCTTGTTATTCAAGAATTAAGTCCGAAAACAAGGTCCAAAATCGGAAGAAAAGGTTTGTTCTCCACTGTTTTTCGAGTCTCCGATTTGGGTATATTCGGGTCGGGTCGGGTCGGGTTGGACATATTCCAGATTTTTGCCTTTTTTACATCTCTTGTTAGTTATCTGAATTTTGCTGAAATATTCGATTCGGGTTGTTCTTCACTGATTCCGGGTCGGGTCGGGTCGGTTTGGTTATATTTCCAGAATCCTTGCATTTCACATCTTGCATATTGGTTATCTGAATTTGCTGAAAAAATTCAATTTGTTGTTCTTCACTGGTTTCGGGTCACTGATTTCGGGTCGGGTCACTAACCCCCGACCCGATTTGGATTTTTTTTCTATTTATCGCATTTCATATCTTATTTGATTGGTTAATCTGAAATTGGTGCAAAAATCTGATTCGGGTTTGAATCACTGATTCGGGTCGGGTCACTAACTCGGGTCGGGTCGACCCGATTTGGATATTTTTAGAATTATCGCATTTCGTATCTTATTTGATTGGTTATCTGAAATTGGTGCAAAAATCTGATTCGGGTTTGATATTTAATTCGGGTCGGGTCACTGATCCGGGTCGGGTCGACCCGATTTGGATATTTTCCAGAATTCTAGCATTTCGTATCTTATTTATTGGTTATCTGAAAAATCTATTTTCAGAATTGGGTCACCCATTCGGGTCACTGTTCATAATCCGAGTCTGATTTTTCATAAATACTTCTTAATCCTGTTTCGGTTCCAAAATTTCAGAATTCGGGTCGGATACTTTAATTGCTCACTGCTCGTTTCTTTGGCACTGTTATTATTGATTGAACTAATATCGCATTTAGGCCGATGAAATTGAATTCGAAGCCGAGCTTTTTTTCGTTTCGTTTATCTGTTTTTCAGTACTGTTTTAAGCATCCGTGCAACGGATATCTTACTGTTTTACTATTTTTTTTAATATCGCATTTAGGCCGATAAAATTGAATTCGAGGCCACACTTTTCTTTTCATTTCTCTATTTTCAGTTTACTATTTTAAACGTCCGTGCACGGATATCTTACTGTTTTTCTGTTTCGGTTTGCTGCTCGGTTTCAGATTACTATTTTACTATTTTTTTTATTGTTTTAAACTAAACATCCCATCTTCTCGGGAATTGCCTTTATGCTTACTGCTTACTGCCTACTGCTTACTGCTTTGATTTAATTTTGCTGCTTTGAACATGATACTACACTGGCCGATGAAAAATATCCGTCGATTTTGAGGCCTCCACAGTTGTAAAAGACGGAGAATATAACTTCTGGGCAAGGATGAGGCTTAAACCTTTTTATTTCATCCGAGAGATCAACATGTTTAGTAGGCGAGGCGACTAAAATAACCAACAAGTTATATGTTCGCAGCCATGACGTGATTATAATGATCTTTTCTTTTCATCCGAGAGACCAACACGTTTAGTAGGCGAGACAATCAAAATAACTACCGAGTCATACGTTTGCAGCCACGGCGTGATTGGAATGGTCTTTTCAAAATTTAAGTCTGAGCCCTCCGTGACCAAAACACTCATTGTTTTGGATGCGGATCCGAAGTTATTTGTATTTAACTGTTTCTAACCTTTTGTTTTTGACAACTTGCAGGGAATAAAGTAAATAAAGGCAGATATTCCTCGGAGTTTATTTATTTTATTTACTTTCTTTAATTCAGCTTTTATCCCGCTATGTATTGTAATATTATTTATCGCACTTATGTAACTATTGAAAGGCTTAGAATAGGCAAACTTAGAATTAACTCATAGGGTAGTTTAAAACTTAGAAACCCTTCGCTAGTTATTTATTTTAGGCTCGTCACGCATGTTTAAAATTTTCTAAACAACTTTGGTCATCTTTTATTCGCTTTATCAATCATACAAATAAGTTTATCTTTTAATGTACAACTCAAAAAATGATTTCCAAAAATTACTTCTTTGGCATTATAAATAATTCATTATTCTCCTTACTATTATATTGTCACAAATGCATACTTTTTACATGTCTTTTTTCTTTAATATCATACAAATGCATACTTGTACAAAATGTATCATTTTGCTAAAATACTTGCAACATCATTTTAAGTTTATATTTTGAAACTTGCATTTTTCTTAATACAATAATTAACCTAAGTTTGATCGGATAACCGCAAGTTAGCGGATCTTAAAGGATGCCTAACCCTTCCCTTTAGGATAATAAAGAACCCTTACCTAGAATTTCATTAGTTTCGCAGACCTTAAAATTGGAGTTACATTGCAACATTTAGTTAATATTCAGGTGTCCTAATTCACCGTAAAATAATTAGGTGGCGACTCCTCAATCCAATTTACCCAGGAATCACCGAACACGTTTGTGCTCCGCTTCCGACCTCTCGCCAGGGTCGGGTTAAAAACGGGAGCGACAAGGAGCACACCCAGTTCCTGTCACAGAAATCCCAGATGGCCTCAATGCTTGCAGTGACCAAAAATTCAGAAGAAATGCAAGCCATAATTCTGAAATTTGCACCATCTTCATCAAAACAAGGCTCTTCATCAGAGGAAGAAGAACCAGAGATTGATACTGAAGACAGTCCGGTTTTTTGCAACAGTGGATTCTGAAGAAAGTTGCCAAAAGAATTCAAAATACCCGGAGTAGAGTTCAGACAAAAGAAAGTGGTCGAAAAAGCTACTTTCAAAAAAGCAAAAAGCAAAAAGCAAAGATTCCAGTAATAATTCAAGAAAATGCCAAAAGGATGAATAGTCATTCTCCACTCGGATGAATAGTTAGATTCCTTTTAATTACCAAATGCCATGTAAAACTCCTATAAAAGGAGACTCCTTCTCCCTTAGTTAGATAGGCTTTTGTTTCTAAGCTTTTCTTTTCTAAGTTTCTATTTCTAAACTTCAGATTTAGATAGAAGTGAGAGCTCCTCTATAGAAATTCCCCTTTAGGTTAGAATCAATATTCCTAAATACCCCCCTCAAATACCCATATGATTCATATCATATGACTCATATCATATGATCCAATATACCTTAGAAATTCCCAAGGTATATCTCATTGATAATATACTTTGTAAATTCCAATTTATTTTAAATGAATATGATTATGGATGGTACTACCTCCTAATCTTTTAAATACTTCATGCTTTTAAATTCTTTAAATTCCTGCATTAAATACTTGGCTGGTTCTATAGCCTATTTGATTTAAATTCCTGCAGAACCTTTGATTTATGGTTTCCATAACTGGAACCTTAAATTGTAAGTTAATCTTTATTTACTTTCTGCATATTTCAATTATCTTTTAATTTTTCAATCTCTTATATCCCGATTCCTTCCCTGTCTATATATATATATATATATATATATATATATTAATTAATGAAAATAATCAATGGATTATTCTCTTTTAGTAATATTAGAGATAAAAGATTCATCTCATTGTGCACAAGTCCGCCATGGCTGACGGAGTTCTTGATCTTATTTCTCAACTCCACCACCATCCGTCTCATATCTTGCCCTTCTGGCGTACCCATCAAAGTCTAGACAACTTTCTTGATTGCTGCTGCTGGTACTATTTCCTCCCGTGGAGTCCAATTCCACACGGAGGTTCCAATCTTCAACACGTTCGTAACAAACACAATGTTATAAGGTTGGTCAACATGAATTGGCCAAGATGCTATTGGAACTCCCATGCTAATGCTTTCCATACAAGAATTCCATCCGCAGTGATTAATAAACCCGCTTGTAGACGAATGCCCTAAGATTTCCAATTGGGGTGCCCAATTCCTCACTACTATTCCTCTTCCTTCCACTCTTTCTTCAAACCCTTCAGACAATTCAATCTTCGCGTCTTTCCCCTCAACAGTGTTCTCAATGTCCATCATTTCGTCGTCTGCTTCTCTTACCACCCATATAAATTTATGGCCGCTCTGTTCTAAACCAAGCGTGAGCTCATTCACTTGCTCTTGCGACAATATAGTAGTTGTCCCAAACGTCACGAATATTACTGAGTTAACATCTTTCTTGTCAAGAAATTCCAAGCATACATGTCGAGTACTCCTATGGTAGATATCGAGCAACATATGAAACGGACCAAGACACCACAATGGCTTATTATTATCTGCATAAATGGGAAGTCAACAAGATACTTGCCTTCCAATTCTCTAAAAGAGTTCATGATAACTCCAGAACTTAGCTTCCATTCGCGTTCTTCCTTTATATACTCCTCCAAATTTGGCCCGAAAGTGCTCTCCACCGTTGGAAACTCATCGCCTAGTTGCTCAATCAATTTGTCTTGATCTTCATCAACTATATCAATAACTTGTCGTAGAGTCAAATACCTAACGAAAGATGAAACAGAATGGAAAAAACAACACTTTAAGTTGGGAATTGAATGCAAATCCCATATGTAAGTTATCATCAAACAGTCATGAATGGCGACTAATCCTTTTGCATTTTTCGAGAGTTCATGGCATTTTTTACAAACTGAATGAAAAAATGCGTCTTTATCACTTTCTGAGTCGGAAGTAGGTACTGAGAGGTCACAGAAATGTAAATTTTTGTTAGTGGCATTTCGTCGAGCACCTTGATGGCAATTTTTTAGATCTTGGTTTCTAGCACCAAGGGAGAGGAGGTGTACATGAATGTTATGGGAAGCAATGAAGTGAGAAGGAAGGAATAGTGAGTTGAGATGACCATGTTCAGGCCATGGAACCATGGCTACTATTACTTCATTGAGCTGAAGAATATTATTGTCTGATGAGTTGATTGTTGGTGTAAAAGAAGAATAAGGAGGCAAAAGAAGAGAATGACAAAACAGGATCTGAGGCGTGTAGAAACACTTTCCTTTAAGGTTTTATTTTCCCTCACCAACACAAGATTTGCTAAAAGTTTATGGCAAATTATTTCCAAGATACAACAAATCCTAAACACTATCTCAAACAAATAAGATGGTGTTTCTAGAACTAATTATAAATCTATATTGATCTATATCAAAATCTATAGTAAAATCTGGATTATTTATAGACTTTTAAGCCTCTTTTCATAATGGACACAACCCTTCATGAAGATGTATCATTTCATAAAGTCACAACATTTGAATGATGTCTATCCATAAAGACACAACCATTCAAATGTATTTATTCACAAAGACACGATCTTTCAAATAAAATACTTTTGTAAAAAATTGAATAATTGTGAATAATATTATAATCTCACTTACAATCCCCCACTAGATTGTAATATTATTCCAGATTTACAATGATAAACTTATACATACAAAGAGGTATCTTTCGATTTTAACCTTTAATTAGTTAATGCATTTTAAAGTATCTACAAGAAAATAGTGTGCTTAGCATTGAACTTTATCTATTAAGCAAATACCAGAGATACATCACATATAAACTATCCCAAATTTTAAATTATGTTCTAATTTATTTAGCACTATTCTGGCCTTGTGCTCTATCTTGGATTCATGAGCATTTACAAGATTAAACCACGATCTTGTTAGAAACGGCACCATTTCTTATGCTCACTTAGGTGAAGTTTCAAATTTTGTCTCTAGCTACTATGAGACTTGAACTTCATTAAGAGTTAGTACTCAACCTCTACTTCATAGCTATTTGCACCGAACATCTTGGAACAGACTAGTTATATATATATATATTTTGGTGCCAAATCCGTCACTAAACAATGACTTGTTCTTACCCATTTAACTATGGAATAGTGGTAGAACTATTACATAGTTGAGTTACCATCATTGGTGACTGTAAAACTAAAAGGTTTCAGCCCTATTCCGCTAGATGTATCCTTAACTAAGTCTCTTGAAAGACCTTTTGTTAAAGGATCCGCTAGATTTTTATTTTTGTCCTAACGTAAATCACATTAATAACACTATCGGTTATTAATTGTTTCACATACTCATGTCTCAAGCTAATATGTCTAGACTTTCCATTATACACCTTATTATAGGCCCTAGACAATGTAGCTTCACTATCGCAGTACACAGAAATAGACGGCATCAGTTGTGGCCACAACTTTATATCAAATAACAAATTCCTCAGCCATTCTGCTTATTTGCCTGTTGTTGCAAATGTTATAAACTCACTCTCCATTGTTGAGTGAGTTATGCACGTTTGCTTCTTGGATTCCTGTCGTATCCCATTTTAACCATGGTCAAAGCGGAGTACAACATATTGGTGATTTCTGAATTGGATTAAGGAGTCGCCACCTAATTATTTTACGGTGAATTAGGACACCTAAATGTTAACTAAATGCTGCAATGTAACTCCGATTTTATGGTCTGCGAAACTAAAAAGATTCTAGGTAAGGGTTCTTTATTATCCTAAAGGGAAGGGATTATGCATCCTTTAAGATCAGCTAACTTGCGGTTATCTGGTCAAACTCAGGTTAATTGTTGTACTAGGGAAAATGCCTGTTTTAAAATATAAACTTAAAATGATGTTACAAGTATTTAGTAAAGGATGCATTTTTTGTACAAGTATGCATTTGTATGATATTAAAGAAAAATACATGTAAAGTTGAAAAAATATGCATTTGTAACAATTAATAGTAAGGAGAAAAATGAATTATTTATAATGACAAAGAAGTAATTTTTGGAAATCATTGAGTTGCAAATTGAAAAAGGATAAACTTATTTGTATGATTAATAAAGTGAATAGAAGATGATCAAAGTTATTTTTGAAAATTTTGAATATGCATGACGAGCCTAAAATTAAATAAACTAGTGAAGGATTTCTAAGTTTGAACTAACCGAGCCTAAAAATAACTAAAATAGCGATGGATTTCCAGTTTTAGACTACCCTATTAATTAATTCTAAGGCTACCTATTCTAAGCATTTCAATAATTACATAAGTACAATTAATAATATTACAATACAGAACGAGATAAAGCTGAATTAAAGAAAGTAAAAACAACAACAAAATAAATAATCTCCGAGGAGTATTTGTCTTCGTTGACTTTGTTCCTTGCAAATTGTCAAGAACAAACGGTTAGAAACAGTTGAATATAAATAACTTTGAATCCGTATTCAAAACAGTAAATATTTTTATTACGGAGGGCTCAGACTTAAATTTTGAAAAGATCATTCCAATCACGTCGTGGCTGCGAACATATAACTCGTTGGTCATTTTAGTTTCCTGCCTACTAAACATGTTGATCTCTCAGATGAAAAAAGAAAAGATCATTCCAATACATCGTGGTTGCGAACATATAACTCGTTGGTCATTTTAGTTGCCTCGCCTACTAAACATGTTGATCTCTCGGATGAAAAAAAAGATTTAAGTTTTCATCCTTGCCCATAAGTTTTATTTCCATCATTCCAACTGTGGAGGCCTAAAGATCAACAGATATTTCATTGGCCAGTGTAGTATCATGTTCAAATCAGTAAATTATACCAAAGCAGCAAGCCAAAACCGCGAGGCAATTTCCGAAGGGACACGACCTCAAATTCAATTTCAACGGCCTAAGTGTAGTATTTGTTTAGATCAGTAAAATAAACGAAAATAACAAACTGAAACTGAGAAACGATATCCGAAGGGACGCGACCTCGAATTCAATTTCATTGGCCTAAATGAAGTATTTGTTCAAATCAGCAAAATAGTATCAAAGCAGTAAAACCAAAAAACCGAGAGGCAATTTCCGAAGGGACGCATCCTCGAATTCAATTTCATTGGCCTAAATGCAGTATTAGTTCAAATTAGTAAAACAGTAAGATATCCGTGTACGGATGTTTAAATGCCAAAACAACAAACTGAAATAGAGAAACAATTTTTGAAGGGACGCGACCTCAAATTCAATTTCATTGGCATAAATGCAGTATTTGTTCAAATCAGCAAAATAATATCAAAGCAATAAACTGAAATAGAGAAACGATTTCCGAAGGGATGTGGCCTCGAATTGAATTTCATTGGCCTAAATGTAGTATTAGTTCAAATCAGTAAAATAAACAACATAGCAATAAACTGAAACAGAGAAACGATTTGCGAAGGGACGCGACCTCGAATTCAATTTCATTGACCTAAATGCAGTATTAGTTCAAATCAGTAAAATAAACAACATAGCTGCATAACGGATGTTCAAGTGCCAAAGTAAAACAATAGTGAGCAATTAAAATATCCGACCCGAATTCTGAAATTTTCAAACCGAAACAGGATTCAGAACGTTTATGAAAACCCGACCCAGATTCTGAATAGTGACCCAAATCAGAAAATAGCGACCTGACCCGGTGCTAAAAATAGACTCGGATAGACGACCTAGATTTCGGGTCGATCTAACCCGAGAAATGCAACCCGAAGCAGCAATCGGAATTGGAATCAAATTTTTTGATTTTTCAGATAACCAAATAAGATGTAAAACACAAATCTGGAAATATACCCAAATCGGGTCGACCCAACCCAGATCGGTGACCCGACCCGAATTAGAGGTCTCGACCCGAATAATTTTTTTTCACCAATTTCAGAAAACCAACATGATATGCAACACATAAATTTTGTTCTTACCCCAAATCGAGTCGACCCGACCCGAACAGTGGCCCAAATCGGAGACCCGAAAACAGTGACTGTAAAATATGCGAATAATAATAATAATATTGAGAATAATAATATATATATATGCATGTATGTATATATATTAAAATTGTTTTGCAGTGTTAAAAATATTTAAAATTGCAAACAAAATCAAAAAATATGGGACAAAAATGGGTGTCAACAGATGTCCCTCTTTGGCCGGATACGATGAAAGAGTTTTTGGATAAAATGTTGACCGATTAGCCAATTTTGTCATGATCATCGAAGATTATGAGGGCGCGGGTAGAGATAGAGTTCTGAGGGAGAAGAAATTGCAAAAGTTGGTGTAGATTCAAGAAATATTGCCACAGTGTCGAGTTATGATAACACTGGTTTCAGGTGTGCCAAAATTATTGGGGAAGAGCGGAACGACGTTTGAAATAGGTTGCTGACCAAAATTGCCTTGGTTCGCCGTAAGAGATAGTTCCACGTTGTGCTAAAGTTCCTACAAATTAAAGCTCCTGCAAACTAAAGCTCAAGATAAAATTAGTGCATAACTACTGAGAAAAATGGTAGAGAATGAGTACATAAAAAATGCGACCATGTGAGTCGAAATGATGTCCTTGCACAAACGTAATGCTAATGTCGTTGTTGTAAGAATGTAATGCTGATGTTGTCGTTGTATCGACATGTTATGTTGAAGACGTCATTGTGTAAACGTGTTGTGCAGATGTAATGGTGATGATGTTGTTGTAAGAAAATGCTGATGTTGTCATTGTATCGACTTAATGATGTTAATGACATCATTGCATGGACGCGTTGTGTTGAAGACGTCATTGTGTAGACGTGTTGTGCAAATGACGCCATTGCATAGGCGTGTTGCTGCCGTAATGTCGAGGACGTTGTTGTAATGCTATTTTGCTGTAAACGATAGATGTTGAGCTGAAGACGTCGTTGTAATGCTGTAAAAGACAGCTATTATGCTGTCGTAACGTCGAGGACGTTGTTGTAATGCTGTTTTGCTGTAAAAAATAGACGTTGAGATGAAGACGTCGTTGTAATGTTGTTGATGTCGTTGTAATGTTGTAAAAGATATATGTTATGCTGGAGACATCGTTGTAATGTTGTTGACGTCGTTGTAATATTATAAAAGACAGTTGTTGTGCTGTAGTAACATCGATGACGTTGTTGTAATGATGTTTTGCTGTAAAAGATAGTTGTTGAGCTGAAAGCGTCGTTGTAATGCTATTGACGTCGTTGTAATGCTGTAAAAGATAGTTGTTGTGCTGAAGAAGTCATTGTAATGTTGTTGACGTCGTTGTAATGCTGTAAAAGATAATTGTTGTGCTGAAGACGTCATTGTAATGCTGTTGACGTCATTGTAATGCTGTAAAAGACAGTTGTGCTGCCGTAATGTCGATGACGTTGTTGTAATGATGTTTTGCTGTAAAAGATAGTTGTTGAGCTAAAAACATAACATCGATGACGTTGTTGTAATGTTGTTTCGCTGTAAAAAATATAAATGACGTCCTTGCCGTCAGTTTGCTGTAATATGGTTCCACGTTGTGCTGAACCTTCTGCCGATTCAAACTCCTGTGGACTGTGAATTGAAATGTCGTCCTTGCACGGACGAAAATATGATGCGATGTCTTTGCCGTCGATTTGCCATTTTTCCATCAATTTGTTGTAATAGATGATTCCACATTGTGCTGAATCTTCTGTAGATTCAAACTCCTGTGGACTGTGAATTGAAATATCGTCCTTGCATAGTCGAAAATGTGACGCGACGTCTTTGCCGTCGGCCTGCTGTGTTGAAGTTCCATGTGATTCGAAATAACATCCTTGTGCAGACATAATGGTTGGGGGCCTGTAGGTCAAGATGATGTCTTTGTGTAGATGCAAAAAGAAACGTGATCCTTGGGGTGAACTGTGATGCGGAAATTCTTTGTTAACTTGATCATAAGTGATGTGGCTTCCTTGCTTCTTTCAACCTGAAGAACCTGTACTCAAAGAAAATTTGTGAGTTTGGGGGAGGGGCGATTGATTCGCGTTGACTTTGTAGTTTTGGCTCTTGATACTTGCATGTCCTGCTGATTCGGACCTGTTGCCCCGTCTGATTCCCAGTCTTGGCTAATCGTTAATGAAAATATTTGTTGAAAATAATTTGTGTATAAGAAAGTATGCATATCAATAGAAATTTTTGTCGAACTCTAATGAAAATATTTGTTGAAAACAATTTGCTTATAAGAAAGTATGCATATATGTAAATGTCTGTCGAGCAGTGACATGTGGTGAAACAAAGCAAAACGTCTTAACCAAAATCCTTCTAGCTGAAGACGTAGTTGGCCGACACTTTTCCATGTCTATCGGCGTCTTCTTGCAGTGATCCCTTAAAATTTTGCCCAGTTTTCGATATATGACGATGATGAACTTTCGAATGGACAATTGAGTCTTGTGTGGGCTGTTTGCCTGACATATCAAGACAATCAGATGAGTGTATTTCGCTACTAGCAAGATAAGAGAGAAAATTTTTAAATGGTATGACCGAAGCCGATATGGGCTGCCTACATATCCCGCCAGGGGGATCAGGTCATAACGTAGTTCATGTGGCGAAAGAGATTTATAAGGTTTTTTCTAAAAATGGGACCGAAGCTGATGTGGCCGCCTACGTATCCCGCCGAGGAAATCAGGTCATAACATAGTTCATGATAAGCAAAGGGGATTGTAAAGATTTTTTTTCTAAAAGTGGGACTGGAGCCGATGTGGCCGCCTACGTATCCCGCCGAGGGAATCAGGTCATGACATAGTTCATGTTACAAGCAAAAGAGAATTTGGAGAAATTTGTGTTTTAAAGAAATGAAACCCGACATGGGTTCTTTGCATATCCCGCTAAGGGGGCGCAACTTTTACAACATAGAAAGTGCATTACATAGAAAAATCCTAAATGTACTATATTTTCACTGCATCTGCGTTGATAGCTTTTGGCCATAATTCGCCGTCCATTTCAGCTAGGGTTAATGCCCCTCCAGTTAGCACTCGGTGACCTATGTAAGGCCCTTGGCAGTTAGGTGCGAATTTTCCTTTAGATTCATCTTGGTGTGGGAATATGTGTTTTGACACCAACTGCACCGGTTTGAAAATCCATTTGGCTTCGAAAGATATAGCGTTTCCCCAATAGAAGTCCTGATTGTAGTGCGATAGCCCAAAAGGGCAAATGGTAAATGCTCGTGTCAGTGCTTGTAATTATCAATCATTTTTCACAGTATGCTCTTGATGTTTTATTAGATGTTTCGACTGCTCCATTCATCTGAGGTCGATATGGAGTGGAATTGTGGTGAATGATCTTGAATTTCTTACATATCTTATGCATCAAACCGCTGTTGAGGTTGGCTCCATTGTCTGTTACAATCGACTCAGGGATTCTAAATCGACAGATGATGTTATTGCGAACAAAGTCGACCACCACCTTCTTTGTCACTGACTTGTATGATGATGCCTCTACCCATTTCGTGAAATAATCAATTGCTATGCTGCGGGTTCGATAGGGCCAATGACATCCATGCCCCAAGTTGTAAATGGCCAATGAGAACTCGTCACGTTGAATTCGTTTGGAGGCACTCGGATCAAATCGCCGTGAATCTGGCACTAGTGGCATTCTTGCACAAAGCGAATGCAATCTGTCTCTATGGTCATCCAAAAATATCCTGCTCTTAGAATCTTTTTTTGCTAAAGTGAAACCATTCATATGAGGCCCGCACGTGCCCCCGTGTATCTCTTCAATTAGCTTGCTCGCTTCTTGGGCGTCAACACATCTTAACAAACCTAAGTCCAGAGTCCTCTGATAAAAATTTCTCCGTTTAGGAAGAAATGGTTTGCTAACCTCCGAAGTGTCTTCTTTTGAATGCTGGTTATGTCTTTTGGATATTCGCCTGCCTTGAGATAGCTCTTAATGCCATGGTACTAGGGCTTTCCATCTGGTTCTTTATCTATGTGGAAACAGTAGGTTGGCTGGTCCAACAAATCCACCTTGATAGGATCAATATAATTCTTATCCGGATGTTGAATCATGGAGGACAGAGTTGCCAAAGCATCCGCAAATTCGTTCTGAGTTCGTGGAATATGTTTGAATTCTATCTCGCTGAACTTTTTGCATAACTCCTTCACACAATGCATGTGTGGAAGTATCTTCACGTTCTTAGGTTTGAATCGCTGATAACAATAATTCTTGTATGTTCATGTCAACAGCCATTCTGAGTCCAAGTATACATGCTTCGTACTCCGCCATATTGTTAGTGCATGGGAATCTGAGCTTTACCGAAATTGGGTAATGTTGACCTAATCCTGAAATCAAAACTGCTCTGATATCAACTCCTTTGAAGTTTGCAGCTCCGTTGAAGAACATTCTCCAACCCGAGTATTCTTCTGAGATATCTTCCCCAATAAACAATACTTCCTCATCTGGAAAGTAAGTTCGGAGAGGGATGTATTCTTCATCTACGGGATTTTTGGCAAGATGATCAGCTAGTGCTTGTCTTTTGATAGCCTTCTGGGTGACATATATGATGTCGAACTTGCTTAACAGGATTTTCCATTTTGCTAGCTTCCCAGTAGGCATGGGCTTCTAAAGGATGTATTTGAGTGGATCCATTCTTGAGATGAGATAGGTGGTATATGCAGACAAGTAATGTCTAAACTTTTAAGCGACCCAAGTCAAAGCGTAGCAAGTGCGTTGCAGCAAAGTATACAGGGCTTCATAAGGCGTGAACTTCTTACTTAAGTAGTATATAGCTTGCTCCCTTTGTCCTGTTTCATCGTGTTGCCCCATCACGCATCCAAATGTGTTTTCCAACACCGATAGATACAATAGCTAATGCCTTCTGGGCTCTGGAGGCACCAAAACCGACGGACTAGACATATATTCCTTGATTCTGTCAAAAGCTTGCTGGCAATCTGGTGTCCAATTGGTAGCAGTGTCCTTCTTCAGTAATTTGAATATTGGCTCACATATTACCGTCGACTGTGCTATGAACCTGCTGATGTAATTGAGACGACCAAGAAAACTTATCACGTCCTTTCGGCTCTTTGGAGGAGGCAAGTCTTGAATAACTTTTATCTTTGAAGGGTCCAATTCAATGCCCCTTCTACTCACGATGAAACCCAACAGCTTCCCAGCAGGGACACCAAATGCACATTTTATGGGATTCAACTTCAGATTGTACTGTCTCAGCCGGTCAAAAAATTTCTTCAAATCTGACAAATGATTCGAAGTCCTTCGTGATTTGATAATGACGTCACCCACGTAGAACTCGATTTCTTTATGGATCATATCATGAAAAATGGTAGTCATGGCTCTCATGTAAGTGGCCCCTGCGTTCTTGAGTCCGAATGTCATTACTCGGTAGTAGTAGTATACTCCCCAAGGTGTGGTGAATGCTGTCTTTTCTGCATCTTCCTCATCCATCAGGATCTGGTGATAACCAACAAAGCAATCAATGAATGACTGCAACTCATGCTTTGCGCAATTATCAATGCGTATGTGGATATTTGGGAGAGGGAAATCATCCTTCGGGCTAGCCTTGTTGAGATCCCGATAATCCACGCATACTCATATCTTCCCATCTTTCTTTGGCACAGGTACGATGTTGGCTAGCCAAGTTGGATACCGTGTGACTCGAATGACCTTTGCGTCGAACTGCTTGGAGACTTCTTCTTTGACCTTTAAACTCAAATCAGGCTTGATTTTCCTTGGCTTTTGCTTCACCGGAGGACATGATGGCTCAATAGGTAGTCTATGTGAAACAATATATGTGCTCAGACCTGACATATAGTCGTAAGACCACGCAAATACGTCGATGTATTGCTTCAAAAGAATCACCAATTCTTTCCTTTGGGCGGTACTTAGATGGACACTAATTCTTGTCTCCTTTACCAGTTCTGCACTTCCCAAATTCACAGCTTCTATTTCATCTAGATTTGGTGTTGTCCCATTCTCAAAATGTTCCAATTTTTTGATCAATTCTTCCGATTGTGGGTCTCCCCTAAATTCTTCAAAGTTTTGTTCGTTGTTTGGGACTTTGTTTGCTTGTTTCATTATATGTCACATATTATCGACAAATTTATTAGTTTGCATGATGAGAGAGAAAAGAAAATTATTAAACAACGGATTTTAAAATAGCAAAAGCAATGCAGATTTATCATTTTGAGCTTTCAAAACCCGACCCGGATTCTGAACAGTGACCCGAATCAGGAAACAACGACCTGACCCGGTGCTAAAAACAGACTCGAATAGACGACAACCCGAAGCAGTGACCGGAATTGGAATCAAATTTTTTAATTTTTCAGATAACCAACAAATAAGATGTAAAACACAAAATCTGGAAATATACCCAAATCAGATCGACCCGACCCGGATCTGTGACCCGACCCGAATAAGAGGTCTCAGCCCGAATCGACTTCTTTCCAAATGTCAGATAACCAACAAATAAGATGTAAAACACAAAATCTGGAAATATACCCAAACCGGTCGACCCGACCCAAATCGGTGACCCGACACGAATCAGAGGTCTCGACCTGAATCAATTTTTTTCACCAATTTCATAAAACCAACATGATATACAACACATAAATTTGGTTCTTTCCCCAAACCGGGTCGACCCGACCCGAACAGTGGCCCAAACCGGAGACCCAAAAATAGTGAAGAACAAACCATAAAAATAGATTTTTTTCCGGATTGGGGTTTACGGGACCCAATAGAAGTATCTAAAACCAAAGTTCAAGAATGAAACTCACCCCTTTTCCTTCCGATTTTGGACTTGTTTTCAGACTTCTTTCTTGAATAACAATGCGGGTGAAAACTCAAAATCAAGAACACAACATATATTTTTCTTTCTTTTCGGTCCGGTCTCTCCCTTTTTGAAGAACAAAAGGGGGGGGGGGGGTTTATAGGTGGATTCCCCCCTAAAACCGAGCTTGAATTCAAAATTAAGCGGCCTAAAAGCAACGATTTGGAATGGATTTTAGGGGGTATGGATCGCGGATTTTGGGGGTATGGGTCGCGGGTTTGGGGGATAAGGGTATGGGATGATGGGGTGGTGGTGGTGTCGGGTGAGGTGACCGGCGATGTGGGGTACGGGGTGTGGGGCTGGTCGACGGCTTGGGAGAAAAGAGGAGAGGGTTTGTTTGATTTTATTTTAGGTTTAGGTTTTTGTTTTGTGTTAACGGGATAAAAAGGGTGGTTGGGTGAGTTGGGCCAATTCGGATTGGGCTTGCGGGTTGGGGTCCGAAAAATAAAGAGGGGGAGTTGAATTGTTTTGGGTTGAGAAATAAAAAATGAGTTATGGGTTGTAAAATATAAAGAGGGTTGAAATGAGTTTGAATAAAAATAAAATAAAAAGGGTTTATTATTAAAAAGATGCTTTGTGAAAAATATAAATTATAAAGATAACGATGTGATAATAATAAAAATATAATATTTGTGAAATGCTTAATGCTTGATAAGAAATGCGATGTCATTTTGCGGAAACTAAAATAACATAGAATTTTCGGATAAAACTATGATTATGATAAAAAAAATGCAAATGACAGTAAAAAATGTGAATAATAATAATAATATATATATACCCATGTATGTATATATATTAAAATTGTTTTGCGGTGTTAAAAATATTTAAAATTGCAAACAAAAAGATGAGACAAAAATGGGTGTCAACAATGCCCAAGAGACGGCTCCTCCAGCAATTGTAAAGATTCATCCAGATGTGGATTTATTATCACTTATATTGGTTATCCAATTAGCATCTGAATACCCTTCAAGTACTTCAGGATAGTTATTATAATGCAAACCGAAATTCATGGTCCTTTTAAGATAACCAAGTATTTGTCCAATTGATTTCCAGTGCTCAATGCCCGGGTTACTCGTGAATCTAGACATTTTACATACCGCAAAAGCTATATCAGGCCTTGTACAATCCATAGCATACATCAAGCTACCAATCGCACTAGCATATTGAAGTTGTGCTACAACTCGGCCTGAGTTCTCTAGTAATTTAACACTAGAATTAAATGTGGTATTAGCTTCTTTAAATTTTAAGTGATTAAATTTAAGAAGTACTTTCTCAATATAGTGAGATTGGCACAACGAGTAACCCCCACTATTTTTCCGCACAACACTTTTACACCTAAGATAGTATCTACTTCACCAAGATCTTTCATCTTAAATTGTGAAGCTAGATAATTCTTAGTGTCTTTTACCCCTTGCATGTTCGTTCCAAAGATAAGCATGTCATCAATATATAAGCATAAAATCACACCAAAATCACTTGTAAATTTGGAATATATGCACTTATCTGCATTATTATGCTCAAAATCATAAGATAAAATGACTTTGTCGAATTTGCCATGCCATTGTTTTGGTGCTTGATTTTAACCATAAAGAGATTTGACTAACTTGCATACCTTTTCCTCATTTCCAGGCAAAACAAATCCCTCGGGTTGTTCCATATAAATTTCTTCATCAAGATCACCATTAAGAAAAGTCGTTTTCACATCAATTTGATGCACATGCAAATTGTTCAAGGAAGCAACTGCAAATAGCACTCTAATAGATGTTAATCTTGCTATCGGATCATATGTATCAAAGTAGACAATACCATGTCTTTAAACCCTTTGGCTACCAATCTAGCCTCGAAAGTTTGCAAAAAGCCATCGGTATTATACTTTCTACGAAAGACCCATATATTTGTAATTGATTTAGATCCCGGTGGAAGATCAACCAAAATCCATGTCTGATTTGACATAATTGTATCCATTTCATCATTTACAGCCTCTCTCGAAAAATGAGGCATCTCTTGAAGTCATAACTTCATTAAATGTCTTTGGATCTGCTTCAATATTTAGAAATAATGGTACTTTATTTAGTACATTATTTCTATCCCCTTCAACCAAGAAGAGTAATGCTTGTGATGAAATAAAATCTTGTGGTAAATCTTTTTCTTTTCTTTCACGTTGACTTCTCCTTGGTTCGAAAGATGTCATAGACTCTTTCCTTTCATAATCAGTAGAAACACCAAGAGAATCATCACACGGTTGATCAATGATAGATTCTAATTTAGTTACAAAATCATGATTAAACTTATTCTCAATAAATTCAACATCTCTTGATTCAACAATGATATTAGAATCTAAATTTAATAATCTATAAGCCTTGGAACTCTTAGCATATCCCACAAAAACACTTTTAATACCTCTAGCATCTAACTTAGATGATTTTGGGTCATGCTTTCTATAAAATGCTAAACAACCCCATACCCTTAAATACATCAAGTTTGATTTTCTTCCTTTCCAAATTTCATAGGGAGATATATGTGTTTTTAGAGAGGTAATTCTATTATTAACAGGACACGCAGTGAGTAATACTTCCCCCCATAAGTTTTTTGGTAACTTAGAATTAAGAATCATATAATTTATTATATCTGTAAGAATTTCATTTTTCTTTCAGCCATACCGTTTTGTTGAGGAATAAAATGTGTTGTTCTTTGGTGAATAATTCCATGTTCTTCACAAAAATTATCAAATTCATTAGAAAAATATTCACCTCCTCTATCACTTCGAACCATTTTGATTCTCTTATCTTTTGGGTTCTCAACTTCAGCCTTGAAAAATTTAAATTTCTCAAAGGCTTCATCTTTTGTTCTAAGTAAGTACACATGAGTGTATCTTGAACAATCATCAATGAAAGTGATAAAGTATCTTTTTCCTCCTCCAGTCAAAACACCGTTATACTCACAAATATCGGTTTGAATCAAATCCAATATTTGAGTATTACGTTCAGCACTTAGAAAAAGTTTCTTAGTCAATTTTGCTTGGATGCATATTTCACATTTATCATTTTTATATCTTTGCAATTAATCACACCATGCTTGGACATGTACTTCAAAGATCAAAAATTTAAATGTGCTAATCTAGCATGCCAAATATCAAAAGACTCAACAATATAAGCAAAATTGAAATTATTATTATTAATGCTTAGCTTATACATTCCATCATAAGAATACCCTTTCCCCACAAACATTGCATTCTTTGATACAATATAATTATTGCCCTAAAAACAATCTTAAGCCCATTCTTACACAAACAACTAGCAGAAACAAGATTCTTCCTAATTGAAGGCACATGAAAGACATTGTTCAATGTGACTTTCTTTCCGGAAGTGAAGTTAATTTCCACCATACCTTTACCAGCGACCATGGATGAATCATTGTTCCCCATAAGAACATTTTGTCCTTCATTCTCTATTTTTTAAGACTTAAATAGATTCTTGCCATTACAAACATGAATGGTTGCGCCCGAGTCGAGCCACCAATCCGAAGACTTTGTTTTAGCCATATTTATTTGGGTAATCACGCCAATTTGCATTTCGGAGACCATAGCACAAATTTCTTCAATTTTCTCCTCAATGACATTGGCCTTGTTGGAATTTTCTTCTTCCTTCTTCTTGAATCTGCAGTCACTTTTGCGATGACCCTTTTTTCACAATTAAAATAATTTCCGGAGAACTTTACCGGACTTCTTGAATTTCTGATTGTTCTTGACTTTGAAGTTCTTTGAGAACTTACTGGCTTCAGCGACATTAACTTTGGAAGAATCATATTTGTTCTTAGAATCACGAGATCTAGTCTCTTCTTCGATTCTCAAATGCTTTTCTAATTCTTCCAAAGGTATGTCCTCGCTTTTATGAATAAGTTTCTTTCTATAACCATTCCAACTTTGAGGCAATTTAGCAATAATTGTCCCACTAGAAATGGTTCAGAAATTTCAACTTTCAATTCTCGAAGCTTAGTAACAATGACTTGCAATTCATGTATTTGATAAAGAACGGACTTTGTGTCAATCATGGTAAATTCAAGATATTTAGATACAAGAAATTTATCCGTACCTTCTTTCTCCGTCTTATATTTATACTCGAGAGCATTCCAAATTTCAACCAGAGATTCCATCAAGTTATAGAGATCATAGTGCCTATCGGAAAGAGTGTTGAGAATGTGCCTCTACACATCACTTCATCTTCACGCTTTTTTCTAGCGGCCTTGATCACTTCTGTGTCATCTTCCTTTGGCTCTGGAAGTGGTGGCAACTTTGGATCAAGCGCATAAGCAATCTTGAGCACTGTGAGAAGAAAGAACAATTTTCCTTTCAATCGAGTGAAGTTGGTGCCGTCAAAACGATCAAGTTGAACATTTGAATTGAGGAACGAAGTCATATCTTTAGAAGCCTCCATTGCAGAAAATAAAACCTTAAAGATTGTTGGTCTAAAAGAAGAATAAGGAGGCAAAAGAGAGAAATGACAAAACAGGATTTGAGGCGTGTAGAAACACTTTCCTTTAAGGTTTTATTTGACCTCACCAACACAAGGTTTGTTAAGAGTTTATGACAAATTACCCCAAAATACAACAAATCCTAAACACTATCTCAAACAAATAAGATGATGTTCCTAGAACTAATTATAAATCTATATTGATCTATATCAAAATCTGTAGTAAAATATAGATTATTTATAGACTTTTAAGTCTCTTTTCATAATAGACACAACCCTTCATAAAGAAGTATAATTTCATAAAGTCGCAACCTTTGAATGATGTTTATCCATAAAGATACAATCATTCAAATGTATTAATTTACAAAGACACAATCTTTCAAATAAAATATTTTTGTAAAAAATTGAATAATTATGAATAATATTATAATAAGTGATAGCCATTGAAACAGAAGGGATAGAACTGACAAATGGAAAATGAGAAAACGTTAGGACACAAGGGACAGTCTCTCATATGTTCAAGTGCCCAACATAAAGAATACTACTACCACTATATAGTAAAGAAAATCAAGTGGCATATAAGTATGCAACTTGCAACTATTTTAGATAAAGTGTTCCTCAACTATTTCAGTCCGATGCATGAAGCATTCGATTAGTAGAGTTCGGGGAAGGCCGCTCCAGTCTATCCTATACTCTAATGCAAGTATTAGTGACTACTCTCACAGTTCGAATCCGTGACCTATAAATTACATCGGAATAACTTTACTGTTGCTTCAAGGTTCCTCATCTAGCAAATAATAATAATGGTTAAATGGTAGGATATTCTTAGACTCATCACCATACAGTGCGGTTGGCTAAAATGGGTTGATTGAAAATATTGTCATTGTGAATATGACAAATAGTCTCCTTTTGAGATTATTTTTTATGTAATACTGTTGTGGCCATTGAAGAAATGGATGCTATCTTCATTCCAACAATTTCCTTAGTTATAAACAGGAAGTTAAGAGCAAAGTTTAAATGGGTAGTCATCAAACTTTGATGTTTGGCTAATGGCTTATATGCTACTGTATATGGCTATATACAACCAAGATTGGCGGATCCTCCGTCTTTTAAAAATCCACATACACCCACCGGCGGCATTACGGAACATACGCACAGAAAAAAGACACAACAATCAATAAATAAAAAAGTTAATATCTAAATTATCCAAGTTTTTGCTTGTTTAATACGTGGCTAAGGAGTGTTATTGACTTGTTGTTACCCCTATGATTTATAACATTTCTTATCCTAATACCTTTGGGCCAAGTGGCATGGAAAGTGACTTCACTTTCTTTGTGGTGTAAAGTAGACCAAAAAGAGTATCACATAGGTATTCTACATTCATTTTTAAATTAATTATTCTTATTTTATATTTGCCAAGTAGCTTATAAAAAAATGATGAATTCTTTGTAATTTAACAAACCAACGGACGCTATACGAAAATTACGAGAGACTCCGTCGGTTTTTGGTTCTGATGATGTTTTTCGACAAATAAATATCTGTCGGTTTTGTGTCATCTATACTGACGAACTTCCGTCGATTTTGTCCTTTGAAAAACAGCGTTTTTGAGTAATGTTTGCTAAAAAATATCACTGTTTCACGAATTTCACACCTCAACTATCAGTTGTTCTGTTTTCCTACCTGAACTATAATTATCGATGTATTAAAACATACTTCAAAGTTGATAAGGCCAATTATTAATTGTTCTTTTTTCCTACTTTAACTATCACCATCTACTCAACTATGTGTATTACATTGATGATGATAGATTAGTACAAGTGATAGTTTGGTTTGAAACTCGCAAAAAGTAATTGTTCGATATTTTTTTACCATTATCTCTTTATTGATATAGTTCATTTTAACATGCTCAAATTCATCCTAAAGCACAAACCGCTCATTTGTAACCCTTAGTTAGGTCCCAAATTAGAAGTTGGTTAATGAAGAAGATGTGGCAAATGGATTAGATAGACGATAAGTTAAAAGTCACCTGCTAGCCACGAGATCAGATATTTCCCTCCACAAAGTTAGTTTGAAACAACTAACTTTTCCTCTCATTTTTCTTAACTATTTCTAGGAGATGAATTCACTCTGTAAATCACCCATTTCATAATTTGATCAATAATAATCTTTGTCTCCTTCTCTTCGATAATGAGTTCTTGTACGAGTAAGTCTGTAAACAATTCTTTCATTTGTTCCTTAGCATTCTCCATTGTTCGCTAAATTCTTTCAGCTTGCATCAAGCTTCAGATTCTTCTCAATGCCTCAAAGTTCCCCAAAAAACGTCGCCATTATCGGCGCTGGTCCTGAGGGCATCGTTACTGCCCGAGAACTCCAACGAGAAGGTCACAATGTAGTTGTATTCGAGCGAGAAATCAACTAGGAGGCACATGGATGTACACTCCAGCAAACGGAATATCGTACATTCAAGTCTTTATTCATCACTTCGGACAAATCTTCCTCGGGAAGTAATGGGTTTTCGTGATACCTTCGTGGCCACAAAAAAACCCAATAGAGACCTGAGACGGTTTCCAGGTCATAGGGAAGTGTTGGACTATTTGAATGATTTTGCCGCTCATTTTGGGCTTGCTGGGCTGGTGAGGTTCTGAACTCTGAAGTGGGGTATGTGGGGTTGTTAGAGTAGAAAATGGAAAGTTAGTTCAAGAAAAAGAGAGAATGATGTTGTGTGTAAACGTGTACAAGTATAACACTACAATCCCTGCCCATAATTAGAATAGGATTCTAAACTAGGATTCCTCTTATATTGGGAATAAGATTCCTCTTGTATTAGGATTGTATATTGTACATTATATATATTGGTATTAATGAGAAAGACTCCCTAAGGGAGATTAATATCATCTTACATGGTATCAAGAGCCAAAACCCTACTATAGAAAAGAAAAAAAATCCTCCTTGGCCCCCCTCCCCCCACCTCTCGGCCGACGACAATAATAACTTTTTTTTCTCTTCCCAATTTCCATCCCAATGGAGAATTTGGCTACTCCCACATCTTCCGATGCTTCCGCTTCTCACTCAGTCGTCATCCAACCCATCTCCTCACTGTCTTTTCATCCGGCTCTCGCCGTTACCAACATCAATAATTTTATCCTTATAATTCTTGATCAAGAAGACGACCAATATTGGTCATGGGTGGAACTATTTCGCATCCATGCATGTGTATATCATGTGCTTGATCATATAAATGACTTTTTCCCTCGTCCTCCCGATATGGACGACATCACATGGCGTCGCCTCGATGCCGTGGTCAAACAGTGGATATATGACACTATATTCAAGGACTTACTATACACAATTATGAAAACGGGTGCCTCTGCCCATGATCTATGGACACGTTTGGAAGAAATTTTTCAAGACAATAAGAACACTCGCGCCGTGTACTTGGAAGAACAGTTCAACACCACCCATCTTGAAAACTTCTCTAATATGTCAGACTATTGCATGCAGCTAAAACTTGTGGCAGACCAACTGTCTAATATTGGCATACTTGTGTCTGAAACTAAGATGGTGTTACAATTAGTTGTGGGACTCCCCAAGGGTGAATATGACACCCTAGCCACGATGATACAACAGGCTGACCCTCTACCAAGTTTCAACAAAGCATGCTCGCAATTGTTATTGGAGGAAACCAGACGTGCGAAACAGGACGAGCATAACCAGAAGGCTTTAACAGTTGAACCGCTCGCACAACATCAGGTCACCGCCGGCCAACAGCCTCCGCCAGAAAATATCCAACCGCGGCGGCATGGGTGGCAAAGGCCGCGATAGTGGGCGAGGCAGCAAGGGTCACGGGAAGGGCCGAGGCCAACAAGCACAGCAGTCCAGCAACACCATGGTATGGGCCGGCCCAGCGTCTGGATACCCAAATCAGAACTGGGTCGCGGCTTCAGAATATCCCCCAGCCCAGTTCCATTTTCAGCAACAAGGGCTACTGGGCCAGGCTCCAGGTCCGCGACCACCCCTGCTCTAGCACCAACAGGCCCATGTCGTGCAGGCCGAGTTCCCACAGCAGGCTCAGTTCCCGCAGTAGCCCTTCAATCAAATCCCCATCGACTTGGGTCAGGCATTCAGCAGTATGAGTATGCAGCAGCTCGACGAAAATTGGTATATAGACTCCGGAGCCTCCTCTCACCTCACCCGGTCCACAGGTAATCTTTCCCAAGTGTATCATTTAAAGTCTCCACAATTTATTACAGTTGACAATGGTCACCGCATTCCAATTCAGGGCTATGGTCACACCCACACTCCGCCTCCTCACCCACCCTTCTCCCTAAATAACGTCCTATTTGCCCCACACATCATCAAAAATTTAATATCCATTAGAAAATTTACTCGTAATAATTATGTGTCTGTTGATTTTGATCCCTTTAGTTTTACTGTGAAGGATCTACGTACAGGGACACCTCTTACGAGATGCAATAGCACAGAGGATCTCTATCCATTCACATCTTCGTCCACTGACGGTTCCCGATCACACACTACCCAAGCTGCTCTATCTCCGTCAATTTGGCACAATAGGCTCGGAAACCCAGGAGCTCCCGTCTTTAATTTTCTTAGAAGTAATAGTTTTATTCAATGTAATGGGAAACTTGCCTAGACCTGCATTTCCTGTCAATTACTCAAACGTGTTCGTCTTCCGTTTAATTCCTCAGTTAGCGTTACATTTGCTTCTTTTGATATTGTTCATGCTGATCTGTGGGCTTCCCCTATTACTAGTTCCCTACATCATAAATATTATATCGTGTTATTGGATGACTACTCTCACTTTCTTTGGATCTACCCATTAAAATTTAAGTTCAAAGTTTCTGCCAAATTTCTTGAATTTTGCACATTTATCAAAATGCAATTCGAACGAGCCATTAAATCCTTCCAATGTGACAATGGCCGTGAGTTTAACAACTCTTCATTTCAAAAATTCTGCAACAATAATGGCATGGTCTTCCGATTTTCGTGTCCTCACACGTCCCCTCCAAATGGCAAAGCCGAGCGTCTCATCCGTACAATAAATAACATGGTCCGCACTTTCTTGTTTCATGCCTCCCTCCCTCCATACTTTTGGGTTTATGCGGTCAAAATGGTAGAATACATCCTTAATATTTTACCCACTAGTACCCTCCATAACATGACTCCAACTGAAATCTTACACCGTAGGGTTCCCTCATATGATCACCTACGGATATTCGGTTGTCTATCTTTCCCTAATCTCTCTTCCACAACCTCTCACAAATTAGCTCCCCGCACCACTCCGTGTGTCTTCTTAGGTTTTCCGTCAAACCATAGGGGTTATTTGTGCTATGACTTATCCACTCGTCAAATTCACGTCTCGCGTCACGTCACTTTTGACGAGACGCAATTCCCCTTTTCCAACATCTAAAAATTTCAAAAACCGGATTACGAATTTTTAGATGAATCAACACTCTCTCATGTCCACCTTCGGGAACTGTGCCCGTCACTTTTGGGAACTATACCTCCACAGCCACCATTGGCCACCGTACATTGCTCACTGTCAGCATCCCTGCCACCAATGACCTCCCCGTCACCGCCGCTAGCCACCCCTAGCACCACTCTGTCTCCAGGTTCCACCAACTCACCGGTCACCATCCCATTCACTGTGCCGGCCCAACTGACTCACCACCGTGCCGACCCCAGTCCGACCCTCAACCACTATCCAATAAACCTATCCACCAATCCTAATACGCCACCGACATCATACCCGACACTACAACCCTCCTCCATTTCCGGCATATCGAGAACCCCCATAAATCGTTACCACAGTTCACCGGGACCCACCGACCCAACCCACTCAACTTCAAACCTAAACACCGCCATTGTTTCACACCATCTGACAACTACCGTCGACCAAACCCCAGTCCCGACAACATAACACATACCACACCCGAATCTGCCAACACACAGTTCACCTAACCAGTCGACCGATACCCTTACCCAACCAGCGCCCACACACCGGATGGAAACCCGTGCCCAACATGGGATTTTCAAACCCAAAGTCCAATTTAACTTGTCCACCCAAACAATTTCACCTATTCCAAAAAACCCTAAATTAGCCAAACTGGAGCCAAATTGGAATGCGGCCATGTGTGAGGAGTTTAATGCATTAACAAAATAACATACTTGGGACTTGGTTCCTCGACCAGAGGGGGTGAATGTGATCCGTTGCATGTGGCTTTTTCGACACAAGTTCAGAGATAGTGGTGACTTAGAAAGATGCAAGGCAAGACTAGTGGCAAATGGTACTAACTAGCAGGAGGGCATTGATTGCGGCGAGACTTTAAGTCCGGTTATCAAACCGGCCACCATTCGCACAGTTCTAATCATTGTTATGGGTAAGAATTGGCCGATTCATCAGCTAGATGTGAAGAATGCATTTCTTCATGGGGATTTTTGAGAAATTGTATACATGCACCAGCCGCTTGGCTTTGTCCACCCAGCTGCCCCATAATATGTGTGTCGTCTCCTTAAGTCACTCTATGGCTTAAAACAGGCCCCTAGATCATGGTATGATCGGTTTGCACAGTTCATTAAACGGCTTGGGTTTACATGCAGCAGATGTGATACCTCTCTCTTTACTTTACATCGAGGTCGTGATACTGCATATTTACTGTTATATGTGGATGACATTGTTCTTACTGCCTCTACTACTGTGTTGAAAGATGAGATCATTGCATGACTCAATCTGAATTTGCCATAACTGATTTAGGAAAGTTGAGTTATTTTTTGGGGATCTCAGTCACTAGATCTGCAGATTGTATGTTTCTTTGCCAACGTAAGTATGCAGAGGAGATCATGCACATGGCTAAGATGGACAATTGCAAAATCATGGCCACTCCAGTTGATTCTAAATCCAAACTTAGTGCACTGGTTGGTACTCCAGTGACTGATCCTACTATGTATAGGAGTCTTGCAGGCGCACTTCAGTATCTCACCTTCACCATGCCTGACATTGCCTATGATGTCCAAGAGGTATGCTTGTTTATGCATGCCCCCTAGGGAACCTCATTTTACTGCCATCAAATGTATCATTCGATATGTTAAAGGCACACTGGACTATGGTCTACACTTATACCCCTCCGCACCGAACTCGCTATTATCCTACACAGATGCAGATTGGGCAGGTTGTCCAGACACCCGCCGTTCTACTTCCGGATACTGTGTGTTTTTAGGTGATAATCTCATCTCTTGGTCTGTCAAACGGCAAGCCACATTATCCCGTTCGAGTGCAGAAGTTGAGTATAGAGGAGTTGCTAATGTTGTTAATGAGATCTGTTGGCTTCGAAACCTTCTCTTGGAGCTTCAGTGTCCTTTAAGAAAAGTGTCTCTGGTCTACTGTGATAACATATCCGCCATATACCTGTCTCACAATCCAGTTCAGTATCAGCAAACCAAGCATGTTGAGATGGACATCCACTTTGTTCATGAGAAGGTTGCTCTCAGGCATATTAAGGTATTGCATGTGCCTTCCTCATATCAATAGGCGAATATTTTCACGAAGGGCCTCCCAAGACAGTTGTTTCTTGACTTCAGATCCAGTCTTAGCGTTAGGCCTCCTCCCGCTCCGACTGAGGGGGTGTGTAAACGTGTACAAGTATAACACTACAATCCCTACCCATAATTAGAATAGGATTCCTCTTATATTGAGAATAGGATTTCTCTTATCTTAGGATTGTATATTGTACACTATATATATTGGTATTAATGAGAAAGACTCCCTAAGGGAGATTAATATCATCTTACATTGTGTTTTCTAATGAGGAGGAGTATGATGTTGTAGTGATCTCTAATGAACGCTTTACTGAACCACGAATAGCTGATATTCCTATAGGTAATTTATTCAGAGTTTTGATCTTTTAACTTTTTATTATTTTTAATAATGGTATCTATGTGATTAAGTTTATATGCATATTGATTAATTACCTTCCGCAGCATAACATACCTGGTAAAACTTTGTGCACCGAGCATTAGGCAGATGAGAAGAAATCACTTTTCACTTAGTCTTAGTGTCTGTTCTTCCAAGAATGACAGATGTGAAGAAATCACTTAGTATTTTTATTTCCACTGGAAACCTTCCTCGGGAAGTAATGGGTTTTCGTGACTACCCTTTCATGGCCAGGAAAAAGCCAAATAGAGACCCGAGAAGGTTTCCAGGTCATAGGGAAGTATTGAACTGTTTGAATGATTTTGCCGCCCATTTTGGGCTGGTGAGGTTTGGAACTGAAGTTGGGTATGTGGGGTTGTTAGAGTGGAAAATGGCAAGTTAGTTCAAGAAAAAGAGAGAATTGAATGAAATAATCCCCTTGATTATTTTCATTGATTGAATAGATATATATACAAGTTACAAACCTTCTTCTACCATAATTCTAACTATACAATATGGTAAGTGTATATCCTAATTATGGTAAGTGTATATCCTAATTATGGTAAGTGTATATCCTAATCTAGGTAACAAATATACTACAATATACACACAATATACTTTCCTTAATATACAAGATTTGTCCACTGATTTTCTGCCCTCACTCCCGTGATGGGCTACACCGGTCGCCTCCATGATGGGTCGCTCAGCCTTCGCCGAGGCCCAACAAAGACCGGTCCTTTGTCAGACCGGGTCGTTGTCGCACTCATCGCTTGTCGATCGCTTTAGTCCATCAATATACATGTGATATACACTGATGTATATTCAGTGTATATCACATGTATATTGCTTTGTTTAACACACCCCCGTAGTCATAGCGGGCGGTTTTCAAACGCTGAGACTGTCCCTAAAATCTTCAAAGAGAACCGCTGGTAGACCCTTTGTAAAGATGTCTGCAATTTGATAAGGAGACGGGACATGGCATACGCGAACTTGACCCTTTGCAACCTTTTCACGGACAAAATGAATGTCCATTTCGATATGTTTGGTGCGCTGGTGTTGAACTGGGTTACCTGAAAGGTAGATGACACTAATGTTATCGCAATATACCAAGGTTGCCTTCTGAATTGGACAATAAAGCTCCAAAAGCAAATTACGTAGCCAACATGACTCGGAGACCACATTCGCTACCTCTCGATATTCTGCATCTGCACTGGAGCGTGATAGAGTTTCTTGACATTTTGCCGACCATGAGACCAAGTTATTGCCAATGAACATACAGTAGACAGAGGTCGACCGTCTGGTGTCGGGACAACCACCCAATCAGCATCCGTGTAAGAGACAAGTGTGGATGTAGATGAAGGATACAAGTGCAACCCATAGTCCAGTGTCCCCTGGATATACCGAATGATGCATTTTATTGCATTCATGTGCTCAACTCTGGGATCATGCATGAATAAACACACCTGCTGAACCGCATACGTAATATCCGGTCTAGTAAAGGTAAGATACTGGAGAGCCCCTACAAGACTGCGATACCGGGTCGGGTCCTCGTATGGTGCTCCTGCTGCGGCACTTAGCTTTGGGTTTTCATCAACTGGCGTGGAAGTGGACTTACAGGATAACATCCCAGCCCTCTCGATGATCTCAGCAGCATACTTCCGTTGAGACAGAAACAACCCACTTGAATGACGTTTGACAGCAATTCCCAAAAAATAACTCAAGGGCCCCAAGTCTTTCATAGCAAATTCAGAACTGAGCATGGCCATGATAGACTGGCGCAAAGCATCGGAGGAGGCAGTCAAGATGATATCATCCACATACAACAAAATATAGGCCAATGACGAACCACGGCGGTAGATGAACAAGAAATTATCTGACCTGCTGTGAGTGAACCCAATAGTCGAAACAAAGTCAGCAAATTGTGTATACCAGGCCCGTGGAGATTGATTAAGCCCATATAATGATTTCTTCAACAAACAGACATGATTAGGGCGGTTGGGATCCCTGAAACCCAACAGCTGATGCATATAGATTGTTTTCTTGAGATCACCATGTAGAAACGCATTCTTGACATCCAACTGATGAATTGGCCAAGTCTTTGAAAGAGCCAAGATAAGCACAGTGCGAATGGTAGCCGGTTTGACCACCGGACTAAACGTCTCACCACAATCAATTCCAAACTGCTGAGTCTTACCATCACCAACCAGTCGCGCCTTATGTCGAGCAAATGACCCATCTGAATTCTCTTTATGAGCAAAAATCCACATAGACCTGATAACATTAATACCAGATGGACGGGGCACCAACTCCCACGTCTTATTACCAATAAGAGCATTATATTCATCAGTCATAGCAATTTTCCAATTATGGTCATTTAAAGCGGACACAGGATTGCGGGGCAAGGGGGATTTAGAGACATCCGAATGTAAATTAAAATGTCTCTTAGGTGTAAAAATACCTCGCTGACTACGAGTGACCGGTCTATGACTCGAGGAAGAATTAAGAGAATTTTGGGAATTTTTTAGGCTCGGGACGATCGCCACAGCAGCGATGGGCCGCCCAAATCGGTACATACTGGATTCGCTCGACCAGCCTGAATTTGGGCCGATCGCCCAATAGCTGGAACTGTTCCAGTGGTTGTATTGGCTGGGCGTGGCGGTACTGTGGGGCCAGCGGGCAGTGGGCCCGCTGGAGGATTTTGGGTACGGGAGATGTCCGAAAAATTCCGAATAATATACGGGGATATTTGGTCATCCAAAAAATTATACGACTTAGGTTCGGGAGTATGAACTTTCGTAAATGGGAATTGAGTTTCATCAAAAATGACATGACGATTGATTATGATTTTCTTGGAGGATACATCAAAACACTTATAGCCACGATGATTCGATGGATAACCCAAAAACACACACGGGGTAGACCGAGCCTGAAGTTTGTGAATTGTGGTGGATGGAAATAATGGATAACACAAGCACCCAAAAATCCGAAGATGAGAATACGAAGGGTCCTTATTATATAGGATTTTGAGGGGGTAGGAATATGTCAGACCTTTAGAAGGAAGTATGTTAAGAAGATATGTGGCCATTTGTAGAGCATGATGCCAAAAATATGGAGGTATGGAGGCATGAATTAAGAGAGTTCGGATAATGTTATTGATGGAACAAATTTTGCGTTCGGCCTTACCATTTTGTGGAGATGTATGAGGGCACGAAAATCTAAAATTGATGCCATTATTAGCACAGAAATCCCGAAACACCCTATTGTCATATTCTTTCCCATTATCACATTGAATATTTTTTATGTCTCTTTCGAATTGAGTACGAATGAACGCTCTAAATTTGATGAAGATGGAAAATACTTGAGATTTATTTGCAATTGGAAACGTCCACAAAAATCAAGTATAATCATCTAAAAAGAGAACATAATATCGATGGCCCACTGAACTTAGAACAGGAGACGTCCATAAGTCACTATGAATAATGTCAAATGGCATAGAAGTATGAGAATTGGAGTCTACAAATGGTAACTTAACAATTTTTCCTAATGAACAAGACTGACACATTGGAGTACGACTCGTACCCTTACAAGAAATAAAACTATTTTTTATCTAAAACTGATAAAATAGAAGATCCCGGATGACCCAGACGAGCATGCCACATGGAAGGAGAGATGGCTGCAAAAGCTGACGGCAAGGTTTGACTCGATGGACTGAAACCATGCATGATAGGATACAGATCCCCCCTACTATCACACCTCATGAGATGACTCCCCGTCTTGAAATCCTTCACAGAAAAACCAAAAGGATCAAATTCAACGGAAACGGAATTGTCAGTAGTGAACTTCCGGACTGACACTGAATTTTTAATCAACTTAGGCGCATGTATAGTATTTTTCAAGAGAAGGGGTGGATTGGGGGGAGACAACATTTTCTGACCATAACCCTGAATTGGAATAGAGTTGTCATTACCAACAATTATACCCCGAGGGGTGCTCAAATTGGAATAAGATGAGAGAGTACCTGATTCAGAAGTCATGTGAGTAGTTGCCCCGGTGTCCATGTACCAATTTGGGTCCGATTGAGTCAACCCCAACGTGTGCATCGCGGCCTCGATATCCGTGCTGGTGCTGGGCCGTGGCCGCTGGAGTTGGTGATGTTGGGCCAGTGACCAGTGGGCCGCCACTGCTGGGCGTTGGGCCTGGACTGTTGGCCAGCCCACTAGCCACTGGAATTTCCTGCGTTGTATGGACTGTTGGCCTACGGCCCACTGCCCCAGCCCCACTGCCATGGGCCCCACTGCTGGGCCCAGGGGGTGGTGGGCCACTGTTCATTGGATGGGACCCACCGCCTGCTTGCTGACCACCGAAACCGCCACTAGAACCACCGCGTTTCCCCCCGCGGTTTTTGTTATTATTCTTTCGATTATTCTTGCCGTCACCATTGTTATGGTTTTGGCCCAAATTATTAACAAAACCCGACGGACTAGGAGAGGACGCCACCATGGCGACTTGGCTTGCTCTGGTAGCCGCCTTTTTTGCAAAACCGGCTTCTTCCAACGTAAGCATGGAGCGGGCTTGATAGAAGTCAGGAAGAGGGTTGCTTTGGCGAAGGAGAGTTCCAACCCCATTATAGGCCTCCGAAAGACCGGCAACCAACTGTAGAACTAGACGATTGTTTGTTATTGGTGCGCCAACATTACGGAGTTGATCCGCCAACTCCTTTAGTTTCTTGCAATATGCAGAAACGTTTGGAAATTCATCCATTCGAACGAGAGAGAATTCCTGTTGGAGTGTGACGACACGTGAATGTTGGTTGTCTTGGAATATGTCATGCAATCTATTTCATGCAGCCATAGCCGTGGTATCTGGCTCAATAATCGTCTGTAGAAGGTCCACTAAAATAGTGGCGTATATCCACCGAAGAACGGTAGCATCAAGTGTAATTCATAACTCAGGATCCTCCGCAGGAAGGGGTCTAGCGGGAGGAATGATGTGATGAAGAACTTGATAAGAGATAACGTGAATTTTAAACAACTCCGCCCACGTCGCATATTGGACGTTTTCCATCTCAAGGACAATAGGGATACTGCTCTTGATATTGGAAACTGTAAGGGCAGGGTGAAAATTGTTCTTAGACATATTGAAAGAACAAAGAGGAAAGGAAAATTTAAGAGAGGTGTTTGTGAGAGCGGAAGACGAATTTTGGAAGAGAAACCCGAGGAGGGGGGGGGGGTCTCGGCCAAAGGGAGGCAAAAGTTTGAGAGAAAAAACTTTTGTTTAGACTTAGTCTCTTGATACCATAAAAGTAATAATCCCCTTGATTATTTTCATTGATTGAATAGATATATATACAAGTTACAAACCTTCTTCTACCATAATTCTAACTATATAATATGGTAAGTGTATATCCTAATTATGGTAAGTGTATATCCTAATCTAGGTAACAAATATACTACAATATACACACAATATACTTTCCTTAATATACAAGATTTGTCCACTGATTTTCTGCCCTCACTCCCGTGATGGGTCGTGACCGTCGCTTCCGTGATGGGCTGCCCTGGCCTCTGCCGAGAGGCCCAACAACAGCTTGTCCTTTGCTGCACTGGGCCGTTGCTGCACTGCTGCTTGCTGACTGCTTTAGTCCATCAATATACATGTGATATACACTGTTGTATATTCAGTGTATATCACATGTATATTACTTTGTTTAACAAGAATAATGATGTTGTGTTTGTTAATGAGGAGTACGATGCTATAGTAATCTGTAATGGATGCTTTACTGAACCACGAATAGCTGATATTCATGCAGGTAATTTATTCAAAGTTATAATCTTTAACTTTTTTTTATTTCTAATAATGGTATCTAGGTGATCGAGTTTATGAGCATATTGAATAACTATCTCTCACAACATAACATACCTGGTAAAACTTTGTGCACCGAGCATTATGCAGATGAAAAGAAATCACTTTTCACTTAATCTTACTGTCTACTCTGCCAAGAATGACAGATGTGAAGAAATCACCTAGTAAAGTTACAGATATGTACAGTTCGGCCTACTAGTGTACCAACATAGTTGAAATATACACACCATAAACACTATCAGTATATATGTTGTGTATAGATATGTATATTATATGTATTGTTTACGTATGTCTTGGTATAAGTATACACAACCTATACGTTGTTCATATTTTGTAAACTAGTTTGCCGAAGTGTTTAGGGTCATAATTATCCCAATATTTCCACATGAATTGGACCGGAGACCTCATGGTTCTCTACCCACTTTATTGACCACTAGGCTGCACCCTGGGGTAATTCAACATAGTTTTTAGTTCGTTGATTTTTATCAGTCTATCATATGAGTAAAATTTTGGTTTTGTCATGGTTTTGGAAGTTTTGCAAACAATTCATAATTTTTAAAATTTTGAGTTATATCATTCTTATCCTGCATCTTTAGCTTTCAGATTCTTTTTCCACTGGGTATGAAATCCTATGTTGCTAACCTTCCAGTTGTCTGTGTCAATATGCAGTATTGAAAGTTATAACCAGAGGCCTCTGCCTTTTTAGGTATTGAAGTATGGCCAGGAAAGCAAATCCACAGACAATTACCGGGTTCCTGAGCCTTTTCGAGATCAAGTACGTGTCATGTGCATTGTACCCTTGAGAAGATTTAAAGTTTCTAAATTAGTAGTGCAGCACCATGACTTTGAAATAGCCTGCAGTTATTTCTATTATGAATGTGCCGTACTTAGTCAAAGTTAAAATGCTGAACGTCAAGTGTGGATTCGCTATAACCAAAACTCTTTGGATAGTTCTATTATTCAACTCTTACTTTTGGATAAAATATCGGAAATGTGAGGGACCCAAGTACAAAATGCAGATCATTTGTTAATTTAAATCCACCTGTTTGTTTAATGAAATGCACATGGATATTAAAAAGCTATAGTAGTCCTTGTCCTTATGAAGCAATATATAAAAAATTACTTTTATACTTATTGGAGCCTTGTTATGATTGGAGAAAATGCTGTCAGGTTGTGATCTTGCTTGCTTATTTCAGCGGTTTGCCTTGTTGGCGTGTCGCCTTCCATCTTTAGTTTGGTTGATAGATAGATAGATAGGTATGAAAATATTCTCCAATACTTTAACAAGTTTTGTGTGACCGAATTTGATTTCCTCATATCCTTAAAAAGATCATCTTCCTGTTGTTCTAGTGTCTCTAGCCCTCTAATCTTAGATAAGAAAAGTATATTACCTCCTTAAGGTATACTTCTTTCATATTAATGTCAGAGCCTTGACTAATATTTCAGAACAAATTCTAATTACAAAAGGAAAAAAAAAACACAGAAAATAGTATCATCTTGTTGCCATATAGTATAAAATTTCTTCTTTATTGGCATTGTATTCGGAGGATATGATCAATGGTTTGGCAGGTCATTGTGGTCATAGGGGGTGCCACAAGTGCTACTGATATCTCCAGAGAAATTGCTGAAGCTGCTAAAGCAGTCCACATTTCTTCTAGATCAGCTCAAAGTCGGACTCCCAAAAGGCTGCATGGATATGAAAATCTTTGGCTCCACTCTATGGTAAAGTTGTTAATAACTTGAGTAATGTTGTGGGGGATTGTCTATTCTTGATGCTGAATCTTCAAGTAACTCATATTGGCTAAATGACGCAGATTGAAGCTGTTGGTATAGATGGTGGAGTCAATTTTCAAGACGGGTCCAAAGTCTATGATGATATCATCCTACACTGCACAGGGTGAATCTCGTTACTAAGGTGGCATCACGTAGCTTAGTTGTAGGGTCATGTAAATGTTGAGGTGAACAAGGTACCAATAAGGAATGGATGATAAGGGTGGATTATTGTTAAATATACACAATATACATGTATATTGTGTGTATATTGTGTCTCAGATGGCTCTCGGTTTCCAGTCCCCTTTGTACCGTGTATATGAGTAAATATTTAATATCCTAATTTAGGCAATATTGTAATGTAATTAGTATTGTACAATTACCATAATAATTGTATTACCATAAATGTATAGTTAGTATCCAAATAGAATAAGGTTTTAGGAATAGAATAGGAATAAGATTTTCCTTTTCTGGAAATATGTAACTTGTATAAATAGTCTTTCAATCAATGAAAATAATCAAAGGATTATTTCTTTCATGGTATCAGAAGTCTAGGTCGTTTATTCCTCTCTCCACAATTCTGTCGATCTCTCCCTCTTTCCATCACTTTGCCTCAATTTCCGAGCCTTCTTTCTCGGATTTCGTGCCCGACGGTACCTCCTCTCTTCCCAATCCCTATATCACGTCTTGCATTGCGATTATGGCTAAGAACACGTTTTACCCTACCCTTAATATTTCTAACATCAAGAATCACATCCCTATCATTCTTGAAATATAAAACGTCCAATACGCGACGTGGGCCGAACTGTTCAAAGTTCACGCACGCTTGCATCAAGTCCTCCATCATATTATCCCCGCGGCTCCTACGGATACGGAGGTTCCCAAACCCGAGGATGATCCTAAGTTATGGACGACTATTGATGCTACCGTTCTTCAGTGTATTTACTCCATTATGTCTACTGACCTATTGCAAATGATTATCGAGCCGGACACTACGGCGATGGTGGCATCGAATAGAATACGTGATATATTCCAAGATAATCAAATTTCACGTGTTGTTACCCTGGAACAGGAATTCTCCCACGTCAACATGGGAAATTTTACCAACGTTTCAGCATATTGCATAAGGTTGAAAGAATTGGTAGACCAACTCCGCAACGTTGGCGCGCCCGTTAAAAATGATTGTTTGGTCCTCCAAATGGTTGCAGGCCTATCTGAGGCCTATAGTGGTGTTGGCATGCTTCTTCGTCAGAGCAGTTCTCTTCCACAATTTTATCAGCCTCGTTCTATGCTTACGCTCGAAGAAGCTGGCTTGTCCCAGAAGGCGGCTACCGGTGCTAGTCCCGTAGTCATGATGACGTCCTCTCCAAATTCACAATGGCATGTTGATAATTCTGGCCAAAACCGTGGTCACGGTGGCGGAAAGAATAGTCGAAAAAATAATGGCAAAAATTACGGCGGTAAACGCGGTGGTTCCGGTAATGGTAGCGGTAGACATCCTCCGAGCAGTGGGCCCTAGTTAGCCTGGTCCCAGCAGTGGACCCCCTTGCCATGGGGCTGGGCTGGTAACCCTTGGCCCAATTGTCCCTGCGGTCAGCCAGCATATTAGACCCAAATGCCACCACAGTTTCGACCCATTGCCCAATTTCTGCAATGGCCCAGTGCCCAGTTTCCGTAAGGGCCCACTGCTTTTTCTCTAGCCCAACGCTACAGTGGCAGTTCCAGTGAGCAGGGAGGCACCTTTGGGCCCCACCAGGCCCATCATCGGGCCCCACACCTACCGATATTGAAGCCGCGATGCACACGCTTGGAATATATCCTTCGGACCCAAATTAGTACATGGACACCAACGCCACTACTCACATGACGTCCGACTCATGTACTCTCTCGTCTTATTCCAATTTGAGCAACAATCATGGTATAATTGTTGGTAATGGTAATTCAATTTCAATTCGTGGGTATGGTCAGAAAACATTATCTACCCCCATCCACCCCTTATTTTGAAAAATACCCTTCACGCTCCAAAATTGATTAAAAACTTGGTGTATGTCCAAAAATTCACCACTGATAATTCCGTGTCCATAAAATTTGATCCATTTGGTTTTTCGGTGAAGGATTTCAAAACGGGGAGCCCTCTCATGAGGTGTGATAGTAGGGGTGATCTTTATCCTATCACGTCACGTTCCGGTTTCTCGAGTCACGCAATGCCATCCACTTCTGCCGCTCTGGCTCATTTCTTATGGCATGCTTGTCTACGTCATCCGGGGTTATCTATTTTGTCTTTCTTAGATAAAAACAATCTTATTTCTTGTAAGGGTGTGTGTAGTACTTCGAATTGTCAATCGTGTTCTTTAGGAAAAATAGTTAAGTTGTCATTTGTAGACTCCAATTCTCATACTTTAATGCCATTTGATATTATTCATACTGATTTATTAACGTCTCATGTTCTTAGTTCTTTGGGTCATCGGTATTATGTTCTATTTTTGGATGATTATTCTAAGTTTTTATGGACTTTCCCGATAGCAAAAAAATTCCAAGTTTTTCCCATCTTCTTAAAATTTAGAGCATTCATTATAACCCAATTCGAACGGAAAATAAAAAATATTCAATGTGATAATGGCAAAGAGTATGACAATGGGGTGTTTCGAGAATTTTGTGCTAATAATGAGATCAATTTTCATTTTTCTTGTCCTCATACTTCTTCACAAAATGGGAAAGCCGAATGCAAAATTCGTACCATTAATAACATTGTCCGAACTTTATTTATTCATGCTTCCGTACCTCCATTTTTTTGGCATCATGCTCTACAAATGGCTACATATCTCCTTAACATAATTCCTTCCAAAGGTTTGACATATTCTTCCCCCCTTTACATTCGATATAATAAAACCCATTCATATTCACATCTTAGGGTTTTTGGGTGTTTGTATTATCCGTTATTTCCGTCCACCATAATTAACAAACTTCAGGACCGGTCTACTCCGTGTGTGTTTTTGGGTTTTTCTTCTAATCATCGTGGTTACAAATGCTTTGATTTATCCTCTAATAAAATCATCATTAATCACCATATAATTTTTTATGAAACCCAATTTCTGTTTGCTAAGGTTAAGACTCCCGTGCCTAGTTCGTATAATTTTTTGGATGATAGTATATCCCCGTATATTATTCAGCATTTTTTGGACGTCTCTCACGCCAAACATTCTTTAGCGGGCCCATCGCTCAGCTGCCCCATCGGGTCTGTCACCCATCGCCAAGATCGCCATCGGCTGTTCAGCGATTGGGCCACCAGACCACTCGAACCGGTCCAGCCTCGCCCTGCTGTTACCAAGTTGGGCCAAGAGCCCACCGCCGCGATCCCGCTTCGAGCCCAGTAAATTCCCGAAATTCGCTCAATTCTTTCTCAAGTCATAGACCGGTCACTCGTAGTCAACAGGGTATTTTTACACCAAAAAGATATTTTAATTTACATTCTAATGTCCCTAAATCTCCCTTACCATGTAATCATGTATCTGCCTTAAATGACCCGAATTGGAAAATTGCTATGACTGATGAATATTGTAACATCCCGTACTTTCGCGTTACGGTCTGAATCGCTAGGCGTGGGTAAACAGATCGGAGCGTTGAGAAAATTTTGGATCATATTTACGTGTGCTAATAAAGAATTTAGCATATAAAAGGATAAAACCCCGAAATAATTTTGGACGTAACAAGTGTGACGACGGAAGCCGAAAATAAATTTGGTATGTGCATGAAAAGGTTATGGACTAGTGTCATATTATAAATTATGACATTATGTATACGAAGGTCTTATAAGTTATCAATGTTTAAGTAAATTGAGATCACATAATTTATTAATGGTGTAGTGGGTGGTATTCTTGTGGTACACTGAGGCAACAAGGTTTGGTGACTACTTACCTATGTATAGAGGTTGCATTCACAAATTAAAAGGAATAAGGGTGGACACAAGGGCAACACGTGAAAAGTGAGAGTTGTGTAGATATAAGCATATCATTATCAAGATTTTACTTAAACTAATAAAATGGTGCAACACTTTATTTTTTTGGTCAGCAACAAAAGTGAAAGTCTTATCAACATTAACATTTAGTATTGGTATGGGCAGCAACATGAACTATTATTAGCAACATCAACGTTTTAGTTTTATTAGAGAAGCAATGGCTTTTTTTTTTACTATTTTTGGTAAGTAAAGGTTAAGTAATTATCGAAAGAAGTGACTCAATGTAGTCATTTGACGATCTAATCAAGATTAAGGTGTGATGAGTTAGGTTCAACGTGGTTATTGAGCAGATTGTTATAAGGTATGTTAAGGCAAATTATTTTTTCCTTTTTGTATGTTCCATGTAATGAAATATAACCGTGATATTTCTCCATAATTTATTCTACTCCAAGTAGTTAAGAATATTTGTGTTATTGATTCCTATACTAAAAGCATATCTAAATATGTTTTTAAGTCCTTACTAAGGCATACGGAAAAGATGTTAGATTTTTCAATGTTAGCCGAATGTATAAAGCTATTATGTCATCTGTTGAGATGGGAATGTTGTGTTATCATTCATGCATTTTTATTTGCATTGCATTCATATATTACCCTGGACCACTTGTGCTATGCACACTACTATATGGTAAATATTATATATATATATATATATATATATATATATATACGGGGAATGGGAAAAGGAAAAGGCGTTATATACGCACACCACATGCAGCTGGTACAGAATATCACGAAAGAGCCCGAAGAGGCCAATATGATGTGATGCCCTTGTGTGGTGATATAACTTGATGCCCACAGAGGCGGTTATGAGAAGATCCATGTGTGGACATTAGTATACCGCATTTGCATTATGCATACATTCATTAACCATTATATGGTATGATGCCCACAGAGGTTGTTATGGTAATGAAGATGCCCGATGAGGCTGATGTATATGAAAACTGCATTGTGTATAACATTTAGGCATATGTATTAGGACCCTCAGAGGCATTTACTGCTGGTCAGCTATTTCTGTTTCAGTTGTTGTATATCCCTGTTATGTTATTATTCATGCCTGACATACTCAGTACATCAGTCGTACTGACGTCCCTTTTGTCGGGGGACGCTGCGTTTCATGCCCACAGGTTCAATCAAGGAAGGTGACGGTTCACGTTACTTGATTTCGAGTTCAGCGGATTTTTGGAGCACTCCCCTTGTTCGAAGTGTTGGTCTAATTTTGGTACGGTACTTTTGCTTGTATATATGGGTATGGCGGGGCCCTGTCCTGACCTTTGATGTTGCTACTTTAAGAGGTTTGTAGACAGGTGTCCTGTGGATAGTGATCTTGTATGGCCTTGTCGGCCTTGATATGGGTATGTGTATATATACGATGGTTACCTGATTTTTATAATTTTCTTTCGGCTTAGTCTGTAATTAATTATGATTAGATGTTAAATATTCAAATGGTGGTACCCGGCGAGTGGGATCCGGGTTTCCATCGCGGCCCTCCGATTTGGGTCGTGACAAACTTGGTATCAGAGCATGTCTATCCTTGGGAGTCTACAAGCCGTATCTAGTAGAATCTTGTTTATAGGTATGTTGTGCATCATACTTATAAACAGGAGGCTATCTGACATTTTAAGGATGATTTCTATTCTTTCATCACATAAATCGTGCAGTAGAGCTGAGTTATAAGTATTTCACTCTTAATCCGTCTCGTGGTTACGATTTCAGCGATGCCTACCGCAAGAAAGAGGTCCAAAAGTATGAGGGAATTGAATACGGTTGCGGGCGAAGGTACCAGCTGATTGCCACCCGTTAGCGAGGGCCAGAGCGAGACCCTCGGTACGACTCTTTCGTATGGTTCTCCTGGTACATCACTATCAGAGGAGATTAGTGGAGCTGCAGCACCTTTAGTTCCTCCACATGATACTCCATATGTGGATCTTGATATGCGGAGTGAGGTTTAGTTATTGATACGATTGGTGGCCGCTTAGGCCCAACATCAGGTTCCCAGTCCTTCTGATAGAGCTGCTAGCGCTAGAGCTCGGGATTTCATCAATTTAGACCCTCCGGTTTTCACAGGAACGGACTTGAATGCGGACTCACAGAATTTTCTAGATTAGGTCCAGCGCACTTTGCAGGTGATGGGTGCTACCGATACCGAGTCGGTAAAGTTTGCTTCGTATAGACTGCGGGATGTCACAGTAACCTGGTATGATACATGGGAGCAATCCAGGGGACCTCGTGCTTCACTGGCTGGATGGAAAGAATTTTCAGAGGCCTTTTTACAGTATTTTCTGCCAGTCGAACTTCGACGGGCCATGCAGGACAGGTTCCTACGTCTTAAGCAGGGTGACCCGAGTGTTCAATAATATAGTTTGCAATTTAATTCATTGGCCCGATATGCTTCTACGATTGTAGCAGAGATGAGTGACCGGGTATATAGGTTTGTTACCGGCTTGGGGCCACACTTGATTAATGAGTGTACTACGGCTTCTTTGAATCCGAATATGGATATCGCTCGCATTCATGCTTATGCACAAAAGTTGAAAGGTCGTAAGAAGCAACAGTGGAAAGATCGAGAACGTGATAAGGGTCAGCATAAGAGGGCCCGATCCATTGGTGACGTAGGAGATTTCGGAGATTTCGGAGATGAGCCCACGCCACAGCCTTATGAATGCCCATCCTACCCGGTGGCCAATATATCATTACCGTCTACAGGGTCGAGGGCTGATCGATTTGTTCAATCGGGACCAGGTCAGAATTCTCAAGCGTCAGGGCCTTATTATAGAAGGGATGCTATCCAGATGAGACCGCCATTAGCTCGATGCGGACAATGTGGTAGGACCCATACAGGGTCGTTCCAACAGGGAGTGAGGGTGTGTTACTCTTGTGGTGAACCTGGTCATTTTATGCGGGATTGTCCGGCAGGAGGTGAAGGTGTTGGAGTTCAGCCGGTCGAATCTGCAGCAGCTTCATCACGGTCAGTACGCCCGTCAGGGCAGAGTCATCACACGTTATCCGGTCAAGGTGGAAGTAGGGGTTATGGTTTGAATCGCTAGGCGTGGGTAAACAGACCCGAGTGTTGAGAAAATTTTGGATCATATTTACGTGTGCTAATAAAGAATTTAGCATATAAAAGGGTAAAACCCCGAAATAATTTTCTACGTACCAAGTGTGACGACGGAAGTCGAAAATAAATTTGGTATGTGCATGAAGAGGTTATGGACTAGTGTCATATTATAAATTATGTCATTGTGTATATGAAGGTCTTATAAGTTATCAAGATTTAAGTAAATTGAGATGGTGGTATTCTTGTGGTATACGGAAGCAGCAAGGTTTGGTGACTACTTACCTATGTGTAGAGGTGGCAAGCACAAATTAAAATGATTAAGGGTGGACACAAGGGCAACACGTGTAAAGTGAGAGTTGGGTAGATATAAGCATATCATTATAAAGATATTACTTAAACTAATAAAATGGTGCAACACTTTATTTTTTTGGTCAGCAACAAAAGTGAAAGTCTTATCAACATTAACATTTAGTATTGGTATGGGCAGCAACATGAACTATTTATTAGCAACATCAACGTTTTAGTTTTATTAGAGAAGCAATGCCTTTTTTTTTTTACTATTTTTGGTAAGTAAAGGTTAAGTAATTATCGGAAGAAGTGACTCAATGTAGTCATTTGACGATCTAATCAAGATTAAGGTGTGATGAGTTAGGTTCAACGTGGTTATTGAGCAGATTGTTATAAGGTATGTTAAGGTAAATTTTTTTTTTTTTTTTGCATGTTCCATGTAATGAAATATAATTGTGATATTTCTCCATAATTTATTCTACTCCTAGTAGTTAAGAATATTCGTGTTATTGATTCCTATACTAAAAGCATATCTAAATATTTTTCTAAGTCCTTACTAAGGCATACGGAAAAGATGTTGATTTTCCAATGTTAGCCGAATGTATAAAGCTATTATGTCATCCGTTGAGATGGGAATGTTGTGTTATCATTCATGCATTTTTATTTGCATTGCATTCATATATTACCCTGGTCCACTTGTGCTATGCACACTACTATATGGTAAATATTATATATATATATATATATATATATATGTACGGGGAATGGGAAAAGAAAAAGGCGTTATATACGCACACCACCTACAGCTGGTACATAATATCATGAAAGAGCTCGAAGAGGCCAATATGATGTGATGCCCTTGTGTGGTGATATAACCTGCCACAGAGGCGGTTATGAGAAGATCCCTGTGTGGACATTAGTATACCGCATTTGCATTATGCATACATTCATTAACCATTATATTGTATGATGCCCACAGAGGTTGTTATGGTAATGAAGATGCCCGATGAGGCTGATGTATATGGAAACTGCATTGTGCATAACATTTAGGCATATGTATTAGGACCCTCAGAGGCATTTACTGCTGGTCAGCTATTTCTGTTTCAGTTGTTGTATATCCCTGTTATGCTATTATTCATGCCTGACATACTCAGTACATCAGTCGTACTGACGTCCCTTTTGTCGGTGGATGCTGCGTTTCATGCCCGCAGGTTCAATCAAGGAAGGTGACGGCTCATGTTAGTTGATTTTGGGTTCAGCGGATTTTTGGAGCACTCCCCTTGTTCGGAGTGTTGGTCTAATTTTGGTACGGTACTTTTGCTTGTATATATGAGTATGGCGGGGCCTTGTCCTGACCTTTGATGTTGCTACTTCTAGAGGCTTGTAGACAAGTGTCATGTGGATAGTGGTTTTGTATGGCCTTGTAGGCCTTGGTATGAGTATGTGTATACATAATATGGTTACCTAATTTTCATAATTTTCTTTCAGCTTAGTCCGTAATTAATTACGATTAGATGTTAAATATTCGAATGGTAGTACCCGGCGGATGGATCTGGGTGCCCGTCGCGGCCCTCCGGTTTGGGTCGTGATAAATATAATGCTCTTATTGATAATAAGACGTGGGAGTTGGTGCCCCGTCCATCTGGTATTAATATTATCAACTCTATGTTGATTTTTGCTCATAAGGAGAATTCAGATGGTTCATTTGATCGACATAAGGCGCGGCTTGTGGGTGATGGTAAGACTCATCAGATTGGTGTAGATTATGGGGAAACGTTTAGTCCGGTGGTCAAGCCAGCTAGCATTCGCACAGTGCTTAGCTGGACTCTTTCGAAAGCATGGCCTATTTATCAGTTGGATGTAAAGAATGCTTTCCTACATGGTGATCTCAAGGAAACAGTCTATATGCATCAGCCGTTGGGATTCAGGGATCCCAAACATCCTCATCATGTTTGTTTGTTGAAGAAGCCCTTATATGGGCTTAAGCAATCTCCACGGTCCTGGTATATGCGGTTTGCAGACTATGTTTCGACTATTGGGTTCACTCACAACAGGTCGGATAATTCATTGTTCATCTACCGTCGTAGTTCATCCGTGGCCTATATTCTGTTATATGTGGATGATATTGTTTTGACTGCTTCTGCCGATGCCTTACGCCAGTCTATCATGACAATGCTCAGCTCTGCGTTTGCTATGAAAGACTTGGGGCCCTTGAGTTACTTTTTGGGGATTGTTGTCACTCGTCATTCCGATGGGTTGTTCTTATCTCAACGGAAGTATGCAACTGAGATCATCGAGAGGGCTGGGATGCCATCCTGTAAGTCCACTTCCACTCCAGTTGATACTAAGCCCAAGCTTAGTGCCACGGCCGGCGTACCTTACGAGGATCTGACCCGCTATCGCAGTCATACAGGGGCCCTTCAGTATCTTACCTTTACGAGACCGGATATTACATATGATGTCCAACAGGTGTGTTTGTTCATGCATGATCCCAGAATTGAGCACATAAATGCGCTCAAACGCATCATTCGGTATATTCAGGGTACACTTGACTATGGTTTACAATTGTATCCTTCCTCGACGTTCACACTTGTCTCATATACGGATGTTGATTGGGGTGGTTTTCTAGACACCAGACGGTCTACGTCTGGTTATTGTATATTCCTTGGAAACAACTTGATCTCCTGGTCTGCGAAGCGCCAATCGACTCTATCTCGCTCAATTGCCGAGGCTGAATATCGAGGGGTAGCTAATGTGGTCTCGGAATCATGTTGGTTACGTAATTTGCTTTTGGAGCTTCATTGTCCCATTCAGAAGGCAACATTGGTTTATTGCGATAATATTAGTGTCATCTACATTTCTGGTAATCCGGCTCAGCACCAACGCACTAAGCATATCGAGATGGACATTCACTTTGTTCGCGAAAAGGTTGCTCGGGGTCAGGTACGCGTCTGTCATGTCCCGTCAAGATATCAAATTGCAGACATCTTTACAAAGGGTCTTCCCTCAGTCATTTTTGAAGATTTTAGGGACGTCTCATCGTTCGAAGACCGCCCGCTATAACTACGGGGGTGTGTTAAATATACACAGATGGCTCTCAGTTTCCAGTCCCCTTTGTACCGTGTATATGGGTAAATATTTAGTATCCTAGTTTAGGTAATATTATAATGTAATTAGTATTGTACACTTACCATAATAATTGTATTACCATAAATGTATAGTTAGTATCCAAGTAGAATAAGATTTTAGGAATAGAATAGGAATATGATTTTTCTATTATGAAAATATGTAACTTGTATAAATAGTCTTTCAATCAATGAAAATAATCAAGGGATTATTTTTTTTAATTATGGTTCAAATGGGTATCATTAATGTTGCTATTAATATCATTTCCCTTTCCTTCAAACTAATGGGATAGTGACTGTGGATGACAACCGTGTTGGGCCACTTCACAAGCACATTTTTCCATCAGCCTTTGCTTCCAGTGTTTCATTTGTTGGGGTGCCATGGAAGGTACATAACAGGGTTTTGGGAGTTTAGATGCATGGTGGACATGAACGAAGTGTTTGCTTTGGTTTGCACCAGCTTTTACCATTCCCCCGTTTTGAACTACAAAACAAGTGGATTGATGGTGTTTTATCTGGTCGAATATCTCTCCCATCGAAGGAAGATATGATTGCCGATATTGAAGCATTATACTCATCCTTGGACACCTCTCATCCTTGGACTCCTCTCACATTCCAAAACGATACACTCATAATTTGGATTTTCAGGTATAAAACATGACAGACCTTGTTCAATTGTTGAAATTTTTTATCTTTTTCCATTTATCCCTTTCTTTGTGTCCTTTTTGGGTTGGAATCTTTGTGGCTAAACTAGTTTGTGCAAAGAAACACTAGAATTGTTATGCTCATTCAATGTAAGGAAGCAACTCTAGTACACATTATTCAAGTGTCATATTAATAGAATATTCACCAAATATTCTTACATTAATTGTATATATCTTATTTTAGGTAGAATTGTATTTCCATTGTAATTATGTCTCCTATTCTAGGTAGAATTATACCTCCTATTATAATTAGGTTGATTAGTTACCTAGTTTAAATATTCTTGTACTACTATATATATTGTACATTATTGATGAATAAAATCAAGGAACACATTCTTTTATGTTATCAGTAGCCTAACCCTACACAAACATACCCACCACCACACCGACCCCCTCTTGGTTGCCACCCCACCCCCCCGCCACAACAGAACCCTAGTTTTTTTCGGCCACTCCATCTCTCTTCTCCTCCTAAATTTCATCTTCCATGGCTGAGAAAACCAGTTTCCATCCTGCACTTGCAGTCAACAACATTAAAAATTTCATCCGTGTGACTCTTGAGATGGAAAAGGGTCAATACTCCTCGTGGGTGGAACTCTTCAAAATCCATTGTCGTGTCTATGAAGTTATCGACCACATAATCCCTCTTAAATCGAAGTCCACAGACCCACCCTCGACGTCAACTTCTGATGATGCACTTTGGTATCGTTTGGATGTCGTTGTCCTCCAGTAGATATATGACACGATCTCTAATGATCTGTTGCACGCGATAATTGAGACTGATGCCACTGCCCACTAAACGTGGGAATGTTTGGAAAGTATGTTTTACGATAACAAAATTCAACGTGCGTTATACCTTGAAAATCAGTTCAAGGACGTTCATCAGGACGATTTTCCAAACGTATCTACGTATTGTCAAGAACTCAAGATGCTTGCCGACCAACTCTACAATGTTGGCGCACCAGTCACTAATCAGCAATTGGTCATGCAACTTATTATAGGCTTGAACAAATCCTATGACGTCGTTGCTACCATCCTTCAACAATGCACGTCGTTACCACTGTTTTATGAGGCCCATTCAAAGCTAATTCTTGAGGAAACCCAGAAAATCAAACGCAGCACCACTCAGGACAGCACTACCGACGCTGCCCTCACCACCACAGTCGGGCCTTCCGCCAATGTTAGGGCCTCCAATTCCGACAGCTAGCACCGCCGACGCTGCGGACGTAATTTTGGCAACAACACTGCGGTAAGGGACAGTCCTCACCGGCATGAAACAACCAGCAGCGACCGCAGTAGTGGTAATAGCCTCTGTCGCGGGCCGTGTAGGCCCCACTATCATAGGCATCTCCTCATTTCCCGTATCCGACATTCTCGTAGACTCCACCTCCGACCCGACAGTCCCAACCTGGCATACTCGGTGCACTTCCACAACAGGCCTACACAGCACAGGCCCCCCCGCCCTCGACTTATGCACCAACTGACATTTAGGCAATTATGAACACAATGTCACTCAACGTTTCAGATGAAAATTGGTATATGGACACATGTGCTACATCTCACAAGATGACATCACAAGGTACTCTCTCGTCTTATTCCAATTTGAGTAATTTAAATCAGAATATTATTGTTGGTAGTGGACAAGACATTCCTATTCGTGGTTTTGGTCATTCATCCTTATCCCCACCACATCCACCACTAATTTTAAAAAATGTCATATATACCCCTAAATTCATTAAGAATCTAATCTATGTGCGGCGTTTCACAACTGATAATAATATTTTCTTTAACTTTGATCCTTTTGATTTTTCTGTGAAGGATAATGAGATTTGACAGCACCGGAAATCTCTACCCTATTTCAAACGCCGTCAACAAACCAGCCTTAGTTCCATCAACCTTTGTTGCTCTTTCCTCTTCTTTATGACATTTTAGATTAGGACATCCCGGAGATTCTATTTTATGCTCCCTTAAGAACAATAAGTGGGACATTCCTTCTCGATGAGTCGGCTACCGATTATATCAAGAGATTCAGAAGGAAGGTTAGGAAATGCACTGTACACTTCCGTGAATCAGAATGCGCTCACATGATAATCAACAACCTGCATCCTCAGCTAAAGGAGAAATTAGTGGGATAATCCTGCTCCGACTTAAGCCAGTTAGACGAGAATGCTAGCCAAATAGAGCAGTATATCCAGGAGAAAGAGAAAACAAGAGCAAACCGAAATCGAGGTTCCCATTTGGTATCCATTATTAAGGCAGATGAGTCTGACTCAAAGTCAGTCGAATACACGGAAGATGCAATGATAGCCGAGATCGTCAGGGGTAAGGCTTACTCTTGCCCAGTCCTGAAAGCTATAAAGGGCAAGGAGACGAGTTCGATTGATGACGGAGCGTTACTCATTTGACATTACAAAAGCAGATCAAATCTTTGATCATCTGCTTAAAGATAAACAAATTTGGCTTCTTGATGGCCATAGTATTCCGTCTGCTGAACAACTCAAGGATAAGAAGTACTGTAAGTAGCATAATTCATATAGCCACGCTACTTCTAATTGTGTGGTCTTCATGAAGGTAATTCAAAAGGGCATCAAGGAGGGCAGGTTCAAGCTAGCCGATAAAGCATAGCTGAAATATCTGTTGATACTGACCCCTTCCCCGCAGTACCAATATCTATGGTATCCTTCGCCAAGCCAGATCAATCAAAGGACGTCAAGGGGGGATAGCCGATGAAAACTATATGGGTCCCAAAGAAGCCCGCTGGTAAGGAGCGGGTCACCAGGACCTCCGTGTTTGATCGGCTAGGCAGCTTACGTGACATCTATGGGGACATGGACAAGCAGCCAGCTAGAAGCAGTGTTTGTGGCCGCCCTTATAAACCAGAGCACCTTATTCAGGAACCTCACAAATAGTACCCGATATTCAAAAGGGACCCAGCAGACCTCCGGAGCAGGCTTGGAGGGAAAGCATGGCTGCCAGTCGATGAAGAGCCGAGTGTGCCCCAGATAGGCGAGGAACCACTACCCATGACTAAACAGAGGGTGGCTGAGTTCAATGTGAATGAAGACATTTCTTCCTTACGTATCACAATGAGGGATGAGGGTCAGCTGAGATTTCGGAGGATGATTAAGCCAACCGCCAATATAGAGGAAGGAAAGTGGTTTGTTAATCAGGTTTCTGGAAAGAAAGAAGCACTGATGTGTGTCATATCTAGGACACATAAAAGAAGGATGCAATGTGACAAAGCCTTGCACAAGATGAAGCTAACATTGCACATAATATCCAGCGCTGAGGCAGTCGATAAACAGGAAATTCTTAAGTTTTCCGTAACTGAGGCTATCGAGCGGGAATTCGGCTCAACCTCTTCAGAGACAGTGCTGCATAAAGGCAAAGTTCTGGACCAACTAGAATTAAATATAGAGCCTGATGACAACCCGAAAGAGAAACCTCGATGGGAGACTAATATTCTGAAGAAATCCCTAGCCGAGACGGTTCCACAGGTCGCACAAAGGATCCAGGCATTAGAACCCCAATCGGTTTCTATATGCCTCCAGGAGATGGAAGCTATTAACTTCTCGTCAGACGAATTGGACGAGGTAGGAGACTCCATTCTTGATTTATTTAAGCAAGATTCAGTCGATGAGATTTGGGCAGCCATTGAAATGGTTAGCCTGATTCCATGCGAGTTCTGGGCCGCCCGCCCTAAGTTGGATAGCCTAGAAGGCGATGTGTGTGTGTGGAAGACACTGAATGGGCGACATTAGTCGATACCATGGCTAGGGACACTTTGAGAACTGTATTGGGTGCACCTACAGAGGATATGATTAAACACCTCAAACCCCTCTATGTTAAGGCTTACATTAACGGCAAAGATTTTAGCCGAGTGTTCGTCGATAATAGGGCTGTGCTGAATGTGATGCCGCTGCTTACTCTAAAAAGCTTCAAAAAAACCAGGGAGGATCTCATCCCAACTAACATGAAAATGACTAGCTTTATGGGAGAAGCCTCTGAAGCTTTAGGGATCTTCGTAGCAGAAATCACCATAGGTCCTAAGACGGTCAGATCTGTCTTCTTTGTGATAGACGGCAAGCCGTCCTACGCCATCCTATTGGGCAGAGACTGAATTCACACCAGTCGATGCCTTACTTACACCATGCATCAAAAGCTCATTTTCTGGGAAGGAGACAAGAAAAAAATCGTCCCAGCCGACGATAACCCATTTCAAGCAGGGGTAAAAAACTTAGAGGTTGTCTTATACTCACCCTATGTGGCTCCCATAGCTGTTGCAGAGCAGTACGAAGAAGTATCTTGGGAATACTGCAATCTTACTTCACGAGGCTTTGAAATAAAATAATTAGCTGAACCACGGCTTACCTTGGAATAGTTATATGATTGAGGAGACCCAAATCATACGTGGTCTGTGGTATCGAGTGACTGATTTAAATTCTGAAGCAAGGATAATCGAGGAATCACAGGTAGAGGAATACAACAGAGAACCAATACTGGCGATTGATGACATTAAGTTGCCAATGGAATTTGAATCTCCCATAAGAAGGGCTATGCCTAGTTTTGAGTCTCAGGATCCCTTGGAAGATATCAACTTGGGTACTGAGGAAGTCCCTCGGCTAACACATATTAGTGGTTTGCTAAAGAAGGAGGATAAACAAAGTATAACGGCTCTTCTATTGCGGTATAAGGACTGCTTCACGTAGAATTATCATGAGATGCCCGGGCTGGCACGTACTTTGGTAGAGCACATATTGCCAATTAAGAAGGGTTTCACACCTCATAAACAGCCGCCCCTCAAATTAAAGTCGAGATTGAACGACTGCTGAAAGTCAGCTTCATCAGAACGGCTAGGTATGTAGAATGGTTGGCAAACATTATGCCAGTCAAGAAGAAGAATGGCAAGGTTCGGGTGTGTATTAATTATAGAAACCTAAATCTAGCCACTCCCAAAGATGAATACGTCATGCCTATAGCCGATATGCTAGTCGATTCGACGGCCGCTAACGGGGTGCTGACATTCATGGATGGATACTCCGGCTATAATCAGATAGAAATAGCCGAAGATGATATTCACAAGACCGCCTTTAGGTGTCCAGGTGCCTTGGGCATTTACAAGTGGGTAGTTATGTCGTTCGGTCTAAAGAATGTTGGTGCTACTTATCAAAGAGCAATGAATACCATATTCCATGATTTGATCGGCAAAACTGTGGAGGTCTACATTGATGATGTAGTGGTGAGGTCTAAGGACTTCAAAGATTATTTAGCCGATCTGGAACAAGCACTAAAAAGAATGAGGATTCATAATCTTAAAATGAATCCAGCCGAGTGCATGTTCAGAGTATCGACTGGTAACTTCCTTGGCTTCTTGGTACATAACAAAGGTATTGAGATAGATCAGAACAAATCCTGGGCAGTAATGGAGTCGGCACCACCCAGAACAAATAAGGAGTTACAAAGCCTGCTAGGGAAGATTAACTTCCTAAGGCGGTTCATATCTAATTCAGTTGGAAAAATGATGGCTTTCTCACCTTTTCTTAAGCTTAAAGGGTCAGAAGAGATAGTATGGGGCCCGGAACAGCAAGAGGCATTTGACCAAATTAAAAAGGCCCTAGAAACTCCTCCCGTGCTGGTACCTCCCATGCCAAGAAAGCCGTTGAAATTGTACATCTCGACTGCAGATATGTCTATCGGCTGCCTGTTAGCACATGATGCCGATGATGGAATCGAAAGGGCAGTTTACTATCTTAGTCGAATGCTCAATGAAGCTGAAACTAGATATACTTCTATAGAGAAGCTTTGTTTGTCCTTATTTTATGCTTGAACAATAATTAATGCCACATGTGGTTCACATTTTGTGCAAGATTGACATCGTCCGGTACTTATTGAATAGACCTATTTTTCAAGGACAACTAATGAAATGGGCAATCAAGCTCATTGTGTTTTCTCTCGAGTATAGGCCACTCAGAGCTGTCAAAGGTCAGGAAGTAGCCGATTTCTTTGCAGACCACCCTTGTGTAGATGTGGAGAACCCATACGCCCCATCTATCACATGTATGGATGTCGTCCCTTGGACGCTGACTTTTGATGGGTCAAGAACCCAGAAGGGAGTCGGAGTCGGGATAACGACAACCGATCCTAGAGATGAAACGTGGAGGTTCACTTATCGATTAGATTCTGAATTGATAAATAACTAAGCTGAATACGATGCTCTCATCATATGACTCAAACTCCTAGTCTCTATGAAAGCAAAGTACATCAAGATTCGTTGAGGCTCTCAATTGGTTATCAAGCAGCTGGCCGGGGAATTTGACTGCAAAGATCCAAATTTGTTGGCCCATTATGAAATGGCTAGCATGTTACTTAGTAGGTTCATATCATTTACATTAAGGCATGTTCCCAAGGGCATGAATATTGAGGCTAACAACTTAGCACAAGAAGCTTCTGGCTTTAGAAAGTCTCTAATCACTTTAGAGTATGATAAAGTGCCAGCCGAAGTGTTAGCCATAGACCAGTCCGACTCATGGAAGTAGGTGTTAATCGGTTACTTAAAAGATCATTCCACGTGTAAGGACCTTAAGGTCAAGAGGAGAGCTTTGAAGTATGTGCTCATTGATAATGATCTTTACAAAATGAGTGTAAATGGGGTGCTACTCAAGTGCATTGTTAAGGCAGAAGCCTTAAGAGTCATGGGAGAAGTTCATGAAGGAATTTGTGGATTGCACAAAGTCGGGCCAATGATGAAGTGGTTGATTTATCGCCATAGATATTATTGGCCTATCATCACGACCTATTGCTTTCAATATGCAAAATGTTGTGAAGAGTGTCAGAGACATGGATCAATCCAATGGGTACCAGGCGAGTTGTTGCACCAGATTGTGAAGCCCTGGCCTTTCAGAGGATGGGCTATAGACCTCATCGGCAAGATTCACCCACAATCGGCTAAGGGGCATAGTTTCATTATTGTGGCAACAGATTGCTTCACTAAATGGGTAGAGGCACAGCCGATGAAGAGAGTTCATCAGATAGATGTCATTCAGTTTATCCAACGCCAGATCATATACAGATATGGTATCCCTAAGACGATTACAACTGATCAAGGGACGGTGTTCACTAGTTCTAAGGTGGCAACCTTTGCTGAGAAGTTTGGGATCAAGATGATCACATCTTCGCCTTATTATGCACAGGCGGATGGACAACTAACAAACTTATTGTGGACATAATTAGTAAGAATGTGGAGGATAGACCAACATTGTAGCATCTCACTTTGGATGAAGATATTTGGGCAATAAGAAACTCTAAGTCTACTAATACGGGGACAACACCTTATCAGCTAACCTACGGCCAAGATGCAGTGTTACCCCTGGAAATTAATGTTAAGTCATTACGGGTAGCCAAACAAAATTCTTTAAGCTTGGAAGAATATCAGCAGGCCATGCTAATGGAGTTAGATCAGCTAGATGAAGATCGACTGATGGCCCTACAAAAAATCAAAGTCGGTAAACAAAAAATAGCTAAAGCATACAACAAGCATATTAAGCCTAAGAGGTTCGCCGAAGGAGACTTGGTTGGGAAAACCATATTGCCGCTTGGAATGAAAGATAGCAAATTCGACAAATGGTAGCCAAATTGGGAAAGACCCTTCGTAGTAAGCCAGCGGATTGCTGGCAATGCGTATCGACTAATAGAAATGCATGATGAAGAGCTTGACAAAAACGTAAACGATAAATACTTAAAGAGATACTACCCCAAGATTTGGGGTAGCACCACAGACCGGCTACCTAGTCACAAGAAACAGACCCTTCGATTTAGGGTCAAGAAATGCCTTGGTCACAGTCACATAAAAAAGTACTTCCCTTCGATTTAGAGAAGACAAGAGTAAACAACAGCTACAGACCGGTTGCTTAATCACTGAAATAGACCCTTCGATTTGGGGTCGATAAAGCTAGGGAGCCGAGTTGGTCGGCATTCCACCAGCTAGAGGTTGAAATATATCACCAGTAATAGAAGTCTTAGGATTAGCCGAGTCCACGACTACTTGGGCATCTTGGGTACCCGCAATCTCCCTTTCTCTCTCAGCTACAACAACGGATACTACCTCAGCCGCTCCCGCTCCTACTTGGACCTCCCTTTCAGCACCCAATAAAGGCTTAGCCACTACAGTCGATGTGGCCTCGGTAAAAGCCTGAGTATCGGCCGATACCTCTTGAACAACAGAAATAGTGATGGCTTCGGATTGCAAGTCCATAAGGGTATCGGCTGACAACTCAACAACATGATCAGCTGGCAAGAGAGTAGTGCTTATCGGCATTGCTTGAACTAGACGACTTTTCCACGTAGACCATCCATTCTCTAGTTTGGCCAACCGTTCACTACCCGCTTTCTGATCCAGTTCCCAAACCACCTGCTAGTTACTAAGTTCTTAGATTTTGTTATCCATTTAAGGCTCTGCCGAAACAAAGAAGAACGGGAGGAGTTGTGGGCACTAATAGCCGAGTCTAAGGCACATATGGCTGGAGTAATAGCCCCTATCTCTGCCTGGATCCCCTCCAACTCAACTCGCAACTTGGACAGCTGCTCTTGCAAGTCATTTCTTCGACTGTCATTTTGTTGTCTTTCTACATTCACCTCATTGAAAGAAGACTGAATGCGGTTTTTCTCTTGCCGAAGAGACCCAAGTGTTGCATAGCAGCGACAATCTCATCATGGATATCTTTGGTCGTTCTATGTAAAGCAAATAAATCATTTAGAGCTAAAGTCATATCATTGTAAGTGGTTGCCAGAACTGGGGAACCCGTCGTTTCTTATGACAATCGAAGCAAAGAGGCCCTCAGATCATGTAACTCTTCTTTGTTGGTTGGAATCCCCCTGGCGAGAGACTCCTCAACTCGCTCTCGATGGATTCCAACAGGCGAAGCTGGTGAAAATGTTATATCGACTGATCCAAAGTAGTGCAAAAGCACATCTTCCGGGATGATTTCGGCTGGTACCTCTGAGTCGTCAGTTGGGTGGGCTTCAACCGAAGGATTATCTCCAGTGCTCTACTATACAGAAAAGACAGGTTCAGTATAGAGGCAAGAGCCTAGAGTCAGTGAAAGACCAAGTATAAGAGAAAGGGTATACCTCTACGACTGCCCCAGCATAGGAAGCCTCGGCTGTCTTGGCAGGAGAAACTGTGGCTTTGAGGGAAGCCGATGATGGGTCTTGCGAATGCATGGGAGCATGAGCCAGGGAAGACGACAATATGAAGGGGATCATTAGACGCTTTATGCAGTCGTCTGCGCCTTATCAGTTGTAGTCCCTGGAGGACAAACATACAATCTAAATATTAGTAGCCGATACGAAGGTGTTTTAGCCAGTCGAGTAGTATTCCTTGATTTGCTCCTCTTCCTCAGCAGGAATAGGAACTCTGAGTCTGTGGGGGCCTTTTTGACTATAATCTCGAATGACAACCCCTCCACTTTGACAGGGTTGCTTGGGCACTGGTTTCCTAGGTGATGGGGACTCGGTATCAAAAATGGTCTCCAAATCAACAATCACTGGAGGAGATGGGGTTGCTGAAAGATATATAAGAGATGTTAGCCAAAAATTCACAAGAACAATATGGCCGACACATATGTGGAATACAATTTACCTTTTCTCTTCGTCTTCCGCAACCGGACGAAATACCTTGAGGCAACAGGCCTAGCCGATTAGAGGAAACAGCTTTCAGAGTGGCTTCTTTTGGTCACGGTTTAGAGGTTTCCGAGTTCTTCTTTTTTCTCGACAGAATCAGACAATCACAATAGACATCTAAAGGAGATTGAAAAAACTTCTCCTTAGCCGTATCTCACCAATCTTAAAAAACGACGGTAGTATTCGCTCTCAGGGAAAACGGCTGCCAGTCAAACAGGGCGAGCCCGATCAGCTAACGTTTTGCTTGTTCTGCATCAAGAATGCAACGTTGGGTTGAACTGACAATACTGCGGTGGGCCCATGACACGTGCTGAGTAAGGCCGAATTACCTTGCTACAAAGTTTGGCCGATATGCCTCTGCGGTCAATTTATTATTCCTAGTAGTGGGCTTCAAACCACCCAATAAGTCCTTGTTCGTGAAAATTCGCCCCATATGAGAACCATAGTCCTCCGCTGGGAGAAAGTAAGATCCTCATCGGCTATTTGACAGACCCAATCAGGGGTGGCCCGTCTCTCTAGGACCAGTTGGCAATCTGTATAATGGTCTCTAGACAGACCATGCAGGGTGGAGACTGCAGCAAAAGTATTCTGGGGCACAAAGGGTGTTCTTCGAAGAGTATCGGCTAATACTGGCGGGTTTAACAGAATGCGACGGTCATCAAATTTATCGGGGATAAACTCAGGAAAATAGAGGGTGATCCACAACTGAAGGAACCATAGGGGACCAGCTAAGGTATCCAGGTTTCTGGAATCCCTTAACCTCGCATGGGCATCACCCAGAGCCATGTAAAAATAGGTCAAGAAGAGAGATGCCTAGCTCACATTCCTCCCCAAAATGGCTAACGCCGCATAAATTTCCAGCTCTTTCACAACTGCACAAGAGCCCGTACAGACAAAGTATCGACTAAACCAAAAAAGCAGAAACATGATAATCGGCATCATCGACTGGAAGAGGCGATATTCGGCGGTTGTTGGTTATAAACTGGTCGTAGCCTGAAGAATTCTTTGAGACTTTGATGCCCAAATCAACAATATCTATATCGCTTAGGATAGACGCCTCGACTCCCGAAATCGGAAGGCCAAGTATCGCCGTGACATCAAGCAGTGTTGGGGTTATCATTCCCCAAGGGAAAATAAAGGCATTGGCAGCGGTCGACCAGTAACCAAGAAAGGCATATATAAGATCGATATTGCAGGAGGAGTCAAACTCCAACAGTACAATGGCGTCGTAGAGACCCGTGCGCCTCTATTCTACTTCTTTGGTCGACTTCACTCGGTCCAACCAAATAAAATAGTTGGTAATCTTGCTTGGCCAGGTACGCTGACCAGCCGGACAACGGTCGCCGGTGAACCAGTCACAGGTAATCGAAAGGTCATAGTTCGTCGGGCTTAGATGCTGAGAAAGAAGAAGGTCACCTTATTCAGATGTAAAAAAAAGGGTGAGAACCAGTTGCTCATCTATAAAGGCAAATGTGGGGATTAGGTCATCAGCAGCCAAACCAGTGTTATCTGATCCCAGAGATAGAGAAGAAGATGAAGTCATGGTTCTTCTTTTTCTGATGAAGGAATAGGGTTTTCTGAAGAATGCGAGAAATTTGGAATGACCGAGAAGATTGAATGAGAAACCTTTTGGTGGGGGGATGTCTCTTCTAAGTATTTCCTTTTTCTTGGAGATGTGATTGACACTTTGTTGGGAGCCTGTTCGTCCAAAACGTGCGGCTAAAATTTCGTCAGAAAATAATTATGGAAGCCGAGACATTTCTGTGGAAGGAAAAAAGAACTTTTAAAGACCATCATTGCATGCATTTAAGGCAAAAGCGATTGAAATGGCATCTATGGCTGCCACACGAAATGACGGTCATTTTGGAATACATCAACTCGACATCCGCACTCGAGTTAATGTAGAGGGAAATTGTTAACACTCAAAAGTGTTTAGCCGAATCAAGTGACAACCGAAGGTGGAAAAGGATTCTAAGTCGGTAACTGAGCGGAATCATAGCCGAATCTGTTAGTCCTTACCCTCGTCTAGAAAAGCATCATCGTCTATTACAGTAGTCTGATCGAGTCATAATTCCGAGGAACGGCTGAGACCCACACATACTCAGACGCCTCGAAGACCAAGTCAAAGGACCTTCTAGAAAAGGTAGCAACCAACAACATCCAGAAGGGAGTGCCGTCGATCGTGCTCGAGGGCCAGGCGAAAAAATCAGCACCACCTCCTCATAGTTGGCTAGTGGATTTAGTGGGTAGTTCGGTGGCTAACATAGGGGGTCACATTTATTTTTCTTGTACTATAAATATAGGAATCATTTGTACAGAAAACACAACACAACCAATCAAAAATCTGATTTTTTTATATCTTCATTCTATCGTTATCGTCTTTATTGCACTCTAGCTGTATTTATATTTCTTACCACTTAGTTTACTCAATCACCATCCTAACGCTTTCTGAAGTAGTTGGGGAACCCATTGCCGGAAGTTAGAGTTCCTCTTCCGGCCCAAATTGCTTAGTTAAGGAATCAATTTGTTAACCGATTTCGTCAGCCGATAAACGGCAAGCACTTCAGAGGGAACAATAGTTCATGACATGTCTTGCAAATGGACTCACCTAGTCTTTCCAGGAAAACATCTTTTGTTTCTGTTGGAGATGAATGTACTAAAAGGTCATTGAAATGGATGTTAGAATTTCCGAGGTTTTCAACAGAGGTTTGGAGACCGCCTTGGAGGCGTTTTTTAAGATCTTGGTTCCTAGCAGCAAGGCAGAGGAAGTGTACAGGAATGTTATGGGAGGCGATGATTCGAGCTAGATAGAGAAGTAAGTTGAGATGGCCATGTTCAGGCCACGCACCATGGCCACATTCACTTCATTAAGCTGAACAAGACTATTGTCTGATGAATTGGTAGCCACTGGAACAAAAAAGAGTTTTCTTGGTTTCAAGAGTTAAAAATAAGACACGAGAAATAAAGTAATAAGGTTTAGGCCTTAAATAGTTACTACTTTCCCAATTTCAATGTTGTGTCTTGCACTCTTAGTTACCTTTTCTTTATAGGGTTGATAGCATTTTTGGTCCTTAGTTATTAGTATATCTTATTTGAATTCTTGTATATTTAGCCAAGCATATTTAATTTTTAATTATTTTAAATGTGCATTTTTAGTCCATTTGTTTGTGACAAATCACAAATTTTTTGAAGTATTAACCGTTTTACCATTTAATTACCTATATGTTATGTTAAGTTTGCATCATTACTTTATCTTTTAGGATAATATGCTTCTAAAAATATGTCTAGATATAGCATATATTCTACATAAAGGGACCAAAACACATATTTTAATTAATTAAAGATTAAATGTGTTGAATCATATATTACAAGGACCAAATTAAAATTTAACCATAATTAAGGGATCAAAAATATTATTAATAATAACTCTTCATTTTCAAATATTTTGTCTGACATGTTTAATATCATAAGATTCAAAAGATATTTCGTTACGTTATATAAGTTTTTAGTTTAATACCACGAACTATAAAAAAATTATTTTCTTAAACTTCGTGTCCGATTAAATTAAAAAAAAACCATGGTAACGGTTTATAATAAAGAAAACCATTTGGTATAGAGATCTGAGAAATCTTATGGGGAGATGTTTTAATTGAGATTCCTCCAGCAATAATTAAACTAATCTGGTCATTTTATACATTTTCAACCAGTCAATAGTGACCTAATTGTTTGTCGACATCGTCTTAGAACATCTTATTGGTTTGGTTATTCAAACCAATCCGAGTCATTTTATGGAGTATATAATTTGACTAGTTAAGAGTGACCTGTTTTTTTTTTTCAGTAAGACCTGATTAGCTTGTCAAATTTGTGGTAAACGACAAAGATTGGTTAGGTGACTAAAAAATCTTAAGCAAAGGGCTCGGAATATATCTATCAACAATTTTTACTCTTCTCAGAAGTAAAAAGTCGAGAAAAAAGAGAGTAAATATCTCAAAAAATCACGCTATGTGAAATTACTTTAAAAAATCACTTAACTTATTTTTGTATCAATAAAGTTACTCAATAAAGTTTGAGAAAAAAGAAAGTAAATATCTCAAAAGATCACTCAATAACTTATTTTTATAAGAACTCGTAGGAGAAAACTCATAAGTTGAATGATTTTATTGATATAAAAATAAGTTAAGTGACTTTATCAAATGATTTCACATATTTGAGTGATCTTTTGAGATATTTACTCAGAAGAATAAGGAAATAAAAGGCTAAAATCACTAAAGATATATAGGGGTAATTAAAGATATGAAGTGCTTTCCCTAGTTAATTTTGGTTCTTCACTAATAAATAAAAGAAAACCTTGTGAATTACTATTTTTAAATTAGTTGGTCTAATACCGACACATGAAAGAATAAATTAATGCAATACTATCACAAAAGTATATAAAGTCATAGTAATATCATACATCAGAATCAAATTTGTAAAGTGCATACTCATATATAAGTTATAACTTTAAGAGGAAAAGCTCAAATATTTCGTCCACCTATCAGAAATGACTCATTTATGTCAATCGTTAATAGTTTGGCTCATTAAGCCATCGTTATTATAAAAAAGGCTCATCCATACCATTTTTCATTAATATCAGTTTTACAATACTATTTCTAATTAACACCGGCATTAATGAAAAATGACATGGATGAGTCATCTTGGTAACGACAATGACATAAATGAGTCAAACTATTAACGAGTGAAATAAATGAGTTATTTTTTTATAATTCAATGACATATTTAAGGGCGGCTCAACCATAAGGCCAATAAAGCAACGGCTTGAGGCCCCAACTTTTTGGGGGCTCCATTTTTCCTTAAAGATGTGTTATATATATATTATTAAAAAATTATGTGTACTGTTAAATTTGAGAATGATTTTTGGAGAGAAAATATAATAACTTTTTACTTTTAATGTGAAAACGTTGCAATAATTGAAAAATAGAATATTTCTTAGGGAATTGTTTCCTTAGTGGGTAGTTGGGTACCTATTTAATCCCTCATTTATATCCAACAACTAATATGGGTCACATTATCATTTCTATATTTATCTTTTTCATTCTCTCTTTTACTATTCTTATTTTCAATATTGAAAAGTCTCTCAAACAACAATTTACTACGGCTTACAAGTTACAAAAGATCAAAATTTGGTTTTTGGAGTCTTCTTCAAAAATTCAAGCATTACAACAAGTAATCATTATATTGAAGCAACATAACACTATTTCAATATAATTATATCAACTTATCAAATTCTTGAGCATATTTTATTATTATAACTTATTTTATATTTTTTCGTTGGAAATTTGTCATTGTTGATATTCTCACTTGGAGCCTTTCCCTAAAATTTGAATTTAGACCTCCAATCTTGTTGAGACAATTCTGAGCATATTTGAGTTTTTTTCCTAACTTTAATTGCCAAAGTTATATGTTCAAGGGAGAAAAAATAAGAAGCCAAAACTTAAAGTAACTTAAAAGTGCAATTTTTCATGTTCTATGCCTACAGTAGCTATAGTGTTTAACCTTTTTTTTAATCTTTGTTTTTACACACTATACAACGTAAATGAGCCTAATTTTGCCTATTATGCTTGCTGAAGATTATATGTTAGCCGTTTGAAGAGGGGGAAAAAGAAAATTTCTGCCTTCATTGAGAGTTGAAAGTGCTCGAACCAACTGAGCTATGAAAGCTAATTTGCTTTGGTGCAATACATTATTAATATTAACTAAGAGTGGCCAGTGGGTCGGGCTCGGGTCTGGCGGGGTCGGGGTCGGGGTGGGACGAGCCAAGGGGTCGGGGTCGGGTCTAGCGGGGTCTAGCGGGGTCTGGCGGGGTCGGGGTCGGAGGGACTTGCTCCAGTCCCGTCCCGATCCCGATCCCGTCGGTATCGGGTCGGGGCGGGGTCGGGGGCGGGGCAGGTTTTCATTTTTTTTTTTAAATAACATTTGTATAAAAAAACTCAATAAACAAGATAAAATAGTGTAATAAAAATATCCCAAGGCTGTTTTTGTGCCTCTTATATTAATAGACATGATTTTTTTTTTTGTAATACAAATACAATTGTCTAAAATCTAAATTGCAACTTTGTGGTGTTGTCCAAAAGTTGCAAATTACATAATAAAATTTCAATTAAAAAAATTACATTCTCAAAAAAATCTGTTCTAATTGCTTGATGATTTCCTGTGGTTCTTCGGTTGGAATTGGTATTTGTTGGTCAAATTGATCCACGTCGCTTCCACTACCTTCGGTTAAGATTTCGTTGTAGTTTTCATCTTCTTCTTCGTTGATCTCCGGTTGACCGCACCTTCTCCGCTCCGCTCGTATCCAATCTCTGAATAATACTGCAATTTCCAAGTTGTCTCCGGCTAATGAGTGTCTGTGGTCTCCTATTTGATATCTGCCTGCAGAAAAAGCGCTTTCAGACGCAGTTGATGACGCTTGAATGTTCAAAACATCTTGAGCCATCAATGAAAGTGTCGGAAAGGTCTTCTCATTCCCCCTCCAGTATTTCAGCAAGTCTTCATGTCCATCTTCATTGATAACTTCTTGATATGGTACAGAACCCTGCAAAAAAAAATATCCAACTCGCTAATTTGGTTAGTAGTAGAGGTACGGCCGCACATTCTATTTCTGAGGCTTTCAATACTAGGCGCAGAAACAACATGTCTTTTGTGAGGTTGTGTTGAAGATGAAGAAGATGGTATGGAAGCCGGCAAGTTACTAGCATTTTCTTGTTGATAAAATCTATATATATTTTTGCATTAGTGTTCTACGCTAGACAACACTTCTTCTTTAGTTTGTTCAATAGTTGGTGGGTGATTTAGATTTTTGGGACTTGGAGGTGGTAGTACTTCTATACAATCGTAAATAGTTTCAATTAGTGATTTAGTATCGTCTATTTTAATAGTAGGATTTAATACAGAACCAATAATATAAATAGAGGGAATAGGAATAAAATATTTTTTTATTTTGACAAACATTTTTTTAATAGCTGCCTTATAAGCTGGTTTTTCCATATATTCACTAAGTAATAAAATATTAGAGTTATATAAAACAACATAGTTGAAATAGTAGGATAATATATACCGGAAAATTCTTTTGTTGCTTGAAAAAATTTCTCTAAAAATACAATAAGTTCGGAAATTTTTACTCAATCACTATCTAAAATCATATCAACTGGATTTTTATTATGAGAGTTAAAAAATAAAGTTATAGGTATTATATAGTCATAAGCAACAAGTAGTTGCTCGTATAAAGAATTCCACCTAGTGGATACTTCTTGTGGAATTTTTCTATAAGGTAGTCCACAATCGTGACAAGTTTTTTTATATTCTTTTCTACGTTGTACTTTATTACTTTTAAAAATAAAGTTTATAGCAAATTGTATTTTACTAAGAATGTCTTCAAAAAGTGATAGACCATCCTTTACAATTAAGTTATATATATGGCACGCACATTTTATATGAAAATGATCTGAAAAAGATGGAGTTAAACTATTTTTAAAATTGTAATTGTGTAATTGTTAGAAGAAGCGTTATCTAATGTAATAGTCATAATTTTATCGGTTATTTGTAATAATGACACACTTGATAAATATTATACGCAATAAAAGTACCAATGTGCCTATCATCTATATATCTATACGCTAAAATACGTTTTTGCATAGACCATTTATAATCTATCCAATGACAAGTTCTGATTAAATAATCATGGCCGTTAGTACTACGACCTATATCAGACGTGATAGTTACTTTGCCATTAAAATGATATAATGAAAAACGTAAATATTGTTGATATTCATGCGCGAATTTAAATACATCTCTCTTAACAGTTGATCTAGGAAAACCGTTAAAAGCAGGATTATATATATCTCTAATGTAATGAATAAAACCGGGAGATGAAGGAAATGAAAAAGACAAACCCTCCACAGCAACTAATTTTGATATTGCTTCCCTATCTCTATGTTTATTGTATTTAGAGCCTACAATTCCCCCCGTCATAGGGGTAATTTGACCATGTACTTGGTCCGGAGACGTCGATATGTGAACCTTGTCCCGATGGAGCGGGCGTTTGCGCACCCGGTTTTGAAGCCTGGTATTGGGCATACCTAGCTGGATGAGCACTTACTACGTGTCTAATTAAACCCCCCGTCCCACCGTGACCTTTTCCAGTTTTAAATTTTAAAATATTTTTACAAAATTTACATATAGCTACTTGATTCTCTACGTCCCTATCAAAAAATGTCCATGCATCTGATTTTAATGATCATTTTGCTGGACCTCGTCTCATACTAGGGGGAATATGAGGTATTTCAGTTGAAGGTGCACTAGTGGGTGTGTTGTCATCAACATTAGTGGGTGTATCATCTAGATCATCGTCTAAATTAAAGTCTTCTTGAGTTCCAGAAAATAGTTCCTCGTCTAAATCTAATGGTATTGTAGGAAAATGTTGAGTATCAACAAAATCATTCTGTGTAGGAATAAGATGACTAGAAGAAGTACCCTTGCCCTGGTTGCCCCTACTAGAAGAAGTCTTACCCTTACCCTTAAACATACATTTTAATCCTTCCATTTTAATTATATGCTAACAAATAATTAAAGTAAATAAAATTAAGTGCGCTAAATAAAATAAACAGATAATAATAATTTAATGAAGGAACGAATGTACCACACGCCGACGTAACGTCGACGTGTAATCGAGAGGTTGAAAATTGAAACTTTGCTCGATGGAAGATCCTCAAGCTAGTTGCCAACTTCACTCCCAATTCCCAAATGAATAAATAAAATTGAATATTTAGCAAACAATGTAGACTTCTAGATAGATATATTGAGAGATTAGAGAGATTGTAGGAAGATTTGTGAGAAAGATGAAGAGAAAATGAGTTATTTATAGTTGAAAATTGGGTTAAAGTGTAAATATAATAACTTATGGGTTAAAAATAAATATTAAGAAGTAGGGGAGGTTGGGGGAGGAGGGGGAGGCCTAAAATGGCCGTTGGCCAAAATCTAAAATGGTCGTTGACCATATTTGCAAAGGGGGGACAAAGGGCGGGGTCGGGCTCGGGCTGGGTACGGGCTCGGGACGAGCTCGGGGCGGGGTCGGGACGGGTGGGCCTGGGGCGGGCTCGGGTCTGGCGGGACGAGACATTGTCCCGTCTCGAGTTCGAGTCCCGCTCCCGTTTTTTTTTTTTTTTTTGAGCGGGTTCGGGGCGGGGTTGGGTCGGGCTCGGGACGGGTTCGGGCCGTCCCGGCCCACTGGCCACCCCTAATATTAACCATACCAGAAATTGAATATGAGAAAAAGAATACTCAGGAAGTTTCTCATAACCTAGATCTCATATTGCAACTCCATTTGAATAGCCAAACAAGACCAATGGTACAATCATTATCAAACTATTGATAGAAATTAAATCTCCTATAGCTAAACTTTCTTCTGTTTTCTATCTCACTATAACAGTATACTGTATAACTTACTCCGTTCTCAAGCAAAATGCAAGGAATTATTGTAGCTGTAAGGGCTCATTCGGTTGCATTAATAAGCTATTATAATACTTGCATAAAATCCAACATTAGTAATACAGTATCTAGTTACCTTGCATTGCACAAATTCATTATTATATATAGTAAAACTTTTCTATAACAGTGTGTTTCGATATTTCTTTTTTACTCTTATAGCAATTGGTTGTTGTATACTTATAATAATTATTTGATGTTTAAATAGTATTTGACTGTTATATATAAAAAAATCCTTCAAATAAAATATTTATCAAGCAATGAGACAATTATTAAGGAAATTCTTAATCTAAAACAAAGTAAAATCATGTCTAGACATATCATACTACTAATAGTTCATATTTAAGTCAACCACTACTCAATTCCTATAAACTATATGCGACTTTTTCTTTTTGGTTTTCCACCTAGTGTCCGATACAAGCATTGAAGGCCGACTATATTCAGATCACACACTGCAGGGCCCATTTTTGGGAGCGGCATTCCCAATAGGACTTTATTCAATTCTAGAGGCTCAAACCCGAAGCCTCTTATTAAGAGTAGAGGGATCCCTACCATTTCACCACAAACCATGGTGGTTACTACTACATGCTACTTAAACATTCACTAATATGACTTCCTTAAGGACTTGGTGTCATAACTCTTCAAATGACGATAAAAATACGGTCAATTGCATCTCAGTTTGCACTATTCATTAGCTTAATAGGGTATATTGATTGATTAAGTAGTGTTTGAACTTTGAACTTAGTATTAGGTATATGAGCTTATGTCTCACGGTTAGGAAGAAATATAATGTATAAAAAGTTTGGATTTTCGGATATCCAAAAATCCAAAGTCCTAAATCCAAAATTTAATTCAAAATCTGAAACTATTAAAAATTAAATTCATAATCCAATTTGTAGCTCAAAAATATAAACAAAAAATTTGAATTTCTATTTTCCCATATTATGACCAACCCTAACTGTTACTTCATGAAATAACATATGTAAAATGTGATATGACAATTTAAGATGAAGAAATTGCACTATTTTCCCTTCAAATGGGTTGTCCTTTAATTTTTGCCCTTAGCAATCAAATTTATATTTAACGGGTTATACATTCTTTAAAGACAAAATCATGACAGATATAACTTGTATGATATTATGATGCAAATATATAAATTTATGTCCGCAAAAAAGTTATATGTTACGTGGGGCTAATTAAAGATCAGTACAAAATAGGGCATAAGTGCCAATGATCCATTTAGGATTAACATTTGGGCTTTCATACACACGCTCGCAATCAACCAGCCCAACCCGCAATTTGACAAGTACCTGACAGGTTACTGCTTGCCGCTGTTCTTCTTCGAGTTCATGTGTTTGAACTGCCCATGTCTGAATTTTCAAGCTATATACTCTTCTTGAACATTCAAATCTTTAATGTAGACTACTATGGAAATACCCTTTCACTTTAGTAGCTACAGAGTTGCAATAACTCTTCCCCTCTATATGTTTATTTGGGTGCTCAAATATTAAGGAAAATTGGGTTAAAATGAGGTATTTATAGTTGGAAAATTGAGTTAAAATGTAAATATAATAATTTATGGGTTAAAAATAACTATTAAGGGGGTAGGAAGGTTGGGGGAGGCCAAAAATGGTCGTTGCACAACGGCCAAAATGTAAAACGGTCATTGGTGCAACGGTTATTTGTGCAAAGGGGGGTTTCGGGCGGGACCGGGTCGGGACGAGGCCGTGTCCCGTCCCGGTTCGACTCCCGATACCGCAATTTTTTTTCAAAAAAAGACCAGGGAGTGACCGGGGAGGGACCAGGCCGACCCGGCCCACTGGCCAGCCTTATGATAGACTAAGCGGACCTACAGTAATAACATTACAAATACCAGTTTGCAAGCGTAAGTAGGACTACGCTCGACTACTTACTACCCTTCTACCCCTAATATGTGTCCTCCACAACCCCGTATCTAAGGTCATGCCCTCAATAAGTTGCACATACGTCATATCCCGTCTAATTACCTCTCTCCAATACTTCTTCGCCCTACCTCTACCCCTCCTGAACCCGTCCAGAGCCAACCTCTCACACTGGGGCATTTGTGTCTCTCCTCTGCACATGTCCAAACCATCTCAACCTCGCTTCCCGCATCTTATACTCCACTGAGGCCACTCCACTCTGTCCTGGATATCATCATTTCTAATTATATACATCCTTGTATGCCCGCACATCCATCTTAGCATCATCATCTCCGCAATTTTCATTTTTTGAATGTGCGAAGTCTTGACTAGCCAACACTCCGCCCATACAACATAGTCGGTCTAACCACCGCTCTATAGAACTTGCCTTTAAGTTTCGGTGGCACCTTTTTGTAGCATAAAACTCCAAATGCAAGCCTCCATTTCATCCACCTTGCCCCAATACGATGTGTGACATCATCATCAATCTCTTCATCCCCTTGGATAATAGACCCGAGGTATTTGAAGCTTTTTTTTTTTGAATGACCCGAGAACCAAGTCTCACCTCCACGCCTTGCTCAAGGTCTCTCCCATTACTGAACTTGCACTCAAAGTATTCTTTTTTTATCTTACTCAGCCAGAACCCTTTAGATTTCAGAGTATCTCCAAACCTCCAACTTAGCATTCATTCCGTTGCGAGTCTCATCAATCAGGACTATATTGTCTGCGAATAACATACACCATGACACCTCCCATTGGATTTGTCGCGTCAGTCCATCCATCACCAATGCAAATAAGAATGGGCTAAGAGCTGATCCTTGGTGCAGCCCCATCATCACTGAAAAGTGCTTCGAGTCTCCTTCCATTGTTTGTACCCTGGTCTTGGTTCCATCATACATATCCTTGATCGCCCTTGTGTACGCCACCACATGTACACCTCTAACCTCCAAACATCTCCATAGAACCTCCCTAGGAACTTTGTTGTATGCCTTCTCGAGGTCGATGAAAATCATATGTAAGTCTCTCTTCCTCTCCCTATACTGCTCCACCAACCTCCTAATAAGATGAATGGACTTTGTGGTCGAACGCCTCGGCATGAATCCAAATTGGTTCTCTGAAATAGACACGCCTATTCGCATCCTCATCTCCATGACCCTTTTCCAAACTTTTATAGTGTGGCTTAGCAGCTTGATACCCCTATAGTTGTTGTAATTCTGTATATCACCTTTGTTTTTGTACAACGAGATCATTGTACTCCACCTCCATTCTTCGGGCATTCTCGCCGTCTTAAAAATGACGTTAAATAACTCAGTCAGCCAGTCCAAACCTGCCCTGCCTGCACTCTTCCAAAATTCAATTGGGAATTCATCAGGCCCGGTCGCTCGTCCCCTACGCATCCTGCGAACAACACCCTTAACCTCTTCAACCTCAATGCTTCTACAATACGCAAAATCTCGATACCTACCAGATTGCTCCCGATCTCCCAGCTCGATGTCTCTATCTCCTTTTTCGTTCAACAATTTATGAAAGTAATACGGGCACCTCCGCCTAATATGCGCGTCCTCCTCAAGTACTTTTCCGTCCTCATTCTTGATGCACCTCATGTGTTCCAAGTCACGGGCCCTCCTTTCTCTCGCCTTGGCTAGTCTGTACAACTTCTTGTCCCCGCCTTTCTCCTCTAATTCCATATACAGGCATTGAAAAGCCGTTGTTTTCGCCGCCGTAACCGCAGGCTTTGCCTCCTTCCTCGTCATCTCATACAGTTCCCTATTTGTTCACATCTCCACCTCATCCTTGCTTTCTACCAATTTTGCATACGTCTATAAGCGTGTGAAGAGGAAGAAAAATCTTAAAACTGATCAAAGTATACACATGGCATCTTCTGATTGGATGGTATACAACTAATTAGTACTCCATTATTTAACTAATGTTCTTAATCTTCCCTCTCCATATTAACTGTTATTGTTTAATTAGAAGGTGCGATTATGGTTTTAATAGAAAAGAGATCTGTATTTTCATGGTGTGGTGAAGTTTGGTATTTCCGGCATGGCCGATTCCGGGGACGGCAGGGTTTTAGTGTTGGTAAAATGTGATTATTTTAGGAATTTTATTAATTTATTAGGAATTAATATGTGAAAATATGATTAATAAAAGAAAACATTTGAATGAAAAAAGAAAGAAAGATAGTAGAATTAAATCATTATAATTCTGACGTGGAACTGACGCGAGGCTGATGTGGCACTGACAGTGCGGCGCTAGCACAAAACCATCAATAAAAAGATTCACTTCAAACAGGAAGGGGGAGGTAAAGAAACGCTGTATAGTTAAATTGCTAAAGTGAGTTTTGGCAAGGGGGATTTATGTATTTTCTCTTTTTTTTTTTATAAAAGACTGGTTCATTATTTGTTTCGCATAGCGCGGTTTCTGCCTCAAGTTTACCTACTTAATACTTTGGTGATGGTAGGCTTGATGAATTAGAAGGTCATAGCTTATACTGACTCAGAAAAGAAGCGTGGGTCCTGGTGACCTGACATGTTACTGCTGGGATTGAGTTGAAGGGTTGTAAATGGAGCTCATCTCAATCAACAGAGTATCAACTGGAGAACTATCTCCCACTGGTGAGTATATATGGTTGAGCTACTTTATTGTATTTGTTAAGCTGGACTGAAAATTGCTGTAATGCAACTTTGATTAGAGAATTGTTTTTGGACTTGATATTGAGTAAATATTTAGTTTCACTGGTCTCTTTACTTTGAACAGACCATCTGATGTTATACTAATAGTAGCTACATTCTTTATAAAAAAAAATTGCTTATTCACCTTTGGCCTTTTGGTTAGGTGTTAATTATATTTATGAAGAACTTTCCGGTGCAGTACCTCCGAGATGAATTTGTCTGAGTCATACTACAGGTGATGTCAATCATAACACACGAACACCTAAAAACACAGTTCTGTTACATTCTAGGATTGCGGAGTCAACTAAATCTCTGATTGGTTTAGCTTTGATTGCTTTTACAACAGCTCTTTACAGCAAAAACACTGTAAAAATGATTTCTTTCAAGGTGTAGAAAGTTCAATTTTTTGTTAATTCTTTGTCTTACTATGTTAACTAGCACTCTTGTTTTCAATTCTTTTGTGAGGGAATCTTGACGGGATCTTTGATTCTTTTGTTGGGGGTATTTAAATAATTTTTGGGTCCTGTTTTATTCACTTCATTTTTGCAGGAGCTGAACTTCTAACTTCTTTTTACAAGATGACAAGTCATGGTAATAAAGATCAAGATCAGAGGTACTGAATCTTTATGTGCTTTACTGACGTTTCTTTATGTACAAACTGTTAGATTTAGGCATATTTCCTATCTGGGGTTTGGCTTTGACAGCAAAACCCCAGTAAAGATGCTACTAGTTTCAGCTGGTTAATTGGAGCATGGTTGATATTCTTATTGAGGCAGCTCAGGTATGTTAGCTATGACTAGAAGATGCTGAAGCAGAAGACAAACGCTACTAGTTTCAGCTTCATGGCACTGTGATCTTATAAGCATTTCAATGGACAGTCTTGTAAAAACTCTGTTAAGAGCAATAAAAAAGAGAGCTTTTTAATTTGAAAACAAAACACACTCTATTTCATGTGGTTCTTTTCCTCTTCTTTCCTGTCTATTATCACTTGAATCACTTTAGCAGAATGCTGATCATCTATTGAGGCATTTTCGATTTCAGGGTGGTGAATGAATTTTGATTATAGTCGTTCGTGTTAGGCATCGGTTGTGAATTTAGGCCACTGTTTGGAAACTTGTTTTCTTGTTTTGAAATAGATGATTTTTTATATCAGTTTTGGTTCTTGTTTTTTCTGGAAAGGCGTCGAAATATGTCGATGGCGTTAATGCCTCATTTAATACTTCCCATCTTTTGGCTGTAACTCGAATCTATATATATCCTCAGATTTTTTAGGTCAGATATAGCTTAATATAGCACAAGAGTCACTGCAACAAGTGTTTTGCCAATTGCCAAGTACTGCTACTACTAGTTTAATCACAATGTCAGATGATATTAAGGTACCAATTTTAGGCTCTATCAAGCAAAATTGATTGTTAAGTTCTTTCACTTTCTCTGCAACAGGTTGTTGCTTCTTTAAAAGTGGGTGATCATTTACCAACTTGTGTCTTACACTGGTTGAGCTTAATTGTAAATTTGTTTGCATCTGGATGCAGATGTTGGAGGGACAACAGGGTGATCGTTCGGTCAAGGACGAGACTGAAAGAGATAAAATCAAGTGCGATCGCTAAAATATTAAAGCCCTTTGAATCCATTATTTGTGGCTCAAGAGCAGCTAGCGACTACAACTTTTTTTCTCGATAGCTCTAATCAACATGCATAATGTGTGGACACCATGGAGCATTTATAGTTTGTAATAGGCCTTTAGCTGCAAAGTTGTAGTTTCTATGATTGCCTGTAATGCATTATTTTTATGGGTCAAGAGTATGTCTGATGACCAGTGTGGATGCCATTCTGAGTCTTGGAAATTGCTCATTCTTTTTCCTATGAAAAGAATAGCTAGTGTAGATGATTTTTTTTTTTACTTTAGTGTGCGATTGGCAAGATAAATTTGATGGTTTGAATCATTTTTTTTTGTCTGAGCTAGTAAATTTACTATATGGATTTGTTCTACCATATTTTACAATTCTGAGTTAGTTTTTCGAATGTATAATGAATTTTCAGAATCGAACATTTGCTGTCTTTTGATGTATGTATAGCGTAACCATAATGGATCAAACTCTCCACTTTTAGCAGAAAGGAATCAGTTAAAAAAATTGGATCAAGTTGGCTAGGTCATGTCCAATCCATTTTTAGCTCACATTAGCTCAAGTAACTTTTAGGTCGATTTAATCCAATTCATTTATTAACTCAGTGAAAGAAAATAATTCTTAGATTATTTTCATTAATGAATGGGATATATATACAAGTTACAATCTCCAAATATGAAAAATCCTATTTATACTATACTTCTAAATCCTAATCATATTTGTACAAGAATTCTACAACTATGGTAAGTTTGTACACTAGTTTAATTACAATCCTAATCCTATTTGAGCACGGTACCGTGCTATATTCTATCACACCCCCACAGTCATAGCGGACGGTTGTCGTACGCAGAGACTATCCCTAAAATCTTCAAATAGAACTGAGGGAAGACCCTTTATAAAGATGTCAGCAATTTGGTATCTGGATGGCACATGTAAAACGCGTACTTGTCCACGAGCTACCTTTTCGCGAACAAAGTGAATATCTATCTCGATATGTTTAGTGCGGTGATGTTGGACCGGATTGCCAGAAAGATAGACTGCACTAACATTATCACAATAGACCAAGGTAGCTTTCTGAATAGGAAAGTGTAATTCTAATAAAAGATTACACAGCCAACATGATTCAGATATCACATAAGCCACACCTCGATACTCAGCCTCTGCACTGGATCGCGATAATGTAGCCTGACGTTTTGCAGACCACGAGACCAAGTTATCCCCAAGAAACATACAATAACCAGATGTCGAGCGTCTGTTATCAGGACAGTCACCCCAATCAACATTTGTATATGACACAAGAGTAGAGACGAAAGAAGGATATAAATGCAAGCCATAATCAAGTGTGACCTGGATGTACCGTATAATACGTTTGAGCGCATGCATGTGCTCAATGCGTGGCTCATGCATAAATAAACACAACTGCTAAACTGTGTAAGTAATATCAGGTTTCGTGAAAGTAAGATACTGAAGTACTCTTGCAAGACTGCGATAATGAGTGGGATCCTCGTATGGTGTGCGTGACGTAGTACTCAACTTCGGTTTTGTATCAACCGGGGTGGAAGTAGACTTACAAGATAACATACCAGCCCTCTCAATAATCTTTGCACATACTTCATTTGAGATAAAAATAACCACCTGAATGACGCGTGACAGCAATGCCCAAGAAATAACTCAAGTGTCCTAAGTCTTTCATTGCAAATTCAGAACTGAAAAGTGACATGATAGATTTGCGTAGATTATCAGATGAAGTAGTCAATATAATATCATCTACGTACAATAAAATGTATGTTAGAGAAGTACCACGATGATATATAAAGAGAGAATGATCAAACCGGCTGTGAGAAAACCCAATAGTAGATACATAATCTGCAAACCTCTTATACAAAACCCGCGGGGCCTGCTTAAGCCCATACAAGGACTTATTCAGCAAACAAACATTATGAGGATGATTGAGATCTCGAAAACCCAAGGGTTGATGCATATAGACTGTCTCATTAAGATCACCGTGTAAGAAAGCATTCTTTACATTCAACTGATGAATATGCCATGCTTTTGAGAGAGCCAAACTAAGAACAATGCGAATGGTAACCGGTTTGACCATCGGACTAAACGTCTCACCACAATTCACACCAACCTGTTGAGTTTTACCATCACATATAAGACGAGCCTTATGCCTCTCAAAAGAACCGTCATAATTTTCTTTATGAGTAAAAATCCACATAGACCGAATAATTTTAACACCAGATGGACGGGGTACTAACTCCCACGTCTTAATTTTAATAAGAGCATTATATTCGTCAGTCGTAGCTAATTTTCAATTCGGGTCATGTAGTGCAGACACAAGGTTATGTGGTAGTGGGGATTTAGAGACATTAGAATTGAGATTAAAATGTTGTTTTGATCTAAAAATCCCCCCTTTGACTACGAGTAATGGGCCCTTGACTCGAGGTATAGTTGGGTGGATTTGGGGCATGTGCGGGATAATGACGAACTGGCCAGCAGGGGCGGAAGCCAATACTAGAGTGGGCTGGAACAGTACCGAGATCGGTACTGGCCGTGTTTATGGCCCACTGGGCAGAATCGGTGGAACAGTGGTAATAGGACTGTGTGGGCTAGCATGCAGTGGTCCTGTTGGCGTATTTTGGTCACAAGACAAGTCCGATAAATGATGGATAATATATGGTGAGACATCGTCATCTAAAAAATTATACGAACTAGGCACGAGACTATACACTTTAGCAAACGGAAATTGGATTTCATCAAAAAGAACATAGCGACTAACTATGATTTTATTATACGATAAATCAAAATATTTGTAACCACGATGATTAGATGGATCTAAAAACACACAAGTGGTAGAACGGGCTTGAAGTTTGTTAATTGTAGTTGACGAAAAAGTGGATATCATAAACACCCAAAGACCTTAAGATGTAAATACGAAGGAGTCTTATTATAGAGAATTTTAAGGGGAGATTCATATGCTAACCATTTGGTAGGAAGTACGTTAAGGAGATAAATAGTCATTTGTAGTGCATGATGCCAAAAGGAAGGGGGGTACGGAAGCATGGGCTAATAAAGTTCAGACAATATTATTAATGGTACGAATTTTCCGTTCGGCTCTCCCATTTTGTGTGGACGTATGAGAACAAGAAAAATGAAAAAATATGTCATTAGCATCACAAAATTCCGTAAACAACCCATTATCGTATTCCTTGCCATTATCACATTGAATATTTTTAATTTTCCGCTTGAATTGGGTACGGATGAATGCTCTAAATTTTAAGAAAGTGGAAAAAACTTGAGACTTTTTGGATAACGGAAAGGTCCATAAAAAATTAGAATAATAAAAAAAAAATAAGACATAATAACGATGGCCCAAAGAACTTAAAACGGGAGATGTCCATAAATCACTATGAATCACGTCAAAAGGCATCAAAGTACAAGAAGTAGAGGCTATAAATGGTAATCGAACATGTTTCCTTACCGGACAAGAAGAACAAAGTGGAGTACTACGCGTACCCTTACAAGAAATAAAATTGTTTTTATGCAAACACGAAATAATAGATGATCCCGGATGACCCAAACGTGCATGCCACAAGGAAGGAGCAAGGGCGGCAAAAGTAGACGGAATGGCTTGACTCGTGGAAGTGGTGGTAGTTGTGATTGGATAAATCTCTCCCCTACTATTGCATCTAATTAGAGGTATCCCCATTTTGAAATCCTTCACAGAAAATCCAAAGGGATCAAAATTAATAGAAACTCAATTATCAGTGGCGAATTTTCGGACATACACCAAATTTTTAATTAAGTTAGGGGCATGAAGGGTATTGTTCAAAATAAGAAGTTGATATGGGGGAGACAAAGTTTAATGTCCATAACCTCAAATTAGAATTGAGTTGTCATTACCAACAATTATACCATATTTTTGGTCAAATTTGAATAAGACGAGAGAGTACCTTGATCGGACGTCATATGAGAAGTGGCTCCGGTGTTCATATACCAATTCACGTCCGGGGGATTTAAGCCAAGTGTATGTATTGCGGCTTCAATATCTGTAGGTGTCGGGATAGGATTTGGGCCAGCATGAAGGGAAGGTCTGCGGGGACCGAGGCCCAAGAAGGCATGTCGTCTGTCCCGGCCCATTACTGTACCGCATTCCACTATTTAGGATCGAGAAACTGGGCCTGAAATTTTACTAGAACTGAGCCCAGTTTCCCGGATAAGGAGCAGGCAGAAAATAAGGGTTGTTGGGCCAATGGCCAATGGCCACTGGCCCAACACCAACGTGGCGGAGTTGGTCTGCCAATTCTTTCAGCGTTTAACAATAGGCTGAGACGTTAGGAAAATCTTCCATATTGACATGGGAAAATTCCTGCGCAAGAGTGACAGCACGGAAATTTTTGTTATCTTGAAATATATCACGCACCCTATTACAAGTAGTCATCGTCGTACCGTCTAGTTCAATAATCATCTCCAAGAGGTCTGTAGAGATTGTGGAATAAATCCACTTGAGAACGGTAGCATCAAGGGTTGTCCATGACGTAGGATCATCCTCGGGGGTAGGCACCTTCTCCTTGCCAGTTACCGAGGGAATTATGTGATGGAGGACTTGATGCGAGCGTGCGTGAACTTTGAATAATTCCGCCCACGTCGCGTATTGGACTTTTTTCATCTCAAGAACAATAGAGATGTGGTTCTTGATGTTGAAAACTGTAAGGGCGGGATGAAATATGTTCTTTGACGTTGACATAACGAAAGAACAATAGGTGAATTAGGGACTAGAAAGAAAATTTGGAAATAGAGGAGGAAAAGTGCACAGAAACCGAGGAAGGGTTCACAATAACCGAGCAGAAATCGAGAAGAGCGGAAGTGTTTTTGAGAGAAGGCATTTAAGACCTAGACTTCTGATATCATGAAATAAATAATCTCTTGATTATTTTCATTAATGAATGGGGTATATATACAAGTTACAATCTCCAAATATGGAAAATCCTATTCATACTATACTTCTAAATTCTAATCATACTTGTACAAGAATTCTACAACTATGATAAGTTTGTACACTAGTTTAATTACAATTCTTATCCTATTTGAGCACGGTATCGTGCTATATTCTATCACTCAATTCATTTTAATCCACCTAAATTCAGCCCAGCCCACCCATTTGACATTCCTAATTCTCGGTTATGTTAGTTTCTGCAAAGAACCATTTGCTTATAAGTTATAACTAGAATTAATTCCAACTAATAGCAGGAGGTTAAAACCATGAGAGGTTTTCCACTGTGACATCTAGAGATGAGAATAATATGAGGAGGGATAACTTAATCTTTAAAGTGGTTCAATGGATGATAAACAAGTGACCATTCTTAATGCAAGATAATAAAAATGCCAATAAGTTTACACAAATTTATCTGTAATCTCGTTATTGTCCCCTTTGGTTAAGATACTAGTTGTACGGGAATTATAATGCATGATTTATTTAGGCGATGAATAAAAATTGAAAGAATTGTTAATGAAATGATTAATAATGAAATGACGCTTACATGTATTATTTACTTCAAGTGTACCTTATCTTTAAATAGTTTAATTCCCGTATTGTTAATACACATATTTTTATTTTACATTTGAAGGGGAGCCTTGAAGTAACTGGTAAAGTTACTGCCATGTGACCAGGAGGTTATGAGTTCAAGCCCTGGCAACCTCTTGCAGAAATGTGAGGTAAGGATGCGATCACCGGGCTGTCTTTTTTTTTTATCTCACATAAAATAACATAAAGAGATTTCCATCTAACTTGATACAACCATTATTTAGTTACGCCAACCAAACGTTGCATTAGACATGCGCCAATTACTATTTTCTTATGTGACTAACCAAACACTATATTAATTATGCAGAACTTATTTTCTCATACAGTGTCACGACCCAAACCGGAGGGTCATGACGGGCACCCGTACCTTACTTGTCGAGTACCACTAATCATATACTTAGCATATATTCGTAATGTCGCATGGCCACGAGGCCGCCACGAGATATCCTGCTGATATACAAAAATAGTAGACTGGAAAGGAGCTATATAAAATTCCTGCAACCAGAAGGACCCAATCTCTATACATATACATACCAAGGCCGACGAGGCCATACATGACTACTATACATAGGACATCTGTCTACAAGCCTCTAAAGAGTACGTGACATCATAAGGTCGGGACAGGGCCCCGCCATACCCCAACGCATAACTAAAAATATCATACTACGACTAGACTACAACTCTGGAACTAATAGAGTGTTCCAATATCAGCTGAACCAGTAACCTACTAGTGCGGACCGTTACCCTCTTTACCTGAGCTTGCGGGCATGAAACGCAGTGTCCCCCGACAAAAGGGACGTCAGTACGACTGATGTACCGAGTATGTCAGACATGAAAAATATCATAATAGAGACCTGAAAGTAACCTGAGACAAGAAACAACCAACTAGTAGAGAAAGCCTCTGAGGGTCATAATATGCCTAAGTACCATGTCTGTGCAGAATGCCTCTGTGGGCCATAATATGCATAAGTATCATGTCTGTGTAGAATGCCTAAATGACATGCACAATGCAGTCATGCACATATGCGTATATAACGCCATCAAGCCTCTGTGGGCATCACATCATATCATATCGGCTTATGTGGCATAATCATTATTGTGTATATATGTACCAGCTGCAGGTGGTGTGCGTATATAACGCCTTCCTTTTTCCCATTCCCCATATATATATAATGCATACATATAGTAGAATATATAACTCCTTTTTAGGTCAAGGTATGTACATGAATGTAATGCATGAATGATATGATAATAAGACACCATAAATTTGTCGGAGTGATGTAATATCGCTTTACTTCCGATTAACATTATGAATACTAACATTTTTCCCATATACCTCAATAGGGATTTATGAACATATTTAGACATGCTTTGACAATAGGAATGAAAAAAATAAGAACATTCTTAACTACTAAGAGTAGACACAATATTATGTTTACGTTTCGTAACTTAGAACATGCCAAAAGAAAAAAGGATTTGCCTTAACATACCTCGATCTGACAGGAGGATCGAAAGTCTTGAAAGACAGAACGATGTTCGTAGATGGATTGGAGTACCAATCTCCCAGTATCCACCTTCACCTTATTCTGCTCTCCTTAGCCTCCGGACTTGGTGATCTATTTTCGTTGCCATCGAATGACCACAACAAGTCAATTTTGGTAGACGCCTAACCTTGATTTCCTCTAGGTCTTCCCCCCTCTCACGATGCATAAACAAGACATTAATGAAGCTTCAATTGCTGCAATTTGTTTCCTAAAAAAAATAACAGCGAAGCCTTTTTCCTTTCTCTATATAGAACCGAATACAAACCTTCATAAAGCCATCAATTGCCACCTATTGTAAGATATGACCAGAAGGTACCATGTGGCCATATCTAAATCTATACTATGACACTTAATGAATCTTGACACTTACACATGGGGCTCTATGACCATGTCTTATAATTAGTCACTAAAAAGAGACACCAAGGAGATCCTTTTTGCTACCACACTTTTCCATTCACGTGCATATGTCCCCAATAATTTATGCACTAATCCCAATTAATAGATTTATTTCCACTACAAATTCTCACTTAATTAATACACACGTTATTAATTCTTTATCCTAATTCACTTAAATAGTAATCATTTTAGCACACTTTATATCTCCATTATCATAGTCATGTGTTATAACACTAGTCCATAACCTCTTTTGATACACATAAAATATTATTTTCAATCATCATCGTCACACTTTAAGTCTTAAATTATTCCGGGACTTCATCCTTTTATATACTAAGCTTCTTTATTTGCATACGTGAATATGACCAACAATCCTCTAACGCTCGGATCTATTTACATACGTCTAGCAGTTCAAACCATGGCCCGAAAGTGCGGAATATTACATACAGTGAACAAAATATTATATAATTTTATGGTATGGTGAAATTAATTTATGCTAATACAATTAACAAAACAACCGCTAGCCTTAGCTAGTTTTGATACTTTTATAATGTGACTAATGGTTTCAATAATCGTCAGCGCATTTGAAAACAATGTGGGATCCGTGGCGCAATGGTAGCGCGTCTGACTCCAGATCAGAAGGTTGCGTGTTCGATTCACGTCGGGTTCAATACCCCGATCCGTACTGGGTTCCCCACTGTTTTGCCTTTTTTGTTTAACTTATTCTTTTGATTTCCCCTCCTAATAATTTATTTACAGGGAGAAAAAACATCAAAGTGAGCCACAAAATTAGACATGGTCAACTATATATGCTATACATAAAATTGTAGAGGTGTATGTAAGCATGATTGACAGAAACCTTAAAGAAAGCAGCTGTATATAAGTCTTCGTTTGGAACTTTGGATTTTGTTGATTTTGGGATTTCAAGTGAGTTGATAATAATGGGATTTAGAGGGGCAAAGATGGATAATATTACCACAGTTGAAAGATTTACTGTTTTTAACATTTGTTTGGTTTGTTAACTAATTATAATATGAGATTATAACTTAAGAATTATACTATGGGGGGATAAATAACGACATAATGAATTAGTGCATCTACTTGATAGTCCATCAAAATCCTACCCCCGGTGAACTTCAAAGCTGATGTCAATTATTTTATCAGCACTTGTCATCATTGTAGCATAATTCTGGTTACACAGCGTGTGATGACTTGAAACAGTCTTAACTCTTAAGTAGTTTAAGAAAAGCTAGATTTGTCGCTTTGTCATTTGACTATATTTGCTTGATGTTAGGTGACCTACTAAAGCAGTAATTGTTACTGGTTACCTACCTTCTTGAAAGTTCACTTCTTTTTCTTTAAACACCTGCATTTACGTAAATAAGCAACTTCCATGGTTTCTATTCTAACAATAAAGAGAATTAGTTACATTTGGATGCTGCTGATAGTATTCGTTGCACGTAAATACAAAAAACTCTAATTTCATGAAAATCTGTATGGTCCAATGCACATTTCAAGTCTACATGACACTCCCTATAACAATTGATTGAGGAAATGATGCTTGTAAAAGTAGAAGCCAACCGAACCGGCTATAACATTTGCGCGAATGAACACCTTGATATTCAGTAATTGTGATCTGGACACACACGTACAAAGGTGCAAACATATATTTCAAAAGCTTTCTACGCTAAGCCGTCGCTACGGCTGAAAAAAAATTCTTGTTTAATTTGATCAATTCAATCCTTTCATTTCCACAGACCAGACCAGACCAGCAAAATTTCCTAACGCAGGAATATTCTCAAGATCAGGGAATATGAGGAGCATAGTATACCCAAGTTGTATCACCTTCAAATTTTTATTAGCTCCTTTTAACTGGTAAGTAGGCTTACACGCAATTACTAAGCATAATACTTTCCGGTACACACCTTTAGGAAATGATAAACTGAAAAACAGCTCCAAGAAAACAATAAAAAGATTCGAGTCTTAGTTCGCAGCTTTTTGAAGATTATGTCGAACAAAACTAGAAATACGAACTTACCATAAAAGATTCAGATAGACAAACAAACAAGACGCAAATTACCGACTCACCGCACTAGCATCATAACGAATAAAACATCATACACTGTTTTGTGAACAATAGAAATGCCCAACGGGCAAGTAGAAACAGACCCTCGAAAGAATCAATTTTTATCGACAAACCTGTTATAGTGCCATCACAAAGCAGCAACATACCTTGCAACCCAAACACCAAATTTACAATATTAAACACAAACCCTGCCTCCCCCTCCTCCCAGAGAAAACAAAACTTTGTTTGACACTAAATTTTCTCGTATGACCAAAGATTTGACGCAGCACAATTTTATGCCAGTGTGAGCCTTCAAACAACTTGAGTCACAAAGATCACTTCACTGCTGAACAGAGTTTAGGATCCTTCTCTGTATCTCAAATTTTCAAATCAGGCTGCCAGTACTATGATAACAATAAGGAGCACGATTCCAAAAATCACCAGGAGTAAGCAGGTCTGCAGAAAGTATAATATGTCAGGAAATCATCTACAGACAATAAATTATTCAGTTCGAGGAGAATAAGGTGGAAAAATTATATGATGTGCACAAAGTGGGAGGGAAGCAGAATCACCAATTCAATTTGCAAATAGTCACCAACTAAATATGCAAATACCAGGTAGCAGGTGAGGATAATGTAAAATTAGAGTGATTGCATGATTGATCATTAAAAACTTCACAACAGCACTTGAAATTTTCTCAAATTCCTGCACCTCCCATCTCCCCCACCTCCAACCAACTTTGAAATACATAGTCTAGTCACTAATTCCTTCACATATTCCCTCCCTTCCCATTTTCTGATACGATAAATTAACTCGGGTAACTACATGACTTGTAATAATAAAATAATGATGAAATTTCAAAGTCGATCACTGTCTGAATGGTCTTGTTCATTACATTCCTTTTTCTACATCTAACCACTAGAGTGTTCATAATTGAATTCCTGAAAAGTCCATGAAACCTTTATTAAGTAAAGCACCTAAAGGAGATACTAGTCCCTCCGTCCCAATAATAATGGCGGTGTACAAAATGTGAGGTCAATACATTAATTGTTGGTGTTAGTCCGGAGTCCGGACATATATTTCTTAAACTTTTTATAAAATTAAAAAGAAGTTTAGAGAAACATAAATGGTACTGCAGATTACAATATGGAGTATTTGGTCAACAAGACTTTAACTATTTGCAAAAATCATTGTAAAAAAAACAATTTGATGCTCCAGAAAAAAATAGTGCCATTTTCTCGGGGGAGGGAAGGAAGGAGTGACAGGCCTCACGCTAGAGTACAACATATAAGCACGCCAAACAGACTATTATCTTCAGGATGAAGAAGCGTGAAATGTGTAAGATTTACCAGAGATGAATTTGATCTTTGGGTCTTTGCAGCTTTAGCAAGTTGTGTTCTCCCTTGTGCAGTTGCAGCATGAGAATTCTCAATGTTGGAACCAATATCATCTGAGAAAGAAATGCAAACATCAAAATGTGTTCCCCTTGGAACCTGAATGTTAAGATGAAGGAGAGTGATTTACCGATCATGGTTCCTTGCTCGTGAACAAGCACGGCAAGATCCTTGAAAATCTCATTCACTTCACCTATCTGTTGTTGTACTTCTTGTATACCCTGCTCTCGTTCCTCTATAATAGCTTCATTAAAGGAAATCTCATTGTCTAAAAGCAGAACCTCCTGTCTGCAGCACAGGGTACACAGAAGATGAAAGAGAAACTAAATATCACCAAGCCAAATATTATAATAAAAATATTATATGTTTAAGAAGGTAAAATCAATGATCTTATGTGACATTCAGCACCACAATAATACTTTCAGTTGAGGTGCCTGAGATCAAAGAATTGCAACTTCAGCAGACAACAAAAAGTTGGATGCTTAAAGCTGTTGTCATGCAAGCAAATAACACTGGATGTCGGTGCATCTGTAGGGGACTTACAGTTATCATCCTCTGACTTGCCTTCATATATGTATGTGACAAATTAACCCTTTGTATTTGGCAGATGAAGGAATAACTATAACTTGTCTAAGAAAAAGAATAACTATAGCTTGTCTTCTCACAAAAGTATAGGAGCCCCATTCTCATTCCAATTACAATCAATAACAAACCGGTATTTTGAAACGCATCACATTATCAACTTTTCCCCAAGTGCATTTTCAAAAGAGCAAAGTTTGTTTCAGGAGAAATCTCAGTTCGATTCACAGCTCACAGACAAATTGTCTTCACAGAAAATTTACACTACTTTACACCGTGTTGCACAAATGTAGATCACCAAAAGTCCCAACCCTAATCCCAAAACTTGAAATACCATCTGATTTCTCTACACACCAAACAACCTCCATCTACTTTACACTAGACCATAAGTAACCTTGAATCCAAATTTAAAGGCCAATTTCGTTTCCTTGTGTATCAAGAATTGACAGCAATCTTGCTGGTAATTTTTAACAATTAACAATAATGATTAAGAGAAGGCATAAAGGAGTACTAATATTAGGCTATTTTACCTTCTAGATTGCACAAGGAGAGCTTGCTGTTCTTGACCTTTATCTGAAGTGGCATCTACCTCACCCTCTGTGTAACTGTTTAGCAAAAGAGGATGAACTAAAAATGAGGGGTGACAATTGAAAATGAAGGTACAAAGTTTTGTTTGAGAATATCAAACACCAAGATCAATTATTGAGATACAAGTTGCTTTTAATGTATTTCTTCATATTCTAACTTGGCTACTGTATGTAAATTCCTGGGAAGTATAACCATCACTGACCTAGAAGGAAGAACTGCTTGGGGAACGAAAGGTGTATATGCTGTCTCCCTTTCAGCTGCAAGCCGTTGAGCTTTTTGAAACTCTTTCAATACTGCTTGAAAATCTTTAGCAAGTTTAGCATCTGTAATTTTCTTGCTAGCCTGAGAGCAAAAGAACAAATTCACAGTTATAAGCAAAAGGGAGAAGTGTATCCTTTACCTTACCCAAAAAAGAAAAAAGGAGAAGTGTGACACAAGAAGAGCAAGAAAAAAACATAAGGCTGGAAAATGTTTAAAATAAAAACAATTTGTGATGAGAGAAGATGAATACATGATTTGGACATACATATCAAATTGCAGACCCGCAAAGACAAACACAGAGAAGAAGAGCACTTTTTGAAACTTACACTGACATCAACTCGGTGATCTGTTTCGCTGGCTTGCTTAAGTTTTGCAGAAGTATCTTTCACTAATTGCCCAATATGTAGCCTTGTCTTGTGCCTGCAGTTGAGAAATCAGCACAAGTACCAATAAATTTTGAAATTCTTTTAATCTAATGATACCCATTATGGAACTACAACCTAAAAGGTAGTAGGCACCTTTCAGCTCATAAACACATTATATTTGTAGCTGCAGCATTAAGTTGGGATTACAAGCATTGGACTGCAAAGCTAGTATTAATTATCTGCTTAAGATATGATTGAACACGTAATCAAATCCCCAAAGATCAATACATTGCATTAACCCACCCTCCCACCGCTTTGTTACAAAGCCATATATTCACCCTGGGAATAGTGCGAGATACATCCAGACTGTTCAAGCTAAGGCATTTGATAGGAAAACCTTGCAGGGCTATCCCACCTATTCACTCAATTACCTAAATGATATTCTGAAAAGACTGCTAGGACAAAAAGTATCACTATACACATGCAAACATGAAACAATTATCATATCAGCTAATAGCAGCATTGTGCTTTTACTAGATGGATCTGGTCTATGTTTCTTTAACATTTTTTGTGTTCGCTGGGTCATGCTATGATGCATAAAAATTTTCCTATGCAGCTGGTATGAACAGTCTACATCAAAGGATAACAGACGCTGCTGGATTACTCTCCCTCTGCTTGCATTTTCTGGTCTACTAGGATGGACAGGAACGTTGTAGGCACATGAAAAATCCATTGAACAAATGGATGCTTCTTCTGCTAAGATTATCCTTGGTTAAGCATGCTTCATTCAGAGATATCCAGCTGAAACAGGTGATCTTTGTGGATAATTTAGGTTTCCAGATATATTTCCAAGACCATCTATCAATGATTTCATTGGTGGAGCACAAGTGAGAGTAGCATGCTTTTACAGTGTAATGACCATCCTTGGAGTTTCCCCACTTTAGACTATCAGCTGAATCTTCCCTGACTGAGAATCCATCCAATTTGGCAAGTAGATTCAGTAGTTTCCAATCCTGAATATTTCTCCTGAAATGAATATGCCAATAGTTGTTTTTGGGAGATGGTGGAGTCCTGGTCATTGACTACCTGATAATGGCTTGAAAATCAATCATTAGGATGGTTCCTTCTAGCCATAGAACAGGTTCACTTGGTGTATGGAAAATATGTACCTATGGCATAGGAAGGTTCTTGTATCTGATTTTAACTCACTATTAGATCTCTTGTATTTAGAAGGATGTTCCTCTTTTCTGTACTTTTATGGTACCTTCTTGGTACTTTTTTTTAATAACCGTGGTGTCCGAGCTAGGCTGAGGACATGCTTTAAATTTTGAAATTTCTTAAATTTTAAATCTTTAAATTTTTGACCGGGTATGATTGTGTTTTTTTGCCTGCTTTGCATATCCTGAGACGAGGGTCTCTCGGAAATAACCGCTCTACCTACCAGGGTAGAGGTAAGGTCTGTGTACACTTTACCCTCCCCAGACCCACGTTGTGGTATTTCACTGGATATGTTGTTGGTGTCCGGCTAGCTTGCGCGCACCTCGACTAATTCAACCTACTACCTCCCACCGTGGTTCAACTTTACTTACATTCTAATCCCATGGAATGCTACACTCTTATGAAGGCTCGTGCATCTCTGTATTAGCATAACTCATCCTAAGGGATGCTCTATGACTCAATAGGGATAAAAACCTGAAATTTATCATAACTCATCCTAAGGGTCTTCAATATCCATGTGAGTGTACCTCAACTATCAAAATTCTATCAAAATCATGGAATAAAAACCTCAAATTTAACAAAATGTCGATAGAACTCACAATTTCTCGCGTAGCTCGGGGGTATCCTTAGGGGTACCTAGGGTATTAACCAGCCTCTGAAACGTGGAGACAGCTGTGTTGATCTGGAATATTCCTGACGCTACGGCTTGGGTCGGGTCTTGCTTCCCGCCCCGACGGGGAACCACTGATCGACCCGATTCTAGATCTTGAAAGCTCATTTCTTAGAATTCTGATCAAAATTCAGAAATTCAAACATAAAATAACGATTTGGATTACAGGAAGAAGTAATAGGAAAACCCTAAAATTTGGGGTTTGGATAATTTGCAAGGAGATGTCCGGGGATTTGAAGAGGGAAAACTATTAGGTGGTGGTTGCGAAAAAAATAGAGAAAATTGGGCGAAAATGGAGGAAGGAATTGAACAACATATAAAAACCAAATAGCAATAATTTCTTAAAATATAGGTTCAATTAAACATCTTTAGATAAAGTGAGATGGTGGAGTATTTTTTTTTAGACTAAATTAAAAAAGTAAAATGTCTCACACATACAAAATTAATTAATTTTTTAATTTAATTTTGATTCTTTGGATTATATTTTTTCAGCGATGAACTTTGGACTAATAATTGAATGTGGTGTTGTCACCTTATAACATGTCGAGCCGTGACTTAGCTTGGAATCTAATAAAGAGAAGGAATTTAAAGATAAACCTTATGTCTTAAACTTGTACTATAATTTTTTTTAGATATTTTTATTTTATATAATCAATTTCTTTTTCAATTGTTGTTGATTTTAGTTAAGATTTTATTAATTTTATAGTTAAATACTTCTTTCAGCTACATCCAACTTACTAAACACCTTTAACCTTGGAAAGTACCAAACATGTGTGAATTAATTTTTATAACCGTACTAAATATATAAATTTATAATTTCAATTTATAGTATGATGTGACCTAATTAGCTTAAAGTGAATCTTCAAAGGGATTAAAAGAAAATTATACAAAACAATATAGGTAGTAAACAAAATTGAATCAGGTAGAAGGGAATCATCTTTTTCTATCATGTAAATGTTATTATTATTTAATCAATTAAGAAATGAACTTTTACATTAAGTATACATTATTTCTTAGATTTTTATTTTATTATAATATCCAACATTTTAGGTGGTTTAGGTGCATATTGATTGTTACTACACTGTACTCAACAATTAGACTAATTCAAAATCTTTTAATTTCTTTCATTAAACTAACCACTCTTCGTAGAGATGAAAGTAAAATAAAAATATGAGTTGTAATAGGTATGTTTATGCCTATTACAACTCCTATTGTGTACATGTATATATTTCAAAAAAAAAACTATTGCTATGCATTAAAAACTCAATATTATCGCCATAATTTGTATGTCTTCATTTTACATCTCCAATCTGGGTCGCATCAGATATAGAGTCGCTGCTTGGCTAATTGAATACGAAGTCGGTCACTAATTTATTGTATTTTTCATTTGAGTTTTTGGGAGATTTTTGTTCTTGTCTGGATTGTGGGATCCTTCATTTCTCTTCTATTGGCATTTATGTATATACATGAAACTGGTTTTTCCTCTGAAACTGGGATTTCCACTTGCGTTTATGCTAAATCAAAGATTAGCCACCTTTGGGAGGCCAAGAATTCAGAAAGGATTAGGGGAAGTGAGAATTGAACACACACTTATTGTTAGGAGATTTCACTTGCATGGGCATATCATTGAATAAGCACTACGCCATTGCCTTTTAGTATCCGTGTCAAAAGCATGTACAACACCAAACCTTCTCCTTTAATTGCGAGGAAGAGTAGTTGTATTGCAGACAGATATAAAGGGAAAGGGCGTGTTGCATCAGAAATGAAATTATAGGCATTCATGGTGTATGTGTTAACATATGTATTTAGCTGGGAGATATGTATATGCGATTTTGGATATCAATGATTAAAGATACGTGTTTTCTCAAATATTTGATGATGATACCAAAAGGAAACCACATATCCATTAGTATGCTACGCTAAGGTAAATACACATGATAGTTTCACAGATATTAACAGGTAGCGTCATGGCAACATGTTTTAGGCAAACCAATTCTTTAATACAACAACAACATTATTAGCTTCTGGAATTGCACCAAGAAATCACTGCATGTGTTTGCAGTGCACTGCAGATCGAGTAGGGAGAAGAACTGCAGGTCGAGAAGGGAGAATAATTTTGTGGGATCTTTTCTCTTGTTTCTTATTGACTAAAAAACTGAAAAATACAAAAATAGAAGTCTCATATTTATAGTAATGAGACTTAGTAGAATTAACTTCTAACAACAAAGACTAATTTAACTCTAACCACTTCTAACCAACTCTTAACAACTTCTTAACTAACTCTAATTACCTTACACCAACATAATCAGCAGTAGCATTAATCGACAGCAGCTAATTTATTCATCTCAACACCCCCCGTAAGCTAGGTACTGAAACCATTCAGACCTAGCTTGGACAACAAATATGCATGATGCCCTTGAGTCAGGCCCTTAGTTAGAATATCTGCAGGCTGCTCAGCAGTAGCCAAATATAGAGTTGAAACCAAGCCTTGTTGTACCTTTTCCCGAATGAAATGACAATCAATATCTATGTGTTTGGTATGTTCATGAAACATTGGATTTGCAGCTATCTGGATAGCAGACTTGCTGTCACAGAACACTGGAATAGGCAGCTTCAAACTGATATCCAATTCAGCAAACAACCCAGAAATTCACACTACTTCTGCCACAGCTGAAGCTAAGCTTATGTACTCAACCTCTGCTGAGTTTCTTGATATTGTTGGCTGCTTCTTATACTTCCAGGAAATAAGAGGAGCTAAAAAAAAATGAAGTAACTAGTAACTGACTTTTCTGGTGTTGGGATAGGATGCCCAATCAGCATCACAATATGCAGACAAACTGTAAGAGTCTCCTACAGGCATAAAAATCCCCAAACATGATGCTTGCTTGATATATCTAACTACTCTGGTGGCTGCCATCATGTGAGAAGCTTTAGGTCCTTGCATGAACTGGCTCAGACACTGAATGTCAAAATCTATATCAGGTCTGGTGTTAGTTAAGTATAAAAGTCTACCAATGAGTCTTTGGTAACTTGCATGATCCTCCAACAGAGGATCAGTACTCATATCTCCAGTACCACTGCCATTAGTTGCCACCATATCATTCATATACCTGTCAAAGACAACAGAAGTTAGCTTAACATTTAGCTCCATTGGTGATCCAGTTGGTTTGGCTTCTGCCAGCCCCATATCAGCTAGTAACTCAAGTGAGTACTTTATCTGGTGCATCACAATACCACTTTGTTTCTAGCAAACTCAAAACCCAAAAAATATCATAATTCTCCTAAATCTTTAATTTTGAAATGTTGTTGTAATGTAGCCTTGGTTTTGCTGATAAGACTCTCATTATTTCGAGTTATGAGTAAATCATCTACATAGATGAGGACTATGACTATCATATCTCCATCTTTTTTTGTAAGGAGTGAGTAGTCAAAGTGACTTTGTATAAAGCCATATGACACTAAGGCAGTAGTCAATTTAATATTCCAATGTCTTGAAGCCTGCTTAAGCCCATATAATGACTTAAGCAACCTGCACACCTTTCCCTGCCTGTGCGCAAAACCCTGAGGCAAATGCATGTAGACTTTTTCATTAAGATCTTCCTATAGAAATGCATTGAATACATCCATCTAATGCACAATCCAGTCTTTTGCAGCAGCAATTGAAATAACTGATCTCACAATGATCATCTTAACTACCGATGAAAAGGTATCCTGGTAATCAATGCCCTCCTTCTGATTATATCATTTTTCCACCAGCCTTGCCTTAAACCTTTCAACTTCACCTGATGACTTGTACTTAATCTTGTGTACCCATTTGCAGCTTATTTCCTTCTTGTTACTTGGTAGATCAACTATCTCCCAAGTCTTGTTATCTTTTAAAGCATGAACCTCAGTTTTCATTGCTTTTATCCACTTTTCATCTTTTGCAGCCTCAAAATATGATGTTGACTCATGTTCTTCTGAAATCTTAGCTATGAAGCTGTGATAAGACACATACAATCTAACATAGCTAACTGTATCAGCTAGTGGATATGGAGTCTGCATATTTCTTGAACCTGTTGTTGGTTGAATAAAGTCTTTCATCCATATAGGTGGTTTTCTTCCCCTGACAGGCCTCCTCCTTTCCAAAGGTGCATGATTGACAAGTGAATATTGTGGAGACAACACATTTTCAGATTTCACATTCTCAGATAAGAGAATGACATCATTCATTTCACCATTCTCTACTTCAACAACTAATTCCCTTGTGTCTGTTATGGCTTATCCAATTATGAACAAAATGTTCCTTTTTTCCCAGTAGAGCCTTCACATACAACCTGTTCACCTGTAACATGTGTCTATGTATTGCTATCTGTTGATCAACAACATGTGACTCAAGAGTGGAAAAATAGTCTTCATCTGCATCTGAGACTTGCTGCTCTACATCTTAATGTTTGTTTTGATTGAAGGGGAATATATCCTCATAAAAAGATACATTTCGTGTACCCCTTCTGTCTAGTATCATACCCAAGTAATATTGAATTAGTGGCTCTGACATCAAACTTGTCCTTCTTTACTAAGTTGGTGGCATTGCATAAGCACCCCGCACCCCACAACCCTCATATGAGACAATGAAGGTTTTTTCTTAAACAATTTCTCATAGGGTGACATGTTCCCTATTACTACAGAAGGGATCCTATTAATTATATATACTATTTTTTCTACACAATCACCCCAAAATCTTACTGGCAGGTGACCTTGAAACTTGATAGCTCTTGCAACTTCCAAAATGTGCATGTGTCTCCTCTCCACCACTCCATTTTGTTGTGAAGTGTATGGACAATAACTCTTATGTATGAATCCCAGTTGATTAAACAGCTCACTACAGGAACTATTAAAAAACTCATAACCATTATCAGATCTAATACCTGTAACACCCATATTAAATCGTGTTTTGATTATCGTAAACAGATTCTTCAAAACAGTAGTCACATCTGATTTAATGTGTATTAGAAATACCCAACTCCATCTAGTGTAATCATCAACAACTGTGAGAAAATACCTCATTCCATTATAAGTAGGAATTCTATAAGGTCCCCACACATAAAGATGCAACAATTGAAAAGCTACTTCTGACTTACTGGTACTAATAGGAAATAGAAACCTAGTTTACCTAGCCATAGGGCAAACTTCACAGCGCCTTATTGCAAAACTAGACTTATCACCAAAACCATCTACTTTCCTGAGTACACTCATTGGCACATGACACATTCTCATATGCCAAAGTCCTGAATGCAACTCTGTTGTTGTAACTGTAGTTGATGCATGAGCTTGATCTTGTATTAGATCAGAACAACCACTCCTAGACTCTAGCATATACAATCCATCTACTTCTTTACCAATCTCATTCACCTTCCCAATGAAGAGATCCTATAATACAAAGAAATCAGGAAAAAAATCTTGCACAACAGTTTAACTCTCTTGTCAATTTTGAGACTAACAAGAGGTTAAACTTAAAACTTGGCACACGCAATACATGTCTTATAAAATCACCTCCTGTCAACCTGCATCTTCCTGTATGAGTAATTGTTGTTGTATCACCAGTAGGTAATTGAACTTGTCTTGCATTTTCTATTAAATCACTCTTTTCAATCATGTTCTTATCATTCACCATATGCTTATTTTATCCCGAATCCACTATCCAGCTAGAGTTACCTTCCTTATTGAGTGTAATCTTACCTGCCATGTGAACTTTATGTGCATGATGCATTGTTATAAGTAGCATCGACTTCTGAAGATTGGTTCAACATTGTAATCACTTTTTCATATTTTTCTGGAGTACATGTTTTCAACATAGAGCTAAGTTGTTCATGTTGATCATGTGTCATCTGTATTAAACTTCCCATGCTTTCCTGATTATAGGCTTGTTGATATGTGTTACCTCCATCACCATATGAACCATTTGTCCTTGCTACATTCACCTTCTTTTTTCCTTTGAAATCAATAAGATTTCCTATTAGTTTGTAACAACTTTCCCTTACATGTCCTTTGTTTTTGCAATAATCACAATACATCAGTGTGTAACATGTTTCCCTAGTATATCCCTTCATCTAACAAAAATCACAAAATGCATTTGGAATATAGGGCTTATTTGGCCTGTATTGAGGAAACCTACTCACCATTGCCATTAGTTCATGAACTTCTCCTCCAACAGTGCATCTTCCTGTGATCAACTTTTGACTTTCATCTTATGCAACCATAACATATGCTTGATTCACACTAGGAGCAGGTGGCATCAAAAGAATGTGACTCTTTGCTTGGTTGTAACTATCATTAAGTTCCATAAGAAACTTAAGAAGTCTCTTATTTGCTAAATATTGTATGTACTCTCTAGGACTATCACAATCATAGGTAGGTGGTGGTATAATTGAATCTATCTCATCCCAAAGATCCTTCATCCTTGAATAATAACTGGACACAGGCAGGACACCTTGATGCAACGTCGTAAGCTCCCTTTTAACTAATACACTATGGACAAGTTAATTTTATTAAATCTTTCTTTCAGATCTTTCCACACTGCATATGATGTGGATCTATACAGTAAAATACTGCTGAGCAGGCTCTTATTCACATTCCTCATAATCCATGAGATTACCATTGCATTACATCTATCCCATTGCTTCGTCTGATTTGGACCATAGGTGTCTCGCTTGACAGATCTATCAATAAATCCAATTTTGTTCTGCATTAATAGAGTTAATTTCATTGCTCGATTCCACAAAGTACTGAATTTCTACTTGTACATCTCCAGGTGTGTCGGAAGCACTTAAGAAAAGTGGATGATTATGATCGACGATATTCAAACTTACAGTCGAACTTTTATCGACAATCAATGATGCATTCGGTAATGTATTCTCCGTGATTTTTACAATCCTTCAACAATTATGTGAATCTACACTAATATGAACAGATTTAGGTCACACAGTCCACAAATTCAAAGACTAACATCTGCGATTGACGACGACTTAAAAATACACTGAATTCCTCAATATCTAGCTTCGATCTATTGGAAAATGCCTCGATTCAAGCAATATGAGGCTCTGATACCATATTATCTTATGGAATTGCACCAACAAATCACTGCATGTACTTGCAGTGCACTGTAGATCGAGTAAGGAGAAGAACTACAGGTCGAGAAGGGAGAATGATTTTGTGGGAGCTGTTCTCTTATTCCTTATTGACTAAAAAACTGAAAATACAAAAACAGAAGTCTCATATTTATAGTAATGAGATTTAGTAGAATTAACTTCTAACAACAAAGACTAATTTAACTCTAACCAACTCTTAACAACTTTTTAACTAACTCTTACCAACTTTTTAACTAACTCTAACTACCTCACACCAACATAATCAACAGTAGCATTAATCGGCAACAACTGATTTCTTCATATCAACAAACATACCTAGTGAAGTCTCCCAACGTGGGGTAAACCAATTCATTAATAGAATGTTCTAATTAGTTCTTCTGTGTGCTCCGACTTATAAGTGCCCAAAATTCCAAAATTTATTTACTATTAAAAGACCATGATATACACGGTCAAGATACCGCGTATATCACTTTGGTAATATTGTAAATATGTTCATAATTAGTAGAGTTCTTGTACATGTATAATTATGGTAGTAGTCTTGTAGTAGGAAAGACTATTAGACTTGTATTAGGAAAATGTAGATTTAATTTCCTTAATTAGATTTTGTATATCATGTATATATATACCTTTTCAGTAATGAAAATAATCAAGAGGATTATTCTCTTTCATGGTATCAGAAGTCTAGGGCAAAATTTCCTTCTCTAATTTTCAGCTTCCGCCGCCCCTCTTCTCGATTTTCGAGCTCTGAGCACCAACTTTCTCCCAAATTTTCTTCCAAATTCCTAATTCTCCTCTTGTTCTTTCATCATGTCAACTGCAAAGAACATGTTTCATCATGCCCTTACAGTCTCCAACATCAAGAATAACATCCATATCGTTCTTGAGATGGAAAATGTCCAATACGCGATGTGGACAGAATTATTTAAAGTTAATGCACGCTCTCATCAAGTCATTCATTCACATCACCCCCTCAAAAATAGGCAAGGAGAAGGTGCCTACCACCGATGATGACATAGAGTTATGGACAACTTTTGATGCTACGGTACTCCAGTGGATTTATTCCACTATCTCTACAGATCTCTTGCAGACTATTATTGAACCCGATGCTACTACAATGGACATTTGTGATAGGTTGCGTGATACATTCTAAGATAACAAAAATTCCCGTGCCGTGACCCTTGAGAAGAAATTCTCCCACATCAACATGAAGGATTTCCCGAATGTCTCAGCCTACTGTAAAAGGCTCAAGGAGTTGGTGGATCAACTCAAGAACGTTGGTGTGCCCGTCATGAATTATCGTTTTGTTCTTCATATGGTTGCAGGCCTTTCCGAGGCTTATAATGGCATTGGAACGCTTCTTCGTCAAAGTAATCATCTCCCACCGTTCTACCAAACACGTTCCATGCTTATATTAGAAAAGGTCGGCTTGGCTAAAAAGAAGGATACCGGAGCAAATTCTATCATGATGATGGCCACATCCGATGACCCCCACTCATTCTCATACAATTCTAGCCAAAATTATAACAACGGTGGCGGCAAAAATGGCCAAAATAGGAAACGACAGTGGCGGGGGCGTGGTGGCAGTGGACTGGTTGGGCCGCAGAACCACTAGTTGTAGCCTTAGGCCAGTACACAGTGGTCATGGGCTGAGCCAGTGGCTCACAACATAATTTCCAATTTTTGCTCTTAATTGGGCCAGGCCCAATTTACCCAGTAGCAGCCGACAGCCCAACAATCACGGACTGGGCCCTGGCAGTAGGCTGGACTGCTTGGGCCTCGGCCTAGAGGCGGTAATGCATACACTTGGTTTAACTCCTACGGACGCAAATTGGTATATGGACATTGGAGCCACATCTCATATGACGTCTGCACCAAATAATCTCTCGTCTTATTTCAATTTGAGCAAAAATTGTGGCAGTTTTGTTGGTAATGGCAATTAAATTCCTATTCGTAGTTATGGTCACACAAATTTATCTCCCCCGAACCCACCTTTAGCCTTGAAAAATGTCATTTATGCTCCTCACTTAATTAAAAATTTGGTGTCTGTTCGAAAATTCACAACTGATAATTGGGTTTCTGTTGACTTTGACCCTTTTGGATTTTTTGTGAAGGATTTCACAACGGGGATACCTCTAATGAGATGTAATAGTAGGGGAGAGATTTATCCAATCACCACCACCACCACTTCCACAAGTCAAGCCACACCATCAACGTTTGCCGCTCTAGCACCTTCTTTATGACATGCTCGTTTGGGTCATTCGAGGGCGTCTGTTATTTCTTCTCTTAAAAATAACAATTTAATTGAATGTAATAGTACGCGTAGTACTAATATTTGTCCTTCTTGTCCACTTGGGAAACATGTTAAGTTACCGTTTGTAGCCTCTAATCTAGTACTTTGTTGCCTTTTGATATTATTCATAGTAATTTGTGGACATCTCCCGTTTTAAGCTCTGTGGGCCACCTCTATTATGTGTGTATTTTTGGATGATTATTCTAATTTTTTGTGGACCTTTCGTTTATCTAAAAAGTTTCAAGTTTTTTCCACATTCTTAACGTTTAGAGCATTCATCCGTACCCAATTTGAACGGAAAATTAAAAACATTCAATGTGATAATGGAAGGAAATTTGATAATGGGCCGTTTCGAAAATTTTGTAACACTAATGACATCTCTTTCCATTTTTCTTGTCCTCATACGTCCTCACAAAATGGGAAAACCGAAAGAAAAATTCATACCATTAATAATATTGTCCGAACCTTACTAGCTCATGCTTCATTACCACACTCATTTTGGTATCATGCATTACAAATGGCTGTTTAGCTCCTTAACATACTCCCTCGCAAAAGATTAACATATCAATCTCCCCTTAAAATTCTTTATCATAAAGACCCTTTGATTTTTCATCTTAGGGTGTTTGTGTGTTTGTGTTATCCACTTTTTCCGTCCACTACAATTAATAAACTTCAAGCCCGTTCTACCGCTTGTGTGTTTTTGGGTTATCCATTCGATCATTGTGATTACAAATATTTTGATTTATCTTCTAATAAAATCTTAATTAGTCGTCATGTTATTTTTTATGAAACCCAATTTCCGTTTGCTAAATTGTATAATTATGTGTCTAGTTCTTATAATTTTTTAGATGAGGGGCTCTCACTATATATTCTCCAACAGTGGGCCCAACCTGCCCGTGATCATATTCTGCCAGCAGGCCCACTGGCTGCTGACCCAAATGGTCTCGATACAGTTCCAGATTCTCGGCCAACAGGCCCACTGCTTGCTAGCCTAATAAATTCTTCCCCTGACCCAATTTCCCAATTTCCTGATCCAGTGTCTTAGTCAGCAGGCCCATTGCCTGCTGGCCTAAATAATTGTCTCCCAAGTCCACTGTTTCGGACAATATGCACACTGCCTGCCCAACCTCGTCGTCTCTCCGTCCAGTTAATGGGCCAGCAGGCCCACTGCCTATTGGTCAGTCCTGAGCTGACCCGACACCTACCCAAATCACGTCCAATTCCATCTCAAGTCAAGGGCTCATTATTCATAGCCGACAGGGTATTTTTAAACCAAAATGACATTTTAATCTTAATTCTAATGTCACTAAATCACCATACCTCGTAACCTATTGTCTTTCCTTCATGACCCGAATTGGAAAATGGTCATGGATGATGAAAATGCTCTTATTGAAAATAATAAGTGGGAGTTGGTGCCCCGTTCGCCTGGTGTCAATGTTATTCCTTCTATGTGGATCTTTACTCATAAGGAAAAATCTGACGGTTGTTTTGAGAGGCATAAGGTCTGTCTTGTAGGTGATGGCAAAACTCAACAAGTTGACATGAATTATGGAGAGACATTTAGTCCGGTGCTCAAATCGACAACCATTCACATTGTTCTCAGTCTGGCTCTCCCGAAAACATGGGTCATTCATCAGCTGGATGTGAAAAATGCTTTCTTACACGGTGATCTCAAGGAGACAATATACATTCATCAGCCCTTGGGTTTCAGGGACCCCGATCATCCTAACCATGTTTGTTTGCTTAAGAAGTCCTTGTATGGACTTAAGCAGGCCCCACAGGCTTGGTATAAGAGGTTTGCAGATTATGTGTCCACTATTGAGTTTTCTTATAGCAGGTCTGATCATTCTCTGTTCATCTATCATTATGGTACTTCTCTGGCATACATTCTATTAGATGTGGATGATATTATATTGAATGCCTCTTCTGATAATCAGCGTAAGTCTATCATGTCTCTTCTCAGTTCTAAATTTTCCATGAAAGACTTGGGGCCCTTGAGTTATTTTTTAGGTATAGCTATCACATGTCATGCAGGTGGTCTATTTTTATCACAGAAGAAGTATGACACTGAGATTATTGAGAGAGATGGCATGTCATCTTGTAAGTCCTCTTCTACTCCGGTTGATACCAAACTGAAGCTGAGTGTTACTTCTAGCACACGTTACGCGGATCCCACCCATTATCGTAGTCTTGTAGGGACTCTTCAGTAACTTACTTTCACGAGGCCCGATATTACTTATGCAGTGCAGCATGTGTGTTTATTTATGCATGATCTGAGGGACGAGCACATACATGCTCTCAAACGCATTGTGTGTTACATACAAGGAACTCTTGATTATGATTTACATGTATATCCATCCTCCGTCTCTACTCTTGTGTCCTATACATATGCTGATTGAGGTAGATGTCCATATACCAGACGTTCGACCTATGGTTATTATATGTTTCTTGGTGATAACTTGTTCTTTTGGTCGGCAAAATACCAGACTACTTTATCGCAATCCAGTGCGGAGTCCGAGTATCGAGGGGTAGCCAAGTGGTGTATGAGTCATGTTGGTTGCATAATATTCTATTAGAGCTTCACTTTTCTATTCAGAAAACTACCTTGGTCTACTGTGATAATGTTAGTGCAGTCTATCTCTCTGAAAATCAGGTCCAACATCAGCGCACTAAACATATCGAGATGGATATTCACTTTGTTCGCGAAAAGGTAGCTCGTGGACAAGTACATGTCTTGCATGTCCCGTCACGGTACTAAATTGCTGACATCTTTACTAAGGTTCCCTTAGTTATGTTTGAAGAGTTTAGGGACAGTCTCAGCGTACGGCAACCGCCCGCTATGACTGTGGGGTGTAAAAGACCATGATATACATGGTCAAGATACCGTGTATATCACTTTGGTAATATTGTAAATATGTTTCATAATTAGTAGAGTTTTTGTACATGTATAATTATGGTAGTAGTCTTATAGTAGAAAAAGCTATTAGACTTGTATTAGGAAAATATAAATTTAATTTCCTCAATTAGATTTTGTATATCATGTATATATATATATATATTTTTTTTTTCAGTAATGAAAATAATGAAGGGGATTATTTTCTTTCATACTATAATTGTATATTTGATAGAAAAAAAACAAGACTCAGATCTGAAACTGTTTCTTTCAGAATCTTACAATGTTGGAGGTTTCAAAGATATTTTCTAGTTGTTAGAGCCTCGAGGTAGTGATCTGTCCCATTGTTTATTGAAATCTAGTTGATATTGGATAGACTTCAGAAGCACTATAAAAACATAGTTGTGCACTGTGGTGGACGACCATACACTATGAGAAAACATAACTGGGTCAAATATCTATTGGTTTCTTCGGTTCTTTGTATTTTTCTTTGTGGTACTTCTTTCCAAATTTTTTTTCTTAGGGATGTTCTGTTACTGAAACGTCATTCCTCTCCTCTTCGTTGTTAAAATCTTTGGGTCGTCTAAATAGAGAACTGCTGTGAACTTTTGGCAGTTTTCTTGGAAGTAAATATTCATAGATGATTCTATAGCCATGAGTAATCAAGTCATATAAATGTGAATTGTGCGACAAAACCATAATACTAGTCAAAAGATATAAGGTAGCTAAACATATAGTGGATTAGTAGTGTCTTTCCATTGGCAATCAATGTATTATTTGGTACTGGGACATTGTTCTCTTTTTGTCATCTTGATGTTTCATATGCATGAAGCGTATAACTGCTATTCTTTTAGATAACTAAATCATAGGGAAATTCAATTATTTAGTTATTGTATTGATCTTACAGTTCCATTCTTGAGAAAGGATGGATGTCGTTTGTCTTGGCAAATGATGGATAACTTTTGGTCATGCGTGTTAGATTCTTTCAAGTGTGCAATGTGCATTCCCTCCCTACTCTCTAATCTGCCAAGGCAATGATTTTCTTATGCTCCCTTATTTTGTTTGTATTTTAATTTAGTGTTCCACATTTACAGTCTGCACAAGCGAAAGAGTTACGATGGAATTAACTGACAGAACAGTTGGACTGCTTTTGACGATGACTAGTTTGTCCATTTTCACATATTATACCTTATGGGTCATTATTCTGGTCAGTTCTTTTCTCTTGCCTTACAAGATGTAATGACTTTCATGACCTACATTATTATATCGGGTTGATATAAGCATTTTTTCTTTTAACCATTGGTTGATACTGATCATTTTGTGTCCAAGTATTTTCTACCTCAAGAGTATGCAATTCTCATTCCGGTATTTGCTGGAATGGCACTAATCTGCTTGCTGAGCATGTTTATTGGATATGTGATGCTCAAGTCCAAAAAGAAGAAGGCATGACACAAACATGCTAACCCTGCTGCTTGTTGTTTGAATTATATGATAGTTCATAGTTTTGCTCTTGAACAACTTGTTATCTATTCATGTGTACACAGAGATCTGAAAATTCTAGATATGCCTTCTAGTACCACTACATATAGACCTTAAGAATGTATTAATCTCCTTTGGGGAGTCTTTCTCATTAATAGAAATATATATATTGTGTACAATGTAGAATGCTACAACTACCATAATTATACATCACTAATAATTACAAAATATATCATGAATAATATACTAATATTCACTAATACACCCCCTCAGTCGGAGCGGGAGGCGGTCGGATGCTAAAATTGGATCTGAAGTCGAGGAATAGATGTCGAGGTAGTCCTTTACTGAAGATATCTGCATACTGATACGAAGAAGGCACATGCAACACCTTAACATGTCTTATAACAACCTTTTCACGAACAAAATGAATATCCATCTCAATGTGTTTGGCTCGCTGATGCTGAACCGAATTATGAGATAAATATATTGCAGATATGTTATCACAGTACACCAAAGACACCTTACGCAAGGAACACTGAAGTTCCAAAACAAGGTTTCGGAGCCAGCTGTAACATCCCAAAATTTTGGATAAGGATTTGAGCACCTAAGCGTAATAAGTAGACTCGGGCCTCAGGGATTTTATGTGATAGCACGTATGCTAATAAAGAGATTAGTATATAAAATGGATTAAATCCCAGAATAATTTTGGACGTAAGAAGTGTGACGACGGGAAGCGGAAATAAATTTGGTGCGTGCACAAAGAAGTTATGGACTAGTGGAATATTAGAAAATTATGACATTGAGTATATGAAAGTTTTACGAGTCATCAAGATTTAAGTGAATTGGGATCACATAATTAATTATGTGGGTGATTGATAAATTATACGGAGGCAGGTCACTTAATTAATTTAAGTGGGGGACACGTTGGTTGTAAGGTGACGTTAATTTGCATGTTCCCACCACCAAGATTAGGCTAAATGGGATACATCATAATGAGGGTGCGTGATTGCTATCAATTTGGGAGATTTACATATACCAAATGACTAGCGTGTAGGAGAGTTTGAATTGGATATTGCATGAACATGAACCTCAATTTTTCTTGATAATAAATAGCATGTCCAAAGATGCCTTTCTCATATCTTATAAAACAATACCTCTGTTAGGAACTTCTACTTGTGTTCTGGCAAATATGGCCAAGTATAGGTCATAAGGTGATATGATATTTGAAAGCTGAATATATCTCTGTGCTTTGGTGCATTTTATTCCTCTAAGGTGGCATAGCCTTGGATACTGTAGTTATTATTCTAACAAGAAGATATGCACAGAATGACTAAGGTATGTTAAGGCAAATTATTTCTTTCTTTTGGCATGTTCCATGTAACGAAATATAACCGTGATATTGCTCCATAATTTATTCTACTCCTAGTAGTTAAGAATATTCATGTTATTGATTCATGTATTAAAAGCATGTCTAAGTATGTTCCTAAGTCCTTATTAAGGCATACAGAAAAGATGTTAATATTTACGGCGTTAACCGAAGGTACAAGGAAATTATGTCATTCAGGATATTTTATTGTGATTCATGCATTTTTATTTGCATTGCATTCATGTTTTACCCAAGACCGTATATTGGGGACGGGAAATGGGAAACGCAGACTACCTGATCAGCTGGGATATGATAAATGATAAAGCCTATGTGGCTTAATGAATGAAGATGCCTGATTAAGGGCCAATATATATATATATATATATATATATATATATATATATATATATATATATATATGATGTGGAGAGGAAGATGCCCTTGTGTGGCCATTATATATGTATTTATCGCATTATGCATGACATTTAGACATATTATGCCCATAGAGGCCGACATGAAATGATGCCCACAGAGGCTATTATGGTAAGGAAGATGCCCAATGGGGCCGATGTATATGTATACCGCATTGTGCATGACATTTAGGCATATGTGTTAGGGCCCTCGGAGGTATTTACTGTTAGTCAGTTGTTTCGGTTTCAGTTGTTGTTATATCTATGTTATACTATTGTTCATGCCTGACATACTCAGTACATCAGTCGTACTAACGTCTCTTTTGTCAGGGGACGCTGCGTTTCATGCCCGCAGGTTCAGTTAAAGAGGGTGACGGTTCACGGTAGTAGGTTGCTGGTTCAGCTGATATTGGAGCACTCTATTTGTTTCAGAGTTGCAGTTGGTCGTGGTACAATATTTTTGCATCCGCATATGGGTATGGCAGGGTCCTGTCCCATCCTTGTGATGTCATGTATTCTTTAGAGGCTTGTAGACATGTGTCATGTGGTTAGTTGTCATGTGTGGCATTGTCAGCCTTGGTATGGGTATGTATGTATGAAAATTGGATTTCTGGTTAAGATTATCTATAATGTGTTTCGGCTTAGTCCGTATTTAATTATGATTAGGTGTTGGTTGTACGATTGGAGGTACCCGGCGAGTGGAGTCCGGGTGCCTGTCGCGGCCCTCCGGTTTGGGTCGTGACACCAGCAGATCTCAGTAATAACATTAGCAACGCCTCTATACTCAGCTTCTGCACTCTAATGGGATGGGGTGGCTTGCCTCTTGGTAGACCAATAAATGAGATTATCCCCTAAGAACACACAGTAGCCGGAGGTGGAGCGTCGCGTGTTCGGACAACCAGCCTAATATGCATCCGTATATGATAATAATCAGGTCGGTACATAGGGGTATAGATGCAATCCATAATCAAGAGTGCATTTAACGTATCGAACGATACGTTTAAGAGCAGTAAAATGAGGCTCCCTGGGAGCATGCATAAACAAACACACCTACTGAACGGCATAAGCAATATCAGGCCTAGTGAAAGTAAGATAATGTATTGCACCTGTAAGACTCCTATAAATAGTAGGATCGGATACTGGATTACCATCAACAGCATTGAGCTTCGACTTAGAGTCAACCGGAGTGGGCATGATCTTGCAGTTCGCTATTTTAGCCCTGTACACAATCTCCTCTACATACTTACGCTAGCACAAGAATATAGTATCTACAGATCTAGTCATTGAAATACCCAATAAATAACTTAATTTTTCCAAGTCAGTCATAGCAAATTCGAATTTAAGTAGATCAATGATCTCATTTTCAATACATCAGATGAGACAGTAAGCATAATGTCATCCACATATAACAACAGATAAGAAATGTTACTACCTCGATGAAAAATATAGAGAATTATCACACTTGCTGCATACAAGCCCAATCTGCATTATGTAATTAGCAAAACATTCATACCATGCTCGAGGGGCCTGTTTCAAATCATATAGCGACTTGCGGAGACGACATACATAATGAGGGGCCTCTGGATGGACAAAGCCTGGCAGATGGTGCATGTAAACACTTTCATGTCCCCATGTAGAAACACATTCTTCATATCAAGCTGTTGAATCGATCAATTTTTACCCATAGCAATGCTCAGAACCGTGCGAATGGTAGCCGATTTAATAACCGGACTGAATATCTCACCACAATCAATACCCTCTCATTAATTAGTACCATTAGCCACAACTCTCGTATTATATCTCTCTAAGTCACCATTGTCTCTATATTTGTGATGAAAAAGCCATATGTATCGGATCACATTCACCCCGTCCGGTCTAGGAACCAAATCTCAAGTATGTTGTTTCGTTAAAGCATTAAATTCCTTACGCATGGTCGTATTCCAATTTGGGTCAAGTTTGTCTAATTTGGGGTTTTTGGGAATTAGAGATATGGTTTGTGTAGAAAGGTTAAAATGGACTTTGGGTTTGAAAATCCTGTGTTGGGCACATGTTTTCATATGATGCGTGAGAGCATGGGTAGGTTGGGATTTTATGTGGGGTGACGGGTCAGAGGTATGGGTGGCAGTGACGGTGTTGGTTGGGGGTTGGGTTTGGGTTTAATGCGTCTGGGCAGGAACAGAAGCAGAAAGGTGTCGGGTAATGTGGCCAGGGTATGGTTGATCGAGGCTCAGATCTAGTGAGGGGAGGCATCGATTGAGATCGAAGGGTAGTGGGTGGGTCGGTGTCGGGGCTGGTGGTGGTGACATTGATGGGCTATATGGTGACTGGTCGACAAAGTGGTGGGTAAGTGACGGTCGGGGATGACTGGTGTCAGACTAGTGGGGACGACGGGACATCGACGATTGGTTCATTGAGAGAGTCTGATCGGAGTGAAATGACGGTGGTGGAGAGGTGGGTAACAAGACGGTGTTAACGAGAGGAGACTAAGCAGAGGCAGATGGTATGTTGGCTGCTGCCGGAACAGTGGTAGCTTGACTGAGGACGAGGCAGACAAGCGGTGATATGTCGGACTCGTCTAGAAAGGTGTAATCCGTATTCCGGAATTTTTGGATGTTTGCAAATGGGAAGATTATTTTGTCAAACATAACATGACGTGAGACGGTGATTTTGCATGAAGATAAGTCATAGCACAAATAGCCCCTATGATTGGGTGGGAAACCTATGAAGACACAAGGAGCGACACGAGATGCTAATTTATGGGGAGCAGTGGAGGCAAGATTTGGGTAGCAGAGACATTCCAAAAATTCGAAGGTGATCATAGGAGGGGATCCGATGGTATAAAATTTTGGTGGGTGTCTTATTATGAAAAGTTATTGTAGGTAAGATATTAAGAATGTATTCTACCATTTTGACTGCATAGACCCAAAATGAGGGAGGGAGAGAACATGAAAAAGGATTGTACGAACCATATTATTTATAGTGCGGATGATTCGTTCAGCTTTTCCATTTTGGGAGGAGGTGTGGGGACACGAAAAATGAAAAATCATGCCATTATTTTTGCAAAAATTGTGAAACGAGGAATTATTAAATTCACGATCATTATCACATTGGAACGATTTGATGTCTTTTTCGAACTGTGTTTTGATATAGACACAAAATTCAAGAAACTTGGCAGAAATCTCAAACTTAAATTTAAGTGGGTAAACCCAAATAAAGTGAGAAAAATTATCTAATAAAACTAGATAGAACTATGACTCAATGAGCTAGTAATGGAAGATGTCCATAAATCTGCATGAATAATGTCAAAGGGAGAAAACGTAACACTTAAAGAAGACCGAAAAGGAAGGCGAACATGTTTGCCTAAAGGACAAGAAAAACACTGTTGGGCAAGTTTTCCATTATTGCAATGAATTAAATTATTGTTTCGAAGAAAATTAAAAATAGAAGCTCCTGAGTGTCCAAGTTTATTGTGTCAGGTTGACCAATAGATTATTGCTAAAGCGGTGGGAGAAGAGACACAAACAGTTAAAGATGTGGGAGGGGTGACACTGGCAGCGGGCGTGGATAGGAAAGGATAAAGGTCCCCCTCATTATTTCATCTCGTAAGGAGTTTCCCGATACGTAGGTCCGTTACAGAAAACCCAAACAAGTCCAAAATTAATTGATACGAAATTATCCGTGGTAAATTTCTAACGGAGATTAGGTTCTTGATAATATTTGGGGCATAAAGGACGTTATTTGGGGAGATATGGGGATGCGGTGATGGGGTTAGTGTGTGGCCAGACATTTGAATTGGAATGTGATGACCACTTCCAACCATAATAGATTGTGGAGTTGAGGAAGATTACCAGAATTGTTGGTGAGGTGAGACGTGGCGCCCGTATCCATATATTTCTCAGTTTAGAAAGATTACCAGAATTGTTGGTGAGGTGATACGTAGCGCCTGTATCCATATACCACGCATTATCGGGTTGCCGATGAGTCAATGTGACGAAAGCCTGGCCCAAATTGAATTGGGGAAGGCCTGAAGCGGACTACTAGGCTCAAGGAAATTAGGCCGGATGGTTGTGGCCCATCAACTGATCTGGGGCGGATTGCTGGGCTGCTTGAGGTTGGGCCCGAAATTGGATGCCAGAAAGTGGGCTGTTTGGTTGCCAGAAGCTGGACCGCAGTTGTAGCCCTAACTGCTGATAGGCCGCAGCTGCAGGAAACACTAGGCTCTTGCTGGAGGCCCAGTTTCCATCCATCTAGCCACTGCCATGAAGATTCGCTGCTGCCATGAAAATTTTCGGAGAGTTGGTGAGAAAAAAATTAGGGGGGGGGGGGGGGGGGGGTTCGGGACGTATACGAGGTGTATGTGGGGCCGTATACGAGGTGTATAACGACTTAGGGAGGTTGTATACGTGCAGTATATAGTGGCATAAGGGGTATATCATTCGTATACATGGTGAATATCGGCGTATATAGGTTGTATACGATGGGTATACGACCTGTTGAAGATACATGGAAGGTAAGAGGGTTGTATATCAGCGTATATCAGAGGTATACGGGGGTATTAGTGTATGTGATTGAGCGGAAGAAAAAAGAAGAGAACCAACTTTTTCCGGAAGGAACTGTTTTGGCCGCCGACCGAGGAGAAAAAAATTCAGATGGGGGGTTGGCGACGGTAGATAGGAGGAGGAAAAATTTAGGGTTTAGGTTTTGGCTCCTGATAACATGTAAGAATATATTAATCTCTCTTGGGGAGTCTTTTTCATTAATACAAATATATATAGTGTGTATAATGTGAAATCCTAATACAATAGGAATTCTATAACTATCATAATTATACATCACTAATAATTATAAAATATATCATGAATAATATACTAATAATATTCACTAATATAGACAACAAGCTCTATTTTATTTGTAGCTTTTTAGGAATGTCTGTTACCTATAACAACTATTCATTAGTTTATATATCGTCGTTCATGACTTTGAAGAACTCAAGAGGGGGTTAGATTGAAAAGTAAAGAGGCCCCTGCCATTAAAAAACTGACTATATTTTGATAATTTTTAGAAGTTGATGTTTTCACTTTTGGTGGGGGACTGGAGCATCTTTTCTTTGTTATTCATGATTAAGCAATCTCATCTTTTCATCGTTTGGTCAGTGGGATAAAGGATTATAATCTACTTTGGTACTTGACTTAATTGTGCAAATATTTTTTACACCATCAATGCATAGAATTTAAACTCTTTTACTATTGAATGCAGACCAATACTCGCAATCCGTTCTTTGAAATTGGAACTTTGTATCTTTCCAAATCCAGAAACATTTGATAGCTCTGATTTCTTTGAGAATAGAGAGACTTTGATTCTCTCTGTTCATTTTATGTACAGTCCTACAATGAAACTGCTTCTCATTTATTGCCAGATGAGATCCAGTTATTTTTCACTAGAAATTGTTAAATTGCTAAGTGATTTTAAGGCATCACATTCCAAAAGGACTGCCCTGCTCTATCACACAAACGAGAAGTAGTACCCTTCTCCATCGACTCCAATGCAGGCAACTTATCACTTGAATAAAACACAAACTCATCTTCTATGTTTAATTTTTCTTTGTTCTTCATGTTTGTCTCGTCCTTTTCACTAGCACTACTGGTAGAATTCTTCTCCACAAGCTCGCGATACATGGATGATCGAAGCAGAAGGCTAAGAGCTGTAGGCGAAGACGTCTTGTTGCATGGACTTAAGGGCATTTTTCTTTCAATTGGTTCTTGGCTCTGAGGAATAGGGGGCATAGTTTCTCTAGTTGGGGCAAAATAATTGGAGCCGAAAGAGAACTGAGGGTCATTAATCGAGTTAATCATGTCATTAGTGTTGGCTTGTATAGCCTGATTTTCTGATCTTAATTCTTGGAATGCCATCTGAGTATTGGCACCTGGTTTTAGCCATCTAATATAAGTGCTCAAGTCGAAATTAGTCACTGCATTAATTCCTCTGTATTCAATTGCAGCAATGTCATAAGCTCGAGCTGCTTCCTCTTGAGTACCTATAAAATAAAACACGAGATTTGAGTTGGCATCCTATTTTAACAGTCCTGATTTGATCAGTGCTCAAAATAATGGGGTGAAAGTACTTACTGTAAGTACCTAAGTAGAGGTATTTGTTACCGAAAACTCGCCCTATTCTTGCTTCCCATCTGCCATTGTGATGATGTCTGAAGTTATATGATCAATTCAAAATCTCTTGTTACTAATGAACAACAGATGGTAAAAGTTTTAGAACAATTGATGAAATGAATTTATTTACCTTGCTACTCCTCTGTATTTAGACACACCTCGGGCGAAACCACTGCTTCTCCTGCATTAGAAGAGCAAAAAGTATGGGTAAGTATTGGTTTTTGAAAAAGTTTTATTATTCTGATTGGAAAACAAGTTGAATAAATACCTTCTTAAAGAGGCTAGGTACTCCTCCTTAGTCACAATTTGCATTATTTCAATTTCCTTCTCATAATCAGATATCTGTAGATAAGAGTTTTCACGTGATATTTCAGTCAAGCAGAGAAAAAATTCCAAGCAAAAGGACCATGAAAGTAACAATATCATACTGGAAAATTAGTGAAAGTTGATGTGCCCCAGTACTTAATTGCAGCCAAATCATATGCTCTGGCTGCAGATTCTTCTTCATCATATGCTCCTGGCCAATGTAAAACACAACATACAAGTAAAATTTCTAGTACCTAAAATTCAATTCTTGAATCAAATAGTGGTGTATAGGACCAATTTTGCAGCACTCACCAAGATAGACTTGTTTTCCTTTCTTTTTCTGAGTCACATTCCACGAACCCTTGTCCCACAAATGAGCCTCATAACGCCCCGTCCATCGATGCCTAAAATCCAAAATAATTATGACAAGCATTTTCGTTTCTTAAATCTAAGTATCCCAAAGAGCAAAGATGTGACTCATTTTTTATTAGTACTACACTACCTGCTAACTCCTCTGAATCTTGAACTTCTTTTGACAGTGGGTGTATGAGCAATAGTTTGATCAACTTTAGATGAGTCCATTTTCTGCTGCTCAGCTTGTTGGCCAATGTTATCATTCAGTGCAACTGCAGGGGGTGACCTTCTTCGCCTTTTCGCGCGTTTCATCTCTGGAATATCATAATCCACCATGGACATGCTTCTTTTTCCAGGGCTCACCAACTCAGTTTTAGCACTTGTGTTCAAATCCATTATTCTTTCAATCTTTGTTCGATGCCTTGCTACACAATGGATGTTGCTGTATTCAGTATATATATTGTATCGAGTCTTTTGTCATTTTGCTTTGTTTTAGTTTTATCTTTCAACAAGCTAATTTTTAAGACAAAACAAACGATGATTTCATGTCAACTTGAGTGTTCATTAGCCAATTTAATGCTATCCTGGATATTAGTTATTGATTTTACATATGGCTTAATTCTTGACTTCAAAAGAATATAAGGAAAAAGCCAAAAATATTGTTAGATACTTTCAAGGTTTTATCTAACACTGACAGCCACTTATTCTTTTTACAATTGTTAACACTTTTATTTATAATCCCAAAATGATAATATTGACATGACGTATATACTATCAAACCTCTTCACAAGGACGTTATTTGCCCGAATATTTTTTGGCTGTTATGGTAAAATATTGTTGTTAAAATCGAGACAGGGACGAGAATTCAACAAGAATAATGAGAGAATTCATTCTATTTTGTATTCATCATAATGACATCTTTATATAGAAAAAAATGATATTCATCTCCTAGTCTTATAATGTAACCCTATTCCAATAGGAATACAAATCATATATTTACCATAATTACAATTGTACCATAAATAGACTAAACTATTATAATTAGACTAGAATAGGGTCTTCAATACCCCCTCAAGTTAGAGCATGAGAGTCTCGAATGCCCAACTTGCCAAGTAAATATTCATGTTGTGATTTTTTCAAAGCCTTTGTAAATACATCGGTCAACTGCTCATTGGTTGACACATGACTGGGAATACTGTACCGGATTAGATTGCGTCCCGGACATAATGACAGTCCATTTCAATGTGTTTAGTCCGTTCATGAAACACCGGATTTCAGGAAATATACAAAGTTGCTTGACTGTCACAATATATTTTAACCAGAGACTTGTGTTCAATGCCCAAACTATGCAAAATTCCCTTTAATCATTTCAATTCACAAACGATCATTGTCATCGATATGTATTCAGCCTCCGCTGACAGACGGGAGACAATATGTTGCTTCTGGGTTTACTATGACACGGGTGAATTTCTGAGGGAGATAAACCAACCTGTAAGTGATTTTCGAGTCAACGGATATCCGACTCAGTCCGAATCACACCGTCCATACAACTACAGATCACAATATTTTCTCATCACTATGGATTGTCTTGGGTTATTCTTCAAGTAACGCATCATTCTGCCTCCGAAGCGCCGCGGCGCCGCAGCTCTAGTGGCTGAAGACCCAATTAGCACCTCGGCGCTCCGGCGCCTCAGCTTCGACAGGGATGCGCCGCGGCCCTTAGCGGCGACTTCCGACTCGTTTCATGTTACACTTCGTACACTTCTTCCTTCGTTTACCAACATGGAATACTTTGTAATTTGACTAATAAATGTTCATCATTCTATATCTCAAACGTATTACATACGTACCAATATCTCTTTCACTGATGAAATTTGCGATACTTGGCACTACGTGTGCACGTGTGTGGAAACAACGTTTTCGACATACGGGCCCCCAATTGTTTGAGTCATAAATAATGGGATATACTTAATTCCACATTAGTAAATTTCCAACACTAATAAGCAGAAAACATCCGTCCACAATGTGTCCGGATCTCTTGCAATGTGTGTAGAATGCACCATCATTTTTCCCTTCACCTCAGTCACGGTAAGGGTTTCTCCCTTGTACGGCAAAAGTTATGGTTTCACACCGGTCCTCTATTTTTTTGTGATTCCTCTCACACTCTTCTTGCACCAGCTTTGAGTAGACCTTGTTCAATGATGACAATAGTTCATGGGCTAGTATGTTCGATCTCACCGTTTCATATGTTCCATCACCACACCCGTGAGGAAAAGATGCACTTTTTCTTCTTCTCTTTTGGCTTCTAGGATCGTTCCTAGATTACACGTGCACTATCCACATGTACAAGTTAGGATCTGTTCATAATTCGCCAATTTCTTTCACAACTTAGTGAGTTTTTTATAGTAATCCACTATGATCCTTCCCTTTTGCTTGCACTCCGCTAGTTTCACATTTAGTTGTTGCATCCGAGGACCGTTAATAATGGTGGATCTCTCTCGGATGCTCATCCATAATTCTTTCACTTCCTCTTTATGTGTAATCATTGAGCGAAGCATCAGTTCAATGATGTTGCGAATTCCCGACACCAACAATGAGTTTATAGTCCACCAATCTTCCAAGTCCAACGACTCTTCGTCCGGTTTTTTAATTGTACCATCGACAAAGTCGAACTTCTTTCTTGCTCTAGGGTTGTACTCATGGATCTAGCTCATTCTTTATAATTTTCGCCCTTCAATTAGACTTGTGTCACCATAATTCCAAGGTTATCATTCGACATAATGTCGCAGGGAGATATTGCTTTTTTTGGATTTTGTTATCTTCACCGACGGTTTCTTTAACGTTATCGCGATTTCTTTACCGTCACTTGCCATTATTCTAGGATTTTGGTGTTCTTTCTAACGTAGCTCTGATACCATATTAAAATCGAGAAATGAACGAGAATTTAGAGAGACAAGAATAATGGGAGTGTATTCATCATAATGGACTCCTTATATAGAAATAAGGTTCTCCCTCTCCTAGTCTTATAAGGTAACTCTATTCCAATAGGACTACAAATCTTATATTTACCATAATTACAATTGTACTATAAATAGACTAAACTATTATAATTAGACTAGAATAGAGCCTTGAATAGCTGTTATAGAGAATATATAATATAATATATAATATAATATATAATATAATATAATATGAAAATCGGTTCCAAAGGAAAACTTGATTGTTATAGTGAAATGGTGTTATAGAAAACGATTGAGAGTACAACTGTATCATCATGTAGACCCTATGTCATGTTTACCCACATTATAAGTACTCTTATAAATCATGACTTTTTCGGGGTGGCACTAATGTGCCTCAAGAGTGAAGAGTGAAGACTAACATTGTCTATAACACATACAAGTTAAAATTAACTGAAATGAAAGTAAGAATATATCCATTTTGTTCCATTTGATCCCGAGTAATTTCAATGTTCAATAATTCTCCTTCAGAAATAAAAAATTGAGGATAACTTGTATCTCATATTTGCAGACAAGTAAATAAAAATATAAAAGAAGTCAAAATAGATCATCTGCCTTTGTCTTTTAGATGTTGAAATCCTTTTAAATGCATTCAAGCTGTTTTTTTGTATTCTTTGATAATCCAAGCAGAAACTTTGTCTTCTTTCATTTAGACAAATGGTTAAGTTTGTTATTTAGCATTTGTAGTTTGGCTGTTTCTTTGGATTCCTCGTCATTGCGAAGGCCATTTCTTATGCTTTTCTTGTCTTTTTTTGTGCAGATTCTGTCTTTGTGCTGTCTCTCTGTTGTGAGAAGCTGAATAATGAGGTCTGGTGGAAATTGATTATCGTTATTTACTATGGAGTGGACATCATAATATTTTCTCACAAGTCCACCGATAATCTTTTACTATGATTTTTGTTGTTGACATCATGATTGTGAAATGTTGTTTGGATTATTGGCCTTTTTCATATATTTTTTTTGTTCAAAGGCAGTGAAGAAAAATGTAGGAGTTGGTCTTTTATGTGTATTAAGACGTACCATTTATATCCTTGTGTGAAACCATCTTATGAATTGTATATTTAACTTGTACACATTTATACACATGATCGAGAATGATGTTGCAGATTGCATGCCTATTTCCAGGACAACTACCTCTAGTTATATTTTTTTTCCAGAAACAACATCTCTACCTCCTAAGGTAGAGGTAAGGTCTGCGTACACTCTATCCTTCCCAGACCCCACTTGTGCGATTACACTGAGTGTGTTGTTGTTGTTGTTGCACCTCTAGTTATATCTTATATATAAGTGATCAAATGTGTAATTCTTTTACAATATACAGAAGTTAAACTCTTAATGGTCAATATTATTTCATGAAAATTATTTAGATCAACCATCTATATAAATTGAACTTAGTAAGAAAATTACGAGGTTCAGTATGCTATTTAGAGCACAGGACTGGTTCCTAGTCTTCTACAACCAAGGTCAAGCCCTCCCCATAGGCGCAACCTAGCAAGAAAATTTGAGGCCTAAAAAAAATACTACTATTGATGTATAAATCATAATTACAAACTGTGTATAATAAATGTATTTTTGAACTTTGAATTGTATAATGATGAGTAATTGCGTATATATGGCATAATTTTTTATGACTGTATGGTAGAATTTATCTATTTTATGGAAGGGTATTGTTAAGGCTTCCTCTGTAAGCATGATCAGCACTTAGTCTTTGGTGTTTGGCTCATTATTGGAAGTTTGGAACTTCTGTTTACTCACTACTGATATTGCTTATTGAATGCTTTCTCTATCAAACCTTGATCTCCTCTGTCTTCTACCTTTACTGACTATATATACCTTATTGAGTCAATGTAAATATCCCTCTGGTACAAACACAAATGATATTTAGAGTTCATAAAACAAGCTAATCTTCTTTACCACTTTTATGATTGGGCACACCCGTGCGGAGCACGGACAACTGCACGGTATAATCAGTGAAGCTTCTCAGTTTTGTAAATGTAACTTTAATTGTGAATATGGTACAGCAGTTCAATTGTTTCCTAATAATGTATTTACTATAGAAAGAAAGTTTCAAACATCATGGTCTGATGAAATGAAGATTATATACGATGTGAAAGGCCAGTGGTGAAATGCATAAGATAAGGGAAGTTTGTTGTCATCGTCGTATTTCCTGAACAAAAAGGTATAAGTAAATCAAAAGTGAAGATAATATATACAGTAACACTGTACCAGAGTCTTTCAGGAACTTAAAGTCTTGAAATCATGAATGCCCATTTACATTGCTCTAAAAGTTGATCGACTTTCAAGCAAGAAAGTCTCATCCATCATGAAGAACCTAAGGAGTTACAACCTACATGCGATGATGAACTTATAAAATCTGGTTAAATGTTAATTGATTATTTCTAACCTGAAAATCTGAAATGTTACAGATAAACTTCGAATTGCGGGAGATGCTGATTGAAGATCACCTCCTCCTGTTAGAACTTGGTCATCCTTTTTAACGAAGCTCCACTTCTCGACCACCAGATTGATATCAAAATGCCCAGCTCTGCAATATGGGAAAGGAACTTCCTGGGTTCATATTAGGTAAAAGTCGAAAGTCATTGATGGATGAGAACACGGATCATGGGTTTTGGGGCACATAAGATACACAGATTTTCAAGACCCTGTCACCTTAACTCTCACTAATTAACTGTTAGGGCAAAAAATTATGAAAACATGTCAATGAACAAATGAATTAATATATCCCAGTGTAAACTTTTTGAAATTGTGTCATTTAGAAAATCAAATAAGAGAAAGAATTAATTTATTTCACTGAGTTTTTTCTTCAAACACTCAAACTGAAAAACTAAGGGTCTCCAACACTATAAAACAACGGAACAACATCTCCAGGCATTTCAGGTCTAGAGGTTTTCATGCCAGTGCCCAAAATCTAGAACTGAGAATCCGTCATAAACAGATTTTCTTTCATATAACTAATCATCCGGCGACATGCCACCTCCTGTATGCAGCATGTTTTTCCAGTATCTAAGTTTCTTCACCAATTACAAGTTGCATCTTTATTCTCCGCCTTCTTAACTCTACTGTCGATAAAAGTCACTTCAAGAACAGAAAGAAGAAAAATAAATTCCAAGAATCTGATGCAGTTTAATACTTCACGTTGTATTATATCTTATGAAACTAGATCCTCTAATTGTCCTTACATTTTGATGGAGCATCAATTGCATAACCCTCTCGGCATCCGCCCATTATCTCCCAGAACATACAAGTCTGAGATAAGGGTATAAACCCCTCCATCATTCTCTGGCCTCACCACATTCATGACCCTCTCGATCACTCTCTCTGCCATCTCAAATTGTTTATGCAACTTGCACGACGACAAAAAGGGACCCCAAATAACTACGTTAGGCTCTCGTGACATAGTATTGATCACTTCATATGCTTCCCCTAACAATCCAGCCTTCCCAAATAAATCAACCATGCCATAATGCTGAATTGTCGGTCTAAGTCCACACTCTTTGATCATTTTGAAGTATCCTCTACCTTCATCAACCAACCCCACTTGTACACAAGCACTAAGTACCCCGGTGAACGTCAACTCGATAGGTAGCACACCCCCTTGTCTCATTTTCTTGAATATCTCCAACGCTTCGTTTCCAAAACCGTGCTTTGCTGCTCCACAAATTAAAGCAGTCCAAGTTACCACATTTCTATCTTTCATCATATCGAAAACCAGAGAAGCAAAATTCAAGAATCCACATTTAGCGTACATGTCTACTAAACAAGTACCAAGCTCCACATTCAATTCCCAATTATTCTTTACCGCGAAACCATGCACTGATTTCCCTAAAAGCAACCCGATTGAAGTACCCATTTCCGAACAACCTGCTAATATCAGCCCAACGGTCACTTGATCAGGCTTAAGTTGTTCAACAATCACCATTTCTCAAAAAACCGCCACGCCTTCCTCATAATGCCCATTATTCATGTTCCCAGCAATCATAGCCGACCACGAAGCTAGGTCCCTCACAGGCATTTCATCAAACATCTTCCTCGCTCTTTCAACATCCCGTGATCGAGAAAAACACGTTATCATGGTGTTCCACGTGACAATATTTCTCACAGGCATTTCATTGAACACCTTGCGAGCATGCTCAAACGACGTTCCGACATACACGTTTAGCAGGGATGTGGCAACATAGACATGGATATTAAAGCCTAATTTGAGGAGATGGACATGGAGGTGGCAAATGAAGGGAAGGTTGCGCAAATGGGTGCAAGATTTAAGTGTGAAAAGAATGGCGAAACTGTCGAAGGGAATGGCTTGGCGCTGCATTTGGGCATAGTGTCAAGGCTCTTTGAGGTGATTTTGCATTTTTAATAGCAAAAGACCATGAACTAAAGGTTCTTAATAATAGATTTGTGACCATAGCTTTGATTTTCCTTCCATCTAAGGCTTTGGCGCAACAACGGTAGCCAAAAACGTATCTCTCTCCCTCTCTCTCTCTATATATATAAATATCTATAAACAATCATTATTAGGAACAAATGTACTTGAACACATTTATATTATTAATAAGATTAATATTTATCACATTTGCGATTATTGAACTATTATTTAATTATTTGTAATTATTCATTAAAGTGCATCCCTTAAGCTTACGTTGTCATTAATAGAGTGAGATATTGATGATAGAGAGTAACTCTAAATTAGCATCGACTAATGATCATCGAGAATGGGATATCGTTGATATGTTATAAGTCGACATGTGATCTGCATCACATTCTTAGATATTGTAGTATGTCTCACATGTTATTAGTAATGGTTACTAGTGATGGACACATGTGTAAGATGATATTAATCTCCATTGAGGAGTCTTTCATTAATATCAAGGTATATATAGAGTACAATATTTATCCCTTATACAATAGGAATCCTAAGCCTATACAAAAGAGGAATCCTAGTCTTACCATAATTATATTTACACAATATATGAAAATATTCTAATTATGGGTAGGGAATATATTTACACGTTTACACACCCTCGGTCGGAGGGGAGGAGGCGAGCACGAGGCTGCTCAAGTCAAGAAATAAGCCTGCAGGAAGTCCTTTGGTAAATATGCAGATACCGATAGGATGATGGAACATGTAACACTCGACATGGCCTAACGCAACTTTCTCACGAGCGAAGTGTAGGTCTATCTCAATATGCTTGGTTCACGATGTTGAACGGATTATGAGAAAGATAGATGGCAGAGATGTTATCACAATACACAATAGATGCCTGACGCAAAGGACACCGAAGTTCTAACAAGAAATTTACGAGCCAACAAATCTCGGCTACTACATTTGCAACGCCTCTGTACTTTCGGCCTCGGCCTTTGGGCGAGATAGGGTAGCCTGCCGTCAGCGGACCAAGAAATCGATTATCCCTAAGAAAACACAAAAGCCGGAGGTGGAGCGTCGCGTGTCCGGACACCCTGCCCAATCTACATCCGTATATGAAAGCAACCTGTCTGGTGCAGAGGGATATAGGTGCAAACCATAATCAAGAGTGCCCTTAATGTATCGAATGATACGCTTAAGAGCAGTGAAATGAGACTCCCTAGGGGCATGCATGAATAAGCACACCGCGAACAAAGATAAGCTATGTCTGGCCTGGTGAATGTGAGATACTGAAGTGCACCTGCAAGGCTCCTATACAGAGTAGGATCAGAGACTGGAGCACCTCCATAGCACTGAGCTTAGATTTGGAATCAACTGGAGTAGGCACCTCTTTGCAGTTCGTCATCTTAGCCTTGTACACAATCTCTTCTGCATACTTACGCTGACACAAGAACATATGATTGGCAGACATGGTCACTGATATCCCCAAAAAGTAACTCAGCTTCCCCAAATCAGTCATTGAAAATTCGGACTTGAGCAAGGCAATAATCTCATTTTCAATCCGTCGGAGGAGGCAGTAAGAACAATATCATCCACGTAAAGTAATAAGTAAGCAGTGCTACTACCTCAATGAAAAATAAAAAGTGATGTATCACTCTTGCTGCATACAAACCCAATCTGCAAGATATACCTGGCAAAGCGATCATACCACGCACATAGTGAGGAACTGCTGGATGCGTGAACCCTGGTGGCTGATGCATGTAGACTGTCTCTCTCAGATCCTCATGTAAGAATGCATTCTTCACATCAAGCTGATGGATCGGCCAGTGTTTGCCTATGGCTATGCTCAAAACTGTGCGGATGGTAGCCGGTTTGACAACCGGGCTTAAGGTCTCACCACAATCAATGCCCTCCTGCTGATTTGTGCCATTAGCCACAAAACGGGCCTTATACCTCTCAAGATCCCCATTGTCTCTGAACTTGTGACAAAATAGCCACATACAACGAATGACATTCACCCCCTCAGGTCTAGGTACTAGATCCCACGTGTGCTGTTTAGTTAAAGCATTGAATTCATCATGCATAGCCGCATTCCAATTAGGGTCTTATTTGGCCAATTTTGGATTCTTTGGAAGTGGAGAGATGGTTTGGGCAGACAAGTTGAAATGGACTTTGGGTTTGAAGATTCCATGCTTTGAACGAGTTTCCATTGGATGGGTAGGGACAGTGGGTGGCGGAGTGGTGTTTGAGACGGGGGGTAAAGTCGGATAAGGAGAGGGTGGGAGCGAAGCCGTCGGAGGTGCCGCGGCTCCTGGATCGAGAGTCGCGACGCTAGAAGGTTGACATGCTTCTCTGAAGTTTGGGTGCCGCGGTTCTGACGACGGAACAGAGGATGTGAGTTGTTCGATTATGAGGGGAGAGATGGCAGACTCGTCAAGAAATGAGTAGTCCTGTTTTTGGAATTTTGGAAGATTCGAAAACGGGAATGTGGTCTCGTCGAATGTGACGTGACGAGATATGTGGATCTGACGAGTCGACAAGTCATAGCATAGATAGCCCCTATGGTTCGGCGGGAATCCTAGAAAGACACATGGAGTGGACCTAGGAGCGAGCTTGTAAGGCGGTGGAGCTAAGGTTGGGATAGCCTGCATAACCAAACATCCGTAGATGATCATAAGAGGGGATTCTATGGTAGATGATTTCGGTAGGGGTCATATTGTGAAGAGTGCTAGTAGGGAGAATGTTTAGAGTGTATTCGACATTTTAGCAAAGATAGACCCGAAGGGTGGAGGAGGAGGCATGAATCAATAGGGTGCGAATCATATTGTTAATGGTGCGGATGATTCTTTCAGCTTTACCATTTTGTGGTGAGGTGTGAGGGCAGGAGAAGCGAAAGACCATGCCATTATTGGTACAAAAGCGGTGAAACATAGAGTTATTGAATTCACAACCATTATCGCACTGACATGACTTTATGCCTTTTCCAAATTGTGTTTGAATGAAATTGCGAAACTCAAGAAATTTGACAAACACTTCCGATTTAAATTTAAGAGGGTATAACCAAACGTAGTGTGAAAAATCATCAAGCAACACAAGATATAATTTATGACCGAGAGAACTAGGGACAGAAATGTCCATAAATCGGCATGTATGATATCAAAAGTAGCAAATGTAACACTAGTAGATGATTTAAACGGAAGACGAATATGTTTGCCTAAAGAGCAAGAAACACAATTTTGGGCAAGTTTCCCATTACAAGTAATGAAATTGTTGCCTCTAAGAAAATTAAAAACTGGGACTCCTGGATGACCAAGCCTATTATGCAGGTTGAAGAAGAAACAGCCGCTAGAGTGACGGGAGAGCAAGATCTGGCAGCGGAGGTGGAAGTGAATGGATAGAGATCCCCCGTGCTATTGCATCTTGTAAGAGGTGTCCCTGTATGAAGATCCTTTACAGTAAAACCAAAAAGGTCAAAATCCAAAGAGACAGAATTATTACGAGTAAATTGGCGGACAAATATGAGGTTCTTAATCATGTGTGGGGCATATAGGGTGTTTTTGAGGGAGAAGGGTGGATGAGGAGGTTGTGTGTATGAGGTACCATAACCCTTAACTGGAATGCGTTGTCCACTACCAACTGTAACATATTGAGGATGCTTTAAACAAAACAGTTTAGGAATAATACCTGCAGACTGGGTGACGTGAGATGTGGCGCCTGAGTCCATGTACCAAGTATTGTCGGTCATTGCATAGATAGGTGCCGAACGCGCTGACCCAACTTCGGTGGGTGTCATGGGAGGAGGCTGCGGGACTGACCTTGCATGAAGTGGGCTCTTTGTGGGCTGAGCGGGGCCTAATAAATTGGGGTAAGAATCACGGATTGTATGGTCGCTGGTCTTGGAATGGACTTGGCGCCGCTGGCTCAGGCACCGCGGCTCTATCTTGGTAGCCGGCGCTGTAGATGAGCCGAGGCCGCTGACCCCAATTGTTCTGCGATCTCTGTTGCTGTTGTTGCTGTTGGTTTTGTTGACCGCGACCCTTGCCACGACCACGGCCTCCTCTACCGCCGCGGCCTTTTCCACCCTTGCCGCCGCGACCCTGCCGCTGTTGGAAGTTGTCCGGTGGCGTCTGATCTTGGGGTTGCGTGTCGACAGCTAACACTTGCTGGGCGTGCTCATCCTGCTTAGCACGACGGGTTTCTTTGAGCAACAATTGTGAGCGAGCTTTGTTAAAACTCAGTAGCGGATCTGCCTGTTGAATAATGGTGGCCAAAGTATCATATTCGCCCTTAGTAAGGCCAGAAATCATTTGTATCACCATTTTATCGTCAGTGACAGGCGTGTTGATGTTGGAGAGTTGATCCGCTAGAAGTTTAAGCTGCTTGCAGTACTCAGAGACATTGGAGAAGTTTTCAAGACGTGTTTTGTTGAACTGTTCTTCCAAATACACGGCACGAGTGTGCTTGTTGTCCTGAAAAATTTCCTCCAAACGATTCCACAAGTCAAGGGTTGTGGAGTCAGATTTCATGATAGTAAGGAGCAAATCCTGAGAGATACTACCATATATATCCATTGTTTGACACCGGCGTCGAGACGATGCCAGATAGAATCATCAACCTCCATAGGGCGCGGAATAGTGTCATCAATATGGTCAAGCACGTTATAGAGAGATGCATGATTGCGAAAAAGTTCAACCCAGGGAGAATACTGGTTATTTTCTTGATCAAGAATAATGAGAATATGGTTTTTGATGTTAGAAACAGTAAGGACGGGATGAAACGGTGGTGATGACTTTGTGGTGGGATTTGTGGAGGTAGAGGCGTCAGAAAGTGTGGAAGAATCAGGGATAGCCATTTAGAGAAGAGAAGAAAGGAAGAACAAAACCCGAAAAACAAGAAGAAAATTCGGGAGGGCCGCGGCGTAGGAGAGGCAGCCGTCAGTTGTGGAAGAGAAAGGTTTTTAGGGTTTTGTTTATTTGGCTCTTGATACCATGTAAGATGATATTAATCTCCTTTGAGGAGTCTTTCATTAATATCAAGGTATATATAGAGTACAATATTTATCCCTTATACAATAGGAATCCTAAGCCTATACAAAAGAGGAATCCTAGTCTTACCATAATTATATTTACACAATATATTGAAATATTCTAATTATGGGTAGGGAATATATTTACATGTTTATAACATGGATACTTTTGGAAAGTATTGGTATATCCTGCTGATAAACTATTTGTTAGACATGTCTAGAGTGTTATCAGCGTGTGGGATATAAAGCTCCTTTGACTTGAGGTCAATACGCACCTTGTTTACAGAGTAATGTACATTGACCCTGTGCTAAGCTTAAACTCCTTATAGGATAAGACACGACTTGTGTTGGGTACATTATGATATAAATTAAGGTGATAATTGAGCCAAGAATATGATTCATTCCTCGATTGGATATTCGAGATAGCACTCAACTTCTCAGTGATATTAGGTTGACCAAATCATTAGCCAATGCAAGAGACATATTTAGAATATGATCTAATTGTCGACTAATACAGATGAGATAAAGTGATCAAGCCATTTGGATAGACACATGACAAATCCTAAGCTTGATCGAGTGTGTCGCGAATGAAAGGAATTTATCATCTCACGTAAAGGTTATGTTTGCTGGATTCATGTAAACGTACTTCACATATTGAGTTCGTCATACTGCTTGATCTATGATTCAGTATGGACCTTAATTGGATTAATGTCGATATGTGAAGGCCTATAGGGTCACACTATGTCGATTGTCTTTTAGGTCTAAGGATGTATTGAGAGAATATTAAATATTCTATTTGAAATCGAGATATTTAAATTGATAATAACTATGAGATGATTTCTATAAGATGAAAATTATTTAGTTAAATCAAAATTAGATTTTGGATTTAATGTGCTGAATATATATATATTAAACGAAAATGGGAAACGGAAATTTTACGTAAGGCGCCGCGGCGCCTGCTAGGCTGCGCCGACCCGGCAGTGGGCCCAGTCTCAATTTTGGCCCAAGCTTGGAGCCCGACCCTAATCCGTTTTGTGACCTAAAAACCGCTATATATACAACACTAATCTCTAGTTATAAACATACTAAGAACACCAATTCTATAAACTTTCTAGACTTAGAGTCTAGGACGAAATTCTCTCAAACCTCTGTCAAGATTTCCCGACTTTCTTGACAGAGGAATACATCGTAGCATAGTGCTTGCAATCGAAGGGATAGTCGCGTGTACTCCCTAAGTAAAGACTCCAAATAATACAACCTGTAAGTGTTCTTGTTTTATGTTATAGGTTTTGATTGTCATATAACTATCCTAGAAGAAATTGTTGGGGTAAGTAGAACAAAATTTTAAACTTCCGGTGTGCCTACTTATATATTTTGACCCCAACAAAACCCTACAGTGGTATCAAAGCCCAGGCTGGTTCAATGGTTATATAACAATTGAATAACGTAATAATATGGGTTAAACATAAAATTGGATTAAAACAAGGCTTCTTGAAATCCTACATATCTTGATCGAATGTTAACCTTTTGATATCACCCTAAATTATCACCTACGCTAACTCGAGGAAGTCATTCCGTTCTAACTCGAACTAAGCCAAAAGTGCAGATATACGGCTCATTGCATGATGCACTGCGTAGAACGAGTATGAATGAATGATGGTCGATATGTGCGTTATTGATAATGGTGGGTGAGGATAAAGGGTCTGTGATTTGATCCCTAAATTGGATTTAGGGCTCGAACGATTTTAGAAAATCGACACAGAAACGTTTTGTCAGGACGTTGGCGTCGCGACCCTATGGTAGGGCGCCGATGTGCTTGCTAGGGTTTTCAAGGCGGCGCCGCGGCTCCATGGTGGAGCACCGTGACCCTAATGCTTCGTTTCAAAATTTTGGACTTACTAGACAGTAGGTGCCGCAACTCCATGGTGGAGCACCGCGACTCCATGGTGGAGCGTCGTGACGCTAATTCATTTGCAGAAGCCGAAAGGTTTCTGCCCTTGCAGCGCCGTGGCTCCATAGTGGAGCACTGCGATGCTAATGCATTTGCAGAAGCCGAAAGGATTCTGCCTCAGTTGTGCCGCGACCCCACCTGTCCAGAAACAAACAATTTATTTTTTCCAGAGTTTAGAATGTTTGACCCAAGATTAATATTATACAGTATATTATTTGATAAGTATACTATTTATGTGCTAAATGTCAAATTGTTTGTCATTTAAATTACTAGAATTGTGTCCGCAAATACATGTCTGGGTAGGCGGCGCCCAGTATTTGTTAAACCGCTTAATATCATGCTTGGGTAGGTGGTACCCAATATATGCTTAGTCATTTGCATGATAATTAAAATGCTTTTTTGGACATAGCATACTATAGTTGATCTTGGTTAAAACCCTGAATTAAAATGTTCCCTAAAATTTTAATACAAGTCTCATTTGAAATGAACGCGTCGTCCGTTATAATTGATTGTAGTGCAAAATTCTATTCGGCGAGATGAGTATTTATGCCACAACATTTGCTCATAGTCTACGAGGACTCAGACTCTTTCATAGATGCATGTTAAATGTAGAAGTGTGTGATAAACCTTCATGAGTATTTACACCACAATGTTTGCTCTATAAGGCAAAACTCACTTAGATACATAATTGCAGTCGCATAACGGGGTTGACTTGCTAGGCTGTCTTAGCGCCACAGTGTCGGACAAGCCGAGGGACACAAATTGTTTATTTAGAACATTCGGTCAAACATGAGTTATAAATTGTTTGTAATTGGTTTAGAGACCTAGCAGGTTGTGCTATTGAAGTTATCAGCCACAGCAAATGCGGAGATAGCATGAACCTGGATCATGACCCATTATGACCATATTTGATATGAGTCCGTATTCTTCCATGGGATCGAAGAGTATGTTAAAATAGTGGGAACTAATTAAACTAAAGGCCATGTTAATTAGTTAACGAATGTGTTCAATACAAATTATATTCGAGTTTAATTTCAAGTCTATTTGTTTCTTCAGTCGTATAAAATGTCAAATCTATCACTGACAATGTTGGTCGAGACAAACAAGTTGACTGGATCAAATTACCCTGACTGGTTAAGAAATCTGCGATTGGTGTTAAGACTAGAAAGAATTGAGTATGTGTTAGACACAATGTTCCCCACAGTTCCTGCTGAATATTCTGTTGAGTATGACCTGTTTGACAAGGTGACTTATCAGAAATATTTAGACGATGCTATCTCGGCACAATGTGCAATGTTGTCCTCCATGACCTTGGAGTTACAGAGGCAACATGAAAATATGGGCCTCAACGAAATGCTAGAACACTTGAAGAGTCTCTATGACGAAGAGTCTCAGACAATGGAGTATGAACTGTTGAGGGACATTTTCAAGTGTAAGTTGAACGATGGGGGTCAAGTGTCAGCACATGTTCTGAAGATGATTGGGTTAATATAAAGGTTGGCTTCGATTGGAACGAAGCTGCCTGTAAATGTCTCTATCAACCTGATCCTGAATTCAATTCCTGGTTCATTTGAGAATTTTATTGTGAACTTCAATATGAATGGGACCAAGGCAAGTCTTCCAGAGCTTCACACCATGTTAAAGACCTTTGAATCATCTACCTCTAAAGGTAAAACCGTGCTCATGGTGGGCTCTTTTAGCAAGTTCAAACCCAATGGTAAGAACATGCAGAAGAAGGGTAAGACAATTGTTGCACCTACAGTTATGAAACGTAGAGGAAGTGTTCAGAAGAAGGCAAAGGTAGCTTCGGATATGTGCCTCAACTGCAAGAAGAAGAGGCACTGGAAGAAGGACTGCACAGCTCTAGGAGGAGGCAAAGCACTAGGTGCTCCTGGCTCTACTGGACAAGGTATGTTTGTCATTGAAATAAACATGTCTATAGCTCTCACTACTGGGTATTAGATACCGCTTGTGGCTCACACATTTGTAATAATGTGCAGGGTATGATTGACAGCAGAAAGGTTGGACCTTGGGAGGTAGACCTGCGCGTTGGAAATGGAGCACGAGTGGATGTTGAACGCGTGAGAACTTATAGACTAGATTTACCTTTAGGCTTTTGTTTAGAACTAAATAATTGTTATTTTATTCCCTCATTGACGAGGAATATTATTTCTATCCCAGTGTTAGACATTGAGGGATTTTCCTCATTTATTTCCAATGGCAGTTATGTATTGTCTTTTAATGGTTTTGTTTGTGGAAATGCTCCGCTTGTGGATGGTTTGTATGTTCTAAACTGTAGTCGTGAATTTTTCAATGTGCAAAACAAACGAGCTAAGATAAGTATTCCAAGAAACCCCATCTACTTATGGCACTGTAGACTTGGTCATATCAATGAATCAAGGATAGCAAGATTGAGAAAGTTAGACTACCTGGAACCATTTGACATGAAGTCCTATGGTAACTGTGAATCTTGCTTGAGAGGAAAGATGACCAACAAGCCACTTTCTGGGAAAGAGGTGCGAGCCAAAGAGGTACTTGAATTGGTCCATACTGATGTATGTGGGCCATTTTCAACTCAAGCTAAGGGAGGATTCCCTTACTTCATCACTTTTACAGATGATTTCACAAGGTTTGGGCATGTGTATCTTATGAAATACAAGTCCGAAGCCTTTGAGAAATCAGAAGTAGAGAATCAACTTGAAACAAGTATCAAGACCCTTCGATCAGATCGAGGAGGTGAATAGTTAAGTAAAGAATTTCTGGATTACTTGAAGCTTCATGGAGTCCAATCACAATGGACACCTCCTGGAACGCCACAGATGAATGGTGTAGCTGAAAGGAGAAATCGAACCCTATTAGATATGGTTAGATCCATGATAGTTTCTCAGCTCTGCCAACATACCTTTGGGGTTATGCATTGCAAAACTCAATTTATATTCTGAACAGGATTCTTTCAAAGTCAGTAGAAAAAACTCCATATAAGATATGGAATGGCAAGAAGCCAACACTTAAACACATGCGACCTTGGGGGTGCCCTGCATATGTAAAGAATATTCTTACTGACAAGTTGGAATTTAAAAGTGAGAAATATTATTTTGTGGGGTTTACTATTTCTATCTTCCTGGAGAACATAATGTCATTATTTCCAGAAATGCAGCTTTCCTTGAAGAAGACTATGTCTACAAGGTATAGAGCTGCAATAAGATAGAACTTGAAGAAATTCAAGAACCACAAGATAACACAAAAGTTGAACTTTTGTCAAAAGACCTAGACAAGGATTCAGTGGGAGTATTTGGTGAAGATTGGGTACTTAGAGTACACCCTTCAGCCAGTGGGAGTGCTGTGAGAGATAGTGCAGAAATGCAAGGCTCTCATACACAACCAATGGAAGATGATACAAAGGTTGTACATCATTCCATTCAGGAAATACATAAAAATGACATTCCTGAAAGCTCTCAAGGTGATGGATTGTCTAGCACACAAAGACCTTCTTACAATCAAAATGCAACAAACACTGAAATGCAGAATAATCAACTCTGTAGGACTACTAGGACTCATCATCCGCCTGAAAGACTTAATCTCCTTGTTGAAACACACTATAAGATAGATGTTCCTGATAACGATGAGCCTACAACCTATAGCGAAGCTATGTTAGACATTGATTCACAGAGATGGCAAGAAGCCATGAAATCTGAGATTGACTCGATGTACATCAATCAAGTTTGGAACTTGGTTGATTTGCCAACAGGGTTAGACCCATAGAATGCAAATGGGTCTTCAAGAAGAAGATTGCTGCATATGGCAAGGTACAGACTTATAATGCAAGATTGGTAGCTAAAGGTTATAATCAACAGCCTGGGGTCGATTATGATGAAACCTTTTCACCTGTTGCAAAAATTAAGTCCATTCAGATTTTGCTTGCAATAGCCGCATACTATGATTATGACATTTGGCAAATGGATGTTAAAACTGCTTTCCTCAATGGTAACCTAATTGAGGAGGTATATATGATACAACCTGAGGGTTTTACATCCAAGACTAAGCCCAAAGCAGTATGCAAGCTACAGAAGTCCATTTATGGACTTAAGCAAGCCTTAAGGAGTTGAAATATTTGCTTTGACAAAGCAGTCAAATTATTTGACTTTGTTAGAAGCAAAGAAGATCCCTACATTTATAGTAAGCACAATGAAGGGAGTATTGGCTTCATTGTTATATATGTAGATGACATATTAATAATGAGAGATAATAAGACTCTTATGGAATCAGTCAAGGAATGGTTATCCAGCACCTTCATGATGAAGGACTTGGCTGAAGCCTGCTATATTCTTGGAATTAGGATCTATAGAGATATACCTAATAGATTGTTGGGTCTGTCACAGTCCATATACATAGACAAATTGCTAAGATGATTCTCTATGGAAAACTCCAAGAAGGGAAGTCTTCCTAGGGGTCAAGACATCAAGTTATCAAAGAAGGATAATCCTTCTACTGTTGCAGAACTTGAACGCATGAAAAGAATTCCATATGCTTCAGCTATAGGATCTATCATGTATGCCATGAGCTGTACGAGGCTAGATGTGCCCTATGTACTTCCAAATTCCAGTAAAATCCTGGGAAAGAACACTGGAAAGCAGTCAAGAGTATTCTTGAGTATCTTAGACGAACTAAAGAATATTTCTTAGTCTACGGTGGACAAGAGAAGCTAGTGTGTACAGGGTACACTGATGCTAGCTTCCAGACAGATCTTGATGACTTCAAATCTCAATCTGGATATGCCTTCATTTTCAATGGCGGAATAGTGAGTTGGAAAAGTTCCAAGCAAGCTACAACTGCTGATTCGACAACTGAAGCCGAGTACATTGCTAGATTGGAAGCTGGTAAAGAAGCTGTCGCGATATCTAAGTTCCTGAAGGAACTAGGGCTTGTTCCAAGTTCCATTTGTCCAATAACGATTTATTGTGACAACACTGGTGCGATTGCGCAAGCTAAGGAACCAAGATCAACAAACAGAAATAAACATGTACTGAGGAAATACCACATACTCAGGGAGATAGTGCTGAAGAAATAAGATTAGACTATGTTCCCACATATGATAATGTAGCTGATTTGTTTACTAAACCATTAATCTTAGTTAAGCATAATGGTTATTTTGAAAATATGGGTATTAGATACATCGGATATTGGCTCTAGGCCAAGTGGGAGATTGAAAGTATGTATGTCCTAGAGACAATCATTATTAGGGACAAATGTACTTGAACACATTTATATTATTAATAAGATTAATATTTATGGCATTTGTGATTATTGAACTATTATTTGATTGTTTGTAATTATTCATTAATGTGCATTGAGAAAATATTAAATATTTGAATCGGGATATTTAAATTGATAATAACTATGGGATAATTTCTATCGGATGAAAATTATTTAATTAAATCAAAATTAGATTTTAGATTTAATGTGCTGAATATATATATATTAAACGAAGACGGGAAACATAAATTTTACGTAAGGCGCCGCGGCGCCGACTCGGCAGTGGGCCCAGTCAGACTAGCCTACTGCACCTCGGTTTTGGGCCAGGCTTGGAGCCCAACCCTAATCCATTTTGTGACCTAAAAACCGCTATATATACAACACTAATCTCTAGTTATTAACATACGAAAAACACCAATTCTATAAACTTTCTAGACTTAGAGTCTAGGACGAAACTCTCTTAAACCTCTTGCCAAGATTTCCTGGCTTTCTTGACAGAGGAATACATCGTAGCATAGTGCTTGCAGTCGAAGGGATTGTCGCGTGTACTCCCTAAGTAAAGACTTCAGCTAATACAACCTGTAAGTGTTCTAGTTTTATGTTATATGTTTTGACTGTCATATAACCATACCAGAAGAAATTGTTGGGGTAAGTAGAACAAAATTTAAACTTCCGTTGTGCCTACTTATATGTTTTGAACCCAACAAAACCCTAGCACATATATATATATATATATATATATATATATATATATATATATATATGTGCGTGTATATATATATAGAACAAACTTTTAAACTTCCGTTGTGCCTACTTATATGTTTTGAACCCAACAAAACCTTACATATATATACTCCCTCCGTCTCAAAATATTTATGGCTTTTTTGGTTTACACGCCTCCTTATTTATGTTTAAATTGTAACATATCTCTAATGTTTATTTTATTTATATGTCTTCTTCATTAATGATAAAGGATAAAATGGAAAAATATAATTAATTATGTCTTGAACTTTTAAAATGAAAAATAATATAAGATAACTATTTTTAATAACCACGAAAAATAATTTGAGATGAAGACCTTCGCCCGCCCGCCACCAGTGGAAGCAAGCGGCAATATAATTGCACGCATTATGCTGGATGGCTTTTTTTCTTTTTGGTTGTATGTCTTACTATTTTACGGCACTTTTGCTTTTGAAATTGTCCTTTTTCTTGACATCTTTATTTATTATTTCAGGGAATTTGGCACAATTACATTGATCAACTAAAAGTTCTCAGTGCAATATAGAGGGAGAATCTCAAATGGGACTATGAATGCATGGTATTACTTCACGTACGTGTTCATTTTCGGAAACTTTTCCACAAAATTTCTGTACATATTCTTTGTTAATTGATATAATTGCAGGATGTATTATTATTCGATATCAAAGGCTAACTCATCAGATTTAGCTCACGCTCCATTTGATGTTTCATTCTTTGAACGGGGACGTATATTCGTCTTCTCGGGTTATCTTTCAGTTCTAACTTATTATTTCTCCTGTGACAATTACATCCATTTGAAATTGTTAGAAATAGAATTTCCATGAAATTATCATGGATGCTCATGGGAAACTTAGTAGGTAGTAGGGCTCGCGTATCCTTCCATATTAGTAGGCGTAATATTATTTTTGCAGTTTCTTTTCCTTCAATTTTTGTTACTATCTGCTGACTTTTGTACTTCGATTATCTTATTAGTTTGCCGCAGTTAATATTACTTTCCTCTATAATGCTTATCTATAGTATTTTACTATGGCTGCTTTACTTCGGTCAAATTTTGTCTGACCATCTTTGTCATGCTTTCTCTTGAGCATTTCTCATTAATACAAAATACAAAATATATAGGGTGTACAATGTAAAATCCTCATTCAATAGGGATCTTATATCTACCATAATTACACGAGACTAATTATGATTAAATATAATACAATGTACACGTGCTAATACACCTTCTCAGTCGGAGCGGGAGGAGGCTGGATGCTAAGACTGGATCTGAAGTCGAGAAATAGCTGTCTAGGAAGGCCCAAGTGTGTTGTTTTATTAAAGCATTAAATTCATCACACATGGTTGCATTCCAATTTGGGTCTAGTTTGGCCAATTTTGAGTTTTTAGGGATTGGGGATATGGTTTGTGTGGATAGGTTAAATTGGATTTTGGATTTGAAAATCCCGTGTTGGGCACGAGTTTCCATATGGTACGAGGGGCAGGGATATGTGGGGTAGGTCTGCTGGGTGTCAGGCCAAGGTATGGGTTTGAGATTGTATTCTGGTTTGGTATTGGTATCTGTGCGGTGTCGATGGTTGGGTTTGGCAGTGGGTGCAAGTCGATGGGGGTGACACAATTTAGATGGTGTGGACTGGTGGTGGCAGGAGGTGGTGGCGACACTGGTTTGGTAGGATGTCAGAGGTGGTGACAGTGCAGATCTGGGAGGTAGAATCGGTAATAGGTGGTGGTGGGGATGTCGAGTTTTAGTTGTCGTTATTGTTACGGTACTGGTGAGGTGGTGCTCGATCTGGGCTGGGTTAGTTGATCGGAGTTGCGGTGGTGTGTGGTGGTGACATAGGGATTGGTCGGTGAGTGGGGGGGTGCATCAGTGGTCTGTGACTGAGAGAGGGTCGGCTGACTGTCGGGGATGACATGGGCTGTCAGCGGTGAGGGGAACCAGCGACTGGCTGACAGGGGAGATCGGGACTAGCCTGCCGGCAGTTGGTGCATCTGCCGCCGTCGGAACAGTGGCAGCATGACGGAGTGCTTGTTGGATAAGCGGTGATGGGTCCGAATCGTCGAGAAATTGGTAATCAGTGACTCGAATTTTTTCTAATGTTTTCAAATGGGAAAACATACTCAACAAAGGTGACGTGGCGAGAAATTATAATTTTGCCCGTGGAGAGCTCATAGCACAAGTACCCGCTATGGTTTGACGGAAAACCTAGGAAGGCGCACGAAGTAGATCTGGGTGCTAATTTGTGGGGGCCGTGGATGTCAGATTAGGGTAACACAGACAACTGAAAATTCTAAGATGGTCATAGGTAGGGATCCGACTATAGAGAATTTCGATGGGTGTCCTATTTTGAATCGCACGGGTAGGTAAAATATTGAGAATGTGTTCTACTGTTTTTAGCGCATATACCCAAAAAGTAGGGGGGATATATGCATGAAAAAGGAGGGTACGAATCATATTATTAATTGTTCGGATAATCTCAGCTTTTCCATTTTGAGGAGAGGTATATGGGCATGAGAAATGAAAGATCATGCCATTAGCCGCACAAAATTTATGAAATAGCGAATTATTAAACTCACGACCATTATCACATTGAAACGATTTCATGTCTTTTTCAAATTACGTTTTAACTAGTGTACGAAACTCAACAAATTTGGAGAACACTTGAGATTTGAGTTTGAGTGTGTATACCCAAAAAAAGTGAGAGAAATCATCCAAAAATACCAGATAATATTTGTGGCCTAAATTGCTACTTGGGAGATGTCTATAAATCAGCGAGAATATTATCAAAGGGAGTGAAAGTAGTACTCATAAAAGTCATAAATGGTAGTCTAACATATTTCCCTAACTAACAAGAGGAGCAACTATGAGAAAGGTACTCTTTGTTACATTTGATTAAATTTCGGTTTCTAAGAGAATAAAAAATGTAAGAACCTGGATGACCAAGTCTACTATGCCACGTTGAGGGATATATGATTGTTAGAACGGTACAAGGAGTGACATTAGCAGCGGATGTGGGTAGGAAAGGATATAGGTCCCTCTCACTATTGCATCTCGTAAGGAGTTTTTCGGTACAGATGTCCGTTACAGAAAATCCAAATGGGTAAAATTAATTGAGATAGAATTATCGGTGGCAATTTTTCTAATAGAAATTAGTTTTTTGATCATGTGTGGGGCATAGAAGATGTTTTTAAGAGAGAAGTGGGGAATGCGGTGGTGGGGTAAAGGTGTGGCCAAATCTTTGAATTGGAATGCGATGACCGTTACCGATCATAATAGACTCCTGAGTATTTAAATTTTGCAGTTAAGTAAGATCACCAGAATTATTGGTGAGGTGAGACGTGGCGCCCCTTAAGAATCAATAATCCTTCCCGACCTAAAACCTAAAATTTGGCTGCCATTCCAGTCCTTTTCTGGCACCAAACTGCCCGTATACACCCGGTATGAAAGTTATACACGCTGATATATTGATGTCCAACCCTTATATTCTACAAACAGCCTTGTATACACTTGATATATCACTGATATACGACCTTATTTCCCTCCATATCTCTTTAACATACCGTATACCCCTCGTATACATCCCATACATGCCGATATACACATGTATACGGGTGATATACTTCCTCGGCCATTGTATACTACCCGTATACTACTATCTCAAGCCGCTATAAACCTTGTACACGACTGATACTACCCCTAATATATACGTCACAACCCCCCAAAATTTTATCCTTTTTCTCGCCATCTCTCGGACAAACGTCATGGCAGAGAACGACTGTGGTTGTGGCAGCAGCCACCGCGACAGTGGTGGTAGAAGGGATCAGGTGAGCCACTGGAGGCAATAGGCATCCAGCTACTACCTAGGCACACAGAAGATGGGCAACATCCAACACACCCACCCTCAGGCAACCAAGCAGACCAGACTATTCCAGTCGTTGGGCCTCCATTATTTGGTTCAGCTTTCTAAGGCCCAACAAGGAGTCCAGCTTCCTCAGGCCCAATTGATTGGAGCCCAATAGTCCACTCCATTTTACCTACCCGTGTGATTAAAAATAGGACACCCATCGAAATTCTCTACATTCGGATCCCTACCTATGACCATCTTAGAATTTTCAGTTGTCTGTGTTAGCTAATATGACATCCACGGCCCCCACAAATTGGCACCTAGAACTACTCCGTGCACCTTTCTATATTTCTCGTCAGACCATTGGAGGTACTTGTGCTATGAGCTCTCCACCGACAAATGATAATTTCTCGCCACATCACCTTTGTTGAGTATATTTTCCTATTTGACAACATTAAAAAGATTCCGAGTCACTGATTACCAATTCCTCGAAGATTCGGACCCATCACTGCTTGTCCAACAAGCACTCTATTAGGCTGCTAGTATTCAACGGCGGCAGACGCACCAACTGCCACTATCTCTTAGTCACATACCATTGTCGCACCGACCAGTCCCTATGTCACCACCACACACCACCGCAACTCTGATCGACCAACCCAGCCCAGATCGAGCACCACCTCACCAGTACCATAACAGCAATGACAACCCAAACCCGACATCACCACCACCACCTGTTACCAGTTCCACCCTCCAAATCTGCACCGTCACCACCTTCGACAGCCTACCCAACCCAACCAGTGTCGCCACCACCACTTGCTACCACCAGTCCACACCCTCTGAACTGTGTCACCCCCATCGACTTGCATCCATTGCCAAACCCAACCACCGACACTGCACAGATACCAATACCAAACCAAAATGCATTCCTGAACCCATACCTTGGTCCAATACCTAGCAGACCTACCCCACATATCCCTGCCCCATCGCACCGTACAGAAACCCGTGCCCAACATGGGATTTTCAAACCCATAATCCAATTTAACCTATCCACACAAACCATATTCCCAATCCCTAAAAACCTAAAATTGGAATGCATCCATGTGTGAGGAATTTAATGTTTTAACAAAACAACTCACTTGGAATTTGGTTCCTAGACCGGAGAGGGTGAATGTGATCCAATGCATGTGACTTTTTCACCACAAATACAGAGACAGTGGTGACCTTGAGAGATATAAGGCAAGACTTATAGCTAATGGCACTAATCAGCAGAAATGTATTGACTATGGTGAGACTTTTAGTCCGGTTGTTAAACCGGCTACCATTCGCACAGTTCTAAGTATTGTTATGGAAAAGTAATGGCCGATCCATCAGCTTATGTCAAGAATGCATTTCTATACGGGGATATAAAAGAAATTGTTTATATGCAATAACCACCTCGTTTTTTCCATCCGACAACTCTCAGTATATCTGTCGTCTTCGTAAGTCACTCTATGGTTTGAAACAGGCCCCTCGAGCGTAGTATGATCTATTTGCGCGGTAAATTATGCACATTAGGTTCGTATGCAGCAAGTGTGATAATTCTCTATTTATTTTTCACCGTGGTAGTAGCATTGCTTATTTGTTATTATATGTGGATGATATTATTCTTACTACCTCCTCTAATATTTTGAAAAACAATATTATTACACTGCTCAAAACTGAATTTGCTATGACTGATTTGGGGAAGTTGAACTATTCTTTAGGTATTTCAGTGACTGGATCTGCAGATACTATGTTTCTTTATCAGTGTAAGTATGCAGAAGAGATTATGTACAAAGCTAAAATGGTAAATTGTAAGATCATGTCTACTCTAGTTGACTCTAAATCAAAACTTAGTGCTTTGGATGGTGATCTAGTGTTAGATTCCACTCTTTAGATAAGTCTTGCAGGTGCACTACAATACCTCACTTTCACCAGGCCTGATATTTCTTATGTTGTTCAACACATATGCTTATTTATGCATGCCCCTATGGAGCCTCATTTACTGCCCTTAAACGTATCATCCATTTTATTAAGGGCACACTTGATTATGGTTTGCATCTATACCACTCAGCACCAACCATGTTGTTGTCCTATACAGATGTTGATTGGGCAGGTTTCCTGGACATACGACGCTCCACTTTAAGCTATTGTGTGTTCTTATGGGATAACCTTATTTCTTGGTCTGCCAAGAGACAAGCCACATTATCTCGTTCAAGTACAGAAGCAGAATTCAGAGGCGTTGCTAATGTTGTTGCTGAGATTTATTGGCTCCGAAACCTTTTTTTGGAGCTTCAGTGTCCATTACATAAGGCGTCATTAGTTTATTGTAATAACATATCCGCCATATATCTATCTCATAATCTGGTTCAGCATCAGTGAACCAAGCACATTGAGATGGACATCCACTTTGTTCATGAGAAGGTTGATCTCGATCATGTCAAGGTATTGCATATGCCTTCTACATATTAGTATGCGAATATATTCATAAAAAGGCCTTCCTAGACAACTCTTTCTCGACTTCAGATTAAGTCTTAGCGTCCGGTCTCCTCCCGCTCCAACTGAGGGTGTGTATTAGCACGTGTACATTGTATTATATTTAACCATATTTAGTCTTGTGTAATTATGGTAGATATAGGATCCCTATTGTATGAGGATTCCACATTGTACACCCTATATATATTTTGTATTAATGAGAAAGGCTCCCCAAGGGAGATTAATACAATTCTACATGGTTTTGCTGAGATTAATACAATTCTCCAAGGGGCCTGTTTCAAACCAAGCCACCTGGTTTTGTCCATCTGGCAACCCCTCAGTATGTCCGTCGTCTTCGTAAGTCACTCTATGGTTTGAAATAAGCCCCTCGAGCATGGTATGATCTCTTTGCATGGTACATTAGCCAAACTAGACCCAAATTAGAATGCGGCCATGTGTGAGAAGTTTAATGCTTTAATAAAACAACATACTTGGGATTTGGTTCCTCGACTAGAGGGGATGAATGTGATATGATACATGTGGCTTTTTTGTCACAAATACAGGGACAGTGGTGACCTAGAATGATATAAGGCAAGACTTGTAGCTAATAGTACTAATCAGCAGAAGGGTATTGATTGTGGTGAGACATTCAGTCTGGTTGTTAAAATGACTATCATTCGTAGAGTCCTGAGCATTGTTATGGGTAAACATTGGCCGATCTATCAACTTGATGTGAAAAATGCCTTTTTACATAGGGATTTAATAGAAAATGTTTACATGCACCAGTCGCCCAGTTTTGTCCATCTAGTCGCCCCTCAGTATGTCTGCCGTCTCCGTAAGTCACTTTATGGTTTGAAACAGGCCCCTAGAGCGTGGTATGATTGCTTTGCATAATATATTATGCGAATTTGGTTTACATGCAACAAATGTGATAATTCTCTATTCATTTTCCATAGAGGCAGTAACATTGCTTATTTGTTATTAAATGTGGATGACATTGTTTTTACTGCTTCTTCCAATGTGTTGAAAATGAGATAATCGCACTGCTCAAAGCCGAATTTGCTATGACTGACTTGGGGAAGTTGAGTTATTTTTTGGGGATCTCAGTGACTAGATCTGCGAACACTATGTTTCTTTGCCAGCGTAAGTATGAAGAGGAGATCGTGCACAAGGACAAGATAGAGAATTGCAAAATCATATCCACTACGATTGACTCTAAATCAAAACTCAGTGTAGTGGATGGTAATCTAGTGACACACCTACTCTTTATAGGAGTCACGCAGGTGCACTTCAGTACCTCACCTTCACCAGGCCTGATATTGCCTATGCTGTTCAGCAGGTATGCTTGTTTATGTATGCCCTCAGGGAGCCTCATTTTACTTCTTTTAAACGTATCATTCGATATGTTAAGGGCACCCTTGATTATGGGTTACACCTATACCCATCTGCACCGAACAAGTTATTGTCATATACATATGTTGATTGGGCTGTCTATCCAGATACACGACGCTCCACATCCGGCTATTGTGTGTTTTTTGGGGATAATCTCATCTCGTAGTCTACCAAGAGGCAAACCACGTTATCCCATTCGAGTACAGAAGCAGAGTATAAAGGAGTTGCTAATGTTGTTGCTGAGATTTGTTGGCTCTGAAACCTTCTCTTGGAGCTTCAGTGTCCATTACGTAAAGCGTCTCTGGTGTACTGTGATAATATATCCGCTATCTACCTATCTTACAATTTAATTCAACATCAGTGAACCAAGCTTATTGAGATGGGCATCTACTTTGTCCGTGAGATGTTAAATAAGGTAATATACACACAATATACAAGTGTATATTGCCTTATTAAAGGCCACGAAATCTGCCTTGATGCTCTCGGTTTTGGACTGATTTTGTACATAAGAATATTGTATATTTAGAAAATATATGTGGAGTATATTGTAATGTATTTGTTACCTAAAGTAGGATTATACACTACCATAATTGTAGAGTTAGAATTATGGTAGAATAAGATTTAGGAATAGAATAGGAATATTTTGTATCTTGTATATATACCTATTCAAGTAATGAAAATAATCAAGGGGATTATTTCTTTCATGGTATCAGAGCAGGCCAAAGGTCCTGGGATCGAACCTCACCGCCACCCATTCTCAAAAAGAATTTCCACGTGCTTGGACCATGAAAAAAAATCAGGTCAGCACGTGAGGGGGCGTGTTGAAAATATAATCAAATATTAAAAGTGTGTTCTATCTAACAGCTTAAGCTTTTAGATCAGATGGTCACACACTTCACTATGATATCATAGCAGGTTGGGTCCTCATATGGTGCACCTGTCGCGATACTAAGCTTGGGTTTTGCATCCACGGGACTAGAAGTGGACTTACAGGATGACATCCCAGCCCTCTCGATGATCTCAGCAGGTGTGTTTATTCATGCATGATCCCAGAGTTGAGCACATGAATGCAATCAAACGCATCATTCGATATATTCAGGGGACACTGGACTATGGGTTGTACTTGTATCCTTCTTCTACATCCACACTTGTCTCGTACACATATGTGGATTGGGGTGGTTGTCCGGACACCAGACGGTCTACGTCAGGATATTGTATGTTCCTTGGCAACAACTTGGTCTCCTGGTCTGCAAAGCGTCAAGCTACTCTATCCCACTCAAGTGCAGAGGTAGAATATCGAGGGGTAGCTAATGTGGTCTCAGAATCATGTTGGTTACGTAATTTGCTTTTAGAGCTTCATTGCCCCATTCAGAAGGCGACCTTAGTATATTGTGATAATGTTAGTGTCATCTACCTCTCAGGTAATCCGGTTCAGCACCAACGCACCAAACATATCGAAATGGACATTCACTTTGTCCGTGAAAAGGTTGCTCGGGGGCAGGTACGCGTATGTCATGTTCCGTCAAGATATCAAGTTGCAGACATCTTTACAAAGGATCTTCCCTCGGTACTCTTTGAAGATTTTAGGGACAGTCTCAGCGTTCGAAGACCGCCCGCTATGACTGCGGGGGTGTGTTAAATAAGGCAATATACACACAATATACATGTGTATATTGCCTTATTAAAGGCCACAAAATCTGCCTTGATGCTCTCGGTTTTGGGCTGATTTTGTACATAAGAATATTGTATATTTGGAAAATATATGTGGAGTATATTGTAATGTATTTGTTACCTAAAGTAGGATTATACACTACCATAATTGTAGAGTTAGAATTATGGTAGAATAAGATTTAGGAATAGAATAGGAATATTTTGTATCTTGTATATATACCTATTCAAGTAATGAAAATAATCAAGGGGATTATTTCTTTCAAAGGTTGCTCTAGGTCACGTTAAGATATTGCATGTGCCTTCATTCCATCAGTAAGCGGATATCTTCATGAAGAGTCTTTCCAGACAGTTGTTCACTGACTTCAGATCCAGTCTCAGCGTCCGGCCTCCTCCCGCTCCGACTGAGGGGGTGTATTAACATGTACTAGAATCTCAATTCAATACCATAATTAGAATATATCACATGTATTGTGTAAATATTTAGTGAGGTAGAATTATGGTAAGTAGAGGATTCTTATTGTATTAGGGTTCTACACATTGTACACTATATATATTTGTATTAATGAGAAAGCCTCCCCAAGGAAAATTAATACATTCATACAAGTATGGCTCGTGTATCCTTCCATATTAGTAGGCGTAATATTATTTTTGTAGTTTTTTTCCTTCGATTTTTGTTACTATCTGCTGACTTTTGTACTTCGATTATCTTATTAGTTTGTTGCAGTTAATATTACTTTCCTCTATAATGCTTATCTATAGTATTTTGCTATGACTGCTTTACTTCGGTCAAATCTTGTTTGACCTTCTTTGTCATGCTTTCTCTTGAGCCGTGGGTCTTTCGGTCAGCCTCTCTACCTCTCAAGGTAGAGGTAAGGTCTGCATACAGTCTACCTCCCAGACCCACTTATCGAATTATACTGAGTATGTTGTTGTTGCTCACGGGAAACTTTGGATCTTTCTCCCATGATCTTTAATTGTTGACTATGAAGTTTTTCTATATGATAAAGTAATTAGGAGAGCTAGGTTATTTCATAATTTCTTCACTGCGTATGGAATTTAATTAAGATATGTGAATATATTCATATTTTGTATCTGGTTCTCCAATTGATTTCTGAATGATAATGAGTTTCTTTCCACAATTTTCTATATATTCTGCTCAATATGAGCTTTTGAGTTGAAAATTGTAAAAGTTAACCACTATTGTAGATTTTTTGGCCGCCTAAGAAAGTATAAAATGAGAAGATGCAAAGCAACGGGACTGATGGTAGTTTTTAGGCAAGTCATGGAGGGATTCTGATCTTTGCTTTTTCCTTTTGAATGTAAATGGACATGTAATTTAGCAGCGATTGTTTTTGGGAAAACAAGTTTAAGAGATGTTTTCAATCTTTTGGAAAATTTTGTCCGTTTGGGGCAAGTCCCTTTCTTCCCTTGGATAAGAAGTCTATACAACAGGACAAAAATCTTATGAAATTTGTCTACCTTTTCTATTTTTACTTGGGTGGTAATTTCTTTCAATAAACCTCTTACTTTTAGTGTATGGGCTTCTATTACATTTTAACTAATATTTTGATGGTGATATTTGGTTAACTACATATTTTGCTCGATATCAACTTATGGTGTGAGAACCTTGAAAGTTAACCATTATATTAGATTTTACGGATGCAGAATGAAGTACATAATAAGGAGATGCAAAGCAAGCGGCTGATTGGTATGTTTTGAGGCGAGTCATGAAGGGATCAAGATTGTTGACATCCCGAAACCATGTGAGTAATCACAGGGTTCTGGTCTTTACGTTTTTCTTACACTTGGAATGTGAATAGTTGAAATACCACTATACATTCCAAACTTTAGGATATGGCAAAAGAAACAAGGCATAGGTTGTTGGGAATGAACAAATGAAGAGTTTAACGGCAAGTTTGAATTCCTCATTTGTTCAAATCTATTTTTGAAAGCTTAATAGTGGATTCATTTAGTTTCTGGGCTATGGGTGTATCCAGGTCTTATATTGTGCTTTTGCAGATGTTAATAATACTTGACCCTCAATTTTTGGGGCAGTTCAATTAAAAAGGCTATACATGCAGCCTGCATGGACGGAAAATCTTATGAAATTCGTCTGCCTTCCTCTCTTTACTGATTGAGGTGATAATTTTTTTCAATAAAACTTTCTTACTTTTAGTAGATGGACTTCTATTACAGTTAAACTGAAAATTGACACTACAAATAATGGTCAAATCCATTGAAAACAAAGTAAGACGTCTCATTTTTACTTTGGTGTCCTATAATGTAGTTGTTATTTGAATCCTTTCAGATAAGATGAAAATGAAAAAGAGATCTTTAACTTTATAGGTTGAAGTTCAAGAATCAAAACCAAATTTGCCTTTAGAGTTACAGTCTTGACAATCTTACTTTTAAAAAAAACACAAACATTCTGTAACAGTTTTCAATCTGAAGAAAGAACCAACACTTTTAGGCCGTAAAGCTCTATTATTGTGTGGTATAGAAAAATCAATAGCTTTCACTTGGACAAGAATTTTCAGTATTGCTAGACCATTATCTATTTCTATTTCTCCTGGCTAAATTAGAGTGTGATTGAAGGCAGCAATAGTCTCCTTGAATACCAGCTGACCTTTCTAACAGAGGCAGTCTCCTTGAGGCTTTTGCTATTGTGCATTTCTTCTGTAATCTAGCACTATCTTAGTGTTGTATTTTGATAAAATGCATTACCTTCCTCTAAAAAAGCACATCTCATGTCTCTTATGTTATCTAAAATTCTATGATTGTTACATTTGAGAAAACTAACAAGCTAAATAAGTCAAGTATTTTACTGACAGTAGGTCTCCATCTCTGGCAATTGAGGGGGCAGGTTAACTGTGACTGTATGCCACCTTTCTGTGTTCTTCAGCTTTTGTTGAACTTAAAAGTTTTAAGAAATGGTAATGCCTTTTCTTGCTCTTTTAGCTACATTGTTTAAACATGAAAAGATTAAGATCACATGCCCTTTTACATACTTTTCTCTTCTTGGGGCTCATGGGAATTGTATGAACTGTCATTTAGATTCTCTTCCCTTGAGTTCTCTTTTAATTTTCCCATTTCGAAGTTCTCAGAAAGTTTAATCAAATTTGAAAGTTCATGAGTATGCTTTGTGATAGAATAATTATAATTAATATTGTATTTATTATAATTATTTAGTAATTAGTGTAATTGATAGTAGAATCATATGTATATGGTAGGTAGATTAGATAGCATGAGCTTAGCCTAATCATATCATCATCTTAGCATAAGTCTAGCCTAAAATGAGGTTGTATTTGTGGTATATTAACCACACTTTTGGAAGATGATAATTGAGGAAAATATTCTTACATGGTATCAAGAGATTAGGAAAAAAGATCCTACCCTAAAAATTATACACCCCACCGTCGGCCCCCTCCCCTCCTCCCACCAACCGGCCGACCAACCAACCAATTTTTTTTCCATTCTTCTTTTCATTTTTCGGTCAACAATGTATGACACTAAATCCACTTTTCATCCAGCGCTTGCCGTTTCCAACATTAAAACTCATATTTCCATCATTCTTGAGGTAGAAAATGTTCATTACGCAACTTGGACAGAACTCCTTAAAATTTGTTGCCGTTCTCACCGGGTTATTCATCATATAATTCCATCGAAAAAAGGCATGGAAAATGTGTTAAATACTGATGATGAAAAAGAATTATGGCTCACACTTGATGCGACAGTTCTTTCGTGGATTTATGCAACCATTTCTAGCAGTTTATTGCACACAATAATGGAACCCAATTTCACGACGATAGAGGTTTGGAATCGCTTACGGGATATCTTCCAAGATAACAAGAATTCCCGAGCCGTCACTTTGGAGCAAGAATTCTCCACCACTGACATGGCGGACTTTTCGAATGCATCCGCTTATTGTCAACGCCTCAAAGTTTTATTGGATCAACTCAAGAACGTTGGTTCGCCAATTACAAATAATCGGTTGGTTTTACAATTGGTTGATGGCCTTACCGACGCGTATAGTGGCGTGGGAACGTTCATCCGCCAAAGTAATCATCTACCTCTTTTTTACCAAGCCCGCTCTATGTTTATTCTTAAAGAGGCGGTTTTGCCAAAAAGGTCGCGACCGTCTCAAATTCCTCCATGGTTGTCGCCTCAACCAATGACGCTACTACACATTTTGAACATATACCACAAAATCGGGGTAAAAAAGAATGAAATGGTGGTAAAAATTGGGATGGCAGTCGCGGTAATGGCAAAGGTCCACCGGAATTCTGAGGGCGGCGAAAACAGCGGCAGGAGAGGCAAAAATGGCGGCCAACAGACAAATTCCGGCCAGCAGTGGCAGCCCCGAGCCCAGTGGGGCGGCGGACTACCACAGTGGGCATGGTAGTGTCCTTGGACTGTGCCACCGTGCCCATTTCCTTCTGGAAATTGGGCCAGGCCCAGTCCAAGGCAAACTGGCCAGCCCACTGCCAGCCAGCAACCTGTGTTTGGGCCCAGAAACATTGGAGGTGCAGCGTCATTTGGGCCATTGCCGAACCAGTGGCAGGAGGCCCATTCGGCAGTGGTTAACCCAACCAAAATTGAGTCCGCCATGCACACTCTTGGACATTCGTCTGACGCAAATTGGTACATGGATAGTGGAGCGACGTCTCATATGACGTCCTCCCAAGGTAACCTCTCGTCCTATTTTAATTTGAGCAAAAATAATGGTATAATTATCGAAAATGGCCATTCTATTCCAATTCGTGGTTATGGTTCTACCAAATTGTCTCCACCAAACCCACATTTAACTTTAAAGAATGTCCTTCATGCTCCACAATTAAGTAAAAACTTGGTTTCGATTAGAAAGTTTACTACTGATAATTGGGTGTCTGTTGATTTTGACCCTTTTGGGTTTTTCGTGAAGGATTTTCAGACGGGGATGCTTCTAATGATGTGATAGTCAAGGGGAACTCTATCAAATCACCACACCTAATCATCAAGCCAAGTTACTGTCCGTTTTTGCAGCTTTCGCACTATCTTTATGACATGAATGTTTGAGGCATCCGAGGGCACCTGTTTTAGCCTCCCTCAAACAAAATAAATACTCAAACATGTAATTCAAATATGTGTCGTTCATGTCCACTTGGAAAACATATTTAATTGCCATTTGTTTTGTCTAAATCTTGAACACTTATGCCTTTTGATATTATCCATTGTGATATTTGGACATCACCCATTTTGAGCTCTACGGGCCATAGATATTATTGACTCTTGTTAGATGATTACTCTAAATTTTTTTAGGAAGTTTCCATTGTCTAAAAATACACAAGTTTTCTCTACCTTTCTCACTTTTAGAGCATTCATCCAAAATCAATTTGAACGGGATATTAAAAATATTCAATGTGATAATGATAGGGAGTTTGATAATGGGCCTTTTTGGAATTTTTGCAATGCTAATGGTTTAACCTTTCGTCTTTCATGTCCTCACACCTCCTCTCAAAATGGAAAGGCGGAAAGAAAAATTCGAACCATCATTAACATTATTAGAACATCCCTTGCCAATGCCGCACTACCACCATCTTTTTGGCATCATGTTGTAACACCCCGTACTTTCGGGCGATGGATTAAGCATCCAGACATATGCAAATAAAGAGCTTAGTATGTAAAAGTATGCGGTCCCGAATTAATTTAGGACTTACCAAGGGGGACAACAACGATCGACAAACGGATAAATTATAGTAGGGGACATCAATGATCGGCTAATTGATAACGAGGATCGACTAATTGGTAAATTATAGTGGGGGGACAGGATTAGAGAGAATAATTACGTGTAGCATAAATAAGTGACAACAAATCCACTAAATACATGCAAGGTGGAGGTAGTGTTGTTAGTGATGAATAAACAAGGTGAAAGTTACACGTGTAGTGGTGGATATATATATATATATATCATAATATGATATACTCCACCGCCTATATCATTTAGTGGGGAACATGGTATTTAGTATATATTCCTATCATGATTGTGTTCCAAAACATTAAGAGGACTTTGTCTTGGATAAATTCATATTGAAAAACCAACTTTGGCAGCTACTATTTCACTTCGGATAATTCACTTTGAAGGACCAAAACATAAGAAGCAACCATTTCCCATATTGAATTATCTTTGGTAACATTTCACATTGGGACAACTTTGTTTGAAGGAACAAAACGTGCAGCAATTTATGTTCCTTTTCAAGTAGTTGATGGTTTTTCTTCAAGTTCATTGACGATAGTAGAATCGACACAGGTATGTTAAGGCAAATCAATTCTTTCTTTTGGCATGTTCTATCTAACGAAACGTAACTGTAATATTGTTCCATAGATTACTCTACTCTTAGTATTTAAGAATGCTCATGTTGTTCATTCTTATGTTGAAAGCATGTCTAAATATGTTCTTAAATCCTTATTTGCATATGGGAAAGATGTTAATGTTCACAGTGTTAGCCGAAGATATAAGGATATTATGTCACTCAGGGTGTTTTATTGTCATTCATGCATTTTATTCATGTATTATCCTGGACCATATATTGGGGAGAGAAATGGGATACGCAGACCACCTGATCAGCTGGGATATAATGATGATTATGCCCACAGAGGCCAATATGAAATGATGCCTACAGAGGCTGTTATGGGAAGGAAGATGCCCAATGAGGTTAATATATATATGTATATCGCATTGTGCATGACATTTAGGCATATTATGGCCCTCAGAGGCATTCACTACTGGTCGGCTGTTTCTGTCGGCTGGTGCTGTCGGCTATTTCTGTTGGTTGTTTCTGTTTCAGTTTATTCTTGTATTCCTGTTATGATATTGTTCATGCCTGACATACTCGGTACCACAGTCTTACTGACGTCCCTTTTGTCTGGGGACGCTACGTTTCATTCCCGCAGGTTCATGTAGGCGAGGCGACGACCCACATTAGTAGGTTGCTGATTCAGCGAATATTGGAGCACTCCCCTTGTTTCGAAGTGTCGGTCTATCCCAGTACGGTATATTTTTGCATGTATATATGGGTATGACTGGGCCCTATCCCGACCTTATGATGTCATGTACTCTTTTAGTGGTTTGTAGATAGTGTCTTGTGTATAACAGTCAGGTATGGCCTTGTCGGCCTTGGTATGTATATATATATATAAGTTGGGCTTCCTGATTAAGATTTTACATAGTTACTTTCCAATGTATAATTCCATGTGTCGGCAGGGTACTAGGTGACGGCCCTTGTGGCCGTGTTTAATTATGATTAGATGTTGATTGTATGATTAATGGTACTCGGCAGGTAAGGTTCGAGTGCCCGTCATGACCCTCTTGTTTGGGTACAAACTTGGTATCAGAGCAGGTCTAGCATAGGGAGTCTACAAGCCGTGTTTAGTAGAGTCTTGTTTATGGGTGTGTTGTGCACCACACTTATAAGCAGGAGGCTACCTGATATTTAGAGATGGTTTCCATTCTTTTACCTCATTTATCGTGCTATAGAACTTAGTTATAAGCATTCCACTCCTAATCCATCTCATGTTTATGATTCCAGCAATGCCTACAACAAGGAGGAGGTTCAGGAGTATGAGGGCATTGGATACGGCTGCATGCGAAGGTACTAGGCGATTGCCACCCGCTAGTGAGGGCCAGAGTGAGACCTACGGTGCGACTCCTTCATATGACTCCCCCAGCCCATCACTTACAGAGGAGCGTAGTGGGGCTGCAGTACCCCAATTCCTCCATCTGATACTTCAGATGTGGATCTTGATATGCGAAGTGTTTTATAGTTATTGACTCAATTAGTGGCCACTCAGGCCCAACGTCAAGTGCGTGTCTTACATGTCCCGTCACGTGTTAAGTCTGTTTAAATACAGTTTTAGAGTGTGTTTTAGGGAGTCTTGTGTTAGTCTTTAAGTTGTTTTGTACCGTGTTACACTTGTTTTTTCTTTTATTTTCAGGATAAAGCGATACAGAATGGAAGTGAGGCGGATTTAGATAGAATAAACGGATATTTAGGATAAATATGCCGGTTTAATCAAAGAAATGGTTCAGAGAAATTCTGGGAAGTTCGTGAGGCAGTTGAACGTGTCTCGGATGAAAAAATGACAAATGTGCGGCAACGCTGAGGTTCCAGAGAGACCACGTTTCTGGTAGCAGAAGAGTCGCAACGCTCTCTGGACTGCGCCGCGGCGCTTGAGGAAATCTACAAATGTGTCGCGGCGCTTGTGTCCGTACATATTACGATAAGTCATTTTTCACAAGGGCAAAAAAGTTTTTTCAAAGGGAAAAATAGGGTTTGCTTTAAAGAGGAAACGAGGAGAGAAAAACGGCGCATAAAGAAGGAGAGAGAAGTTTTGGAACCTCGGAGGAGCCATTGGAGATCAATTCCTCAAGTTCTTTTTCTTTGTTTTGAATTATCTTTATGTTAATTTTCAGTTTATGTCTTCATTTTAGAATGACTATGAACTAATTCTTCTATTAGAGTTTTTAATTAAATCACTTGAACCTCTATCATAAACTAATGCAAAGTTATCTTGTCTTCTTCATATATTAAGGTCTTTTCAATGTGTGGTTATTGAATGAGAATTGATTGGCCATTGATTTTCGTTTATCTAAATGAGTTTAAATCAAAATCTGAAAAGTGAGATTTGAATATGCGATAGTTGAATTGACATAGGCTTAATATTGAACGAGAGTATCACGATTTCTTGGGTAGCTTTTAGGTTGTTGATCTTAATGCCTCCTAATTGATGGAATTTATCATAGAAATATAGAAAATTCTCATTTAGGTTGAGTTTTATATGTCGTAACTTGAATATAGAACGTTTTTGTTAACCTGCTATCTTAATAAGAAGAAGAACTGTTAATCTTACATTAGTAAATGGTAGAGTGGGTAGTTGATGAGATTGGAATCCCTAATTGCTCTCATTCTTGAATTAAATTCGTGTGTTTTTGCTGCTAGTTTATTTTTGCATTTTACCTTCGTTTATGCTTTTTTATTTTAACCTTTACAAATTAAGATTTGTTAGCCAAATAGAAACTAGAGATTAAGTATTTGGTAATTGATAATTCAGTCTCTGTGAGACGATAATCGGTCTTACCGAAAATTATTACAAATTGTGATACGTATACTTGCATAGCTCTAAAATCCGCAACATCACGCTATCAGATAGCAGATATTTTTACTAAAGGTCTTCCGCTGGTGTTATTTAAAGATTTTTGGTACAAGTCTCAGCATACGTCTACCACCCGCTTCGATTGCGGGGGAGTGATAGAATAATTATAATTAATGTTGTATTTATTATAATTATATAGTAATCAGTGTAATTGATAGTAGAATCATACGTGTATGGTAGGTAGATTAGATAGCATGAGATTAGCCTAATCATATCATCATCTTAGCATAAGTCTAGCCTACAATGAGGTTGTGTTTGTGGTATATTAACCACACTTTTAGAAGATGATAATTGAGGGAAATATTCTTACACTTTGTTCTCAGTTGCATTTTCTTTTGATGTGATTTGTTCTGCAAGTTATCAAATGCTCCTGACATGGAGATCTATTTGTTGTATGGAATCGGCATTAAAACTGAAAGAGCATATGTTTACAGACAGATACTAACAGCAGAATGCAATAATCCATTCCAGAATGATACTTCAGCTGATGAAGAGGATGAAGATAGTTGCTTGAAAGATGGTGTTTTCACAGTAGATGGTGATGAGACTGTGCCTGCATTAAGCGTAGGATTCATGTGTGCAAAAGGCTGGCGGGCAAGAACTAGATTTAATTCCTTAAAATATTACTAGTAATAAAGTGCTATTACCGTCAAAATAGATCTGAAGATGTTTACTCTCTTTTCACTAGGGTGGCAAAACTAAATCAAACCCTCCCAATCCGCTCAACCTGTCTAATGTTTCTATGAGTTGGGTCATGATTCATTTGTTAAGTTGACTCGACGGGTTGAACCCAAAATGATCCATCAATAAATCGGGTCAAAAAGAGTCAAAGTAGTGTAATCCATCGAATCAAAATGTACCCAATCTAAACAAATAAAAATATTAATTTTTTTATAAATTTGAAATCCAATAGAAAATATTAATATTGATATTAATATTATTAAAATGTTAAATTGGTCGAATTGAGGAGAGAGGTTATATTATGTTGGGCGGATTAGGTTAAGACCGTTATTTGACCCATCTTGATCCAAGCAAATTTTGGGGGGGTTGGATCTTGACCCAATAATAAATGTGATCCATTTTAACTCGTTTGAATTTAATCCAACCCACTCATTTGTCACCTCTAATTTTCACACACTAGACGACAATGACCAATACTGGAACAATCTATAGTACACATCGAACTCCAGCTAAACAAAACTTTATAGTATAACAAATATATAGGATTTAATATATCGACAATCCTTCAAATTTGCAACAAAAAAAATTATTTAAACACTTGAATTTTAATTTGTTCTAATTAAACACCTAAACACATAATAAAATATTTTTATTAAACACTTTTAGCTCAAGTTTTAAATTATTTTTGTACGTGTTCTCAAGATATTTATTACCTAAATAAGTTAATCATTTCATACATCTACGTTCCCTTCATAGGTTGTTATCACGACCTTATGTCTTCACGTGTTTCCTTACTGGACATCCTGGACTTGTGCATTTGTAGTAGCTCATGTTAGGTAGAGTAAAACCCCTCTATAATGATAATATTTCTCCGAAAATTTCATGATTGTTATAGTGAAATGTTGTTATGTATGTATACTGACATCTGATATTTAGATTCATTTAGCTGTTGTAAACAAAAGTACGCAAATAATTATTATTCTATATTTTTATGTTATAAATAAAAATATATTTGTTAATTTTAAAATCTCAATTGATTTTCATATCTCATTAATTAAAATTTGAAAAGACTGAAATTACGAATAACTTCATAACTAGTTTGTACCATACCGATAAAGAGAATTAAAATCTAAGGAACATATGTATTTAAAATCAATTGAGAATTTAAATATTTTATTCTTATACATAATATATTTCTTACAAAATATTATTACAAAAATTTGAGTATGACTGTTATAGAGAGTTAATTTTACAAAGAGTGTACCCTAATAATGAACGTCACTGCTATAGGTAGAATGCTAAATATAATATGAAAAATCGATTATGGAGAATCAGGTCATTATAATGAAATTATTTAAAAGGCGGGGGCGTGAGGCGATGTGTTTTACCTAGTACGGGACGAGGCACAAGCCCTGATGCACGGGGCGTGAGCCCAATAGTTCTTTAAATTTTTAATTAATAATGTAGTAAAATAGTATAATAATTATAGAAAATATATTAATAATTAATAAAAAAATTCAAAACATGATTAAAGACACTCATAGAAATCGAAACTTCTAACATGATTTTAGAAGTAATGCAATGATATAAAAGCTATCATGAGATGCAAATCAACTCTAACATCTTAACTTTCAAATAATAAAAGAATCACAATCTCAATTTACTTCCCTTAAAGAAAATAATCATTAAATTTTATTGTATTATAATTAAAACATCATTGCTTCATGTATAAGAATATATTTTTTTTCAAATAGCGAAGTAATAAAATATGATAATTTTGAGACATAAGATAAAAACATGAAAACCAATGACAAGTGAATATGTAAATTTCAGTTATGTATTTTTAAAAGAATTGTTAAATGATATTCACCGTTATGATGTTCTTAAATAGTAAATGTGTAATATTACATCTTGTTATTTGATTTACTCTCAATCTTTTTATATCTATAGGTGAAAAAACTATTAAGCATCATTCATTTATTAAAGAATTATGAAGGCTAATAGTGTTAAGTAAGGAACTTAACAAGTAATTTGTGTAAGAACTGTTAGGCGAGCCTCGAGCGGTGGACGTTAAACGTGTTTAGAGCGTAAATTCAAGCGCTTAGGGTGTAAGCCTCACATAACTAAGCCCCACACGTGTGCCTCTAGACGTTTTACCAGTGCCTCGCCCTAGGGCGGGTCCCGAGGCGAGTTTCAAAAATGCATTTTAAAACACTGTGACTATTATAACGAATGAATATTATAGAGAGGTTTGACTATACTATCTCAATCAAGAAAGAAATTAGGTTCATTTTTATTTTCAAATTAAGGAACTTCCAAACTTGTAAAAAAAATTGAGCCAAATTTATGGATCAAGGATAATACTTCTACTTGCATGTCCTAAAATTTCTATTCACGTGATTTGCACGTACATTTACATTCTTAGGTATGCACAGGAGAGAGAGTGCTTAAAGGCAAACTTTGAATTCTTTTTAATTTTTTAATTTTTACAATATTAAATAAGAACGGATGGAGTGAATTTATTTTTGTATATGCAGAAAATAATTTTTTTAATTTTTTAATTTTTACAATATTAAATAAGAACGGATGGAGTGAATTTATTTTTGTATATGCAGAAAATAATAAATAAAAGCATTTAATTCTTTGAAAAGAGAAATTGCCATTGAATTTAAACTATTTTGTAAAGAAAAGAGAAAGATGTCTTTTTATTATTATTGAACTCCTAAGTTTCCAAAATATATCACCTTAGAAGAAAGTTTCCTTAGTTGTTACCAGTTCTGTTACCTACAATGGCAAGGATTTCAGTTAATATTTGTTGAATTTACTTGGGCTTTAATACTTCCTTAAAATTGAACCCCATTGCCTTTGATATCATTAACCTTTTTGTTCTATAAATTTACTCAATAAGTCAAAAAGCCCTATTCCAAAAAATTTAGTCTCTGAGGCATGTTACTTTCCATCTTTTTTATTCCCTTTTTTCAATCTTTGAACAAGTTTGTGTTTTTGTTCTTCATATGCAAGAAAGAGTTAAAACTATCATGGATCAATTTTGTCCGACGGATTCGGAGTTACTCAAATTCCTTTTGATGTTTATTGCTAAAGAACCATTGTGTGACCATGGTTTTATTACCAAACATGATGTTTACAAACAAGAACCATGGGAAACTTATAGGTATGGTCGCCACTGTGGAGGACAAGATAATGAGGATACTACTAGTATCTACCGCTACTTTATTACGCCAATGCAGAAGAAAAAGGGCAGATATTCCAAAACTGTGGGTAAAAATATTGGGACTTGGAAGCAACAAGATAAGGGAAAAGATGTTATTATGAGTCGGGGATAATCAGAGCAAGTGTTTGATTATCGGACGCAAGAAGAGGCTGTACTATGAGAACACTAAGTGTTATCCCGATGATCGGGACGATGGGAAGTGGTTCACGAAGGAATATGTTTTTTGTGACAGTAATGTTTTTAGAAAGTTCAAGAATTGTGAGTTTGGAGATTATGTCATTTGTGCCATAAAAAAGAAGTCCAAAAAAGTTCTTCTAATGATACTCAAAGTAGCAATGTGACAACTAAAGGCAAAGAAAGGCAGTCCGGTGCAGTACTCCCGCTACACGCGGTATACAGGGAAGGGCCGGAGCAATGTGACAACTATTATGGATTATTCTGTACAAGAGAAGGTGGATACAGAGGTAAATTCTGTTTGATGAACCATTGATGGATCAGGGATATGAGATGATCACTACTATCAATGTTGTTGAACCAATGGTGGAATCTGATGATCCTAAGGTGCAAATTGAAGAGGCTGCTGGCAAAGCGAACGGTGTGTTGGGGCTAACTACTTCTTCTCAAATTCAAGAATCTATGATCCCTGACTCTGAGAACGTGATGTCAAAAAATAATGATCCTCAAATAATGGATACCTCGGCTGAAAATACGGGTGATATAGTGTTGGAGAAGAACCAGACACAACAACCACCACCACCACAAGAAGGCTGTGTTTTTGCTGCTAATGATGAGGACCATTTTGCATAGTTGGACCTTGAAGCCAAGGGTACAAGCTTTGTTGAACTACTAACCGGTGGGGAGGACTCTGCAACTATGACGGATAGATTGGCCGTTAGGATGAGTCACGCATTAATGTTGGATGGATAATCTTGCCAGTCTAAGAAGCATTTACAAGAGATGCTGCTATGAAGTATTGGTACTACCTGAAATGTTTCAGCTAACTTGGTGGATAGTAGTATGCTTAGCTTCTTTTTTTTCAAGTGTTGTCACTCTATGGTATATGTGTTATTTTTTAAGAAAAAACTAATATATACTCGTAAATGTTCAAGAATTTTTTGCGAAGCAGTTTTAAATGACGCCCATTACTAAATGGTTTCTCTGCCACTGCTTCCACATGATTGCGTCTACAACACAATGATCCTAACTAATGATCGATAAACTTGAAAGATTATCAATTTAAGGATAAACTTCTTTACCTGAATGGTTACTTCTGCAACAAACTTGAAATCCTAGATAGAGTTATTGGCAAATCACTTCAGGTTCAATCAAGTTTCGATGATAGAGCCGAGTATTGCAGAAACATCACATTGCATCCTGATGATTTAACAGGAATGACTAATGTTGGGTCCGGGGCTACGGATAAGCAAGAAGATGAAAAGAAAAACAGTAACAGCTAAAACAATTAAAACAGTTTCTGGATGTTGCCTTCAATGTTGTGTCAACATCTGAGGCAACATTGTGATAAAACAGTTATAAACCTTTATAGAGTAAATGCAGCGGAAAAGTAAAGTGACACAAGGATTATATTTTCAAGGGTATATATTAATATATCCCTTAATGGTCAATGACCAAAGAATTGTATAAATTATATACAATTACAAATGAATTTCTTTTTACAAGATTGAACAATAAATGCGAAAAAGAAATTACAAACAAAAGTGAAGTCGCAAATGACTTCAGCCTAAAGTTAAAAGATCTAAAAAGAAAAATACAACATCTTCATTACTAATACTTGAAATATAAGCTTGATCTAGAATCTGGGCAGCAATAGTAATGTGGGACTAGATGTTGTTATACTACTTTTAGGCTAAGTGTGTTGATCCAGTTTCTAAGGTGAATATACGAGAGCTCTCTTGGTAATTATTCTCGTTCAATTCTGGATATCGATACTCTGAAGCTCCCCTCTATTTATAGTGTGGAACTTCCCTTGAAATCCTCACTGGTTGGTTGCGGAGGTTGAGTAAAAGAAGGCTTCAGCTTGGACCGGTTCTTGCTCCTTAAAAAGCTCAACGTTCTGGACTTGGTCTTCACGCTGCTTCCTCTCCAAGTTTTGATTGTTTCTTTTACCACGTTTTAAATACATCATCATTGTAAGCTTGCCTAGGTCATTTTTTACTCACAGTAACACATCCTGTTTCGGCCGGAAGAATAGGCAAAATCATTACAGAGATGTTGTTAGGAATGTTGTCACAACATCGCAGGCAACATTCTTATCTTCATAAGATGTTGTCCTGAGCATTTACAGATGTTGTTACAACATCCATCCAACATCAACAATCTCCCCATTTTTGCCTTTCTTCACAAAACTCCATACGAAGCGAAAATGACTAGGATACTGATTTCCGATGTAGTTCTTACATTCCAAGAATCAGTAGGATCAGTGCTATGCTCCCCCTTAACCTGCAGTAGTAAATTCCAAGCAGTGTTGTATCGATGATTTGATTAGATAGGAGTTATGTTTTGTTACTGTAGACTTACTTACAGTAACTGCGTAATCAGTCTACAGTAGCCATTCATAACAGTCCACATCAGGCAAACATATATAAACAACTTTAGAAAGCAGTCACAATGTCTGCAAGAACATACCAAATATCCCAAAGTAAAATATTACAAACCGAAAAAAAATATTCCAAATGTCAGTATATCCAATATTCAAATAAATCAAGATTATCATTACTCCATTCATCATTGAATAAACATTCCAATCCATTAGCATGATCATCCTTGACTAGAGTAATCGAGTCACAGTAGCTTCCAGCCGCTTTCTGTGATCGATCACTTTGTGCAGCACCATCTTCATCTCCATAGCATCAGAAGTAGTCAGCAATCATCATCTCAACTCCTCTCCCCCTGCATCATGGTGTTGACACCCAATTTTGTCCCATCTTTTCTGATTTTATTTGTAATTTTAAATATTTTTGACACCTTAAAATAATTTTAAAATATAGGCATATATATGTATATATATCATTATTATTACTATTACTTGCATTTTTATTGTCATTTGCATTTTATATATCATAATCATACTTTTTATCCTAATATTATATGTTATTTTTATTTTCGCAAAACGACATCGCATTTTTTATTTTTAGCACCAAGCATTTCTCAAATATTATATTTTTTGTCATATTGTCATCTTTACAATTTATAAATTTTGCAAAGCTTTCTTTTTATATAATAAAACCCCTTTTTATATTTTAAACCCATAACCCATTTATTTCTCAACCCAACACAAACACCAATTTTAAAAGGGGCAGCCCATTTGGCCACCCCATTTTCGGCCAAAGCCCAACCGAAACAGCCCACAACCCCAAGCCCAGTCCCCTCTTTTATTTCCCCCCTTTTTATCCCCTAACCCTAAAAACACAACAACATAAAAAACCAATACTCCTCTTTTTCTCTCCTTCACAAAACACACCCAATCCGCCGCACCTCACCCATACCCGTGACCCCACACGCCGGTCACCTCACCCGACACCACCACCAACCCCCTCTGCCCCTGACACCCCCATACTCTTATCCCCTAAAATCCGCTCCAAAAATCGTCACTTTTGGCCTTTATTTTGAAATTCAAACCCATTTTTTTCATCTATAAAAACACCCCATTGTTCTTTATCTTAGAGGGAGGTTCAGGTATAGTTCTTGTGGAGTCCGAATCGAAAAAGAGGGGATTTTTCGGGGAGGTCCTAAGTCCAAAAAATGAGGTTTGGAAAGTTGTTTTGTTGGTGGTTTTCGGTGCTTTTTGTTGGTGTTTTTCGGTACTTTTTGTTGGTGATTTCCGGTCGGTTTGTTGGTTTTATTTTGGGCCGGTTTTGAGATTTTACTTTTCGATCGTTGTTTTGGTTGGTTTCTCTCGGTCGGAGTGCTAAAAATAAAAAATCAAGAACAATCCGGTCGGGTCGGGTAAAATTTCCAGATTTTGTGTTTATATTTTGTTGTTGGTTATCTGAAATTTGGAAAGAAATCGATCAGGTTGAAACATCCGAATCGGGTCGGGTCGACCCGATTTGGATGAAATTTCCAGATTTTGTGTTTATATTTTGTTGTTGGTTATCTGAAATTTGGAAAGAAATCGATTCGGGTTGAAACATCCGATTCGGGTCGAGTCACTGATTCGGATCGGGTCGATCCGGTTTGAATAAATTTTCAGATTTTTGTATTTAATATTATGTTGTTGGCTATATGAAAATCCAAGAAAAATCGTGAGTCGAATTTTGGTTTTGGGTCGGTTTTTGCTGATTCAGGTCGGGTCATCCCGGGCCTAGTAATAATTTCAGATTTTTTTTGTGTTTAATATTTTGTTGTTGGTTATCTGAAAATTCAAAAAAAAAAGAGTTGTTCGATTCCGGATCGGGTCGACCCGAAATCTGGTCGTGTCACTATTCAGTCTCGGGTCGGATTTTTCAAAAACATTCCAAATCCTGCTTCGGTCCGAAAATTTTAGAATTTGGGTCGGACGTTTTAATTGCAAGCTGTTGGTTTATTTTGTCATTTAAATATCCGTACACAGATATCTTACTACTTTACATATTTGAACAAATACTACACTTTGGCCAATGAAATTGAATTTGAGGTCGCGCCCCTTCGAAAATTGCTTTTCCATTTCAGTTTGTTGTTTTGGTATTTTACTGATTTGAACTAATACTGCATTAGGCCAATGAAATTGAATTCGAGGTCGCGTCTTTTCGGGAATTGCTTCTCGGTTTCAGTTTGCTGTTTTTGGTTTGTTTTACTGATTTGAGCATGATACTACATGGCCGATGAAAAAATATCCGTCGATTTTTTAGGCCTCCACAGTTGTAAAGACGGAAAATAAAACTTCGGGGCAATGATGAAACTTAAATCTTTTTTCACTCGAGAGACCAACATGTTCGGTGGGCAAGGCAACTAAAATGACCAACGAGTCATATGTTCGCAGCCACGACGTGATTGGCATGATCTTTTCAAAATTTAAGTCTGAGTCCTCCGTAATAAAAACATTTATTGTTTTGGATACGGATCCAAAATTATTTATATTCAATTGTTTCTAACCGTTTGTTCTTGACAACTTGCAAGGGATAAAGTCAAATAAGGCAAATACCCCTCGGAGATTATTTATTTTATTGTTGTTTTTACTTTCTTTAATTCAGCTTTATTTCATTATGTATTGTAATATTATTGTACTCGTGAAATTATTGAAATGTTTAGAATAGGTAGACTTATAATTAATTAATAGGGTAGTCAAAAACTTGAAACATATCGCTAGTTTATTTATTTTTAGGCTCGGTTAGTTTTATAGCCAAAAATCACTAGTTTACCTATTTTTAGGCCTGTCGCCTATAAAAATTTACATTGCATATATTTTTATCAATTTTCATGCAAATGCATACTTTTTTTTCAACACATGTAATTTTAATGCCATACAAATGTATACTTGTACAAATGCATCCTTTGACTAAATACTTGCAACATCATTATAACTTTATATTTTTAAACATGCATTTTTCTTAGTACAATAATTAACCTGAGTTTGATCGGATAACCGCAAGTTAGCGGATCTTAAAGGATATCTAACCCCTTTCCTTTAGGATAATAAAGAACCCTTACCTAGAATCTCATTAGTTTTGCGAACCACAAAATTGGAGTTATTTTGCAGCTTTAGTTAGCATTTAGATGCCCTAATTCACCTTAGAATAATTAGGTGGCGACTCCTCAACAAAGCATTTTTATCCAATCCAGAGGGAATCGACCCATCACGTCGCGAAGCCCGCAGGTCAAAATCGGGTGCGACAGCATGACGACTACACTGGGGAATATCAGGTTCTTAACCATAGCAAATGCAGGTTAATTATTATTGCGCTTTATTTGATCCTTAGTTGATTTACTGCTTTAAATTATTTCCTTTTGAATATTTGTATGTTTAACTGCTTTAATTGCTACTTTCTTTTACTGCTTTCCTTAAATTGGCATTCCACTCATGTTTCTTCTACTTGGGAAAATTGACACTATCACACATTACACGCGAGGTGTGTTTTGCGCACCCGCAAATTCTTTCAAATTACCAAATTTTAGGAGAGTTGGCATATGCGCGGAGTGTCCGGACCATCCGATGGCCTTGTAGCCTTCTCACTCGAGTAGTCCGCTCGGGAACCTTGAGTCTAGTCAGCCAAATCTTAGAAAATTTAAGATAGAACTATACCACCCTTTATCATAAGTCATGTATACATACACCTTAGGTGGGTCGATACTTGGCATCGACTCCACAATTAAGAAATCCACCAAAATTGTCGACAAGTCTCACGGCCCAACGACCTATCAACATATTATGTGTAGCGTGATAATGATAGACTAATCCAAGCCTAATCATCACATGCCGATATTGGAAAATGTACATATGTTTTGTCTTCATTTCCAACAAAAGCATTGCAGTTTGATAGCTTAGATTAATCTGTCATAATCTCTCATATTTGGCGTTTAGGCTCACCTTTGGCATAAGAGAGGCCACATGTATGTTAGGACGCACATTTAATTTTAGCACAATTTGTTTGCTATTTTTCTGCTTTTCACTCTGTATGTATTATTTAATGCAATAATTACATGTTTCAATTCTGTACATATCATGTCATGTCGCTTGCAACTCTGGGCATGAACATTTGCCCTTTAAACGTTTGGGCTATCGCACTATAATCAAGACTTCTACTAGGGCAACGCCATATCTTTTGGTCCTTGGGACAGAAATTGTGTCACTGCCCGAGGATAAAGCGTTATTGAACATCAAGACTCGGACCTTGTGAAGCAATCAGGGGAGTCTTTGACCATAATGTCACACTTCTACATTTTATTATTTTTGCGACTTTTCTACTTTCACCCAGGTCTCTCATTTTTGCAGGAAGACCGTCCTCGCAAACAGTCGAGAGCGGTCGTTATAAAACATCATCCCTGAAATACTTCATGAAAAAAAAGTCTTAACAAAGATGACCGGGAGATACTTTGACTGAAAGAAGTCATCCAACCTCCAGTCCGAACAAATCAATCAGGGGAGTCTTTGACTATACTATCACACTTCCATATTTTATTATTCTTTCTGTGGCTTTCCTCCTTTCACCCGATGCTCTTATTTTTGCAGGAAGATCGTCGTCGCGAACAGTCGGGGGAGGTCGTTCTAAAACATTATTCCTGGATATACTCCAGGAAAGAACAAAGTAAAAGGTTTTCACAAAGATGACCGAAATATGTTTTAATTAGAAAAAGTCAGCCAACACTAGATTCAACGAGGCATCACTCTAGTTTGTCTATACTTTTGTTTTTTTTACATATTTGCAAATTCAATTGATATGCTTAATTTTCGTTACATAATTCCTTTATATCATACCATTTTTACAACATATCCTCACGAACTATGAGTGTCTGATTCTCATCATACGGTGTGATACGTAGGTAACCCTTCTCGGGTTCGACACCACTAAAAAAATAAAAAAAAAAGTCAATCTGGACCTTGGGGAACGCTACCCAACGAAATTAGAACGGACTTATCTAAGGGACGCACTTTCTAGTCCATCTGAAAAAGGGACGCACTTTCTAGTCCATCTGAAAAAGGGACGCACTTTTCCGCATCCACCTTAGAAAGAGACATATCTGGTTTACCAATCTTTTCATTCATCCTATAACGGACAATCATTTTTTTCATTACATTCATCCTATTGTGTGGATAATCATTTTTTCATTGCATTCATCCTACCGTGGACAATTATTTTTTACTTTGCATTCGTCCCATAGTGGACAATCATCTGTTTTATATAATTTTTACTTACTATCCTATCGTGGATGAATTCTTTTTCAAGCATACATTTTTATAACTTATCTGCACGAACTACGCACACCTGATTCTCATCAAAGATGAGATATGTAGGCAACCCTATTTGGGTTCGGTACCCTTTATTCAAAAAATACAAAAAAATATATATTTACAAAAATATTTTAAGCGTCACTGATTGACTTGGTTGAATACCAACACAGTTAGGAGTGTGCATAGGAAAGAACAAGCGGAGAAGACTGACTTCGTGGTAAACCATTGATTTTTCTGGTACCTCTCATTCACGCCTGTGTTGACACTTAAAAATTGTTTTGCATGCTTTCAAGATATGAACAAAGCCAACATCATCGTTTCATGTGCATTGTGTGGTGAGTTTTTAGAATAAGTTCAATTGCATTGCATTGTGATCTAGAACTTGGCTCGAATGTTTGTTGAGGCGAAATCCTGAGTAACACTTGGTATAGGAAAGGATCGTAGGCTTTCTTTGATCCGTTTGAGCCTTTCCAGCGTACCAAATAACATTATCCGTAGTACTTCCCCTTTGAGCCTGAAGCCTATTTTTTTAACAACCACATCTTATTCTTATACCCTTTCTGAGTGCGTACACGCATTATCCCTCTTTTGGCCCGACCTCCTTGAGCGCATAAGAAATGTGCAAATTGCTGAAAAAGATCCGAGTTGAAGTTGCAATGTTCCAAAAAGAGGAAAAGAAAACAAAATAAAATGATGACTTTACACAAAGAAGAAGTCAAAAAGCCCCGACAATATAAAAAAAAGAGAAAATAACTCTGAAAAAGGGGAAAAAGCTTCAAACGAAATATTCAAAAGAAGTCGGTACAAAATAAAGGGGGCAAAAAGAAGCAAATCGGCATCAAGGCACACAAATACCAAGCGCGGACATATTCCAACGCTCAAGGAAGGATTAGTCACTCCTTATCCAAATGATATCCTTTCCTTTCCCCAAGCCTACCTTACAAACCCGTAACAATCCCTACATGATCCTATACAGAGGGTTCTCACATTAGTGGATACTCACATGACGGTCAAGCCTATGGTATCACAATTAAATGCATTGAACATCTTTCTGAGGGTGAGTGTACTTCTCTAGACGTCCCAAAGTTCAAAATACTGAAATACATATGAGAAATGGACTTTCTTTCAGTGAGGACATTTGAAACATAAGGATGCATATATGTCAAAACCTTGGCTTGAAGCAAGTGTCGATACTCAGGTATGTCTGAGGTAGCATCTGAATCTATAGGAATTACCCCGGAGTCAATCTCGATTGGGCAAAAAGCAAATAATGGGAGCCCTTAAGCTCAATACTAATTGTTGGTACCAACTGAAGTCAAAATATGATTGTCTTTTTCATATTTTCAAAAAAAAAATTAAAATATATTGCATCATTTTTTTTCAAATTCTAATCACTCTCTTTCACAAAAAAAAACATTTTTTACAATCTCAAATTCATTTTTTCCACAGAGTCTCGGATAAACAACCCAAAATTTGAAATCCTTTTGGCATGAACTACGTTATGACCTGATTTCCTCGGCGAGATACGTAGGCGACCACATCAGCTTCGGTTTCATTTTTAAAAAAACCCTTACAAAACCCTTTTTGCTTACATGAACTACGTTATGACCTGATTCCCTCGGCGGGATACGTAGGTGGCCACATCGGCTTTGTTCCCATTTTTTGAAATCTTCACAATCGCCATTTTTCTTGCAACGAACTACGTTATGACCTGATTTCCCTTGTCGGAATACGTAGGCGGCCTGTATCGGCTTCAGTCACACCATTGGAAGTTTTCTTCCATTATCTTGCACACAACGCAATAGGCTCACATGATGGCCTTAATAGGACAAGCAAGTTGCCCGCACAAACTCGTTTTGTCCAGTTGGAAGTTCAACATCTTCATATATACCAGAAACTGGGCAAATTTTAAGGGTTCACTGCAAGAATACGCCAATGGACATGGAAAAGCGCCGAGCAACTAAGTCTTCAGTACAAACCAGTCAGAACTTGCAAGCGTCAAGAACCAAAGCTACAAAGTCAACGCGAATCAACCGCCCCTCCCCCAAACTCACGAACTTCTTTGAGTACAGGTCTTCAGGTTGACAAAGGCAGGGAAGCCGCAACATGTGTGGTTAATTTGGCAAAGAACTTCCGCGTCATAGTTCAACCTACAAGGATCACTTTTTTGTTTTACGACTATACAAAGACTTCATGTTGACCTACATGGTCCCAACCGCGCTATGTCCATACGAAGAATGGTATTTCGACTTTAAGGTCACACTTTGCATTACGTCAATACAACGACGTCATTACATTTTGTCTATGCAACGGCGACATCTGCATCACGTCTAAGTAATGACGTCGTTTTACATTTCGTCTATGCAATGACGACATCTGCATCACGTCTAAGCAACGACGTCATTTCAGGCGCCCACCTTCCAATGCGGGTATTTTTAATTTCAGTCAGGCGCCCACATTCTAATGCGGATATTTTAATTTCAGTCAGACGCCAACCTCATAATGCGGGTATTTATTTTCAGTCACGCGCCCACCTTCTAATACGAGTATTTTAATTTCAGTCAGGCGCCCACCTCCTAATGCGGGTATTTTAATTTTAGTCAGGCACCCACCTTCCAATGCGGGTATTTTAATTTCAGTCAGGCACCCACCTCCTAATGCAGGTATTTTATTTTCAGTCAGGCACCCACCTTCCAATGCGGGTATTTTAATTTATGTCAGGCGCCCACCTTATAATGCGGGTATTTTAATTTCAGTCAGGCACCCACCTCCTAATGCGGGTATTTTAATTTCTGTCAGGCGCCCACCTCCTAATGCGGGTATTTTAATTTCTGTCAGGCGCCCACCTTTCAATGCGGGTATTTTAATTTCTGTCAGGCGTCCACCTTCCAATGCGGGTATTTTAATTTCAATCACGCTTATGCAACGACGCCATTTGCATAACGTCTAAGCAACGACGTCATATCATCACGCCTATGCAACAACGTCATCCGCATTGGGGAAGTACTTCGAACGTTGTTCCGCCCTTCCCCAGTATCTCGTCACATCCGCAACCAGTGTCATCATAACTCGACACTGGAGCAATGCTTCTTGAATTTGCACCATCTTTTGCAACTTCTCTCCCCCATCGGGATTCTATTTCTTCCCACGCATCCCTAACCTTCCCTCAATGATCAGGACAAAATTGGCTACTTAGTCAACTTCTTTGGCCGAAATCTCTTTCATCGTCTCTGACCAAAGAGTGCATCTGTTGACACCCAATTTTGTCCCATCTTTTCTGATTTTATTTGCAATTTTAAATATTTTTAACACCTTAAAATAATTTTAAAATATAGGCATATATATGTATATATATCATTATTATTACTATTACTTGCATTTTTATTGTCATTTGCATTTTATATATCATAATCATACTTTTTATCCTAATATTATATGTTATTTTTATTTTCGCAAAACGACATCGCATTTTTTATTTTTAGCACCAAGCATTTCCCAAATATTATATTTTTTGTCATATTGTCATCTTTACAATTTATAAATTTTGCAAAGATTTCTTTTTATATAATAAAACCCCATTTTATATTTTAAACCCATAACCCATTTATTTCCCAACCCAACACAAACACTAATTTTAAAAGGGGCAGCCCATTTGGCCACCCCATTTTCGGCCAAAGCCCAACCGAAACAGCCCACAGCCCCAAGCCCAATCCCTTCTTTTATTTCTCCCCTTTTTATCCCCTAACCCTAAAAACACAACAACATAAAAAACCAATAATCCTCTCTTTCTCTCCTTCAGAAAACACACCCAATCCGCTGCACCTCACCCATACCAGTGACCCCACACGCCGGTCACCTCACACGGCACCACCACCAACCCCCTCTGCCCCTGACACCCCCCATACTCTTATCCCCTAAAATTCGCTACAAAAATCGTCACTTTTGGCCTTTATTTTGAAATTCAACCCCATTTTTTTCATCTATAAAAACACCCAATTGTTCTTTATCTTAGAGGGAGGTTCGGGTATAGTTCTTGTGGAGTCCGAATCGGAAAAGAGGGGATTTTTGGGGGAGGTCCTAAGTCCGAAAAAAAGAGGTTCGGAAAGTTGTTTTGTTGGTGGTTTTCAGTTGCTTTTTGTTGGTGTTTTTCGGTACTTTTTGTTGGTGGTTTTCGGTTGTTTTGTTGGTGGTTTCCAGTCGGTTTGTTGGTTTTATTTCGGGCCGGTTTTGAGATTTCACTTTTCGATCGTTGTTTTGGTTGGTTTCTCTCGGTCGGAGTGCTAAAAAATCAAAAAATCAAGAATAATCCGGGTCGGATCGGGTCATTGCTCTATCTCGGTTGCTGTTCCGACCGGTAAAATTTTGAAATTTTGTGTTTATATTTTGTTATTGGTTATCTGAAATTAGGAAAGAAATCGATCGGATTGAAACATCTGAATCGGGTCGGGTCACTGATCTGGGTCGGGTCGACCCGATTTGGATGAAATTTCCAGATTTTATGTTTATATTTTGTTGTTGGTTGTCTGAAATTTGGAAAAAAATCGATTCGGGTTGAAACATCCGATTCGGGTCGGTTCACTGATCCGGGTCGGGTCGATCCGGTTTGAGTAAATTTCCAGATTTTGTGTTTATATTTTGTTGTTGGTTATCTGAAATTTGGAAAGAAATCGATTCGGGTTGAAACATCCGATTCGGGTCAGGTCACTGATTCGGATCAGGTCACTGATTCGGATCGGGTCGATCCGATTTGAGTAAATTTTCAGATTTTTGTGTTTAATATTATGTTGTTGGCTATCTGAAAATCCAAGAAAACCCGTGGGTCGGATTTCTGTTTTTGGGTCTGTTTTTTCTGATTCAGGTCGGGTCAGCCCGGGCCTAGTAATAATTTCAGATTTTTTTTGTGTTTAATATTTTGTTGTTGGTTATCAGAAAATTCAAAAAAAAAGAGTTGTTCGATTCCTGGTCGGATCGACCCGAAATCTGGTCGTGTCACCTCGCCCCCTGCCACCACCCACTCCCTGCCACCAACCCTGACACCCCCACACCCCTCCCATCACTTCGTCCAACCCATACCCCTAAAATCCGCTTCCAAATTCAGATTTTTTGCCTTTAATTCAAAATTCAAACTCGATTCTTGGGGGGGGGGGGGGAATCCACCTATAAATACCCCATGATTGTTCTTCATTTTGGGGAGGATTTTGGGAGAAGAAAAAAAGATATTTTGGAAGGATTTTCGGAATATACATAAAATACTTTATTGTGTTCTTGAGTTTAAAGCATTTTGGCTTCTTTGTTGTTCAAGAATCCGGTTCGGGTAACATTCTCAGAATTCTTGCATTTCATATTTATGTATGTTGGTTATCTGAATTTGGTGTTAAGATTTGATTTAGATCACTGATTTCGGGTCGGGTTACTGACCCGGGTCGGGTCGACCCGATTTGAATTTCCAAATTTCTTGCATTGTTGCTGTTGTTATCATTGGTTATCTGAAATTGTTGAATTTATTTGATTCCGGGTTGAAACACTGATCCGGGTCGGGTCGACCCGGTTGGGTAGCATTTCCAGAATTCTTGCATTTCATATTCTTGTTATTGGTTATCTGAATTTGGTGTTGAAATCTGATTCGAGTTTGGATTGCTGATCCGGTCAGATCCTTGACGAGGGTCAGATCGATCTTGGGTAACATTTTCAGAATTCTTGCATTACATATTCTTGTTATTGGTTATCTGAATTTGGTGTTAAAATTTGATTCGGGTTTGGATCACAGATTCGGGTCGACCCGGTTCGGGTAATATTTTCAGAATTCTTGCATTACATATTCTTGTTATTGGTTATCTGAATTTGGTGTTAAAATCTGATTTGGGTTTGGATCATTTGATTTCGGATTCGGATCACTGATTCGGGTCGGGTCACTGACCCGGGTCGGGTCGATCCGGTTTGGATATTTTCAGAATTCTTGCATTTCATATTTTTGTATGTTGGTTATCTGGAATTGATAGAATTATTTGATGACGGGCTGAATCTCCTATTCGGGTCGGGTCGACCCGGTTTGAATTTCCAAATCTCTTGCATTGTTGCTGTGGTTATTATTGGTTATCTGAAAAATTGAAAAAGTCTGATTCGGGTTGGCATCTGATTCGGTCGGTCATCGACCGGACGGGTCGACCCGATTTTTGGCGATTTCAGATTATGGCATTTTTCATACTGTTTGCTAGTTATCTAAAAAATCAATTTCGATTTTCATTCGTCATTGCTCATGATCCGGGTCGGATTTTTCCATAAATATCTCTTAATCCTCGCTCGGTTCCAACATTTCGTAATTTGGTTGGATAATTTAATTGCTCACCGCTCGTTTCTTTGGCCTTTGTTTTATTGTTTTATTAATATCGCATCTAGGCCGATGAAATTGAAATCGAGGCCGCACTTTTTCGATTGCTTCAAAGATTAATTCTCTGCTTCGCTTTGCCCTGCTTTCGCTTTTGCCGCTTTGATAGTTTCTTGATTGCATTTCCGTATTATTTTCTTGTTTCTAAATACCGCATTTAGGTGATGAAATTGAATTCAAGGTCGCGCTTTCGCTTCTCGCTTTCAGCCATCGCTTTAAACATCCGTGCGACGGATATCTTTCTGCTTTTCTTGTTTATCGCTTTTACCGCTCAACAAATACCACGCCTGTTCGCACGCTTTGTTTTTCTGTTTGATTTCTTTGCTCGGCTTGATTATTGTTTTTCTTGCTTTTACGTTTTTCTTGTTTTAAAATAAACACCGCACCTTTCATATATTGCTTTCTGTTTGATCCCTTTGTTTGACATTAAAATATCCGATTTACTGTTTTACTGTTTTAAATTAAACACCGCGTCTTTTTCGGAAACTATTTTTTCGCTCATCGCTATCGCTCTGCTTCTTTGTTTACATTCGATTTTATTTTTACTGATTTGAACACGATACTACACTGGCCGATGAAAAATATCCGTCGATTTTGAGGCCTACACAGTTGCAAAGACGAAAATATAACTTCTGGGCAAGGATGAAGACTTAAACCTTTTATCCGAGATCAACATGTTTAGTAGGCGAGGTGACTAAAATAACCAACAAGTTATATATATTCGCAGCCACGACGTGATTATAGTGATCTTTTCTATTTCACCCGAGAGACCAACACGTTTAGTAGGCGAGGCAATCAAAAATAAACCACATTAGTCATATGTTTGCAGCCACGACGTGATTGGAATGGTCTTTTCAAAATTTAAGTCTGAGCCCTCCGTGATCAAAACATTCACTGTTTTGAATACGGATATGAAGTTATTTGTATTTAATTGTTTCTAACCGTTTGTTCTTGACGACTTAGGGACTAAAGTAAATAAAGGCAATTATTCCTCGGAGTTTATTCATTTTATTTCTTTCTTTAAATTCAGCTTTTATCTCGCTTTGTATTGTAATATTATTTATCGCACTTATGTAATTATTAAAATGCTTAGAATAGGCAAACTTAGGATTTATTCATAGGTTAGTTAAAGATTTGAAACCCGTCGCTAGCTTATTTATTTGTAGGCTCGCAAACTTAGAAATCCTTCGCTAGTTTAATTATTTTAGGCTCGCCACGCTTTATTCAAGATTTTTAAAACAACTCTTGTCATCTTTATTTGCTTCAATTAATTGTACAAATAAGCTTATCTTTTTATTATTATTTTTTGCAACTTGTTGATTTTCGAAAGATTCGCTTCTTTGGCATTATAAAGAATTTATTGTCACAAATGCATGTTTTCTAAAAAACTTTACATGTATCTTTCTTTTATGTCACCCGAATACGTACTTGTATAAAATGCATCATATTTACTTGTATAAAATGCATCATATTTGCAAACATCTTTTTATTTATTATACTTGTAAAACATGTATTTTTCTAGCAATAATTAATCTGAGTTTTACCGGATAACCGCAAGTTAGCGGATCTTAAAGGATGCCTAACCCCTTCCCTTTAGGATAATAAAGAACCCTTACCTAGAATCCCATTAGTTTCGCAGACCTTAAAATTGGAGTTTACACTGCAGCACTTAGTTTAATATTTAGGTGTCCTAATTCACCGTAAAAATAATTAGGTGGCGACTCCTCAATCCTTTACCCAGGAATCACCCATACGTCCGTGCTCCGCTTTGACCCGAGCAAAGGTCAAAATAGGGCGCTACAGCATGGCGACTCCACTGGGGAGCATCAGGTTCTTAAACCATAGCAAGTTCGGATTAATTATTGCTTTACTTTTGTTCTTTATTTGATTTAGTGCTTTGATGTGTTTCATTTATGAGATTTTTGCATAAACTGCTTTAATTGCTATATTATCTTACTGCTTTCCTTAAATTGGCATTCCGCTCATATTTCTTCCACTCTGGAAAATTGACACTATCACACACTACACGCGAGGTGTGTTTCATGACCCGCAAATTTCTTTCAATCTACCAAATTTTAGGAGAGTTGGCGTATGCGGCGAGTGACCGGACCATCCGGTGGTCAGCGTAGCCTTCTCGCCGAGTAGTCCGCTCGGGAACCTTGTGTCTAGTCACCAAATCTTAGAAAATTTAAGTTAGAGCTATACCACCCTTTATTTTAAGTCATGCATGCATACATCTTAGGTGGGTTGATCCTTGGCATCAACTTCACAAATAAGAAAACCACCAAATTGTCGACGGGTCTCACAACCCAACGACCAATCAAAGATATTATGTGTAGCAGGATATTGATGGGCGGATCCAAGCCTAAACAAGTATGCCAAAATCAGAAATGTATATTTATTTTTATTTATTTATTTTGTTATAGATGGAGTCCGCCGCAAGTCGAGGATGGTGAGTGGGATTAGAGCAAACTGAAAATATGGTGGACAAACTTTGACCTTGGCGACCAAATGGAAATTAGGAGAAGATTAGGTTGCCTCGTTTCGTTGTTCGACATCTTCCCGATCAACATTTGGTCGAGACCGATCCATTTTTGGGATCCGGATCGGGTTGTCTTCGATTCGGAGATTTTGAGATGACTCCTACTTTGGAAGAAATCAACTATTTCACCAATTTGATCTACCAGGGTAGAGGACAAATTATCCCGCACTGTCAATCCGGAAAGAAATTTCTCCGCTACTTAGGGCTAAAGAACACTAAGAAACTCCTATGCTTTGAAAACAACTGGGTCTCAATGGATTATCTTTATGAGAGGTACGGTTGTCGAGACGGTTACAAGACATTCAAAAATGAATTCTCTTGCACCCCCGATCATTGGCGGACCAAACGACCCATTGCATTTACTGTCGCCTTTCTAGGGTCTCTGATATTCCCGCTTGAGTATGGAAAGATCAGTACCTGCATATGTTCCGTAGCACGGGCACTTTTCGAAGGAGCAAACGGAGCACAACTCACTTTGGCCCCTATGATCTTAGCAGAAATGTTTCGGGCTTTAGGGAAATGTAAAAGAGGTGAAACAGGTTTCTTCGAAGGCTGCAACCTTATTTTGCAGATGTGGGCAATGGAACACTTCTATCAGCGCCCGAATATGGTCGACATATGCTTCAGCGAGTCGAACAAAATCGTCAGCTTTTACGACAGAACGAAGCAGTTCATATCGCCTGTCGGCATGAATGATTGGTATGGGTTTTTGGCGTCCCGCACCTGTGAACAGATCCAATGGAAATACCCTCTGCTCCCGAATGCCAAAAAAGCCTACATAAGATGCAAAAGGCTTTATTATATTGAGCTTATCGGGTTGAAAGGCCTCCAACCTTACGCTCCACTCCGCGTACTCCGACAGTTGGGACAAGAGCAGATAATTCCCCTCCGGGCAAATATGAGGATTTCTGAAATTCCATTCGGGCCGAATTTCATTGTCCCCAGAGCTAGGCAAGTCTTCGATGAATGGAACAATATTGACACAATAGACATTGGAGGTAGTCAGGCAGGAGGTACCCCCGAATATCAAGCGTGGCTACGAGAGGATTGCAGTAGTACAGACCATAGTCCGGATGGCGAACAAGGTTTTGAAGATATCGGCACGACAATTTGGGTAAGGAATTTCCGGCTCAGAGACACAGTCGTTACCCCCGAAATGTGGCAGCAAATGCAAAATATAGTGCAATATCTAGAGGACGCAGGAGTCGGACCCAGCAATGTTAGGGTTCCATCTTCATCTCGGTGATCAAAAGCAAGATTTAGAACCTGAGCATAAATATCTTATGTTATCAGCTTTATTATTGTACGCATTATTATTTCAGTAAAGTTAACCTTTATTTCCGACAAAAGGCATCACAATCTTTGGCTTGGATCAATTTATCAGTATCTTGCATATTTTTGCGTTTAAGCCCACCTCCGGCATAAAGGAGGCCCCATGCACATTAGGACGCGCATTTAATTTCCATATAATCTGCTCGCTACTTGTTTATCGTTTCTCCACTCTATACATGTTATTCAAAGCAATAATTATTCGTCTCATACTAACTTGGTTTGTTTCATTTTTTAGAGAAGGTTTATTTTGCTCGCTTTATTTCCCAAAAAGTTGATTCGCGTTGATTGAAGCGGCGGAACACCATTACTTCACGAGATCCAAGGCACAATCATCCGACAAAATGACTGATTCAGGGCGGTGAACAAACCGGTTTGGGACTTGTCGCTCTTCCGGGAGGTGAACCAGAGACATCGGAAAGGAGAAATACTTCCGTTGGATGAATACCTCGCCCAACTACTGCTTGCAAATGGCAACTATGCAAGCGAGATCGAACGGCTCCGGAATCTTACCAATCTTTCCATCAGCATCAACACTCCACTGCCTGAACAAGAGACGAGCGCAACTGCTCCACACACCTTTCCATCTCACGAACCATCATTCCCCCATAACCTTCCCCGAAATCCCTTACCAAGCAGAACCAATCCTCAATTCGCCAGCCCACAACGTACCAATCCGCATCCTATCAACCCGCAGGCCAGTCCACAGCAAAGCCCGCTACAAAATGACCCAGTATCCTTCACAGCTCCATATATACATCCAGCTCCACTTACCCAAACTACCCCACTTATCCAAAATATCCCTCCCACACTAAATTACCAGGCAACCCAACAAATACCAATGGCACACATCACTAACAAGCAGTATGTGCCACCGGTATATGCAACGGAAGCCCAACCTTCCACTTCTACCATACCAAACATACATCATCAGGAGATAGACCAATATGAAGAGATGGAAAGGCAAGCAAGGATTAGAAATGATGAAAGTATGGCAAGGGAAATTCACAGCCTAAAAGAAGCATTTAAAAACATTCAGACCAGCAAGGGGCATGAAGGACTCGAGTATGAAGATCTCTGCATGCATCCCGACGCTGATTGCCTATCGGGTATAAGGTGCCAAAATTTGACTTATTCAATGGAAAGGGAAATCCTCGCGCTCATTTGAGATCGTATTGTGACAAGTTGGTTGGAGTGGGTAAGGACCAGGCCATAATAATGAAGTTGTTCATAAGAAGTTTGACAGGAGAAGCGCCGACCGGTACACAAGCCAGGACCCGCGAAAATGGCATAAGCGGGGCACAATGGCACAGGATTTTGTGGATGTGTTCAGGTTTAACACCGACACAATCTTGGATAGATTTTATTTAATGAAATTGGAGAAAAATCTACTGAGACTTTCAGAGAATATGCCATGAGGTGGAGGGCGGAAGCAAAGAAAAGTTCAAATTTCAATGGCGGAAAGTGAGATGACCACGCTCTTTGTGCAATCTATGAAGGATGCAACTTATTACGAAAAAATGATAAGCGTCATTGGACGGAATTTCTCTGAAGTGGTTAGGATGGGAGATTTCATAGAAGAAGGGATCAAAACAGGGAGAATCACGAACTTAGCAAAGATTGCAAAGCGACAAGTAAGGCCATTCAGTCAGACTCATTCGGGGGAGCAATTAAGAAGAGGAGGGATGGAGCGTCCCCTGTCATGGCAGTCCAGGAACATAGATCCAACCAAATGCCAACCTACCAAAGCCCGTCATCCCAGCCTCCCTACTATAATCAAAACACCCAAAATCATCAGCCCTCCTACTATAGCCAAAGCACACAAAGCCCTCAGCCTTATTATCAACACTCGCCTACTCCCTACCCTGTCTATCATACCCAACCAATATATAGCCCACCACGAGCACCTACCTATAGAAATTCCCCACAGTATCAACCCACACATCCACCTCAGCCGCAAGCCCATCCACCAAATACTCTCAGACCCCGGGCGAATTACGAAAAAAGGCCAGTCAAGACATATACACCTTTAGCCGAACCTCTAGCCCAACTATACGAAAGATTGAGGACCGCAGGAATACTCCAACCCATCCCAGGGCATATCCCCAATCCTATTCCCAGATCGTATGATGAAACTAAGCATTGTGCGTACCACTCGGGGATCACCGGACATGACACTGGAGTTTGCTTTGCCCTCAAAGACAAGATCGAGGTTTTGATCAAAGAGGGAATTATCCAACTGAAAGGACCTCCCCCTAATGTAAATAATAACCCTCTGCCAAATCATGACAATGCCAATATAAACATGATTACCATTGATGAAGAAAACAGTTTGGAAGGGACCTTGTGCCGATCCGAACAGAGGAAAGGCTTGAATCATCGGCTTTGATCACCCCTATAATTACAGTTCAGGTAAGAGCACCGTTTGAAGTGGAAGTACTTCCTCCGAAATCGCGGATAGTGACGTCGTATGTCGATACCAAAACTGCCCCTTAGAGCTATTCGATTGGGGAAAGGAGCAGGGGAAAGGAGAAACAAATTGTAGAAGTTGTCGTCGCTGGTATGACAAGATCCGGACAATGTTATGCGCCTGCAGACAACCCAAAAAAGGTTGTAACAGAGACTGAAGTAGAAGAGTTCTGGAGGAAGATGCCAACCAAGGAGTATTCCGTTGTAGAGCAATTGAAGAAAACACCGGCTCAGATTTCTTTGCTATCATTGTTGACGAATTCTCCGGACCATGGACGCGCTTTATTGGAAGTACTCAAAGAAGCTTATGTACCGAGAGAGACCACAGGCGAGAAACTATCGGCCTTGGTCGGACAAATTTTAGAGGCCCATAAAGTCTCTTTTCATGACAAAGAATTGCCACCTGAGGGTTTGTGCCACAACAAAGCTTTGAACATAACAGTAAAGTGCATGAACAAGTTCATTTCTAAGGTATTGATTGATGGAGGCTCAACCGTCAATATTTGTCCCGCGGCGACTCTCCGAGCCTTGGGAATTAACATTGGAAAGATTCGCGAAAGTCATCTGAGAGTTAAAGGTTTTGATGGAGCCCAAAGGAGCGTTATGGGAGAAATGGATTTGACATTACAAGTGGGGCCCGTGGAGTTCGTCGTGGAATTCCAAGTGTTAGACATATCTACCAGCTATAACCTACTAATGGGAAGACCTTGGATCCATGTGGCTGGTGCAGTTCCTTCTACCCTACATCAGAGTTTGAAGTTTGTTTGGGATCATCACGAGGTCGTGGTACACGGAGAAGGGAGCAATTCAATATGTCCCGAAGGGCAGATCCCTGCTGTTGAAAGCGTAGATACACTGGATGGGTCTGTCTTCCATGTCAGAGAAATTACATGTGCCTCCAAAGCTGAAATATTGAAGTTACCCCGGGTCCTCACAATGGTGGCCCAGGAAATGTTGAAGAATGGCTTTAAGCCCGGTCGAGGCCTCGGATTGAATTTAGAAGGTATGGTGGAGCCTGTTCACTTGCTCAGTAAGAAGGATACTTTTGGTCTCGGATACAAACCCACTTCTAAAGAAGTCTTATCAGTCAACCTCCGAAAGAAAAGGGACACTCCCTTGCCAAAGCTTGTTCCACCCTTGAATCAGTCATTTGTCAAAGCATATGCCGCTCAGGAGTCGAATGAAGATGATGCAGACGACCTCGCGGAAGGACTCAAAAGCCTTTTTATTGCAGAAGAAGAAATGGAATGCCATGTAATTCTGGATGATTTTGATGAAGGCCCAACTATTTGGGATGCAGAACGTGGAGATATTTTGAAAAATTGGACCTGTGCCCCGGCCCTGTTTCTCCGGGAAGCTTGGTAGAAATTACCTTAGTACTTTTTGAAACAATGCGATTCTAATTGAGGCTTGAATCGCATCTATGCATTAATGTGTTTTGCCTCCATCCTTTGAAAGCTCAAATGACAAATCCACATTTCTTTTGCTATTTAAAAAATTTGTTCTCTTTACTAATTTTCTTTTCTCTTTCAGCATGCAAACTAATAAATCTATCGATAATGTGAATGTGACATGTAATGAAACAAACAAACAAAATCCAAACGATGAACAGGACTTCGAAGAGTATGAGGAAGACTCATGACGGAAGAATTGACAGAGGAATTGGAACATTTTGAGAATAAACCAAAGCCAAATTTAGAAGAAACCGAGGCAACAAATTTGGGGATGCAGAAAATGTGAAAGAAACAAGAATCGGCGTCCATCCGAACGCCCCACAAAGGAAAGAACTGACGGATCTTTTGAGACAATATATCGACGTATTTGCTTGGTCTTATGACGAGATGCCAGGGTTGAGCACGGATATTGTTTCGCATAGATTGCCTATCGATCCATCTTACCCTCCGGTGAAACAAAAACCAAGGAAAATCAAGCCTGATTTGAGTTTAAGGGTCAAGGAAGAGGTGTCCAAGCAAATCGACGCAAAGGTCATTCGGTCACAAGATACCCGACTTGGTTGGCCAACATTGTACTGTGCCAAAGAAAGATGGAAAGATACGAGTGTGCGTGGATTATCGGGATCTCAACAAGGCCAGCCCGAAGGATGACTTCCCTCTTCCAAATATTCACATACTCATTGACAACTGTGCAAAGCATGAGTTACAATCATTTGTTGATTGCTTTCTTTGGTTACCACCAAATCTTGATGGATGAGGAAGATGCAGAGAAGACAACATTCACTACACCTTGGGGGTATCTTTGTTATCGAGTAATGCCGTTCGGACTCAAGAATGCAGTGCCACCTACATGAGGGCCATGACTACCATTTTTCATGATATGATCCACAAAGAAATAGAGGTCTACGTAGATGACGTTATTATCAAGTCGCGAAGGACTTGAGATCACTTAATGATTTAGAGAAGTTTTTGACCGACCGAGGCGGTATAACCTGAAGTTAAATCCCGCAAAGTGCGCATTTGGTGTCCCTATTTGGGAAGGCTGTTAGGTTTCATTGTAAGTAGAAGGGGTATTGAATTGGACCCCTCGAAGGTAAAAGCTATTCAAGACTTGCCTCCTCCAAAGAGTCGAAAGGACGTAATGAGTTTCCTTGGTCGCCTCAACTACATCAGCAGGTTCATAGCACAATCAACAGTGATATGTGAGCCAATATTCAAGCTACTGAAGAAAGACGCTGCTACCAAGTGGACATCGGATTGCCAGCAAGCTTTCGATAGAATCAAAGAATATCTGTCTAACCCACCTGTTTTGGTGCCTCCGGAACCCGGAAGGCCGTTGCTGTTATATCTGTCTGTGTTAGAAAATGCATTTGGGTGCGTGCTGGGACAACATGACGAAACAGGAAAGAAGGAGCAGGCCATATACTACTTAAGCAAGAAGTTCACACCGTATGAAGCTCGGTATACTTTGCTGGAACGCACTTGTTGTGCCTTAACGTGGATTGCACAAAAGTTTAGACATTATCTGTCTGCATATACCACTTATCTCATCTCAAGGATGGACCCGCTCAAATACATCTTTCAGAAGCCCATGCCCACTGGAAAGCTAGCAAAGTGGCAAATCTTGCTAAGTGAGTTCGATATCATATATGTCACCCAAAAGGCTATCAAAGGACAAACACTAGCCGACCATCTTGCTGAAAATCCTGTGGATGAAGAATACATGCCTCTCCGGACTTATTTTCCGGACGAGGAGGTACTGTTTGTTGGAGAAGACATCTCAGAAGAGTACCCGGGTTGGAGAATGTTCTTCGACTGAGCCGCAAACTTCAAAGGGGTTGGTATTGGAGCGCTTTGATTTTAATCAGTCAACACTACCCACTTTCGGCAAAACTCCGATTTCCATGCACCAACAATATGGCGGAATATGAAGCTTGTGTACTCGGACTTAGAATGGCCGTTGATATGAACATTCAAGAACTGTTGGTTATAGGTGATTCAGACTTATTGATTCATCAGTGCAAGGCGAATGGGCGACCAAGAACGGGAAGATACTTCCTTACCGCATTGCGTGAAAGAATTATGCAAAAATTCAGCAAGATAGAATTCAAGTATATCCCACGAACTCAAAACGAGTTCACGATGCTCTGGCAACACTGTCCTCCATGATTCAACATCCAGGATAAGAACTACATTGATCCCATCAAGGTGAGCTTATCGGATCAGCCGACATATTGTTTCAACATAGATGGAGAGTTGGATGGAAAGCCTTGGTACCACGGCGTTAAGAGATATCTCAAGATAGGTGAATATCCGTAAGGCATAACCGTATACAAAGAGGACACTTAGGAGGTTAGCAAACCATTTCTTCCTAGCGGAGAAATTCTTTATCGGAGGACTCGGATCTCGGTTTGTTAAGATGTGTTGATGCTCGAGAGGCAAGCGGTTTAGTTGAAGAGATACACGGAGGCACGCGTCGCGGGCCTCACATGAATGGCTTCACTTTGGCAAAGAAGATTCTAAGAGCAGGGATACTTTTGGATGACCATGGAAACAGATTGCATCCACTTCGTGCAAAGATGCCATCGATGTCGATTCATGGCGATCTAATCAAGGTACCCCTAACGAACTCAATGTGACGAGCTCTCCTTGGCCATTCGCAGCTTGGGGCATGGATGTCATTGGCCCTATTGAACCTGCCGCATCAAATGGACACAGATTTATTCTAGTGGCAATTGACTATTTCACAAAGTGGGTAGAAGCATCGTCCCACAAGTCAAGAATAAAGAAAGTGGTAGTTGATTTTGTCCGCAATAACATCATTTGTCGATTTGGAATCCCTGAGTCAATTATAATGCATAATGGGGCTAATCTCAACAAAGAATCGATGAATGAGATATGCGAGAAGTTTAAGATCACTCACCGCAATTCCACTTGCATCGACCTCGGATGAACGGAGCGGCAAGCGACCAACAAAAACATCAAAAGAATACTACGAAAGATGATTGATAATTACAAGCACCGGCATGAGCATCCGCTTTTGCACTTTTGGGATATCGCACTACGATCAGGACTTCTACCGGGCAACGCCGTATCTATTGGTCTATGGAGCGAAGGCGTGTTACCGGCGAAGTGGAAATACCATCTTTGAGAATTATCCAAGAAGTCGAGCTGAAAGCGAAATGGATCTGAGAATCGATACGAACAATTGATCTTTGATTGATGAAAAGCGATTGAACACAGTCTGCCACGGACAACTTTATCAAAACAGAATGGCCAAAGCTTTCAACAGGAAAGTAAAACCAAGGACTTTCGAACCGGGGCAATTGGTGCTCAAACGAATATTTCCGCACCAAAATGAAGCTAAAGGAAAATTCGCACCTAACTGGCAAGGGCCTTATATGGTTCACCGGGTGTTGACTGGGGGAGCATTAATTCTAGCTGAAATGGACGGTGAAGTATGGCCAAAAGCTATCAACGCGGATGCAGTGAAAAGATACTACATTTAGGATTTTTCTATGTAATGCATTTCTTATGTTGTAAAAGTTGCGCTCCCTGGCGGGATACGCCAAGAACCCATGTCGGGTTCCGTTTCCTAGATTGCAAATTTCCCCAGAAACACATTTCTTTGTAATATGAACTACGTTATGACCTGATTCCCTCGGCGGGATACGTAGGCGGCCACATCGGCTTCGGTCCCATTTTAGAAAATCCTTACAATCCTCTTTTGCTTGTAATGAACTACGTCATGACCTGATTCCCTCATGGGGATACGTAGGCGGCCTAAATCGACCGGTCCCACCATTAGGAAATATTTTCTCCTTTATCTCACAAAAGACAAAATGCACCCATCTGATCACCCTGATAGGGCAGGCAAGAAATCTACACAAGACTCGGTTGTCCGTTCAAAAGATCGTCATTCTCATATATCAGACACTGGGGCATTTTTAAGGGATCACTGCCAGAGGACGCCGATAAACATGGAAAACCATCGGCAAACTAAGTCTTCAGCCAGAAGAATTTTGGATAAGACGTTTGCTTTGTTTCACCGCATGTCATTGCCGAGCGGATATATATGTATGTGCGATAATTTTTATAAGCAAATTATTTTCAACAAACATTTTCATCAAAATTCGATATAATTTTTATGCTTCTATTTTTAAGATGCATTTCTACAAATTATTTTCGAATGTTTTCATTAACGGCTGGCCAAGGCGGGAAGCGAGAGAGGGCTACGGTCCGAGTTAGCGGGACATGCAAATACCAAGACCAAGCTACAAAGTCAACGCGAATCAACTCCCCTCCCAAAACTCATAAATTTATTTGAGTACTGTGTTCTTCAGGTCGAAACAGCAGGGAAGCTGCAACATTTATGAGCAGATTCGCAAGGGCCTCCGCATCGCAACTCGCTACAAGAATCACTTTCCTGTTTGGAGATTGTACAAAGACGTCATGCTTAACTACATATTCCTAACCGTGTTGTGTCCACGGAAAGAACGGTATTTCGACTTACAGGGTCGCATTCTCATCTACTCAACTTTTGCATCGCTTATGTCCACACATTAACTATCATGGCATGGCAATAGGGCCCCACTTTACATTACGTCAACACGACGACACAAATCAGCGCCACCTTCTAATGCGGGTATGTTTTAAATCAGCGCCCACCTTCTAATGCGGGTATGTTTTAAATCGTGCGCCCACCTTCTAATGCGGGTATGTTTTAAATCGGCGCCCACCTTATAATGCGGGTATGTTTTAAATCGGGCGCCACCTTCTAACGCGGGTATGTTTTAAATCAGCGTCCACCTTCTAATGCGGGTATGTTTTAAATCGTGCGCCCACCTTCTAATGCGGGTATGTTTTAAATCAGCGCCCACCTTCTAACGCGGGTATGTTTTAAATCAGCGCCCACCTTCTAACGCGGTATGTTTTAAATCAGCGCCCACCTTCTAACGCGGGTATGTTTTAAATCAGCGCCCACCTTCTAATCTGGTATGTTTTAAATCAGCGCCCACCTTCTAATGCGGGTATGTTTTAAATCAGCGCCCACCTTCTATCGGGTATGTTTTAAATCAGCGCCCACCTTCTAATGCGGGTATGTTTTAAATCGGCGCCACCTTCTAATGCGGGTATGTTTTAAATCAGCGCCCACCTTCTAACGGGTATGTTTTTAATCAGCGCCCACCTTCTAATCTGGGTATGTTTAAATCAGCGCCCACCTTCTAATCTGGGTATGTTTTAAATCAGCGCCCACCTTCTAACGCGGTCACGTTTTAAATCAGCGCCCACCTTCTAACGCAGTGCGTTTTAAATCAGCGCCCACCTTCTAATCGCGGCACGTTTTAAATCAGGCGCCCACCTTCTAATGCGTGCGTTTTAAATCAGCGCCCACCTTCTAATGCGGGTACGTTTTAAATCAGGCGCCCACCTTCTAATGCGGGTATGTTTTAAATCAGGCGCCCACCTTCTAATGCGGGTATATTTTAAATCAGGCGCCCACCTTCTAATGCGGGTATGTTTTAAAATCAGACGCCCACCTTCTAATGCGGGTATGTTTTAAATCAGGCGCCCACCTTCTAATGCGGGTATGTTTTAAATCAGGCGCCCACCTTCTAATGCGGGTATTTAAATTTCAGTCAGGCGCCCACCTCCTAATGCGGGTATTTAAATTTCAGTCAGGCGCCCACCTCCTAATGCGGGTATTTAAATTTCAGTCAGGCGCCCACCTCCTAATGCGAGTATTTAAATTTCAGTCAGGCGCCCACCTCCTAATGCAGGTATTTAAATTTCAGTCAGGCGCTCACCTCCTAATGCGGGTATTTTATTTTAAATCAGGCGCCCACCTCCTAATGCGGGAATTTTATTTTAAATCAGGCGCCCACCTTCTAATGCGGGTACTTTATTTTAAAGTGTAAACAGGCGCCCGCCAACGCCATCATCTGCACAACATTAAGCAACGACATCATTTCAACTTACAAAGTCATATTCTCACATACATATCTTATGCAACTGTTATACACTAACTTTTATCTTAGCTCTGGTCCACAGGAATTCGAATCGGCGGGAGCTTTCAGCATAACGTGGAACTATATCTCACGGCGAACCAAGGCAATTTGGTCTAACAACCTACTTCGAACTTCGATCCGCTCTTTCCCAATAGTTTTGTTATATCTGCGACCAGTGTCATCATAACTCGACACTGGGGCAACATTTCTTGAATCTACACCAACTTTTCCATATTTTCTCTCCCCTGGGATCTTATTTCTACCCATGATCTTCCTTCAAGTCCCGTTGATCAGGACAAAATTGGCTACTCAGTCAACTTTCTTTGGCCGAAAACTCTTTCATCGTCTCCATCCAAAGAGGGGCATCTGTTGACACCCAATTTTGTCCCGTCTTTTCCGATTTATTTTGCAGTTTTAATTATTTTTAGCACCTCAAAACAATTTTAATCTATATACATACATGCGTATATATATATATATATATATATATATGTGTGTGTGTGTGTGTGTGTGTATATATCTCATTATTATTATTATTCGCATTTTTTATTATATCATTTGCATATTTTATAATAATCATAAGTTATCCGAAATTCTATATTATTTTATTCTCGCAAAATTGCATTGCATTTCCCTTTTTATTAAGCATTAAGCATTTCGCAAATATTATATTTTATTATTATCACGTCGTTATGTTATTTTAAATAATTCACATTTTTTACAAAATATATATATATATATAATATATTTTAATATTAAACCCCTCTTCTATATTTTTTTAATCCATAACTTTTTTTATTTCCTAACCCAAAACAATCCCTACCCAACCCAAACTAAAACCCATTTTCGTCCAAGCCCAATCCCCAAATTAAATTCCCACAAGCCCAACCCCAAAATTCGGCCAACCCATTCCCTTACCCTTCTAAGCCCAACCGGCTGGCCCAACTCCCTTTCTTTTATTTCCCCGTCGCCCGGCGCAACACCCAACCCATTCCCTTACCCTTCCAAGCCCAACCGGCTGGCCCAACTCCCTTTCTTTTATTTCCCCGTCGCCCGGCCCAACACCCACTCACCCGACCCAGTAACTCCACTGACCCAAAATCCCTTTTAATTCCCCAAAACCCAAAACAAACAAAAAATTCAAACCCTACCCTCCTTCAACCTCAATCGCCGCCGCCCATACCCCCATGCCCGACCGGTCACCTCGCCCCCTGCCACCACCCACTCCCTGCCACCAACCCTGACACCCCCACACCCCTCCCATCACTTCGTCCAACCCATACCCCTAAATTCCGCTTCCAAATTCAGATTTTTTGCCTTTAATTCAAAATTCAAACTCGATTCTTGGGGGGGGGGAATCCACCTATAAATACCCCATGATTGTTCTTCATTTTGGGAAGGATTTTGGGAGAAGAAAAAAAGAGATTTTGGAAGGATTTTCGGAATATACATAAAATACTTTATTGTGTTCTTGAGTTTAAAGCATTTTGGCTTCTTTGTTGTTCAAGAATCAAGTCCGAAAAGGTTTGTCATCCCCTTTGATTCTCTGATTTTTTTTCACTGATTTGGTCGGTCGATCTGACCAGTCGGTCGGTTTGTAACATTCTCAGAATTCTTGCATTTCATATTTATGTATGTTGGTTATCTGAATTTGGTGTTAAGATTTGATTTGGATCACTGATTTCGGGTCGGGTTACTGACCCGGGTCGGGTCGACCCGATTTGAATTTCCAAATTTCTTGCATTGTTGCTGTTGTTATCATTGGTTATCTGAAATTGTTGAATTTATTTGATTAGGATTGAAACAACGATCCGGGTCAGTCATCGATCCGGTCGGTCGACCGATTGGGTAGCATTTCGAAATTCTTGCATTTCATATTCTTGTTATTGGTTATCTGAATTTGGTGTTGAAATCGATTCGAGTTTGGATTCTTTGATCCGGTCAGATCAACGACGGTCAGTCGACGGATTGGGTAACATTTTCAAATTCTTGCATTACATATTCTTGTTATTGGTTATCTGAATTTGGTGTTAAAATTTGATTCGGGTTTGGATCACGATTCGGTCGACGGTTAGTAATATTTTCGAAATTCTTGCATTACATATTCTTGTTATTGGTTATCTGAATTTGGTGTTAAAATCGATTTGGGTTTGGATCATTTGATTTGGATTCGGATCATCGATTCGGTCAGATTCGACGGTCGGTCGATCCGGTTTGGATATTTTCGAATTCTTGTATTTCATATTTTTGTATGTTGGTTATCCTGGAATTGATAGAATTATTTGATGTGGTGAATCTCCTATTCGGGTCAGATTCTTGACCGGTCTGGTCGACCGGTTTGAATTTCCAAATCTCTTGCATTGTTCTTTGTGGTTATTATTGGTTATCTGAAAAATTGAAAAAGTCCGATTCGGGTTGGCATCGATTGGTCGGGTCATCGACCGGATCGGGTCGACCCGATTTTTGGCGTATTTCAGTTATGGCATTTTCATACTGTTTGCTAGTTATCTAAAAATCTGAATTTCGATTTTCATTCGTCATTGCTCATGATCCGGGTCGATTTTTCCATAAATATCTCTTAATCTGTTAGGTTCCAACATTTCGTAATTTGGTTGGATAATTTAATTGCTCAACGCTCGTTTCTTTGGCCTTTGTTTTATTGTTTTATTAATATCGCATCTAGGCGATGAAATTGAAATCGAGGCCGCACTTTTTCGATTGCTTTCAAAGCATTAATTCGTTTGAGTTTGCCTGTTTGATTTCTTTGTTTTGATAGTTTCTTGATTTACATTTCGTATTATTTCTTGTTTCTAAATACCGCATTTAGGTGATGAAATTGAATTCAAGGTCGCGCTTTCGCTTCTCTGTTTTGAGTTCTTGTTTTAAACATCTCATGCGACGGATATCTTTCGCTTTTCTCGCTTTTATCGCTTTTACCGCTCGAACAAATACCGCGTCTGTTCGGGCAATCGCTTTTTCGTTTCGCTTTGTCGCTTGCTACTTGATTATTGTTTTTCTTGTTTTACATTTCTTGTTTTAAAATAAACACCGCACCTTTCGAGATATTGCTTTCTGTTTTGATCCTTGTTTGAAAGATTAAAATATCCGATTCTTGTTTCTTGTTTTAAATTAAACACCGCATCTTTTGGAGCTGTTTTTACGCTCTGCACTCGCTATCTGCTGCTGCTTCTTCTTTACATTCGATTTTATTTTCTTGATTTGAACACGATACTACCTGGCCGATGAAAAATATCCGTCGATTTTGAGGCCTACAGGTTGCAAAGACGAAAATATAACTTACGGGCAAGGATGAAGACTTAAACCTTTTATCCGAGATCAACATGTTTAGTAGGCGAGGTGACTAAAATAACCAACAAGTTATATATATTCGCGACCACGGCGTGATTATAGTGATCTTTTCTATTTCACCCGAGAGACCAACACGTTTAGGAGGCGAGGCAATCAAAAATAAACCACATTAGTCATATGTTTGCGGCCACGACGTGATTGGAATGGTGTTTTCAAAATTTAAGTATGAGCCCTCCGTGATCAAAACATTCACTGTTTTGAATACTGATATGAAGTTATTTGTATTTAATTGTTTCTAACCGTTTGTTCTTGTCAGCTTGCTGGGACTAAAGTAAATAAAGGCAATTATTCCTCGGAGTTTATTCATTTTATTTCTTTCTTTAAATTCACTTTTATCTCGCTTTGTATTGTAATATTATTTATCGCACTTATGTAATTATTAAAATGCTTAGAATAGGCAAACTTAGGATTTATTCATAGGTTAGTTAAAGATTTGAAACCCGTCGCTAGCTTATTTATTTGTAGGCTCGCAAACTTAGAAATCCTTCGCTAGTTTATTTATTTTAGGCTCGTCACGCTTATTCAAGATTTTTAAAACAACTCTTGTCATCTTTATTTGCTTCAATTAATTGTACAAATAAGCTTATCTTTTTTTATTATTATTTTTGCAACTTGTTGATTTTCGAAAGATTCGCTTCTTTGGCATTATAAAGAATTTATTGTCACAAATGCATGTTTTCTAAAAAAACTTTACATGTGTCTTTCTTTTATGTCACCCGAATACGTACTTGTATAAAATGCATCATATTTACTTGTATAAAATGCATCATATTTGCAAACATCTTTTTATTTATTATACTTGTAAAACATGTATTTTTCTAGCAATAATTAATCTGAGTTTTACCGGATAACCGCAAGTTAGCGGATCTTAAAGGATGCCTAACCCCTTCCCTTTAGGATAATAAAGAACCCTTACCTAGAATCTCATTAGTTTCGCAGACCTTAAAATTGGAGTTTACACTGCAGCACTTAGTTTAATATTTAGGTGTCCTAATTCACCGTAAAAATAATTAGGTGGCGACTCCTCAATCCTTTACCCAGGAATCACCCATACGTCCGTGCTCCGCTTTGACCCGAGCAAAGGTCAAAATAGGGCGCTACAACCCTTACCTAGAATCTCATTAGTTTTGCGGACCACAAAATTGGAGTTATTTTGCAGCTTTAGTTAGCATTTAGGTGCCCTAATTCACCTTAGAATAATTAGGTGGCGACTCCTCAACAAAGCATTTTTATCCAATCCAGAGGGAATCGACCCATCACGTCGCGAAGCCCGCAGGTCAAAATCGGGTGCGACACATGGCCTGCACCCTCATCAGTAGCAGCTCCCCCTGTCTGTCTGCTTCCAGCAGCAACATCAACATCATCATCTTCCCCTTTTTGTGAAGAAAGTAAGCCCACATAATAGTTCCTGGCTCGCATTAGGTCTTGAATTTGCCTGTCAAGTTCAGCAATGTGCTGTCGAAGCCAGTCTTTGGACATTGGGACCTTTCCTTGACCAATGTTGCCACGAATGTCGGCAACATCCTTTGATGTGTCAGTGTCCCATTCATCTTTCTTCCACGGCAGGTCAATAACCCTGTCCCTGATGTTCACAACTGCTCATTGTACTGAGTAAACCTCTAAGGCTGGACTCAACTTTTCTCCTTTTGGAGTTTTAAAACCTTGGTTGAGCAGGATTTGAAAAATCAAGGAGGGGTATGAAAGGGCAGAGTTGCTTTGTCTTTCTGCCAAGTTGGCTACATGGTTTAATATGAGGGTTCCTAAGTCAACTTTCTGATTCCTTCAAATCTTGAAAAGCAGTGATGCTTGATCAAGGGTGACTACTGTCTCGTTGAGGGAGGGTAGCCAGTGTATATAACAAGTTTGTGCAAAGTGGCAAATAAGGCAGTGAGTTTTGACACAGGACTGCGAGGAGCCCAAACAGTGATAAAATTCCCTGTAAGGTACTTGATCATCGAATTGAGTTCCTCCACAGTGGGGTTTGGTTGAGGTTCTCTTTCACTAACAATTATCCCAAAAATGGAGTTGATGATATTAGGTGTAAAATTATATACCTTGTTGTATAGGTACACTTTCCCAAATTTCTTTGAGGTTATGTCCTTAACAGCAAGTGTCAGATTAGCATAGAACACCCTAATCACCTTCTCACAATAAGGATTCTTACCAGATACAGAGCTTAAGATCTTTCGACTACTTTAGAAATCAACTAAACCATTGTTGGATAATGAAGTTAGGTCAATCACCTTCTCCCCTCTAACTCCTCTATTTTTAAACAAATTCCAGTTACTGGAACATGTTTTCGTTTGAAACATGGAAGAGTAGGGAATTACCTCAGAATCTGTTTCAGATTCTGTGTTTTCTTGTTCGGATGAGGTGACTGCAGGTGTTGCCTCGGATGTTGGGGCAATATAGTCTGGGTTCATTTTTTCGTTTGTTGCCTTTGATGTTAAGGCAACATTTTTATCAAAATTCCAGTATGTTCTGCGGACCCTTTTAGGAATGAAGTTTCATAGAGGTATGTCATCTGACATCTCTTCTTCTTCTTTTTTCCTTCTCAGTTTCTGCGTGTGGAGTGGAAGTTGATGGAGTTCTGGAAGAACTGGGCACACTAAAATCGGTGTCAGTGTTGCTGCTTGTGGTAGTATCAATAGGGAAAGTCGACCCTTCCCTGGATCTTTTGGCAGACTGGTTGTCACCGAATTGGTTTTCGAAAACCCTTTTTGATCTTTGCGTCGGGAATATCGATTTTGACTGTCTTGAGGCAAGGTTTGAGAAATCAAATGTTGCATCAACATCGATTGGGTTTTCATTATCGCTTGGGTAGCTCACCTGTAATGGCTTGTCTGAACCAAGCAGGATCAAGGCCTGTGTGCAGTCCTCCTCGACTGGTTTCAAGTCATTGATGAAAGTGTAATGCTTGTAAACCTTGTTGCTATTTGCTGGACTAGTCGACATTGGAGAATAATCTTTGGTGTTTGTGAATTTTGGAGAAATGGACATGGGAGAGGGTTTTGAAGATTTGGGCATGTTAGAGAAGCTTTGGGTTTTGAAAAGTGACGGTGGTGTTTGGGCTGCCATGATTCGATGGATTGGTTGATGTGACAATTCCAAGACAAAATTGGGAGGTTTCATTATGACAAAAATATACTTACACTCAAACTCCTTTTCCTTAAATTTAGATTGTATAGAAGAATAAAAACTCTTTACATACCTAAAATAAAGGATTTACATAGCACATAACATCATTTAAAATTAAAAAAAAAATGATCCTCCAGATTTTGTGGATTTTCCGTTAAAGACAGAGACGTGTTAAATACTAAAAACAAGAATAAGATAAGATAAACCAGATTGATCAATGTACTGGAACACGATGTTGTTGATGATGTTGGCAACATTTCAAAGTTAAACAAGCATTGTGAGACTCTAAGGATTTTCTAATTTGGTAGATGATATTTCCGTATATGCACCTATGAGACTGATCGATGGACTAATGTAACATTTTACCATTGTCCTTAATCAACTTAGTTGAACACATACAGATTAAAGAAAATATTGAGGAATTTTCAACCTTTTTGAAGCACATGGTACTCCTATAGAATAGGAACGATACCAATCTTAGAGCTTTGCTCTTGTTGTATACATCCAAATCTTTTAGTAGAGGCTTTGCCTTCTTATGTTACTCCCTATCCTTTTAGAGTTATGCTTGAATCTTTTGAAAAATAGTGCAACATCACTACAACACTTGTCCTGTATATTGACTCAACAGTAAATGTTACCCAGAATGTTAGGACAACATTTTGGACAACATTTACCTAACTTGTCTTATTTTCAAAGAAAACAGAGACCAAGAGATTTTTTCAAGCTAGAAAATCTCTCATGATCTAAAGGTTTGGTAAAAATGTCAGCCAGTTGAAAAAGAGTATCAACATGTTTGATTTGAACTAGCTGTTTTTCCACTAAGTTTCTTAAAAAATGATGTCTTATGTCTATGTGCTTTGTAAGTGAATGCTGAACAGGATTTTTGAAAATATTAATAGCACTCAGATTATCACAGTACAAAATCATGGAGTTATTAGATATGCCATAGTCATCTAGCATATGTCGTAACCAAATCAGTTGAGCACAACAACTTCCGGCTGCCACATATTCAGATTCGGCAGTCGAGAGTGATACACAATTTTGTTTACGACTGTACTATGAGACTGGATTATTGTCAAGATAGAAACACCCACCACTAGTGCTTTTCCTATCGTCTACATCACCGGCCCAATCCGAGTCACTATATCCTATTAGAATAGGATTAGTATCTTTGGAGTACCAAATTCCCAAGTCACTTGTACCGGCAACATATTGAATGATATGTTTCACAGCATTAAGATGAGATACCTTGGGACTGGTTTGAAACCTGGCGCAAACACATACGCTAAACATGATATCGGGGTAACTGACAGTAAGGTATAGAAGACTACCTATCATAGATCGGTACAATATTGGGTCAACATCTTGTCCAACATCGTCTTTACATACTTGTTGCGTAGAGCCCATTGGAGTCTTCATGTGTTTAGCATTTTTCAGACTAAATCTCCTAACAAGATTCTTGGCGTACTTGCTTTGAGATACAAAGACCCCATCTTCATCCTGTTTAATCTGCAAGCCTAAGAAAAATGTTAGTTCTCCAATCATGCTCATCTCAAATGTTGTCGACATTGCTTCGACAAACGGCTTCAAGAATGATTCTATAGTCGACCCAAAAATAATATCATCAACATAGATTTGAGCTATTATTATCTCAACACCGTGTCTTTTAATGAATAATGTTCTGTCAGCTTCTCCACGGGTAAAACCAAACTCAACAAGAAAGTTAGTTAGACAACCATACCATGCACGTGGTGCTTGTTTTAGTCCATACAAAGCTTTCTTGAGCTTGTACATATGATGTGGATGGTGAGGATCCTCAAATCCCTTTGGTTGTTCAACATAAACTTCTTTGTCCAAGTATCCATTGAGGAAGGCACTTTTAACGTCCATTTGGTGCAAGGTAATCTTTAGGTAGCAAGCAATAGCAAGAAGAAATCTTATTGACTCAATTCTAGCCACAGGAGCGAAGGTCTCATCATAGTCGATACCCTCTACTTGTGTATATCCTTGAGAAACAAGTCGAGCTTTGTTCCTAACAATCTTCCCTAACTCATCTGATTTGTTTTTGAATATCCACTTGGTCCCAATAACATTTGTGTTGTTGGGTCGTGGTACCAAGTCCCAAACCTCATTTCGGGCAAATTGTTCAAGCTCCTCTTGCATGGTTTGAATCCAAAAATTATCTTTTAATGCTTACCCAATATTTTTAGGTTCCAAAGTAGATGTAAGACAAGAATGACTTACCTGTTGGTATATGGTGGACATGCACACATACCTTACCATTTCTCGGTAATTCACTAGCTTTTTCCATCTTGTACGCCTCTTCTCAAAAACTCCCCCTATCACCTGGTCGGGTGGATGGTTCCTTCTAATCCTCGATGGAGGATCTCTTCTCACTTGATCATTCGGTTTAGTAGCAGACTCCTCCTCGACTTCGTCCCCTGTGTTCTCTCTTTGAGGTTCAGATGTTTCTTCTGATGTCGGGACAACATCTGTTTCTTCAGTGTGTTGCTCCTCTTCAACTGCAACCACAATGTTGTTTTCTGAAGATCTATCAGATATATCCAGCAGGTCATCAAAAATAACATTGACTGACTCATGTATGGTCTTTGTCCGAAGATTGTATATTCGGTAAGCATGGTTATTCTGTGAGTAGCCAACGAATATTCCCTTGTCACTCTTAGAAATAAATTTAGCCAGTTGATCCCTGTCATTAAGAATATAGCGCACACACCCAAAGACATGAAAGTACCGCAATGTAGGTTTCTTTCCATTTAACAGTTCATAGGGTGTCATCTTGGTCCCTGGCCTTAAATAGATTCTATTAGTTACGTGGCATGCCGTATTCAAGGCTTCTGCCCAAAACCTCTTTGACAATTGCTTAGAACTTAACATAACTCTAGTCATTTTTTGTAAAGTTCTGTTCTTTCTCTCGGCAACCCCATTTTATTATGGTGTTTTTGGTGCCAAAAATTCATGGAATATGCCTTTCTTTTCACAAAAATTTGCAAAGGTTTGATTTTCAAACTCCTTTCCAGGATCAGATCTAATTCTGAAAATTGAAGAACAAAACAGATTTTTAATCCTAGAGTAAAGTGTTCTAAACATCTTGAAGGTTTGTGATTTCTCTTTTAAAAAATAGATCCAAGTGAATTTGGAAAAATCATCTATTATCACATAAGAATATCTCATTCCTCCTAGGCTATCTACCTCGATTGGACCCATAAGATCCATATGCAACAATTGGAAACAATGAGACGTACCTGAATGTTATCCGTTATGTTGGACAACATTATGAGAGACTCGGGTTTGCTTTCCTTTCAAACAATCTTCGCACAGTCTTTTATCTTTTGGATCCAGTCTGGGAATGCCACTGACAGCTTCAAATGAGATCAACTTCTCCAAGGTGCCGTAGTTGACATGTCCCAACTTTTGATGCCAAAGTGTCAAGTCACCTACCTTTGCGGATTTGCAAAACTCTTGTCTACCGACTAGATAGCAATTATCTCCAGTTCGGGTTCCTGACATGACACATTTATCTGCAGAATATGTAACCTTGCATCCAAGCTTGTTGAATTTCACCTCGAGATCATCATCACATAGTTGGCTTATCCTAAGAAGATTAGCAACCAAACCTTCTACATGAAGAATATTTTTCAAGGCTGGTACATCCGGAACATTAAGAGTTCCTTTACCAATTATATTACTCTTACTTCCTCCTCCAAAGGTCACGAATCCTCCATCGAATGTTCCATACTCCTTCAATAGACTTTTGGTACCTGTCATATGACGTGAGCATCCACTATCAAAGTACCAAGAACCTGTAATGTTAGTATGCAAAGCAGTTATGCACACATTATATTTCAGATTCAGTTTGGATACCCATTTCTTTTTCTTCCTTCTACTTTCAGGCTGGTTGCTTTGAATGTTGTCAGTGATGTTGGGCAACGTTGCTGATGACATTTTAGGCAATACTCTGAGTGCAGAGTTTTGAAGTTTGTAGCAGTAGGGCATAAGATGTCATGACTTCTTACAGAAGCTACATACAAACTTCGATCCAATCTTAGTGATCTGAGAATTACTCGGATTTTCTTTGACAAATTTTATCCTCTCAGTTTGATTATGGATTTTGGAAGTATTTATTTTGCTAGGAGATTGGTACCCAAGCCCAACTCTTGTAGGTTTATTGAAGTTCAATATTTCATCTAGTTTGGAGTTCCCATGTTGAGCCTTTGAAAGGTGGTCTCAACTACGTTCAATCGTGCATGAATCTTACCAAGCTCTAGGTCCTTCTTGGTAAGTGCCACCTCTAATCGGTTGATTGTGCCTTTCAGATTGCTATTCTCAAGAGCCAATAATTTTGCTTTTGAGTCTAGTTGCTCAGATTCAGTGATTAAGGCTTTACAAAGATTTTGTAATTCCTTTATCATGTCATCTTTGGAGTCAACTAGATCCAAATTTACAGCCTCAGATGAAGAATTAAATCCACTAAAACAATTTACATTAGAATAGTCAAAGTATACATACCTCTCTGATGTTGAAGACATTTCAGATGTTGAGTCTGATGTTGTTCCTGATGTTGTCGCAACATTGTCAACAACATCTTCATCGTCGGACAATGAGTGTTCGAACATGGCTGCCAGCATTGCATGTGATTCTTCTTCTTGATCTCCTTCCTCATTTTCGTTCTCATCATCACTGAGAGTTACCCACATAACCTTATCAATTTTTCTAAGGGTGTTTGCACACTCATTAGCGTAGTGTCCCCAACCCGAGCATGCATGACACTGCACTCCCTCGAGTTGTTTAGGATTGAAATTGGTACTGTCGGAGTTAGATTTCCTCAGTGGATTGTGATTTCTTTGCTCAGAAGGTGACCTATTCGACTGTTTATTGAAGAGTGGGTTTTGATGTTGTTTGTATTTGGCTTTATTGCGATCATTGTTGATCTTTCTCACTATTGAATTGAATCGACGAGTAAGTAAGGCAGCAGTTGCACCATTTCCCAGTTCCTCCAAGTTTTCTTCCTCGTCTTCCAATTCAGTTTCCGAGGTTTGTCCTTGGAGTGCCAAAGTCTTGTCTTTATACAGATCTCTTTGGCTCTTCATGTTCATCTTATATGTTTGAAAGATGCTCATCAAGGCATGTAGATCTATAGTAGCAAGATTATGGGCCTCTTCAATAGCACAAATCTTAGTATTAAATCTTTCAGGAAGAGATCTGAGAGCTTTATCCACAAGTTGTGTGTTGGTTAAAGTAGAACCAAGCACTTGACACTGATTAGCAATGTCAATTAACTTTTTAAAATAGGATTTTATGTCTTTAGATTCTTCCATCCTTAAGCGCTCGTATTGACTCAAAATCATGCGAAGCTTTGTACGTCGTACACTCGAGGTACCTTCACAATGAGTTTGTAAGGTCTCCCAAGCGTCCTTGGCCGTAGTACAATTCTGGATGAGTTTAAACATATAGAGATCTACCCATCCAAATATCGCATTTAGGGCCTTTTCATTGAAGCTCGCACTGTTGATCTCTTCCGCTGTCCATTCAGATTCGGGTTTAGTAAGTACATCACCATCCTCGTCTGATGGGTACTTGAGAACCACATAGCCTTCGAAAACTGATCTCCAAGCTCGAACATCAATGGATTTAATGTGCGAACGTAGTTGAATTTTCCAAGGTATAGTTAGTTCCGTCAAGAATTGGAAGTCTACCAACGTTTTGTATAGCTGAGTCCATAGCCGTAATATTCAGAATCAAACACTTATTGTATCAAGTGTTGGCTCTGATACCACTTGTTGGGTCTGGGGCTACGGATAAGCAAGAAGATGAAAAGAAAAATAGTAACAGCTAAAATAATTAAAACAGTTTCTGGATGTTGCCTTGCCTTCAATGTTGTGTCAACATCTGAGGCAACATTGTGATAAAACAGTTATAAACCTTTATAGAGTAAATGCAGCGGAAAAGTAAAGTGACACAAGGATTATATTTTCAAGGGTATATATTAATATATCCCTTGATGGTCAATGACCAAAGAATTGTATAAATTATATACAATTACAAATGAATTTCTTTTTACAAGATTGAACAATAAATGCGAAAAAGAAATTACAAACAAAAGTGAAGTCGCAGATGACTTCAGCCTAAAGTTAAAAGATCTAAAAAGACAAATACAACATCTTCATTACTATTGCTTGAAATATAAGCTTGATCTAGAATCTGGGCATCAATAGTAATGTGGGAGTAGATGTTGTTATACTACTTTTAGGCTAAGTGTGTTGATCCAGTTTTTAAGGTGAATATGCGAGAGCTCTCTTGGTAATTCTTCTCGTTCAATTCTGGATATCGATACTCTGAAGCTCCCCTCTATTTATAGTGTGGAACTTCCCTTGAAATCCTCACTGATTGGTTGCGGAGGTTGAGTAAAAGAAGACTTCAGCTTGGATCGGTTCTTGCTCCTTAAAAAGCTCAACGTTCTGGACTTGGTCTTCACGCTGCTTCCTCTCCAAGTTTTGACTGTTTCTTTTACCACGTTTTAAACACATCATCCTTGTAAGCTTGCCTAGGTCATTTTTTACTCACAGTAACACATCCTGTTTCGGCCGGAAGAATAGGCAAAATCGTTACAGAGATGTTGTTAGGAATGTTGTCACAACATCGCAGGCAACATTCTTATCGTCATAAGATGTTGTCCTGAGCATTTACAGATGTTGTCACAACATCCATCCAACATCAACAACTAATAACATAGATAGAACTAGGAATATGATCAATTTTATTTTGTAGTTGATAAAAACTGCAAATGTGTGTGTTCATAATAGTTAATCAAATGTTGATAGACCGGTTTCCTAAAATTGTTATGTCATTCGTAGGAATTGACGAAACCACAGAGCCGAAAGATCAAAGCCAATTTGAAGATTTTTTTCATATACTTTGAATTTATCTCCGTACAAGTAAGTTCTAGAGCAAACTTTGTCCAGTTCTGCTACTACTCAATTTAAATCCTTCTAAAGGTTTATGTAATGGGACACGCTTAATTTGGCATCTGATCAACAAGGAATGGAGCTATAGCAAAGTATTATACAATCTTGCTGGAAAGAAGAAAAGGTACAGTACTTGTTACTAAGATTAAAAGCAAATTTGAATGAAAGAAAACTGATAAGAAGACATATTGTTCTCAATTTACCAGAATCTTGAAAGAATGCAATCTTCTTTAATACTTGAAAATCTGATACAAAGAAAGAATCAGTGTCATATAGTCATGAGTTGGGGCTTTACATTCCTATCCTAAAGAATACACTCCCATAACAGTGGTAACTGAAATTAAATTTCATGAACTTCTACACTGCATTTCATTGAATTTACAACAAATAAATCTCCTAGTACAAAATGTACACACAAAAGAATAAAAAGTATAGGATCTATTGACAAATGAAACCAACATGCTGCCTATCATATTCTTTATGCCAAAAAACAAAAGGTTAAATTTTTCATTTCATAAACATAGATTCGTGCTCGTTTCTAGGATTCCAGCTCTCAAGATGACCAAGAGATTTCAGCAAAGCAATGACTCCATAAACATGTCATCTCGAGGCTCGTCCTTAGCTCTAGAAAACACATTATTGTCCTGAACTTGGTTTTCGTATGAATCCTCTGAATTTGCATATCCTGAGAAGCCATAATTATTAGGCTTCTGCAACATCTCTAGCGTAAAGGGTGCTCGCATTTCAGGCTGTTGTGGCCTTATACTTTGCTGTGGAATATGATAGTTAGATTGATGAGATGTCACAGAGGGCCTTATAGTCATGGCACTATTGTTCTGCTCCATAGGTCGGTTAATTGAGTGGTTGCCACTGCCCCTAGCTGCTGGAACATCATGGTTGTGCTTCCCTTCATAGGTTGTTATCACTGACCTTATGTCTTGTGATGCCCTTTCCACGTGTTTTCTTACTGGACATCCTGGACTTGTGCATTTGTAGTAGCTCCTGTTGCATTGTATCCCAATCAAGAAATTAAGTTCATTTTCGATTCCCAAATTAAGGAATGTCCAAACTTGTATAAAAATTGAGCCAAATTTATGGATTTGGATAAGGTTTATACCTGGGATTAGGATTTCCTTTCACTACTTTTTGACCATACTTCCTCCATCTATAACCATCATCTAGGATATCAATATCGCTTGTAGTTTGAACTACAACTCTAGGTTCTCTAACTGTCCTACTCCCTAGTGCAGATATACCTTCACTTTCGCTTTCTCTTTTCCTGGAAAAAAAAATTCAACAAAGTTAAAATGTTAACATTAGCCAAAAAATGGTTTCAGGATTACTACAGTACAATCAGACATACAACAACAGCATACCAAGTGAAGTCCCACAACGTGGGGAACAATCAGACATCTATAACAATATTTCACTATAACAACCATGTTTTCTGTGAAACCAATCTTTCATGCTAAGTTATATTATATGTTCTCTATAACAACATTTCGCTATAGCAACAAAAAATATTGGAACAAATGATGTTGTTATAAATAGGTTTGACTTGTACATGATATATTATTGTTTCAGTTACCATCTTTTTGAGTCAGGTTCCTCTTCGTCAAGATCATCTCCTCTTGACCTACTCTTTTGAGAAGTGTGCTCATGATCATCATCTCCAAACGAAATAGAAGAATTCTCAGGTGTTGCAACCGAATCCATTTGTCCTGTGCCATTTGAACCATAGGATTGATGATCTGGGATTTCATTAGTTTGTGTATTGTAAGATTGGATTGCAGATGAAGCTGTGGATGACGACGATCTTCTGGTAGACTGAGGCTTTGGATGGTTGTGATTACCATTGTATACAATTTCAGTAATTTGGCCATCTAAAGACCTCTCAACTTTTTTCTTGGTGGGACAATTTGGGTAAGTACACTTGTAGTAACTTCTTGGATTTTCACTACCCTTAACTTGTTTCTGCCCATATTTCCTCCAATTGTACCCATCTTCTGACCTTTTCTGCTCCCTTATAGTATTCTGGTTGTATTGGTTCCTGCAATTAGTCTGATTATTGTTTTGCATAAAGTTCTGCATAGTGTTGAATTCAGATCTTCCATTAGCATTTTGATCAGATGACACACCATCCTGCTTTGTTGGCTCTTGATAATTCCATGCTTGCTGCCCCTAATAAATTTTTACACAACAAAATAGAGGTCAGTCAATTAACTTTCACACTTTACAAGCCGGAAAATTCAGAAACAAAAACAGAAACATACCAAAGAGACATGGTTATTTTGGGGCTGGAAAGAAAAATCTGAGTAGTTTTTGTCTTCCTGTTTGACATCCTGTTGGCTGCTGCTCTTCCAGTTAAAAGTCTGAGCTGGAAAACTACCTGTTGTTGGAGATGGAAGAATCTGCAATTATTACAATTAAAAAAAACATAAGTAATCTTGAAAGAACAAACACTACTAAAAAGAATAGGAATTAGCTACTGATAAATTCCGTAGCTGAACAGCAAAATTCGTCACTAATTCTATTTAGCGACAGATGTTAGCTTCAAGCGATTTAGCTTTTTACTTAAGGGAGTAATTTGTCATTTAATGACTATATAATTGGTCTACTTAAAAATTATACTAGTGATTTTGTTATTGAATATACTGCATTGAGAAATAAAATTACAGTTGAAATTTTGTTAAAAGTAATATGATCTAATATGCTCAAATAAATCAAATCACAATTTTCCGCTCATCGCACAGGTCACTTCACTAGTTAAAAGAACATCACTAATCTTGAAGGAACAAACACTACTAGAAACTAGCTACGGATAAATTCTGTAGCTAAACAACAAAATCAATTGCTAATTTTATTTAGCGACAGATGTAATGATAAATTTTATAGCTAAACAATAAAATCAAAATAGGGATTGTTGCTTCCACTGCGCTACCTTCCTAAGCCCTTACCTTCCCTTCGATCAACTAATTCTATTTAGCAATAGATGTACTGATAAATTTTGTAGCTAAACAATAAAATCAAAATAGGAATTGTTGCTTCCACTGCACCACCTTCCTAAGCCCTTACCTTCCCTTTGATCAACTAATTCTATTTAGCGACAGATGTTAGCTATAAGCGAATTAGCTATAGATTAACGACGAAGTTCGTAGCTAATTGAGTTTAAGAAAGCAGAGCAAATAGAAAAGAGAGAGACATACGTTTGAAGCAGAGAGAAGAACAGGGGAGTCCAAGAGTTCAGTAGGGCTTAAACCAGGAGGAATAGCAAAGTAAGATGAAGGAGAAAAAGGAGGAGGAGATAAGGGTAGTGAAGGAGGTGGAAGAGACTTAAACTTGGGAACACCAGAACCAGTTCTCTCTGCAATTCTATCACCAAGTCCTTTACTGATAAGATAATGATCAGAAGCAAGAAGATCAGTGAAAGAAGTTGTCATGAATGAAGAAGATGAAGTGGGAAAAGAGAAACTTGAAGCTTCCATTAGAGAAGAGAGATGGAAATGAGAAATGAGAGTTGGATTATATAAATGGTTTTGACTTGTGGGGTGGGTAGGAAATTAAAAGGGAAAAGCCGAGCGTATTCGGAAACAACCGCTCTACAATGGTACATGTAAGATTTGCTTATATCTGCACTCAATTCTCTCCGGACTTCAATTATATTATAGAATTTCACTGAATATGTTATTGTATTCTTCAAGACACTTTCTTTTTTATTTTTTTCTTTGTAATGGAGATATTTTGTGGATTTAATAATCGTTGAGGAAATCATAAATATAACGGGGTGCGATTGATGTGATTGTTCCTTCTTTACTCATCATATTCAGATTTAAGTCCTAAGTATAAAAAAATTTAAAATAGAAAACTCTTTTTGAGTTTATGCGACTCGAATCTCGATATAATCGTGACTACCATGGTACCGTAGATAGAGTGTGAAACAAAGAGAGAAGAATCTTCGGAGAAGCTCAAAATAGCTTTGACCGTGGAAAATAAAATAAAAGTCCTAAATTTTTCATTTATTTATTTATGAGTCAAACTTGGTGGCTTTGACTATGATAGATACATATACACACACAAATATAAAGAGAGAGAGAGAGAGGGGGGCTGCTATGCTAATGCTATTACGCCATACGCGTTATGTCGCTGTCGTTGTAGTGGTGGCACCCGCTAGTTGATTGACATTTTTGGTGGCTTCTTCTCAATTTCTCACATTTTCATTCGGCTCTCTCTTTCTATCTGGGTAGTTGCTCTCATCTTCTTCTTCCTCCTCTTTCCCTTTTGCTCAGTTTTTTTTATTTTAGTCTTCTGAAAATGGATAATGTTCCAGAAATATACATACATTCCTCATTTTTGTGCTTTTATCTCTTTAGAAGAAATGCCATTCTTTATCATCGAATCTATATGTTAATACTCATAAGCAGTGAAAATGAATCAACTTTTTTCTTATTTGATTTTCTACATGATACTTTTCCAACAAAAAAAAAATACAATGGGATTTATTCATTCATTTGTTCATTGATCATGTAATTAGGGGCTTGAAAATCTATGTATCTTATGTGTTTCAAAACACGTGATTCGTGTTTTCATCTTTAACTTAATATGAACCCAGTTAGTCCTCTAACATATTGCAGAGGTGGGCATTTTAATATCAGTCTGGTGAGTGTGAGAAATGGAGCAAGTCAAATATGGTGTCTAAGACTGTAGAGTGTAGAGTGCTATTTTAAACTATTTTTTAATTAAATTTTGTATCCTTAAAAAATGAAAGAAATGTCAACACAACACGTGAAAAATGTAATTACTTTATTATTGTAAAAGTAATTACACCAAGACTTGAACACTATAACTTGATCACAATATACACCAAGTTCTTACTCTTTTATTTTTTCCAACACTCACACTTTAGCTTACACACACTTTAGACTCACTTGGACACTTTTTGGATGCACACTTGAGACTTACTTCCTTAAGGACCCAAGGTCCGTATATATACATGATCAATGTCGGTTCATCAATCGACTTTACATTGCTAGAAGATTCTAGCTATAACATCATAATGGGTTTGGTCAAACATGGTAAACAACTAGGATATTGACTATAGAATTTTCTCAACTAGGATATTGACACTCTAGAATTTTCTAGCAATTATTTTCCTATGTATTTCTTGAATCTTTACCACATTTCTAGATAATTATATAACTTAATCTAGAATGTTCTACTAATGAGAGAGGCGGTGGTGATTTTAACACTCCCCGTCAGCACCGACTCTTCATACTGAGGTGTTCTCTGAGTTTCTCTAAACTTTTCTTCTTCAGCTACAACAGCAGTGACGTACTTGGGATTTGGCTTTCGAACTCTTGTCTATCTCTGAGGTTGTGGGCCTACTCCTTCTGGTTGGCGGTCTTCTACTCTTTGATGCATGCCTTTTTGCCACGAATTATGTGTTACCTCGTCCTCGGTATTTTCTTCCTCACTTTGATCTTCATGTTCCTTTTCTGGACTTGGATGTACTTCAACAATTTGTTCCCCCATCCCGCTTCTCCCTCTCGCATCGGTTCTCCATCAGATGATGAGCCCATGCGAAAACTTTCTCTTTTATTGGAGCCCGTTTCTTTTGCAAATTGTCTTCTATTTCCTTGGAATCTGGTAACTCTTCATTTTGAGGTGACCACCATGATGTTGCCTCATCGAATACCACATTTCTTGATGTATAACATTTTTCAATTGTTGGGTCACAGCATTTTCACTCTTTCTTTTGGTTGTCGTATCCCACAAAGATACACCGTATCGCCTTTTTATCAAATTTGCTACGTAGATGACTTGGCACAAACACGTAGCACACACATCTAAATACTCGAAAGTGACTTACTGCAGGTTTACTACCCCACAATTTTTCAAAGGGTGAAACGAACCCTAACTTCGCTTGAGGAAGTTTATTGATGACATGAGCTGTTGTTTTCATACCTTCTGCCCAAAATCTTCCTGGAACATTCTTCGAATGTAGCATGCTTCGACATATCTCTGCAAGATGCCGATTCTTCCTCTCAGCTACTCCATTCTGTTGTGGCGTATTTGCACATGTGAATTGATGGCGTAGGCGACATTCTCGTAGGTACTGGGAGAACTCATTTGATGTATATTCACCACCGTTGTTTGTTCGGAGGCATTGGATTTTCTTGCCGAGTTCTCATTCCGCTATTTTCTTGAACTCTTTAAATTTTGAAAAAGTTTCAGATTTTACTTTTAGAAAGAAAATCCATATGTACCGTGAGAAGTTGTCAATGAATGTAACCATGTATTGCATGCCACTAATTGATGATTGCTTGACTCGCCCGAATACGTCAGAATGAACCAGCTCCAATGGTGCTTTGGCTTTGAACTTTGAGTCTTCATACGGTAACTGATGCGCCTTACCGTATTGGCAGCCTGCACAAACGGTCTCTGTTCTGACCTCGAGTTGAGGAAGACCCTTCAACATAGATTTCTTCATCATTGTTTGTGATAGCTTACATGTCCAAGTCTTGCATGCCACAAATCAGTTGTTTCATTTTTTCGAGTCCTGTTTACATAAGCTGACTCTGCTGACATTACATAGACAGACTCTAAGCGTCGTCCTCTCATCATTGGTGTTCTAGAGATTTCAAGATCTTGATAGATCTTTACATCTTGAGGTCCGAATAGGACATGGTGGCCTGATGCTGTAAGTTGCGCTACTGATAGTAAGTTTTTCTTCATCCCAGGTACATGGTAGACATCCTGGAGTGAAACCGCTTTCGAACTTAATCTCGGCATGATTGTTGTTTTTCCGACGTGAGCGATTGGTAGTCTTCAGTTGTTGGCTGTCACCACCACACGACCACCTTTGTACTCGGTCATGTTCTGTAGCTTCTTTTTATCTTCTGTCATATGATTTGAGTAGCCAGAGTTGACTATCGAATCATTATTGTAGTTGATCGTTCCAGGAACGGTAACTGCCAGAGCTAATTCTTTTTTCTCCACGGCGAAAGATGCTTTAGCGTCCCACTCTTCATCGCTTGTCTTTCCTGCATTTGACGTGGCTGCATTGCTTTCTGCAGTATTCTTCTTGAACCAACAACTTTTAGCCATGTGGCCCTTTTTCCCACAGTTATAACATTTTCCATCAAACTTATTGTATTCTTTGACTGGCCACCCCGGTTGTCATTCTTTTGAGCTCCCCCTGTTTGGGAGCTTCCATGATGATTATCCTTGTCATCATGTTTTCTAGAATTTCTACTAGCATTTGGTCGGGATCAACCTTTCTTATCACCGCTATAGAGTGCTTTTTCGTCACTCTTTAATGAGACTCCAGATATTTGCTTAGCCAACGCTTCTTGGTCAGCTAGCAAGTTTTCTAATTCAACAACCTTGTATTGCAGTAATAAAATTTCTATATTCTGGCCTTAATCCATAAATATTAATTCTTCTAATTCTAGCGTCTGACATGCCAGCAGCAGAGTCTAATGCAGAAATTTTGCGACAAAGAGATTTTACCTTGGTAAAGTATTGGTTGATCGTCATGTCGCGTTGTCTGATAGAGAGAAGCTCGTTCTCCAGAAGCTGCAGTCTCGTATCATTCTTGTTGGTGAACAATGTTGCGAAAGTATCACACGCTTCCTTCGGTGTCTTAGCCGACCTAATGTGCTCCAACATTTCATCTTCAACTATGGTCCGAATCGCAAACATGGCTTTGCCAACTCTAATCTTCCATTTCTTCAGAGCGGCTGCGTCTTCTGGTTGTGTGACACCATTGCCACCAATGATCTCCCACAAGTCTTGGCCTTGGAGATATGATTCCATATGCATCGACCACATGCTGTAATTCTGATTGTTAAATTTCTTGATTCCACCGACCACTTGAAGGTCATCCATCGTGTCTTGGCTAAAATTCTATTTTTACCAAGAAAGCTTGATTTCGACAACAAGCTTTGTAGTACTAAACCATACACGAATACTCTAAGAAACTCAACAAACGACTCTTTGGTATGAACCGACCTGACTCTGATACCACTTGTTAGACAACACAATACGTGAAAAATGTAATTACTTTATTATTGTAAAAGCAATTACACCAAGACTTGAACACTGTAACTTGACCACAATATACACCAAGTTCTTACTCTTTTAATTTTACCAACACTTGACACTCACAATTTAGCTTACACATACTTTAGACTCACTTGAACACTTTTTGAATGCACACTTGGGACTTACTTCCTTAAGGACCCAAGATCCCTATATATACATGATCAATGTCGGTTCATCAACCGACTTTACATTGCTAGAAAATTCTAGCTATAACATCATAATGGGCTTAGCCCAACATGGTAAACAACTAGGATATTGACTCTAGAATTTTCTAGCAATTATTTTCCTATGTATTTCTTAAATCTTTACCACATTTCTAGATAATTATATAACTTAATCTAGAATGTTCTATTAACGAGAGAGGCGGTGGTGATTTTAACAAGAAACAATTTGAAGTTTACACCTGATGTCTTCCATTTATCGACGTTATGTATTTGTGCATTCAGTATTGTGATCGGGTTTTTGCTAGATTGAATATGCAAAAACTAACTTTTCTTTTACCTTCTTCATATCTCATACTCTTATAGTGTGTCTCAATTTCGTCCCAAATGTTCTTCTGCAACAATAGTACAATAGTTGTAGTTCTAAATGTTTGTAGTAGTGTTGGGCCCAAGTTTCGTTCTTGTTCTTTGTATATATTTATATTATATGTGACAACAATTTGGTACCATATATGTCACAAGAGCATAAAGGCCAGCTCCAATGTAGATGAAGGCATATTCCTCTTTTCTTTCGACACCTGCAGGACCTTTATAGCAAAATAATTCCATCACAATGGAAAACATTAAACGAACTAAACCAGTGTAAGTTGCATTGTCTAACTTACACTGGGAAGTGCAAATGGATCAATTAAGTTACCAATTCTCTTTAGTGGAGATTTCTTTTACTATTCGAAACAAGTGCTTTTGTTTCAGCGTCAAAGGAAGTTGGAACTGGCTCCAGATACATGGTTGTTACATAAGGACACTGTTAAACTGATGATTCCCTTTCTTTACAAGTATTTTGTTGTTCATTAATGGATTAATACTCTAAATTCGTTGTCAGATTAATCGCAAGCCAGTTTTCAGAAGGCAAAGCACCAAGAATGCAATAGCAAAGTGAAGTGAAACAGAGGTCAGTGTATATATAAATTTACATGCTTTACTCTAGAGAGTGAAACAACCTCTTGCAGAAATGCAGGGTAAGACTGCGTACATTAGACCCTCGTAGTCTGGTCCTTCTCCGGACCTCGAGCATATGGGAGCTTAGTGCACCGGGCTGCCCTTTTTCTCTAGAGAGTGAAACAAAATGATTCCCATTAATGTAGTAATACGAGCTTTGGATCCTTTGTTACTCTATCATGTACTACTCTGTGTTACATTAATAATAACATACTACTCATCTAACATATTAGTTAATCAGTTAAGTTTTTGCTCAAGTTAACAGAAAATCTTTGTCGTTCATTTAAAAGACGAACGAAAAAACATAAAAGTAAGATGATTGTTTAAATCATGACACATATTAGAAGAGTAGATAGTTTTGTTTCAGTGCTTCCAATAAGAAACAAAGATAAAAAAAAGTTCAGTACAAAGAAAGTTTGAACCGCTCACATCACAATAGTAGTAGCGTTAAAGGCCATAAGTCAGGGGCAGCCATAACATAAGACTATTACTTCCACACCTCTCTCTCTATCTATAGATAGAGAGAGATAACATTTTATGAAATCATAAAAAAAGGAAAGAATCAGTAGTAGACAACGGTAACCGTAAGAAGAAGAAAGGCAAGCTTAGATTTTACTGATCCAAATCATCAGACAGAGTTCCAAAAGAGTTGAGTTGCTGGAGAGTAAGCAAAAGAGGGATTTGTGTAACAATTTCAACTGTTTTAGTTTTCCTTGTCTACACATTTCGTCTCAAGTGCTCATAAATTAATCATGCCTTAATTTGGTTGTGAACTATGTTGCTTGGACTCTCCAAATGTTCTATTTTTCCTTTTGGCTGCACATTTCGTCTCAGGTGATCCTAAATTGTTCATACTTTAATTAGGAGTTACTTGTCCTAATGGCCAATGATGTGCTAATTTGAGTTGTACATATGAAGGGTGAAGTCAATGAGATTGTTAAAGAGAGGGAGAGAGTATCCTCTAAGGACTTCCTCAAAGGATTTTCAGAAGGGATGTAGTTAAAATGTAAAACAAATGTGTATTCATTTATGTCGAATCATTTCATCCTTCGCAAATTTAACAACATGAATGCATATACACTTCATCACTTAAAAAAACACGAATGCATATACAAGAAATACAATGGGACTAATGTGCCACCAATGCTCTAATTTGCACTTGTTAATTCAATTTGCAAAATCTTATTTTATGTTGTTTACTAGCAAAGTATAGTATGTTTGTTTTCATGAAAAGTGCTCTATGGTTTAATTCACTTGATTGGCCGTGAAGATATTGTTGGTCATTCAACAGTAATGTGTGAAGCAGTGTCGCTGGTTTTGTGGAACATATTCTATGACTTTTTATTCTCTATTATATTTTCAATTTATTCTACTTCTAAACAAGTGATGATCCTATTTTATACTGCAGTGATTTCCTTGAATCTTCAGCTTATAATAAATGGCTGATGTGCATTCATATTCATAGAGAAATGCTTGGAGCAATGGTATTCGGAGTTGCTCAGAGGGTGTGGGTATCCGTCATGAGCTAAATTTTAAGATTCGGAGATGTGGAACTAGGTGCGCATACAGGTGCGAGGATTCAGCTAAAAATAAGCTAAAAGTCTATACATAAATATAAAGCAGGGACATAAACCTGCTGACGTGGCACTCTCTTAGACTAGGATTTGTATTTATCTTTTTTCTCAGTTTTTTTACATTTTCATCATTTTTATGTGCTTTTTAAAAAAACAAAAATCATTTCTTTTCGGGGAAAAACCAAAAGCCACTTCTTCAAATAGTTACAACAGTCACGTCTTTTCCTAATCTTACGTAATTACCTCATTTATTTAATACATCATTATTACCCTACAATAAGTAACAGCCGCTTGGTATTTTGGTAGATTTCCACCGCCTTAAATAGTGGGAAGAAGTGAAGAATTTTGCAATGGAGGGCCGGGGTTAGTATGAGTCTTTCTATTTCTTTCATTTTCATCTATGACTTCCATTTTGTACACGACAAATAAAATTTTGTAATCATTCAAATTTTTCATGCTTTTGTTGTGTCTGCTTACAGAAATTGTATTGTTCAGCCTGGAGAAACCTACACTTGAATAGTGGTGGAACACTTCGGATCGATTGGTTTGTCTCAAAATTCATAACACTTACTTTCCACATATGTTGCTATTTATTTTCTTCCTGTGAATGTTACTGTTTTATTGAAAAAAACACATATCAAATGGCACAAATAGCCATTATCAGCTGTGTAATGCTCCGAAGCAGAAGTGAAGATAAAGTCGAATGCAATAGCAGTAACACAGATTTGAGATTAGAGAAAATATCTTCTTATTTACAATTGAGAGAGTACAATGATATTTATACACATTTACATCTCTAGAATCTTCCATTAATTACATCTAACTAATCATGCAACTAATTAACCACCACTCTAACAAACACAACTAACTAGATGGCAATTATCCAATGCATTGCCACTCATGGTACTATGGTGCACTTACCTAACTCTTACACACCCCCTCAAGCTAGGTGATATGAAGATATTCTTCATTCCTAGCTTGGACATCAAATGAGTATGTTGTGGTCGACCAAGATCTTTAGTAAGAAAATCAGTTGGTTGATCAACAGAGGGTAAAAAAAAATAGTATGAATCAGCCCTTCATGTATCCTCTCTCTGATAAAATGGTAGTCTATATCAATATGCTTTGTTCTCTCATGAAAGACTGGATTAGTAGCAATTTGGATAGCAGATTTGCTATCTGTGAATATGGAAACTGGTGTCTAAACTTCAAGTCCAAGCTCTTGAAACAAATATGCAAGCCATGTCACCTCTACTACTGAAGCAGCCATAGCCATGTATTCAGTTTCTGCTGAGCTTCTAGAGACTGTTTCATGTTTCTTAGACTTCCAAGATATTGGCGAGGAACCATACAACACTAAGTAACCAGTAACTAATCTTCTACTATTGACACAAGCACCCCAATCTGCATCACATAATACCTTAAGATGTGAAGTACTGGAACTGGACATAAGGATCCCTAACCCTTGTGCCTGTTTTACATATCTAACAAGTCTAAGATCAACCTTCATATGTGATGTTTTAGGAGCATGCATGAACTGGCTTAAGCAATGCACATAAAAGGTTATGTCTGACCTAGTAGTCATTAAGTACAACAACCTCTCAACCAACCTTCTATAAACACTAGGATCAGCCCAACTGGGGCAATAGGGTTGGTGTGGCTTCTTATGCGCCTAGGTGCTTTCTACAATCAATAAGAAGAGAGCAGGAGCAAGGTCAAATTCCACTTCATTTACGAAACAGAATCTGGATTTGATGATATGAGTATGGAAGCAATATGCCTGTCAAATTCAACAGTGGTAAACTTCTAATTCATATCCATAGGTGAAGAAGCAGGTTTAGCACCTAGAAGTCCCATGTCTGATATGAGCTCCAATGCATATTTTCTTTGATGCATGAGAATACCTTGAGAATTCCTTGTAAATTCTATTCCAAGGAAATACCTGAGCTCTCCTAGATCCTTTATTTTAAAAGCTGGCTGTAATACCTCCTTAGTGGATTGAATAAGAACTGAATTATTTCCAGTAAGCTACAAATCATCAACATATACCAGCACCACCATAATACTATCATTTTTCTGTTTGGTAAATAGTGAGTAATCCCCGTGACTCTGCTGAAATCCAAAAGAAATAAGAGCTGTAGTCAGCTTAATGTTCCATTGTCTTGATGCTTGTTTCAAATCATACAGGGACTTTTACAGCTTACACAATTGTGTCTTCCCACCCTTGACATCAAAGCCTTCTGGAACTATCATGTACACTTCCTCAAAGAGATCTCATTGTAGAAAAGTATTATAAACATCCATCTGGTGAATTATCCAGTATTTTGTTGCTGCGAGGGAAATTACTGTCCTTACAGTAGACATTTTTACAATTGGTGAAAAGAGTCTCTTGGTAATCAAGCCCTTCCTTCTTATTGTACCCCTTTGCTACCAATCTGGCTTTAAATCTTTCTACCTCTTCTGTTGCTTTGTATATGATCTTATACACTCATCTGCATCCTATAGGCTTTTTCCCTTCTGGTAGTGTGACCAGTTCCCATGTTTCATTGTCTTCCAAAGCTTTGATCTCAGCCTTCATTGCTTCAACCCATCTCTTGTCCTTTGCTACTGCTGAGTAACTGCGTGGTTCAATATCAAGAGAAGCCTTAGCCACAAACTTTGATATTTGAGTGAAAATCCTGTATAGTCAACACCATCATATATAGAATATAGACAGTTAGAAGAATCATGTTTAGTAATATAATCCTTGTGCCAAATGAGAGGTATGCTAGTTCTTGTGGATCTTCTAGTATAAGATTCTGACAAATTTGTGGCCAAATGATCATGATCATGTCTGTGATCTGTACTACATTCATGTTGAGTTCAGCAGGGGCACACACACCTTGGACTGTATCCTGAATCTCCATGTCTGGATTGCCATGTACATCACTTATTTGCTGCATGGTATGCACTGATGGAATGCTGACATTCAGTTGATGAACTAAATGATCATAACAGAAATGCTCATGTGATTTGATATGATTAATATCATCATCTGTGCCACATTTGAGAGGGAAAATTATCTCCATGAATACCATATCCCTGCTCATAAATAAAGTTATGTTTTCCATGTCATAAAGTTTATACTCTTTCTATGCATATCCATAACCAAGAAACACAACTCTTACAGCTCTGGGACTAAACTTATCTTGTTTAGTCAGAACAGTTGCAAAACATAGACAACATATCACCCTCAAGTGATTAAGTGATGATGTATTATTGTACAACATCTCATAAGGTGACTTATTCCTTATAACAGTAGAAGGAATTCTATTCATGATATACACAGCTCCTTCCACACACAGTCCCCAAAACCTATCTGGCAAACCTGCTTGAATCTTTATGGCTCTAGCTGTCTCCAAAATGTGTCTATGTTTTCTTTCAACTACACCATTTTGTTGTGGTGTGTGTGGACAGGAACTCTCATGCACTACACCATTTTGTTATGGTGTGTGTGGACAGGAACTCTCATGCACTACACCATATTGTATAAACAACTCATTACAATTATGATTAAAGAATTCAGTGCCATTATCAGATCTTACCCTCTGAATTTTAACTTTAAATTGAGTGTTGGCTTCAACAAAGAAATTTTTAAGCAGTGTAAAAACATTATATTTCAATCTCATCAAGAAAATCCAAGACCATCTAGAGTAATCATCTACAATGGTTAATAAGTACCTCATTCCATTATATGTTTCAACTTTATAAGGTCCACATACATCCATATGCAACAATTGAAATAGTCTTGTCGTTCTACTAGTGCTAACATGAAATGAGATTCTAGTATGTCTAGGTAGGGGACATACTTTACAATTATTCAAAACAGAAGTAGCATCATTTTTGAAACATGAATTTTTCCTTAAAATATTCATAGGTACATGGCATAATCTCTGGTGCCAAATGACTGCATCCACATGTTGGATTTTTGAAAGATATCTACTCAACTCTCCTCCTTTATTCTGAGTATCCAAACATAGTATGTACAATACTTCTTCTTCATTATCAATCCCTCTCACCTTCCCAGATGAGAGATCCTGAAATACACAACATTTTGGAAAGAAAGTAACACTGCAATTCAGTTCCTTGGTTACTTTTGACACAGACATAAGATTAAATTTGAATGTTGACACATATAAGACATTTCTAAGAACATCACCTCCTCCTAAGTGGTAATCAACAACATGTGAGATTCTGACTGAATCTCCTGTAGGTAATTGCACTTTTCCTGTCCTTCTGTCAAATGATTACCATGTAAATATTTCTGATTACTAATCATATTATTAGTTGCACCTGTATCCACAATCCATTTCAACACTTCTTCTGAATCAAAAATACATTTACCTGTCATGTTTGCACTAACACCAGTGTTGTCCTTATTATAAGTAAGTTGAGAAGTTGATGCTGACTAGGTGTGAACTGACTGTGTGAACTTGCAGTTGCAGACTGTGACTGTATTCTCTGGTTGTGATTATAATTTGTAAATGATTGTGTGTTCTGTGGATGCATATGTGAGCTAAAATTTGATCTATAACCTTGTCCAAATTGTTGCTTCTGTATGTATTTATGGCATGCTGATGATACTGTACTCTAATTTCTTGTCCAGTGTCTTCAAATGACAAGTTTCCTCCTGTCACTACATATGTTTTCTTGGCCTTGCTTTTGAAGTTATCAGGATATCCATTAAGCTTATAGCAATCATCATGTGTATGTCCAGTTTTGTGACAAAAAACACATTTCATCAACTTAAAACAGTCCACCTTTAAATGGCCTCTCATATGACAGAAGTCACAGAGGACATTGGAATTGTATGGTTTCTTCTGTTTCAGACCTCCACTTCTATTTGTACTATTTTCATTCCTGGTTGTGAACATAGCAGATGACTACATTGACTCATGCATCATCCTGCTTGTCCCTGCAACTATTCTCGAACTTTCTTCCTGATTGATCATTGCATATACTTAGTTCAAGCTAGGTATCTGTTGCATTATGATTATCTGGCTCCTGGCCTGACTGTAACCTTCATCCAGTCCCATTAGGAAGTGCAACATTCTTTGGTACTGCAAATGGTCAACAAAATCCTTGGATTTTGAACAACATGCTGGAGGTGGGATGATGTAATCATACTCATCCCAGAGATCCTTAAGTCTAGAGTAATATAGTGAGATTAACAGTGTTCCCTGCCTCATTGTGAAAATATCTCCTTGTGTAATTAAAATGCTCTAGAACTGTTTATCTTGTCGAATTTTTTCCTCAATTCTTCCCATATACTGTATGAATCTGAGTTGAATAACATCCTACTAAGTAAGTTTTTACTTACATTCCCCATCAACCAAGACACTACAATTGCATTGCACCTATCCCACAGCCTTGCCAAATCTCCATGAAAAAACTTTTCTTTTCACTGTTCCATCAATGAATCCCATTTTGTTCTTTCCCAATAGAGTCAATTTCATAGCTCTACTCCATAATGTGTAATTATCCATTCCACTCAATACGATTCCAACAGATAATGATCCAGGTGCATCTGATGGAAAGAGGTATAGATGACGATTCCAACAGATAGTGATCCGGGTGCATCTGATGGAAAGAGGTATAGAGGATGATTATGATCAATGTTTATTGTCATTGTTGCGACCTCATTGATCAAATCTTCTCCATTATTTCCCATCGTTCCTTGCATGTGATTCTCCAATCTACGATTACAATCGCAATCCACTGATTCACAGAAATCTACTAATTTCTGTTTCGATTGAGCTTAGATTCACCAGCCTTAGCTTATCGATCCCAAAAATCTAGTGATCAATGCACATATTCCTCGAATTCTTCTTTACATGTGATAGAATCCTTTCGATTTGTGTTGATTCACCCTTGCTCTGATACCATGTGAATGTTACTGTTTTATTGAAGAACAAACACAGATCAAATGGCAGAAACAACCATTATCAGCGATGTAATGCTCTGAAGCAGTAGTGAAGATGAAGTCGAATGCAGTAGCAGCAACACAGATTTGAGAATAGAGAAAATATCTATTTATTTACAATTGAGAGAGTACAATGATATTTATACACATTTACATATCTAGAACCTTCCATTAATTACATCTAACTAACCATTCAACTAATTAACCACCACTCTAACAAACTCAACTAACTAGATGGCAATTATCCAATACATTGCCACTCATGGTACTATGGTGCACTTACCTAACTCTTGCACACTTGCTCATTACAATATTCATGTGATTTATTCGTACTTTTATTTTAAAAGTATTATCATTAATAACAATGCCAACTGAAACCATAAAAGAATGAAATCTGCCAAGTAGATGAATTAGTTTGTAGGTACTACTCTCTCCGTCTCAAAATATTTGTTGCATTTTTTATTTTCATGCCCCTTAAGAAAACAGTATAGTATTTTGATTATTTTACTTTCTTAACATATTTTATCTAATCTCTCCTCAATAAATATCTACTCCATCAATGGTGAGAACCTCTTGAATGTTACTAATTAATATAAGGGTAAAATGAGAAAAGCTAAGGACGACAAGTATTTTGTGACGGAGGGAGTAATGTTTAGGCAACATAAATGCTTTCTTTTTCCGGCCAAAATCCATGGATTTTTACCAAACAAAAAGAATTAGTAGATAAATCGCTTAGGTATACATGCATTTAATTTGGTTGTTTACAAAGCATAATCCTCTTCAAATTGTTCTAACATATTTCCTAACACAGAATTGTGACAAAGAGTTCATTAAATTGTACTGGTGCAAATATTACCGAGCAGATTTTGATGAGGCGTGTTCATACCCAATCACTCAACAAAAGTGTTAAACAAGGAAATATTCCTGTGATATACACTGAATATACAGAAGTGTATATCACAGGAATACAGTGGACTGGGCAGCAGTGGGCTCTCAGCAGTCTCGGCAGCAGCCCAGCAGTGGCCAACAAGCCCATCTCGGACAGAATAAGGAAGATACAATCTTGTATATATGGTATATATATTTGTAGTATATTGTAGTGTAAAGGTTACCTTAATTAGTGTTATACACTTACCATAATTGTATAGTTAGAATTATGGTAGAATAAGGATTTAGAAATAGAATAGGAATAAGATTCTCCTATTATGGAAATATGTAACTTGTATATATAGCCTTTCAATTAATGAAAATAATCAAGGGGATTATTTCTTTCATGGTATCAAGAGACTAGGTCTAAACAAAAGTTTTTCTCTCCCAACTTTTGTCCACTCAATTTCGGCCGAGACACCCCCCCCCCTCGGGTTTCTCTTCCAAAATTCGTCTTCCGCTCTCAAAAACACCTCTCTTAAATTTCCCTTCCTTCTTTGTTCTTTCAATATGTCTAAGAACAATTATCATCCTGCCCTCATGGTTTCTAACATCAAGAACAGTATCTCTATTGTCCTTGAGATGGAAAACGCCCAATATGAGACGTGGGCGGAGTTGTTTAAAATTCACGCTATCTCCCATCAAATTCTTCATCACATCATTCCTCCCGCTAGACCTCTTCCTGCGGAGGATCCTGAGTTATGGATTACTCTTAATGCTACCGTTCTCCGGTGGATCTACGCCACTATCTCGGTTGACCTTCTACAAACGATTATTGAGCCGGATACCACGGCTATGACTGCCTGGAATAGATTGCGTGACATATTCCAAGACAACCAACATTCACGTGTCGTCACACTCGAGTAGGAATTCTCTCTAGTTCGAATGGACGAATTTCCGAACATTTCTGCATATTGCAAGAAACTAAAGGAGTTGGCGGATCAACTCCGGAATGTTGGCGCACCGATAACTAATAATCGTCTAGTTCTACAGTTGGTTGCCGGTCTTTCGGAGGCCTATAATGGTGTTGGAACTCTCCTTCGCCAAAGCAACCCTCTTCCTGACTTCTATCAAGCCCGCTCCATGCTTACTCTGGAAGAAGCCAGTTTGGCTAAAAAGGCGGCTATCGGGGCAAGCCCCGTCGTCATGGTGGCGTCCTCTTCTACTCATTCGGGTTTTGTTAATAATTCGGGCCAAAACCATAATCATGGTGGCAGCAAGAATAATCGCAAGAATAATAACAAAAACCGCGGGGGCAAACGCGGCGGTTCTGGTGGCGGTTCCGGTGGTCAGCAAGCAGGCGGTGGGTCTCATCCAGGGAACAGTGGCCCACCACCCCTCTGGGCCCAACAGTGGGGCCCATGGCGATGAGCCGGGCAAGGGACCGTGGGCCGCCAGCCTCACAATCCAGCCAGCCAATTCCAATGCTGGCCGCCAACGCTCGAGCCCAACACTCAAAGAATGAGGCCCATCGCCGATGGCTCATCAAAGGCAGAATGGCGGCAGCAGCAGCTACGACCCAGCTCCATCACGGACAGGAATTCTTGGGCCCCGACCTCCGCAAGCCCATCATGCAGCAGGCCCCACTCAAACCGATATTGAGGCCGCGATGCACACATTGGGGTTAACTCAACCGGACCCAAATTGGTATATGGACACCGGTGCCACTACTCACATGACTTCCGAATCAGGTACTCTCTCATCTTATTCCAATTTGAGCACCCCTCGGGGGATAATTGTTGGTAATGACAGTTCTATTTCAATTCTAGGGTATGATCAGAAAACGTTGTCTCCCCCCAATCCACCCCTTCTCTTGAAAAATACTTTACATGCTCCTAAATTGATTAAAAATTTAGTGTCTGTCCGAAAGTTCACTACTGACAATTCCGTTTTCGTTGAATTTGATCCTTTTGGGTTCTCTGTGAAGGATTTCAAGACGGGGAGTCATCTCATGAGGTGTGATAGTAGGGGGGATCTGTATCCTATCATGCCTGGTTTCAGTCCATCGAGTCAAGCCTTGCCATCACTTTGCGACCATCTATCCTTCCATGTGGCATGCTCGTCTGGGTCATCCGGGATCTTCTATTTTATCAGTTTTAGATAAAAATAGCTTTATTTCTTGTAAGGGTACGAGTCGTACTCCACTTTGTTAGTCTTGTTCATTAGGGAAAATTGTTAAGTTGCCATTTGTAGACTCCAATTCTCATACTTCAATGCCATTTGATATTATTCATAGCGACTTATGAACGTCTCCTGTTCTTAGTTCATTGGGTCATCGATATTATGTTCTCTTTTTAGATGATTATTCGAGATTTTTGTGGACGTTTCCAATTGCGAATAAATCACAAGTGTTTTTCGTCTTCATCAAATTTAGAGCGTTCATTCGTACTCAATTCGAAAGAGAAATAAAAAATATTCAATGTGATAATGGGAAAGAGTATGACAATAGGGAGTTTTAGGAATTCTATGCTAATAATGAGATCAATTTTCAGTTTTCGTGTCCTCATACATCTTCACAAAATGGGAAAGCCAAACGCAAAATTCGTTCCATAAATAACATTGTCCGAACTCTCTTAATTCATGCCTCCATACCTCCATATTTTTGGTATCATGCTCTACAAATGGCCACAAATCTCCTTACCATAATTCCTTCTAAAGGCCTGACATATTTTTCCCCCTCAAAATCCTATATAATAAGAACCCTTCTTATTCTCATCTTCGGATTTTTGGGTGCTTGTGTTATCCGTTATTCCCATCCACCACAATTAACAAACTTCAGGCTCGGTCTACCCCGTGTGTATTTTTGGGTTATCCGTCGAATCATCGTGGTTATAAATGTTTTGATTTATCCTCCAAGAAAATCATAATTAATCGCTATGTCATTTTTGATGAAACCCAATTTCCTTTTACGAAAGTTCATACTCCCGAGCCTAGGTCGTATAATTTTTTGGATAATCAAATATCCCCGTTTATTATTCGGAATTTTTTGGACATATCCCGCACCCAAAATCCTCTAGCAGCCCATCTGCATCGCGTAATTGTTCGATTATTGGATCGGTCCCGGCAATTGGGCTGGCCCACCCACCTGAAGCTGGTCCAGATGTTGATTCCAGGTACCGATTTGGGCCAAGAAAGCCCATCGCTCGCCGCCACCCGCCCCGAGCCCAGAAAATTTCCAAAATTCCCTCAATTCTTCCACGAGTCATAGACCGGTCACTCATAGTCAGCGGGGTATTTTTACACCTAAAAGACATTTTAATTTACATTCTGATGTCTCTAAATCCCCCTTGCCCCGCAATCCTGTGTCCGCATTAAATGACCCTAATTGAAAAATTGCTATGACTGATGAATATAATGCTCTTATTAATAATAAGACGTGGGAGTTGGTGCCCCGTCCATATGGTATTAATGTTATCAGGTCAATGTGGATTTTTGCTCATAAGGAGAATTTAGATGGGTCATTTGCTAGACATAAGGCGCGACTTGTGGGTGATGGTAAGACTCAGCAGGTTGGGATAGATTGTGGTGAGACGTTTAGTCCGGTGGTCAAGCCGGCTACTATTCGCACGGTGCTTAGCTTGGCTCTTTCAAAGACTTGGCCTATTCATCAGTTGGATGTCAAGAATGCCTTCCTATATGGTGACCTCAAAGAAACAGTCTATATGCATCAGCCGTTGGGTTTCAGGGATCCTAACCGTCCGCATCATGTCTGTTTATTGAAAATGTCCTTATATGGGCTTAAGCAGTCTCTACGGGCCTAATATACGGGATTTGCTGACTTCGTTTCGACTATTGAGTTCACTCACAGCAGGTCAGATAATTCCTTGTTCATCTACCGCCGTGGTTCGTCATTGGCCTACATTCTGTTGTATGTGGATGATATCATCTTGACTGCCTCTTCCGATGCCTTGCGCCAGTCTATCATGACCATGCTCAGTTCTGCGTTTGCTATGAAAGACTTAGGGCCTTTGAGTTATTTTTTGGGGATTGCCGTCACGCGTCATTCAGGTGGCTTGTTTTTGTCTCAACGAAAGTATGCTGCTGAGATCATAGAGAGGGCTGTGATGTCATCCTGTAAGTCCACTTCCACGCCAGTTAATGCAAACACCAAGCTGAGTGCCGCAGCAGGTGCACCATACGAGGACCCAACCCGCTATCGCAGTCTTGCAGGGGCCCTCCAGTATCTTACCTTTATCAGACCGGATATTACGTATGCGGTTCAACAGGTGTGTTTATTCATGCATGATCCCAGAGTTGAGCACATGAATGCAATCAAACGCATCATTCGGTATATTCAGGGGACACTGGACTATGGGTTGCACTTGTATCCTTCATCTACATCCACACTTGTCTCTTACACGAATACTGATTGGGGTGGTTGTCCCGACACCAGACGGTCGACTTCTGGCTACTGTATGTTCCTTGGCAACAACTTGGTCTCCTGGTCGGCAAAGCGTCAGGCAACTCTATCACGCTCAAGTGTAGAGGCAGAATATCGAGGGGTAGCGAATGTGGTCTCCGAATCATGTTGGCTACGTAATTTGCTTTTGGAGCTTCATTGTCCCATTCAGAAGGCAACCTTGGTATATTGCGATAACATTAGTGCCATCTACCTTTCAGGTAACCAGTTCAACACCAACGCACCAAGCATATCGAAATGGACATTCACTTTGTCCGTGAAAAGGTTGCAAAGGGTCACGTTCACGTATGCCATGTCCCGTCTCGTTATCAAATTGCGGACATCTTTACAAAAGTGGTCTACCAGTTCTCTTTGAAAATTTTAAGGGGCCTCGGCGTTCAAAATCGCCTCGCTATGATCAGGGGTGTGTTAAACAGAGCAATATACGTGATAGACACCTGAATATACTGAAGTGTATATCACAGAATACAAAGGATCTGGGCAAGTGGGCTCTCGCTAGCCTCTGAATTTCAAAGAAGGGCCAAGAAGCCCATCTCGGACAGAATAAGGAAGATACATTCTTGTATATATGGTATATATATTTGTAGTATATTGTAGTGTAAAAGTTACCTTAATTAGTGTTATACACTTACCATAATTGTATAGTTAGAATTATGGTAGAATAAGGATTTAGAAATAGAATAGGAATAAGATTCTCCTATTATGAAAATATGTAACTTGTATATATAGCCTTTCAATTAATGAAAATAATTAAGGGGATTATTTCTTTAAAAAGGACGAAAAGAGAAAACAAAATTAAGTAAACCATTTCTCTGGGAGATTATAGTTCTATGTCAAAGTGATATTAAAGTACCAATAGAAATGTCATTATGTTGTCAAACATTATTCCTGAAGTAGCAGCTCTATTTTGTTTTTCGCCTCAAAACTATATTGAAGATTTTTCCTTGAATGCTATTAGATTTTGTGAGTCCTTAATTATTCTCATGATTCGATTCACATATTTGCTATGTACTCCTATAAAGGAAATCACAAAATCAGAAGTGGAGAATTATCTCTGAGGCTCTGACAAGTAGTAGAAATAAGAAGAATGGGTGCTCATCGATTGGATATTTGTACATAGTTTTCAGCTTATCAGTTATCAATTTTAAATATACTAAATCGTCAATCAACCAGATAAGATATTGTTTGGTATTGACTTAGCGATTATCGGTTAAATTAATTACCAAAACTTAGAGTAATCATCAAAAGGCTACTAATTACATATATTAAGGACGCGCCAATACAAAACAAAGCATTAGGAAAATCAATTTATAATACTCAGAAGAAACTATTAAATACTATTGGTTGCATAAAATGGCTATAACGAAATCACTGGCCTTATAAAACTTAAATTGTAGAACTCCCAATTAAGTTGTAGTAACTTTTTCTTATTCTTTATTAATTGGCAAGTACAATACTAATAAAAGAAAAACAGTTTGGAGCATTGACGGATCGATTTTTCATAGCCAAAAAACACCAGCAGCTATAGAGAAAAGCCTCTGTATTTTTAGCTTTTCTGTTTTTGCTGATCTTAGTTGGGAATATTTTTTTGAACTGTGTTTTAGCCTCTTTTTTTTGCTTTAATTGCACAAATCTATACATATATGTGTATTTATCTTTTTATCCTTTTTCTTTTGGAATTTTTCACTTCATCTTCTCATTTTATTTTATTTTAAATTCACTCTTCTCATTCAATAATTACGAAGGAGTAAATAACTGGTGGTTACTATCAAAATTGCAGCCCAAATTAATTGTAGCTCTTTAATAGTACGTAATTATTATTTAATAAAGAAAGAAACAAAGCATCGTTTCAGGTTCCTTCCATATACATAGTTTATATGTAAATAATTTTTTCCGTCATTATAGAGTTAATTTCACATTATAGGGTTAAATGACTCTGCAATGACCGAAAAAGTTATTTACATATAAACTATAGAGGTATCAAGTTGTAGTGCTACACCATGAAAGTTTGGGAGAGGGTGATAGAGTGGAGGGTGATGAAGAGGGTGGTAATCTCAGAGAAATAGTTCGGATTCATGCCAGGGCGATCGACTACGAAGGCCATTCATCTTGTGAGGAGATTGGTAGAGCAGTACAGGGAGAGGAGAGGAAGAGAGACTTGCATATGGTGTTCATTGACTTGGAGAAAGCATACAACAAAGTCCCAAGAGAGGTCCTATAGAGATGTTTGGAGGCTAGAAGGGTTCCAATAGCTTACATTATGGCGATCAAAGATATGTATGATGGAGCTAAGATCCGGTTAAGGACAATGGGAGGAGATTCAGGAAACTTTCCTGTCGTGATGGGGTTGCATCAGGGATTAGCTCTTAGCCCATTTCTATTTGCTTTGTCGTTGGATGTAATGACAAGTCATATTCAAGGGGATGTGCCATGGTGCATGTTATTTGCGGATGATATTGTTTTGATCGATGAGACGCGGAGCTGGGTAAACGTTGGGTTGGAAGTTGGAGACAGACCTTGGAATCTAAAGGTTTCAGGTTGAGTAGGACTAAGACTAAGTACATGGAGTGCAAGTTCAGTGTGGTGACAAGGGATGCTGATGTGGAAGTGAGGCTGGACTCACAAGTTGTCCCAAGGAGAGGGAGTTTCAAGTACTTGGGACTATAATACAAGGTAATTGAGAGATTGATGAGGATGCCACACATCGTATTGGCGCAGGGTGGTTGAGATGGAAGCTAACATCCGGTGTCATGTGTGATAAGAAGGTGCCACTAAAACTGAAAGGTAAGTTCTACAGAGTAGTGGTTAGACCGATGATGTTGTATGGGGCGGAGTGTTGGCCGATTAAGAACTCTCATATCCAGAAGATGAAAGTTGCAGAGATGAAGATGTTGAGGTAGATGTGTGGACTAACTAGGAGAGATATGGTCAGAAATGAAGAAATTCGGGACAAGATCGGAGTTGCCTCCATGGCAGAGAAGATGCGGGAGGCGAGGCTAAGATGGTTTGGACATGTCCAAAAGAGAGATACAAAGCTCCGGTGAGGAGGTGTGAGAGGTTGACTATGGAGGGCTGGAGGAGAGGTAGGCAGAAGAAGTATTGGGGAGAGGTGATCAGGCAGGATATGGCGAGTCTTCAGCTTACTGAGAACATGAGGTCGAGGATTAGGATAGAGGGTTACTATTAGGATTAGTATTATTTTCCTTTAGTGTAGAATCAATGTTATTTCCGTCATTCTTATTTTAGTATTCTCATAATTCTTATTCTTAGTTTTCTAATCTTACCTGCTTGTTTCTTTCACTTCGTTATCTTACTTTCTTGATGCTATTACTGCTTATTATTACTGCTGCTTTCATTTCATCTTAAGTCGGGGGTCTATCGAAAACAATTTTTCCATCCGTCAAAAGATAGGGATAAGATCTGCGTACACTCTACCCTCCCCAGATTCCACCTGATGGGATTATGTTGGGTATGTTGTTGTTTGTTGTTGTATACTGTTAAAAGAAAGTCAGTTCCTGGACCAATTTTTTTTTCCACCTTCACCTATACTTTACTACTCAACTAAGTGTTAATCTAATTCATTTGAGTTTGAAGACGAATAAAGTGTTTCAAATATCTAAAATTTAAATAATCGCACACTCCAATATTATAAAAAATTATAAATTCAATGAGGTCTTTATTATCGCACGAAGCTAGGGCCTATTCATTAGTCTAAATATATAGCTATAAAAATATGCATAATTTTGAGATATTGTGGGTGTGTTTGGTATAAAGAAAAATAATTTTCACGAAAAATGTTTTCCTGAAAAATAAGTAATTTTTCTTACTTATGTTCTTGTGTTTGGTGGGTAAGCAGGAAATATTTTTCTAAAAGCATTTATATATAATCTAGCAAACACTATGAGAGGTGGAATGTTTTTTTTAAAGCAAGTCCACTAGGCTTTTTGGGCCTAGGGTTAAATTTATTAATTTTTTCAAGCAAAAACAAAAGTGTCTTTACAATGTAACCAATAGGTTAAAATATGCAAGAAATAACCTAATAAGCAACTTAGGATTTATATCATATCCTAAGTTGTAAATACAAAGTAATAAGTAAAGATAACAAACTAAAACTTGTGGAATATAATCTTGAGAAATCTGCAGTGTGAAAACATATCTTCTGAATTGTAGTCTCCTGTATATCAGCTGTATATCCTGTAGATGCATCCTGAAATCAATGTAGTTCTTGTGCATGCATGATCCTGTGACATTGGTTCTCCAAGTCTGGTCCCTTGGAGTCCCAAATGTGCAGAACCTGTCCTTCCTCTTAGCATTCTGCATCTTACCTAGACAATGTATGTCCTGCATATCACCTATAGGAGCAATACTATTTCTATATATTGTCTCACCATCAGCAGAATGAGCACTAGGTGCTAATACCACACACTGATGGTTTGTCAATATACAGGTCAAGTAGAATCCTAGGCCTTCAATACCAAAATTAGCTGCAGTGTTGATGAAATGAATATACGCTTGCCCTCATAATTCTGATGTCCAAAGTAGCAGGTCCAATTTGTTGAGAATGTAAACCTGCAGAACCAAATTTTGAGGCTAAACTGTTTCATATCCTTTCCTATGTGTGTAGGATCAATGAAATAGTACGATGCATTCCAAACTTGCAGCAAATTAGTTCCTGCAAACTTGTAGCAATACCAACTATGTCTTATGTCATGTCCTGTTGTAAAAGGATCCATAAAACCATAGTGATTCCCAGTTTGTGACAAATCATTTCCCAGATGGATTGGATCAATATCACACATAGCCTCAGACTTGCTTCAAAACTGTCTTGTATCCTGTGTGTTGCTCATGAACCTGAAACCACAGGTTTCCATATTATATCCTAAGATAGGATCAATGGAACAGTAACCTGAAGTCCAAACTTGTAGCATTATATTTCCTGCAAAAAAGAACACAGCATCAGTTAAATCAGCTATCATCATACTCTCCTCCCATAGGATTCGAGTATGAAGATAGCACTGAAGAATAGTATTCCAAGTGCTGCATATCCAAAGAATAATTTTGTCCTGTACCCTCCTCTATAAGGGAACAACCACTTGCCATATATTGTCACTATTTCAGAAGAATGAGCAATAAATGCTAATACCACACACTGAAATATAGTCAATACACAGTTCATGTTTGATCAGGTCTGAGTCCAAACCTATTGTACTGCACAATGCCTGATCCTGCATCAAGTTTCAGCAGCTCCCATGTAGTATGTGATCCTGTACTATTGAAGTCTGCATTATCCAAATCATTTTCCATATATGTAGGATCAAAGGACAAACACCAGACTTCTGTGATATACCAGAGCAGTACCAAATCATATCCTGTGTGATTAGGATCATTGATACCATAAAAACCAGTTCCTGAAATTGTCATAACCTCCTTGTGGTGCACAATTATGACTGTATACATATCATATCCTGTGCTAGGATCAATGTACCAGTAGTAGCAGTATCCCTTGACCAATGCATGCACCACCTGTCCTTCAGTGTTGCAGGCAATAACATATAAAATTGTAGTTCTGGGAGTCCTATTTTTCCATGTAGGGTAGAGGTGTGAGGGTGGTTTTTTTTTTAATTATTTTTTATATTTTTTAAATTTGTGGCACAGTGTGGAGGTAGGGGCGAGGCATGTTGGAAGGTGGGGAAAAGACAATTAGTGTGCAATGCCACTTATGTGACTTGTTTTCCTTACTTCTACTAGTGAAATCATTTTCCTCACTTTTAAGTAACTAATTTTCCTAAAGAAAATATTTTTCAAAAATTTTGACCAACTAAACATAGAAAAATTGGAGAACATTTTTTTTAAAATGTTTTCCTCCATACCTAACACATCCTATGTGAAAAACTTACATATAGCTTGTAGAGTGTAGTAACTCAATCTTTTATTCTCAAGTCGCAGGAAAACATGTAGACGCTCTCCAAGATGGCATGATTTTCCTCCATTTTCCTACAACTTACACAACAAAGTATTAAATAAGATATTATAAGCTTATGGAAATATAACAAATAGAAGTAAAATAGTTAAACATATAAAGCAAAAGAACAACCTTTATAACTAAACAGAGAGTCAAGAGACATAATTATCATTAATGTCACAAGTCATAGATTTTAAGTAATTAGCTATTCAAATTAAGCTAATCAAATTACCATTAAAAAGTCTTACAAGTTCAAAGACCATCAAGAAGTACAGAACACGCACATTTGAACTAAGCTAGACTTAAGGCATTGTACATTTCATTCAAAAGTCAAGGCTATCTTCCTCAATCTCTTCAACGTCAACTCCTTGTAAATCTTCTGCTTCTTCTTCAAATATGACTCATTTTAGTTGAGTTCGTCTATTAACAATTCAATTAAATCATTAATACTTTCATCAATATCATGATAAAGGCTCCCCATATACCATAACATCAATCACATGAGGCTCACTAAAATAACCGCTCCCATTATAAAATGCTCCATACTCAAAAGAAGCTTGCTTTAAATCATTTGAATCCTTGAAATATCTTTGAATGCATTTGAGTCTAGTAAAATCTCTCTATCTTCATTAGGAGCAAGTCTTCTTATGAATCTTATCCCATTTCTTTCACCATTAAGTCATGATTCATGATAGTATTTTGGAACCAATGAATGTGCTATACAATGCAACAGAATGTTACTCTCATTCCACCTAGCCACAAGAATTTCTTGAATTGTATAAAAAAATCGATTGACTGATAGTAAGATTCTTCCCCTCGTACTTAAATACAATTACCTTCACTTTTTCACTCATTGTATCCCACATGTCATAAATAAGGTGCAATTTTGAACTATCAAGATTGACATTTTTGAGCATGGATATAATTGGTTTTGTACACTTCAAAAAGTATCCAATACTATCCCACCATTCATCATTCATCACAAGAGGTTTCATTTCACATGCTTCAGCTTCAATTACTTAATCTCCATTATAATTCTCCCATTCGTCATCCATTGCCAATTTTGGATTTTTCCAAAGACGATTTACTTTATGAGAAGTCACAACAGTATGGGAAGCAAACCTTGTTTCTGCAACTTTCATCAAAGATAAATCCGGATGCTTTTGAAAAATGGCATGCGCCATGTCATGATTCACACAAAATTCTTTAAGCTATTCATTTGGGTCTTCAACCTATGAGAGACCTTTAAGAGTTAGAAACAGAAAAAATAGGACACAAGTTTTAGTTATGTAGGAGGAAGGACTCTTTTTGTATTAGTGTTAATGATACATATTTTAAAAGTCCCAAAGTTTTCTTATTTACACAAATCCCCCCATCTCCCCCTCCCTATCTCCCGCTGCTCCTCCTTCTCCTCTTCCCCTCATTGTTCTTCCTCCTTCTCCCCCTTTAGCCGCTCCTCCTCCTCAAAACAATCTGGAAAAAGGTCAAACATCTGTAGAGATGTTTGAAACATCTAATCGAGAGTGGAGATATTTCAAACTGAAAGACTACCACGGTATACACGGTGTGCATGGTGTGTATATTTCGTATATTCCTTACCATAATTATTAGAGTTCTTGTACATATAAAATTATGGTAGTAGTCTTGTATTAGAAAAATGTAGTAGTCTTGTATTAGGAAAATGTAGATTTAATTTCCATGATTAGAAATTGTATATTATTTTTGGATGATTATTCTACTATATGTAATCACTTTTCTATCATTTAGAGCTGTAACATCCCGTAATTTTGAGCGATGGTTTGAGCACCTAAACGTAGACAAGTTGACCCGGGCCTCGGAGAATTTATGTTATATTTACGTATGCTAATGAAGAGAATAGTATATAAAAGGATAAAACTCTGAAATAATTTTGGACGTAACAAGTGTGACGATGGGGATTAATAATAATAGTGGTGCTTCCCCAAAGAGCTTATGGACTAGTGTCATATCACAAAATTATGACATTGAGTTTATGAAGATCTTATAAGTTATTAAGATTTAAGTAAATTTGTATCACAAAATTAATTATGTGTGTGATTGATAAATTATACGAAGGCAAGTCACTTAATTAATGAAGTGAAGTGCATGTTGGTGTGTATGTGGCGTTGATTAAGTGTACTCCACCGCCAAAGAATTGGCTAAGTGGGAGACCAAATCATGAGCATTCACTAATGCTAACTTAAGGCATCTTTTAAGGGGAGATTATATATTAGCTTTGGGAATTCTCTGAAGACCACATATGCCCACTCGTATGTAGCAGTAGCAACCCAACATTCCATTTAGTAGGCATTTTCATTCTAAGTTAGCAATTAGGTAACATTTCACATAGACTCCTCCAAGTTTCATTTGGGTATGAAGCTAAAAACAGTACATATCAGCTTTTGGTTTGGGAAAAATTGAAAACCCATGAAGTAGTAGTAGTAGTATTAGAACACTTCTATCCAAGCAATTCATTCTTAATTTTTTATTAAAACAAAACGTCCTGCAATATTATTTCAAAAGCAACATCCCAACAAGCAAATATTAAAAGGGGTTGGTTCCGTTATTATTCGAGATATGTTAAGACAAATTATTTCTTTCTTTTGGCATGTTCCATGTAACGAAATATAACCGTGATATTGTTTCATAAATTATTCTACTCCTAGTAGTTAAGAATATTCATGTTATTGATTCATATGTTAAAATCATGTCTAAATATGTTCCAAAATCCTTATTGAGGTATCTGGAAAAGATGTTGGTATTTCCAATGTTAGCTGAAGGTACATGTTAATATTTTCAATGTTAGCCAAAGGGGCAAGGATATTATGTTATCCGATAAATTCAAGAAAATAATGTTTTATTGTCATTCATGCATTTTCATTTGCATTATATTCATATATTACCATGGACTCACGTGTGTTATGCACACTACTATATGATAAATATTGTATATATGTAGGGGATATGGGAAAAGGGAAGGTGTTATATACGCACACCACTTGCAGTTGGTACAGATTATCACGAAAGAGCCCGAAGAGGCCAATATTGATGCCCTTGTGTGACCACTATGATACGACTCCCTTGTGTGGCCGATATAACCTGATGCCCACATAGGCGATTATGGGAAGGAAGATGCCCTTGTGTGGCCAATATTTATATGTATACCGCATTTGCATTGTACATAACATTTAGGCATATGTATTAGGGCCCTTAGAGGCATTTACTGTTGGTCGACTGTTTCTGTTTCAGTTATTGTTATATCCATGTTATGCTATTATTCATGCCTGACATACTCAGTACATCAGTCGTACTGACGTCCCTTTTGGCGGGGGACACTGCGTTTCATGCCCGCAGGTTCACGTAGGCAAGGCGACGATCCATGTTAGTAGGTTGCTGACTCAGCGGATTTTTGGAGCACTCCCCTTATTTCCAAGTGTCATTCTATCTTGGTACGGTAATTTTTGCTTGTATATATGGGAATGGCGGGGCCCTATCCCGACCTTTTGATGTCACATACTCTTTAGAGGCTTGTAGAGAGGTGTCATGTGTGTAGTAGTCTTGTATGGCCTTGTCGGCCTTAGGGTTATATGTATATATATATATATATAAGTTTGTTTTCTGGTTAAGGTTTTCCATAATCCTTTTTGGCTAGTCCGTATTTAATTATGATTAGGTGTTGATAGTGTGATTGGTGGTACCCGGCGGGTAAGATCCGGGTGCCCGTCGCGGCCCTCTGGTTTGGGTCGTGATAAACTTTGTATCAGAGCATGTCTATCCTAGGAAGTTTACAAGTCGTGTCTAGTAGAGTCTTGTTTATGGGTGTGTTGTGCACCACACTTATAAGCAGGAGGCTATCTGACATTTAGGAATTATTTTCATTATTTCATCTCATAAATCGTGCTATAGAACTGAGTTATACACATTTCACTCCTAATCCGACTCGTGTTTATGATTCTAGCAATGCCTACTGTAAGAAAAAAGTTCAAGAGTGTGAGGGTGTTGGATATGGTTGCGGGCGAAGCTACCAGCCAATTGCCACCCGCTAGTGAGGGCCAGAGTGAGACCCACGATGTGACTCCTTCGTATGATTCCCCAGTTCACCACTATTGGAGGAGATTAATGGAGCTGCAGAACCCCCAGTTCCTCAACTTATTACTCCAGATGAGAATCTTGATATGCGAAGTGTTGTACAGTTATTGACACGATTAGTGGCCGCTCAGGCCCAACGTCAGGTTTCCAGCCATTCTGATAGAGGACCCGCATAATTTTCTGGATCAGATACAGTGTATCTTGCGGGTAATGGATGCTACCGATATTGAGTCGGTAAAGTTTGCTTCTTATCGACTTCGGGATGTCTCGGTAACCTGGTATGAGACATGGGAGCAATCTAGGGGACCTCGTGCTCCACCAGCAGGATGGAGAGAGTTTTCATAGGCCTTCTTACAACATTTTCTGCCAGTCGAGCTTCGACGGGCCAGGCAGGATAGGTTCCTACGTCTTGAGCAGGGCAACATGAGTGTTCGAGAATATAGCTTGCAGTTTAATTCATTGGCGAAATGCTCCGACGATGATAGCGAAGATGAGTGACCGGGTACATAGGTTTGTTACTGGCTTGGGGCCGCACTTGGTCAACGAGTGTACTATGGCTTTTATCTGAATTCGAGTATGGATATTGCTCGCATTCAGGCTTATGTTCAGAATTTAGAGGATCGTAAGAGGCAACAACGGGTAGATCGAGAACGTGATAAGGGCCAGCATAAGAGGGCTCGATCCGTAGGTGACATGAGGATTTTCGAGGTGGGCCCAGGCCACAACTTTAAAAACGACCATCTGACCCAGCAGCCAGCGCATTATTACCATTTTCGGGGTTGAGGGCTGATCGGTATGTTCAGTCGGGACCAGGTCAGAGTTCACGAGCATCAGGGTCTTATTATAGAGGGGATTCTACTCAGATGAGGCCACCGTTGACTCGATGTGAGAAATGTGGTAAGACCCATCTAGGGTCGTGCCAACAAGGAGCAAGGATGTGTTATTCTTGTGGTGAACGTTGTCATATTATGTGAGAATGCCCGACAAGAGGCGGAGGTTTTAGAGTCCAGCTGGTCGGATCTGCAGCAGCTTCATCACATTCAGTACGCCCGTCAGGGTAGAGTTAGCAGACATTATCTGGTCGAGGCAGATGAAGGAGCCAGAATCACACTTATGCATTAAAGGGACAACAGGATCAGGAGTCCTCACCTGATGTTATTATAGGTATATTATTAGTCGTTTCACATATTGTGTATGTGTTGCTAGATCCAGGCTCTAGTTTATCATATATTACCCCTTTTATTGCCTGTAGATTTGGTATATAGCTTGAGTTGATAAGGGATCCATTTGTGGTATCTACACCAATTGGTGAATTAGTAGTTGCTAGACGGGTCTATCAGAATTGTGCAGTATTAGTTTGTAGCCGTCAGACCCTAGCGGATTTGGTAGAACTAGAAATGATTGATTTTGATGTTATTATGGGCATGGATTGGCTGGCATCATGCTACGCTAATGTTGATTGCCGAACTAAAATTATTAGATTTCAGTTCCAGGCGAGCCAGTCCTTGAATGGAAGGGTAATACAGTGACGCCAAAATGTAGGTTTATTTCATACCTTAAGGCAAGGAAGATGATCTCCAAAGGTTGTATATACCATCTCGTTCGGGTTAGAGATGTTGACGCCGAACCACCTACTTCTCAATCAATTCCGGTGGTTAATGAGTTTCTTGATAGATTTTCAGACGAACTTCCAGGCCTTCCTCCCGAAAGAAAAATTGAGTTTGGAATAGAAGTGCCAGACACTCAGCCGATATCTATTCCTCTTTACAGAATGGCTCCAGCCGAATTGAAAGAATTAAAGGAGCAATTAAAGTATCTGGTTGAAAATTGAAAAAGGCTTTATTAGGCATAGCATATCTCCTTGGGGTGCGCCGATATTGTTTGTACGAAAGAAAGATGGTTCGTTACGGATGTGTATCGACTATCGGCAGCTGAACAAAGTCAATATCAAGAACAAGTACCATATTCCCAGAATTAATGATTTGTTTGATCGGTTACAAGGTGCGAGGTATTTCTAAAAGATCGACCTAAGGTCTGGATACCATCAGCTAAGGGTCAAAGAGAAGGACATTCCGAAGACGGCTTTCAGGACAAGGTATGTGCACTTCGAGTTCTTAGTAATGTCATTTGGACTCACAAACACACCAACAACATTTATGGATCTAATGAACAACGTGTTTCGCCTATTTCTAGATATATTTGTGATAGTTTTTATAGATGATATTCTAGTTTATTCTCACTCGGAAGCAGAGCATGTGGATCATTTGCGGATAGTATTATAGACGCTCCGGGATCACAAGTTGTATGCTAAGCTCTCCAAGTGTGAGTTTTGGCTGAATCCAGTGGCTTTCCTTGGTTATAGAGTGTCAGATAGGGGTGGCCAGTGGGCCGGGCTCGGGACCGGCGGGTCGGGTTTGGCGTGATCGAGTCAGGCCGGGACGGGGGAAAAGGGCGGGATCAGGGTGGGTCAGGTCAGGCGGGATCGGGGTGGGTCAGGTCATGCGGGATCGGGATAGGCGGGATTTGCCGAAGTCCCGCCCCGATCCTGATCCCGTCGAAATCGGGTGGGGATCGAGATCGGGATCCCGGGATGGGTTTTTTTTCACTTAATTTTAAAAATAACATATATATATAAAAAAACTCAATAATTAAACAAGATAGTGTAATAAAAACATCACAATGTTGTTTTTGTGCCTCTTATATTATTTAATAGACATTTTTTTTTGTAATACAAATACAATTGTCGAAATTGCAACTTTGTGGTGTTGTTAAAAAGTTGCAAATTACATAGTAAAATTGCAATTAAAAAAATTACATTCTGAAAAAAACTTGTTCTAGTTTCTTGATAATTTCCTGTGGTTCTTCGGTTGGAATTGGTATTTGTTGGTCAAATTGATCCACGTCGCTTCCACCACCTTCGGATAAGATTTCGTTGTAGATTTCATCTTCTTCTTCGTTGATCTCCGGTTGACCGCACCTTCTTCGCTCCGCTCGTATCCAATCTCTGAATAATACTACAATCTCCAAGCTGTCTCCGGCTAATGAGTGTATGTGCTCTCCTATTTGATATCCGCTGGCAGAAAAAGTGCTTTCAGACACAGTTGATGACGCTTGAATGTTCAAAACATCTCGGGCCATCATTGAAAGTGTCGGAAAGGTCTTCTCATTCCCCCTCCAGTATTTCAGCAAGTCTTCACGTCCTTCTTCATTGAGAACTGCTTGGTACGGTACAGAACCCTGCAAAACAAAAATATCAAACTCGCTAATTTGATTAGTAGCGGTACGGCCACACATTCTCTTTCTGAGGCTTTCAATACTAGTTGCAGAAACATCATGTCTTTTGTGAGGTTGTGTTGAAGAAGAAGAAGAAGAAGATGGTATGGAAGCCGGTTGGTTACTAGCACTTTCTTGTTGGTAAAACCTATACACTTTTTTGCATTGGTCTTCTACGCTAGACAACACTTCTTCTTTAGTTTGTTCAATAGGTGGTAGGTGATTTGGATTTTTGGGACTTGGAGGTGGTAGTACTTCTATACAATCGTAAATAGTTTCAATAAGTGATTTGGTACCGTCTATTTTAATAGTCGGATTTTAATACAACACCGATAAAATGATATAATGAATAACGTAAATATTATTGATATTCATGTGCAAATTTAAATACATCTCTCTTAACAGTTGATTTAGGAAAACCGTTAAAAGCAGGATTATACAAATCTCTAATGTAATGAATAAAATCGGGAGATGAAGGAAATGAAAAAGGCAAACCCTCCACATCAACTAATTTTGCTATTGCTTCCCTATCTCTATGTTTATTGTATTTAGAGCTTATAATTCCCCCATCATAGGGTTAATTTGACCCTGTACTTGGTCCAGAACAGTATCAGTATGTGAACCTTGTCTCGATGGAGCGGGCGTTTGCGCACCCGGTTTTGAAGCCTCGTATTGGGCATACCTAGCTGGATGAGCCCTTACTACGTGTCTCATTAACCCTCCCCCCCCCCCCCCCCCCGATCCCACCGTGACCTTTCCCAGTTTTAAATTTTAAAACATCTTTACAAATTTTACATCTAGCTACTTGATTCTCTACGTCCCTATCAAAAAATATCCATGCATCTAATTTTAATGTTCGTTTTGCTGGACCTCGTTTCATACTAGGGGAAATATGAAGCATTTCAGTTGAAAGTGCACTAGTGGGTGTGTTGTCATCAACATTAGTGGGTGTATCATCTAGATCATCGTCTAAATTAAAGTCTTCTTGAGTTACAGAAAATAGCTCCTCGTCTAAATCTAATGGTATTGTAGGAAAATGTTCAGTATCAACAAAATCATCCTGTGTAGGAATAGGATTCTGTCTAGAAATAGGACCCTTGCCCTTGTTGCCCCTACTACAAGAAGCATGACCCCTACCCGTAAGCATACGTTTAAATCCTTCCATTATAAATTTATAATTATACTAATAAATAATTGAAGTAAATGAAATTAAGCGCGCTAAATAAAATAAACAGACAAAAATAATTTAATGAAGTAACGAATGTACCAAACGTCGACGTGTAATCGAGAGGTTGAAAATTGAAACTTTGCTCGATGAAAGATCCTTAAGCTAGTTGCCAACTTCACTCCCAATTCCCAAATGAATAAATAAAATTGAATATTTAGTAGACAATGTAGACTTGTAGAGAGATAGATTGAGAGATTAGAGAGATTGTAAGAAGATTTGTGAGAAAGATGAAGAGAAAATGAGGTATTTATAGTTGGAAAATTGGGTTAAACTGTAAATATAATAACTTATGGGTTAAAAATAAATATTAAGGGGGTAAGGGGGGTTGGGGGTGGGGGAGGGGGAGGAGGCCAAAAATGGTCGTTGCAAAATGGCCAAAATGTAAAATGATCGTTGGTGCAACGGTTATTTTTGCAAAAAAAGGGGGGGGGGGGGGTTTGGGGGGGATCAGGTCGGGACTGGCAGGCCTGGGGCAGGTTGGGACGAGACATTGTCCCGTCTCGGTTCGAGTCCCGATACCATGATTTTTTTTTAAAATACTCGGGTTCGGGGTGGGATAGGGGCGGTGCCGGGGCGGGACCGGGCCGACCCACTGACCAGCCATAGTGTCAGACGAGGGTATAAGAGTTGACACTCAGAAGATTGAAGCAGTGAAGAATTGGCCGAGGCCCACGACTCCATCAGATGTTCGCAGCTTTCTAGGCTTAGCTGGCTATTATAGAAGGTTTGTAGAAGGGTTTTATACCATATCAACATCATTAACGAAGTTTACACAATTGGCCATAAAGTTCCAGTGGTATGATGCTTGTGAGCAGAGCTTCCAAGAGTTGAAAGATAGACCGACATTGGTACCAGTCCTTACTATCCCAAAGGGTTCAGAAGGCTATGTTGTGTATTGTGATGCCTCGGGAGCAGGTTTAGGATGCGTGCTAATGCAACATGGTAAAGTGATTGCCTATGTTTCAAGGAAATTGAGGAAACATGAGAAAAACTATCCGACACACGATTTGTAGTTGGCCGCAGTGGTCTATGCACTGAAGATTTGGCGGCAGTACTTGTATGGTGTTCATGTGGACATTTTCACGGATCATAAAAGTCTGCAATACATATTTAAGCAGAAAGAGTTGAACTTGAGATAGATGAGGTGGCTTGAATTATTGAAGGATTATGATGTGGACATCTTATACTATCCCGATAAAGCTAATGTTGTAGCAGACTCGCTCAGTCCTAAGTCGATGGTTAGCTCGATGTTGATGCAGGTCGAAAGGAAGGAGTTAGTAAACGAGCTCCATCAATTAGCTAGTTTGGGAGTCCGAGTAATGGATTCGGAGGATGGTGGTTTTATGATTCAGAATATGTCAGAATCATCCCTCATATCGGAAGTTAGGGAACGTCAATTGGAAGACCCCAGTTTGAGAAAAATCAGAGAAGGCATTCAATAGAAAAATACCGCAACCTTTGAGATTGACGAACATGGAGTTCTCAGACACCAGGGTCGTTTATGTGTTCCAAATGTAGCAGGATTACGAGATAGAATTATGACGGAATTCCATTGCTCACGATATTATATTCACTCGGGGTCTACTAAAATGTATCATGATCTCAAGAGTATTTATTGGTGGAACGACATGAAGAGGAGCGTTGCAGAATTTGTAGCTCAGTGTCCTAATTGTCAGCAAGTAAAAATAGAGCACCAGAAGCCCGGTGGTTTGATGCAGAACATTGAGATTCCGATGTGGAAATGGGAAATGATTAATATGGATTTCATTACTGGTTTACCTCACTCTTATCTTAAGTTTGATTTTATTTGGGTAATTATTGACAGACTGACCAAATCAACTCATTTATTGTCAGTCAAAACTACCTACACAACCGAGGATTACACAAAGTTGTTCACCTTCATGGTGTGCCTATTTCTATTATATCTGACCGAGGTGCTCAGTTTACATCTAACTTCTGGAAATCATTTCAGAAAGGCTTAGGCACCCAAGTTAATCTTAGCACAGCTTTCCACCCTCAGACGGATGGACAAGCCGAGCGTACGATTCAGACACTCGAGGATATGCTACGAGCTTATGTATTGGATTTTAAGAAAAGTTGGGATGATCATTTACCCCTTATTGAATTTGCGTACAATAACAACTATCATGCTAGCATTAAAATGGCTTCATACGAGGCTTTGTACTGACGGAGATGTAGATCTCCTATCGGGTGATTCGAGGTAGGCGAATCAGAATTATTTGGGCCTGACTTAGTACACTAGGACATAGAGAAGGTAAAGCTAATCCAAGAACGGATGTTAACTGCTCAGAGTCGTCAGAAGTCGTATTCAGATGTACGACGGCGAGACTTAGAGTTCCAGGTAGATGATTGGGTATTCTTGAAGATTCGCCTATGAAAGGTGTGATGAGATTCAGGAAGAAATGAAAGCTTAGTCCAAGGTATATTGGGCCATATCGCATAATTCGACGAATCGATCAAGTAGCTTATGAGTTGGACTTGCCTTCAGAGTTGGAGTTTGTTCATCCGATTTTCCATGTTTCCATGTTGAAAGCGTGTATTGGAGATCCTTCATAAGTTGTGACGATTGAGGATATGACGATCACGGAGAATTTATCTTATGAAGAGGTTCATGTTGCTTCGTAGATTGACAAGTCCGCAAGCTGAGGATTAAAGAAGTAGCCTCTGTGAAAGTTATGGGGCAAAATAGGAACGTGGAAGAGATGACATGGGAGGCGGAAGAGGAAATGATGCACAAATATCCATATCTATTCTAGACCAACGTTGAGGTTCCAAGAGAAACCTAAGGTGAGTTCTAATTCCTACTATTCTAATTCAATGTGAAATCTGATGTAATGGATGTGTTGATTTACAAGGCCCGTGGAAAAAATAGTTGTATTCGTTGGTTACGCAACAAGGATTAGATATGTCACCCCAACATTCGAAGACAAATGTTTCTCAGAGGGGAAGGATGTAACATCCTATAATTTTGGGCGATGGGTTGAGCACCTAAACGTAGGCAAATGGACTCGGGCCTCGGAGAATTTATATTATATTTACGTTTGCTAATGAAGAGATTAGTATATAAAAGGATAAAACTCCGAAATAATTTTGGACATAACAAGTGTGACGATAGGGATTAATAATAATAGTGGTGCATCTCAAAGAGGTTATGGACTAGTGTCATATCACAAAATTATGACATTGAGTATATGAAGGTCTTATAAGTTATTAATATTTAAGTAAATTGGGATCACGAAATTAATTATGTGTGTGATTGATAAATTACAAGGAGTCAAATCACTTAATTAATGAAGTGAAGTGCATGTTGGTGTGTATGTGGCGTTGATTAAGGGTACTCCACTACCAAAGAATTGGCTAAGTGGAAGACCAAATCATGAGCATTCATTAATGCTAACTTAAGGCATCTTTTAAGGGGAGGTTATATATTAGATTTGGGAATTCGCTGAAGACCACATATGCCCACTCATATGTAGTAATAGCAACTCAACATCCCATTTAGTAGGCATTTTCATTCTAAGTTAGCAATTAGGTAACATTTCACATAGACCCCTCCAAGTTCCATGTAGGTATGAAGCTAAAAATAGTACATATCAGCTTTTGGTTTGGGTAAAATTGAAAACCCACGAAGTAGTAGTAGTAGTATTAGAACACTTCTATCCAAGCAATTCATTCTTAATTTTTTATTAGAACAAAACGTCCTGCAATATTATTTCAAAAGCAACGTCCCAGCAAGCAAATATTAAAAGGGGTTGGTTCCGTTATTATTCGAGGCAAGTTAAGGCAAATTATTTTTTTCTTTTGGCATGTTCCATGTAACGAAATATAATTGTGATGTTGTTCCATAAATTATTCTACTCCTAGTAGTTAAGAATATTCATGTTGTTGATTCCTAAGTTAAAAGCATGTCTAAATATGTTCCTAAATCCTTATTAAGGTATCTGAAAAAGATGTTGGTATTTTCAATGTTAGCCGAAGGTACATGTTAACATTTCCAATGTTTGCCAAAGGGGCAAGGATATTATGTTATTCGATAAATTCAAGAAAATAATGTTTTATTGTCATTCATGAATTTTCATTTGCATTATATCATATATTACCCTGGACCCACATGTGCTATGCACACTACTATATGGTAAATATTGTATATATGTAGGGATATGGGGAAAAGAAAAGGCGTTATATACGCACACCACCTGCAGCCGGTACAGACTATCACGAAAGAGCCTGAAAAGGCCAATATTGATGCCCTTGTGTGGCCAATGTGATATGACGCCCTTGTGTGGCCAATGTGATATGACGCCCTTGTGTGGCTGATATAACCTGATACCCACAGAGGCGGTTATGGAAAGGAAGATTCTCTTGTATTGCCAATATTTATATGTATACCACATTTGCATTGTGCATAATATTTAGGCATATGTATTAGGGCCCTTAGAGGCATTTACTGATGGTCGACTGTTTCCATTTCAGTTATTGTTATATCTGTGTTATGCTATTATTCATGCCTGACATACTCAGTATATCAGTCGTACTGAAGTCCCTTTTGTGGGGTAACGCTGCGTTTCATGCCCGCAGGTTCACGTAGGCAAGGCGACGATCCACATTAGTAGGTTGCTGACTCAGCGAATTTTTGGAGCACTCCCCTTATTTCGGAGTGTCAGTCTATCTTGATACGATAATTTTTGCTTTTATATATGGGTATGGCGGGGCCCTGTCCCGACCTTTTGATGTCACATACTCTTTAGAGGCTTGTAGACAGGTGTTCTGTGTGTAGTAGTCTTATATGGCCTTGTCGGTCTTGGGGATGTATATATATATATATATAAGTTGGTTTTCTGGTTAAGGTTTCCATAATCCTTTTTGGCTAGTCCATATTTAATTATGATTAGGTGTTGATAGTGTGATTGGTGGTACCCGGCGGGTAAGATCCAGGTGCCCGTCGCGGCCCTCTGGTTTGGGTCGTGACAAGAGCATTATTCCGTACCCAATTTGAACGGAAAATTAAAAATATTCAATGTGATAATGGAAGGGAATTTGATAATGGGCCGTTTTGGGATTTTGTAATAATAATGGTATATCTTTTTGGGTTTTTGTCCTCATACGTCCTCACAAAATGGAAAAGTCGAAAGAAAAATTCGTACTATTAATAATATTGTTTGGACTTTACTAGCCCATGCTTCATTACCACCTTCTTTTTGACATCATGCATTGCAAATGGCTACTTACCTCCTTAACATACTCCCGAGCAAAGGACTAGCATACCAATCTCCACTCCAAACTCTTTATCGTAAGGATCTTTCGTATTCTCATCTTAGGGTATTCGAGTGTTTATGATATCCTATTTTTTCATCCACTACCATTAACAAACTTCAAGCATGTTCTACTACTGGTGTGCTTTTGGATTATCCGTCTAATCATCGTGGTTACAAAATATTTTGATTTATCCTCTAATAAAATCATAATTAGTCATCATGTCATTTTTTATGAGACCCAATTTCCATTTGCTAAATTGTATAATTCCATGTCTAGTTCTTATAATTTTTTGGATGATGGGCTCTCACCATATATCATCCACCATTGGGCTAGCATTCTCGTGACCCAATTCTGCTAGCAGGCCCACTGCTTGTTGGCCCAAATGTTCCCTATCTAGATCCAGTTTCTCGGCTAGCAGGCCCACTGCCTACTGGCCTAATAATTCTTCCTCCTGGCCCAGTTTCTACGTCTTCCGTCAGTTTAGTCCATGACATCCCTACATCAACCCATGTCCAACCCACTTCTATTCTGAGTCAAGGGCCCGTTGCTTGTAGCCAACGGGGGTTTTTAAACCAAAATGACATTTTAATCTCAATTCTAATGTCACTAAATCACCCTACCACGTAACCTCGTGTCTGCCCTTCATGGCCTGATTTGGAAAATGGCCATGGATGTGAATATAATGCTCTTATTGAAAATAAGACGTGGGAGTTGGTGCCCCATCCGCCTAGTGTCAATGATATTCGTTCTATGTGGATTTTTACTCACAAGGAAAAATCTGATGGTTGTTTTGAGAGGCATAAGGTCTGTCTTGTAGGTGATGGCAAAACTCAACAGGTTGGCGTGAATTGTGGAGAGATATTTAGTCCGGTGGTCAAACCGGCAACCATTCGCAATGTTCTCAGCCTAGATCTTTCGAAAGCATGGCACATTCATCAACTGGATGTGAAAAATGTTTTCTTACACGATGATCTCAAGAAAACAGTATACATGCATCAGCCCTTAGGTTTTAGGGACCCTGATCATCCTAACCATGTTTGTTTGCTGAAGAAGTCCTTGTATGGACTAAAATAGGCCCCTCGGGCTTGGTATAAAAGGTTTGCAGATTATGTGTCTACTATTGAGTTTTCTCACAGTAGGTCTAATCATTCCCTGTTAATCTATCGTCGTGGTACTTCTCTACCAAACCGAAGCTGAGTGCTAATTCTAGCACACCTTACGAGGATACCTTCCACTATCGCAGTCTTGTAGGGTCTCTTCAGTACCTTACTTTCACGAGGTCCGATATTACATATGCAGTGCAGCAGGTGTGTTTATTTATGCATGATCCGAGGGACGAGCACATGCATGCTCTCAAACGCATTGTTACATTCAGGACACTCTTGATTATGGTTTGCACTTATATCCATCATTCGTATCTACTCTCATGTCTTATACAGATGCTGATTGGGGTGAATGTCCAGATAATAGACATTCGACATCTGGTTATTGTATGTTTCTTGGTGATAACTTGGTCTCTTGGTCGGCTAAACGTCAGGCTACTTTATCGCGATCCAATGCGGAGGTCGAGTATCGAATGGTAGCCAATGTGGTGTTTGAGTCCTGTTGGCTGCGTAATCTCCTATTGGAGCTTCATTTTCCTATTTAGAAAGCTACTTTGGTCTACTGCGATAATATTAGTGCAGTCTGTCTCTGGAAATCCAGTCCAACATCAGCGCATTAAACATATCGAGATGGATATTCACTTTGCTCGCGAAAAGGTAGCTCGTGGACAAGTACGTGTCGTGCAAGTCCCTTCACGGTACCAAATTGTTGACATCTTTACTAAGGGTCTTCCCTTAGTTCTGTTTGAAGATTTTAGAGACAGTCTCAGCGTACGACAACCGCCCTCTATGACTGCGGGGGCGTGAAAGACTACCACGGTATACACGGTTAAAATCGTGTATATGGTGTGTATATTTTATATATTCCTTACCATAATTATTAGTTCTTGTACATGTATAATTATGGTAGTAGTCTTGTATTAGAAAAATGTAGATTTAATTTCCATGATTAGAAATTGTATATCATGTATATATACCTTCTCATTAATGAAAATAATCAGGGGATTATTCTCTTTCACAAATATCCCCTCGAAACAAGGTTTACTCTAATATTGTTTTGATTACGTTTCTTTTGAGCCAAGGGTCTATCGGAAACAATCTCTTTACCCCCACATTATAGCAGAGGTAAGGTCTGTGTACATCCTACCCTCTACAGACCCCATTTATGGAAATATATGGGGTATGTTGTTGTATTCAAAAAGTAAAATCTTCTTTCAGAAAAATGGTGATGGATGACGAATGGAAGAATTATAACGGAGATAAAGTAATTGAAGCTAAAACGCGTAAAATAAGATCTCTTGTGATGAATGGTGGGACGGAACCAATTGTATCCATGCTTAAAAGTGCCGATCATGATTGTCCAAAAGTACACTTGTTTTTTTACATGTGGGATACAATGATTGGAAAAGTGAAGATAAATTGTATTTGAGCACAAGGGGAAGGATCTTATTATCTGTCAATCAACCTTTTCTCATACAATTCAAGAAATTCTTGTGGCTAATGGAACAAGAGTAATACTTCGTTCATTATAAAACACGATCATTGGTTCCAAAATATTACTATCATGGCCTAAAGGTGAAAGTAATGGATACAAAGCCTTACTATGAAAGTAATGCATTCAAATATATTTCAAGGATTCAAATAATTTAAAGCAAGGTTTTTTGAAGTATGGAGCAATTTGTAGTCGGGGTAGTTATTTTAGTGAGCTTCATGCGATTAATATTATGGTGTATGAGGAGCCTCTATCTTGATATTGATGAAAATATCAATGATCTAATTGAATTATCAATTGATGAACCTAAACTAGAAGGAGTCTTCTTTGAAAAGGAAGCTGAAGCAAGAAGTTGACATTAAAGAGATTGAGGAAGATAAGCTTGACCTTTGAATAGAATGCCTTAAGTCTAGCTTAGTTCAAATGTGCATGTTCTGTACTTATTTATGGTCTCTGAACTTGTACACTTGCAGTTTGTTTATGATTTTTTGGTTGTCATTTGATTAACTTCATCTGAATAGCTAATTACTTAAAATTCATGATAATTATGTCTCTGGACTCTATGTTCTGTTCTAAAAGTATGTTTCATTGATAATCATCTGCATGAATCCATGAAGAGTTCCTGTTGTCTTTGAAATTTTTACAGTTGGTTATGGAAATCAAAAGCCAAAACCTAGCACTTGTACCCATTTAGATCTTGTGTTAGCAGGCTCAAACTATTGAACCTTGAAGAGAGCTCTTTTGGTGCTATGTACAATGTATAAGAAATTTCCCTGCCTTCTTTTCTTGCTTTTTACTGTCAACTGCTAAGTTGTGTTCAGGTATTGGATGTGGCCACTTGAATTGTACAAAGTTTTTTTTTCATTTGCTTTCCTTCAGCTGTAAATGTACATAGTTGTATGTGTACGTGGATTATTTGAAAAGTTTGGACACCAGTAATACGCTTTGAGACTAAAACTACTTAGAATATGGTTTTGGAAAGTGTAGGTTCGAATTCTCTAAGGTCATGTATAGTCAAAATTTCAAATTCTGTTCTACTCGTAGGTTCTCTTTGGCACTTGTTTAGTTTATTTAACCTCTTGAAGTTGATTACAATTGACAATATTAGACATTTACGCAAAGAGATTGTTTGGTGCAGGTATTAATTATGTAGGATTTACTTATGTAATATATGAAGATTGTTATGCGATGAATAATAAAATAATTTACTTTAAAGTCTGTTTTTGTCTTTAGTTACTTTTGTCCATGTATTGCAAATACATATCTTCCTATATTGTTTTTTTTTTCTGCATAAATTAATACATAGATGTTTGTACTAACTTATGTGAATAGTAGCACTGCAGAGATTTTGTATTAAGTTATCCTAATAGATCTTTAATTTCTTTTGCATCTAAATGGTCCTTTCACTAATTCGTGAGGCCTTTAAGAAAGAAATGTTGATCATTAACTTCTTCCAAGTCATTTCCTATTAAGGGCAAAAATGATTTAATAGAAACATTTGAGATTTACCTATTATATCAATGACTTTGAATGGATATCCAAAACTTTGAACGGGACAAAAAATTGTGCTTCTGATAGGAAGCTTAAAGAAAGAGGGCATAGGAAAACTCAACTTAGTAATATATTAATCAAGAGCTAGGTTTTAATTCGATTTGTGGAACCTACTCAGAGAGTTCAAACTTTTTGAAATATGAATTTTTTTATTTAAATAAATGTAATATATTCCCTTACTTAAATTTCCTATATATATTGCTAGACGCAATATGATACACTTAATATGGGGGACATAGATAATATTTAGTTAGCGTCAAAACTCAAAATAGAGGAGAAAAAGGAGCGCAAATTTAGCAAGGAACACAGTGAGAACAGTGCCATAAAACAGTGTAAGGATTACGATATAACTCTAACCTGAGAACTATATGATAATGATATGTACTGTTTTATATTTTTAAAAAATACTATGTCAACTGCCCACTGATCCTACCAAGATCTGATTTTATTATATGGTCAGTACCGATCTAATTTAATAAATCATATGAATGTGGAAAAAGAACTTCAAATTTGGATGAAATAAAAGCATCTTTTAGAATTTTTATTCACCTACTTCATATCTTAATTTCAAATTGTTCCTATGAAGTCTATCCCAAAATACCACTTAAATAACTACTCCAGAGAGTCAAATAAGTTTGGAGGAAAGACTGAGGTTGGGCTGTCCAGCTAATCCCACCTTGCTGGGTCAAGTAAAATCGGTCCATGGAGCGGATCTAGAAATATGGGCCCATTGGTCAGGAGAGCATTCTTCAAGCAAGCCTGCATAGACAGAAAAATGTAAAGGACAAAGAAATTGGGGTGGTCTTTAATTTTTGTCTCTCAAATTGGTGGTCTTTAATTTTTGCTCTTCACCTTAAAAAATGACCGAAAATAACCTTGAAGTTGTGGGTTCGAATCACAGCAGAGTCAAAGAAAAAAATCGCAAAGCAAGATTTCATTAGAAATTATGCTTATTCGGTCAAAATTGTATAGAAACTATGCCTATTCCCAAACTACTACATCTCGATTTGGCTCATGTTTAGGCTTAATACAGCGATATGGCCTTTCAGCCCAAACTATTCTTAGGCGCTAGCCCAGTAGTCCATTCACACAAAAAATTCAGACTTTTTATGGCGACTTACTACATAAAGTTAAAGGATCAAAAAGTCAACTCTAAAGGTCGACGAAAAAAAACTATATTGTGCCTTCAAAAAATATCCCAAAACATGTATAATTAGTAAGTATAAGTTGATTGAGCCAAAGAAGCATAAAATAAAAAGGAAAGAACATACCAGGATACGAAGCAGCAGGTCAGGTCAATCAATAGAGGTATGGAGCTCAGATCTAATGGATATGGCAAGAAGAATCTGATAAAGTATACTGTGATATACACGATATACACAGCATATACAATGCCTTGTGTATATCACGGAAACACAAGCCTAGTTGGACCGTGATATATACGGTAATCAAGGGGATTATATTCTTACATGGTATCAGAAGTCTAGGACTCGAATACTTCTGCTCATCTCCCAAAATTGCTCTCTGATTCCACCATATTCTCCCTGTTCCGAGCTGATTTTCTTTTTCTTTCACCGAATTCCCATCTCTAAACTAATCCATCCTAAATTATCGTTCTTCGTTATGTCTACCACGAAGAACATGTTTCATCCTGGCCTTGCTATTTCTAACATCAAGAACCGCATCCCTATTGTTCTTAAAATGGAAAACGTCTAATATGTGATGTGGGCGGAATTGTTCAAAATTCACGCACTTACACATCAAGTCCTCCATCACATAATTCCTCCGGCACCTGGCACACAAGATGTACCTACCCCCGAGGAGAATCCTAAGTTATGGATAACCCTTAATGCTACCGTCCTTCAGTGCATTTACTCCACTATTTCTACCGACCTTTTACAGACGATCATTGAACCAGACACTACGGCTATGGCTACCTGGAATAGATTGCGAGATATATTCTAGGATAACAAACATTCCCGAGTTCTCACTCTTGAGAAGAATTTTCACAAGTCAGCTTAAAAGATTTCCCGAATGTTTCAGCTTATTGTAAACGACTTAAGGATTTGGCGGACTAACTCCGTAACGTTGAAGCGCCTGTTATCAGTAATCGTCTTGTTCTACAAATGGTTGCAGGCCTATCTGAGGCCTATAATGGCGTTGGAACTTTACTCCGTCAAAGTAATCCACTTCTACTTTTTTATCAAGCCCGTTCGATGCTCATGTTAGAAGAAATCGGCTTGGCAAAAAAGGCGGCTACCGGCGCAAGTTCCATGGCGATGATGACTACGTCCAATAACTCTCGCGGTTTTGTTGACAATTTGGGCTAAAATTGCAACAACGGTGGCGGCAAGAAGGGTCAAAACCGAAAAAATAATGGGGGAAATTGCGGTGGCAACAACAGCGACGAACGAAACAATAACAACACCGGCGGTGGGCCTCAGGGTTCTGGGCCCCAACTCGCCTGGTCTCAGCCATGGGCCACTTGGCAGTGGGCCTGGACCAACTGCCAGTGGACCTGGACCAGCAGCCAGTGGCTAAGTCCGGCATATTGCCCTCCCAGCTATTTACAGGGAACTTGGGCCCCGATCCAGCCCAATCACAAGCCTAATTTCTTGGGTTCTTACAAAGAACAACCAAGATGCTCGGTGGTCAAAGTCGGTCTACTGGGCCTCAAATTTCAAAGGCCTTTAATGCTGCGGACCAGAATCCGATCCCGACAACATCCGATATTGAGGCCGCTATGCATACGCTTGGATTAAATCCTCCATACGCAAATTGGTACATGGACACCGGCACCACTTCTCACATGATGCCCGACCAAGGTACGCTCTCGTCTTATTTCAATTTGAGCAGAAATCGTGGTATTATTATTGGTAATGACAACTCAATTCTAATTCGTGGTTCAGGTCATACAACTTTGTCTCCCCCACATCCTCTTCTTGTCTTGAAAAATACCTTTCATGCCCCTAACTTAATTAAAAAATTGGTGTCTGTCCAAAAATTCACCACTGATAATTAGGTTTCTGTTAATTTTAATCCATTTGGGTTTTCTGTGAAGGATTTAAAAACAGAGATACCTCTCCTGAGATGCAATAGTAGGAGAGATCTTTATCCAATCACAACCACCACCATTTCCTCGAGTCAAGCCATGTCGTCAACGTTTGCAGCTCTAGCTCCTTCCTTGTGGCATGCACGTTTGGGTCATTCTGGGTCGTCAATTATTTCTTCCTTGCATAAAACCAATTTTATTTCTTATAAGGCTACGCGTATTACTCTAATTTGTCATTCCTGACCATTAGGAAAATATGTTAGATTACCATTTGTAGACTCTACTTTTCGTACTTTGTTACTTTTTGACATTATTCATAGCGATTTATGGACATCTCCCGTTCTAAGTTCTTTGGACCATCGTTATTATGTTCTATTTTTGGATAATTATTCAAATTTTTTATGGACCTTTCAGTTAGTGAAAAAATATCAAGTTTTTTCCACATTCTTAAAATTTAGAGCATTCATCCATACCCAATTCGAACGGAAAATCAAAAATATTCAATGTAATAATGACAAAAATATGATAATGGGTTGTTTCGGGAATTTTGTGATGCTAATGGCATAGTTTTTCATTTCTCTTGTCCTCATACGTCCTCACAAAATGGGAAAGCCGAACGAAAAATTTGTATCATTAATAATATTGTCCGAACTTTACTAGCTCATGTTTTCGTACCCCCTTCTTTTTGGCATCATGCCCGACAAACGGCTACTTACTTCCTTAACGTACTTCCTAACAAAAACCTAAAAAATAATTCCCCACTTAAACTTCTTTACAATAAAGATCATTCGTATTATTATCTTAGGGTGTTTGGGTATTTATGTTATCCTCTTTTTCCATCCACTACAATTAACGAACTTCAAACACGTTCTACCCCTTGTGTGTTTTTGGATTATCCATCTAATCATCGTGGTTATAAATGTTTTGATTTATCCTCCAATAAAATCATTATTAGTCTCCATGTGATTTTTGATGAAACTCAATTTCTGTTTGCTAATGTATGTAGTTCCGTGCCTAGTTCGTATAATTTTTTATATGACGGGGTCTCACCATATATTATGCACCATTTATCCGACTTGACTCACAACCAAAATCTGCCAGTAGACCCACTGCATGTTGCCCCATAAATTCCCCTCGTCATAGCTTATGTTGGACCGTCTGTTGGGCCTGAATCGCGGCCCAGTACAATTCTCAGAATTGTTCCGCCAATTCAGCCCAGGGTTGACTCGGCTTCCTTCCCTGATTCACCATTTGTTCCAGTCATTGGGCCTCATGTTCCAGTTGTTGGGCCAGCAAGCCCACTACCTGCTGGACAGTCCGTCCCCATTCCACACATTGCCCAAAATCCATTCGATTCCTCCTCGAGTCAAGGGCCCGTTACTCTTAGTGAAAAGGGTATTTTTAAACCAAAATGGCATTTTAATCTCAATACTAATGTCATTAAATACGCCCTCCCGCGTAACCCTGTGTCCGCTTTAAATGATGTCCCGTCCTTCTGGTGTTAATATTATTCGATCTATGTGTATTTTTACTCATAAAGAGAATTCTGACGGTTCTTTTGAGAGGCATAAGGCTCATCTTGTAGGGGATGGTAAAACTCAATAGGTTGGCATGGATTGTGGTGAAACGTTTAGTCCGGTGGTTAAACCAGCTACTATTGGTACTATTCTCAGTTTGGCTCTATCAAAGGTATTGCTCATTCATCAGTTGGATGTGAAAAATACTTTTTACACGGTGATCTTAAGGAGATAGTTTATATGCATAACCCCTTGGGTTTTCGAGATCCCAATCTTCTTTATCATGTCTGTTTGCTGAAGAAGTCATTGTATGGACTTAAGCAGGCCCCACGGGCTTGGTATAAAAGATTTGCAGATTATGTATCTTCTATTAGCTTTTCTCACAGAATGTCTGATCATTCTCTCTTTATATATCATTGTGGTACTTCTATGGCATACATTTTGTTGTATGTCGGTGATATTATATTGACTGCTTCATCTGATAATTTGCGCAAGTCTATCATGACACTTCTCAGTTCTGAATTTGTTATGAAAGACTTGGGCCCCTTAAGTTATTTCTTGGAGATTGTTGTCACTCGTCATTCAGGTGGTCTATTTTTATCATAAAGGAAGTATGCCGCTGAGATCATTGAAAGAGCTGATATTTCTCCTTGTAAATCTACTTCTACTCTAGTTGATACTCAACCAAATCTGATTGTTACATCTCGCACTAAGTATGAGGATCCCACCCACTATCGCATCCTTGTAGGTGCTCTTCAGTATCTTACTTGCACGAGACCTGACATTACTTATGCCGTTCAGCAGGTGTGTTAGTTTATGCATGGTCCTCAGATTGAGCACTTGAATGTGCTCAAACGCATTATATGTTACACCCATGGAACACTTGACTATGGCTTGCATCTATATCTATCGTCGATCTCTACACTTGTCTCTTACATAGATGCTGATTGGGGTGGATGTCCGGATACCCGACGCTCCACGTCTAGTTAATATATGTTTCTTGGTGATAACTTGGTCTTGTGGTCTGGAAAATGACAGGCTACCTTATCACGCTCCAGTGCAGAGGCCGAGTATCGAAGGGTAGCCAATGCGGTCTCTGAATCATGTTGGTTACGTAATCTTCTCTTAGAACTTCAATATCCCATTCAAAAAGCTAACTTAGTCTATTTTGATAATGTTAGTGCAGTCTATCTTTCTGGTAATCCGGTTCAACATCAGTGCACTAAACATATCGAGATGGATATCAACTTTGTTCGCGAAAAGGTAGCTCGTGGACAATTATGCGTTTTACATGTCCCTTCTCGGTACCAAATTGCAGACATCTTTACTAAGGGTCTTCCCTCGGTTCTATTTGAGGATTTTAGGGACAGTATCAGCGTACGATGACCGCCCGCTATGACTGCGGAGGTGTGATAATGTATACCCGTAATATACACGATATACACAACATATACAATGCCTTGTGTATACCGTGTATATCACGAAAACACAAGCCTAGTTCGATCGTGATACATACGGTATACATAACCATGTATATCACGGTTTAAGAGTTAGTTTTGGTAATGTATTGTTGTATTTAATTAGCATTGTACATTTACCATAAATGTAGAATTCTTGTACAAATAAAATAGGGTTTTGAGATTAGAATATGAATAGGATTTTTCATATTATGAAGATTATAAATTGTATATATATTCATTCATTAATAAAAAATAATCAAGGGAATTATATTCTTACAGAATCAATCACGGAGTAAGAAAACATAAAGGCAACTTAAATCGAGTGTACCACAGTGAGGAAGCTTACCTTAACCATGAAGCTGGAATACAACAACAAGATAGCAATCACTCTTCATATTTGACAGGAAATCATCATCAGAGGACGAAGAACAAAGCAAATCGGTGGAGTAACCATAGCCAAAGCTCACAACTCCTCACCGACAACAAGGAGCAAATAGGGTACTTTCCTAATTTGTTTTCAGCATTTACTTTTGGGCCTAAACCTTTTTTGTTCTTTTTCTTTATTTGTTGGACTGATTTCTGATTATAAATAAAAAGGCCCAATTGGGCGTAAGTTATTAAAAAAAATATGTAGATTAAGCCTTCAAGAAATATCTCAAAACATGTATAATAAGTATATAATTAGTAAGTATACGTTGATTATATATTTATTAAATATAATTTATACAATGATGGTATATTTTTTAAACACATACTGTAGGGATACATATTTTATACAATAATGATACAATTTTTATACATATAATAGATTTTCTATACAACAATGATACAATTTCTATACATATGCTGAAATTAGTTGAAAAAATGCTAAAATGGAGTTCTATTAAAAAGGTTAAAAATTGTCTTTTGAGCTTCTTGAGCCATCCGATTGTCAATAGTTTGGGACGGATGACCATTTGTGTCCTTTTCCCCTTCAAAATCGAACTTGTATCTAGCAGGACATAAGTTATCTAAGAGTGCGGGCATAACTTGTAGATGTTATAATGCAAAAATATAAACTTATGTCCCGCGAAAAAGTTATTTACATTGAGGGACAAATTTTAAAGACCAGCACAAAATAGTGACAAAAGTGCAAATGACCCGTCAAGGAAACCTAGAGATCTACGACGCTAAAAATAATACTACTCCCTCTGTTCTAATTTATATGTAGGGTTCGTAATACAAGAGTCAAAGCAGTTAATCTTTGATTCAATTTCAAATATAGATTGTTCGAGTATTTTATAATAAAATTTACATAACTGATAACTACATAAAAAGTACTATAAGTCTGCATAATTAGTAATTCACAATGTATGAAAAAAGTTGAAGAAAATCATAATCAAAGAAAGAATTATTTGATTCCTCAGATTATAAAGGAGCGCCGGAGTGCATAGGTTATTCCCATGTCACGACCCAAACCGGATGGTCGCGACGGGTACCCGGACCTTAGCTGTGGGGTACCACTACCCATCCAGTCCACATCTAATCATAATAAATTAATCATTGCCACAAGGGTTGCCCCCAATTCTTTACCGACACATGAAAATAGTAAGTATGTAAAATCTTAATTAGAAAACCAACTTACATATATATACATCCCCAAGGCCGATGTCTACAAGCCTTTAAGGAGTATGTAATATCAAAATGTCTGGACAGGGCCCCGCCATACCCATATATACATGCAAAAATATACCGTACCAAGATTAGACCGACACTCCGAAACAAGGGGAATGCTCCAAAATCTACTGAGTCAGCAACCTACTAACGTGGATCGTCGCCCTGTCTACGTGAACCTGCGGGCATAAAACGCAGCGTCCCCCGACAAAAGGGACGTCAGTACGACTGATGTACCGATTATGTCAGGCATGAACAATAGCATAACAAGGATATAACAATAAACTGAAACAGAAACAACCGACAGTAGTGAATGCCTCTGAGGGCCCTAATACATATGCCTAAATGTTATGTATAATGCAAATACGTAATACATATAAATATTGGCCACGCAAGAGCATCTTCCTTTCCATAACAGCCTCTGTGGGCATCATTTCATTATCATATTGGCCACACAAGGGCATCAATATTGGCCTCACATGGGCATCTTCCTTTTCGTGATATCTGTACCAGTTGCAGGTGGTGACGCGTATATAACGACTTTCCCTTTTCCCCATCCCCTACATATATATATATATATATATATATATATATATATATATATATATATATATATATATATATATATATATATTTCATACCATATAGTAGTGTATATAACACAAATAGGTTCAGGGTAATATATGAATATAATGCAAATGAAAATGCATGAATGACAATAAAATATTTCTGTACTTATCTGATGACATAATATCCTTGTACCTTCGGCTAACATTGGGAATATTAACATCTTTTCCACATATCTCAAGATTTAGAAACATATTTAGACATGCTTTCAACATATGAATCAATAACATGAATATTCTTAACTTTTAAGAGTAGAACAATTTATGAAATAATATTATGGTTACGTTTCGTTACATGGAACATGCCAAAAGAAAAAATAATTTGCCTTAACATACCTTTTGTCGAATCACTCATCGACACAACGTATATGCCGTATAGCACTTCGATCTTATATTCCAAGAATTACCACCTCAAAATCGAATTTATGTTTGTTGCTCGATCATACCCAGAACAAGGTTGTAAAAAAATATGTTGCTCATGTTATTAAGAATAAGGGTAGGACGTTACTGCAATTGTTAATTTACAAATCATTAGAAAGAAGTTTCAGCAACTTCCTTTTTCTTATACTTTGAACGAAAATGAACATTTTGTTATAGGATAGGATCATTTGTGAATGTTTGGTATATGATAGATTCACGTTTTGCAGCAGAGGGTTCTATCTCCTTAATTTATTTAGGAACGAGGTAATGCTCCCCCCCCCCCTAACGTGTAACCCCACTACTTAACATGCAATTCTACCACTTTGTCACTTTGCCTTAGTCATTTAAGCTTTGTCACTCGTATGACACCCGTAATGTCCTACTCAACTTTGTCCCCCCCCCCCCCCTAAAATTAATTAATCACACACACATTATTTTTTTATCCCAATTCACTTAAATTTTAATAACTTATAAGACATTCATATACTCAATGTCATAATTTTTGTGATATGACGTTAGTCCATAACCTCTTTAGGGATATACAACTATTGTTATTAATCCTCATCGTCACACTTGTTACGTCCAAAATTATTTCGGGACTGCATCATTTTATATACTAAGCTCTTGATTAGTATACGTAAATATGACATAATTTCCCGAGGTCCGGTCTACTTGCCTATGTTTAGGTGCTCAAACCATCACAAAATGGATTTCAAATTACGGGATGTTACATCCTTCCCCTCTTAGAAACATTCGTCCTCGAATGTTGGGGTGACATATCTAATCCCCGTTACGTAGCCCGAAAATACAAATACCTTTTTCACGGCCATATAAGGCCTAGCCTAGTTGGTGAAGGAGCCTACAAGTGGTAACCGCTCTGTATCCGTCATCTCTTTGAAGAAGCTGAAAGGCTAGAAGCGGCGCTTTCAAAATCCCGTGACTCTCAGTCATCTATCTTCTTTTCACCTGAAAATGTTGGATTGGGGGGAAGCAGAGAATCGAAAAAAAGAAAAAGAAAGTCATGCTTACTATAAGAAGGAAGCGGGCGGAGACCCGTGCGTGCAGCAGGTGTAGAGTCAGTCGAACTAGTCCTGCGAATATGCGAAAATGTTATTGTTGAATGGAGACCAGACACAATTGCTTTAGCGGGAACTGAAATCGTAACATACATCACTACATTAGACTTCACATGGTACACAAGCATTAATTATAATATCAGGAATTAGAATTCACCTTATGCTTCTCTTGAAACCTCGGCGTTGGTCTAGAATAGGTATGGATACTTGTGCATCATTTCCTATTCCGCCAAAGAACTTTCACGGAAGCTACTTCTTTAGTCCTCAGCTTGCGGACTTGTCGATTTATGATAGCAATAGGAACCTCTTCATATGATAGATCCTCTGTAACTTTCACATCATCAATCGGTACAATCCGAGAAGGATCCCCAACACACGCTCTCAACATGGAAACATGGAAAATCGGATGAACAAATTCTAACTCCGAAGGTAAGTCCAATTCGTACGCTACTTGACCGATTCGTCGAATTATTCGATATGGTCCAATATATCTTAGGTTGAGCTTTCCTCTTTCCCGAACCTCATACAACGCCTCGTACGGAGCCATTTTAATGTTAGCATGATAAATATTATTGTACGCGAACTCAATAAGGGATAAATTATCATCACAACCTCCCTTAAAGTCCAATACACAAGCTCGTAGCATGTCCTCGAGCGTCTGAATCGTTCGCTCAGCCTGCCCGTCTGTCTGAGGGTGGAAAGTTGTGCTAAGATTAACTTTGGTGCCTAAATCTTTTTTAAATGACTTCCAGAAGTTAGTTGTAAACTGTGCACCTCGGTCAGGTATAATAGAGATAGGCACACCATGAAGGCGAACAATCTCATTAATATACAACTTCGCATAATCCTCGGCTGTGTAGGTAGTTTTCACCGGCAAGAAATGAGCTGATTTGGTCAGTCTATCAACAATTACCCAAATAGAATCAAACTTCCGATAAGAATGAGGTAAACCCGTAACAAAATCCATATTAATCATTTCCTATTTTCACATCGGAATCTCAATGTTCTGAGTCAAGCCACCTGGCTTTTGGTGCTCTATTTTTACTTGCTGACAATAGGACACTGAGCTACAAATTCTGCCATGCTCCTCTTCATGTCGTTCCACCAATAAATACCTTGAGATCATGATACATCTTAGTAGATCCAGGATGAATGTAATATCGTGAACAATGGACCTCCGTCATAATTCTATCTTGTAATCCTACTACATTTGGAACACATAAACGGCCCTGGTGCTTGAGAATCCCATGTTCGTCGATCTTAAAGGTTGTGCTCTTCTTCATTTGAATGCCCTCTCTGATTTTCTTCAAACTAGGGTCTTCCCATTGTCGTTCCTTAACTTCCGATACAAGGGACGATTCTGACATATTCGGAATCACAAAACCACCATCCTCTGAATCCCTTAACCGGACTCCCAAACTAGCTAACAGATGGAGTTCTCTTACTAACTCCTTCTTCTCGACCTGCACTGGAATCGAGCTGATCATCGACTTACGACTGAGCGCGTCTGCTACAACATTCGCTTTACCGGGATGATATAAGATGTCCACATCATAATCCTTCAATAATTCAAGCCACCTCCTCTGCCTCAGATTCAACTCCTTCCGTTTGAATATGTATTGCAGACTTTTATGATCCGTGAAAATGTCCACATGAATACCATACAAGTAATGCCGCCAAACCTTCAGTTCATAGACCACTGCGGCCATCTCCAAATCGTGTGTCGGATAGTTCCTCTCATGTTTCCTCAATTATCTTGAAGCATAGGCAATCACTTTACCATGTTGCATTAGCACGCATCCCAGACCGTACATGAAAACTTTTTTTTTAGTCATGCAACATAACTTGGACTTCTACATGTATGATTACCACAATAATTACTTCTAAGTGCTTACATTTTCTTGTAAAAAATTGGTTGAGCTTAAATTAAGTATCTTGTGGGACACCAAAGAAAGTTTCAGTTTATAGTTTAGAGGAATTAAATTAAATAGCCTTCCACCCAACTGCTTAAACTAAAAATAGCAGGCAGATCTATAATATGTGGTAATTATATATAATCAGTATATTATAATTTTTGTATACCAGCTAAAAAAACAAACAGTAAATCCAAACAACTCAGTATTTATTTTAAAATCCGGTAGTTTTAGGCAAATTGGAAATTTGACAAAAGTCCCATATTCTCTCCCTCGATATGGACTGCCACAAACCTAAATATTGGACTGTATTACCATTTCTGAACTAATTCTTTGCAAAAATTTAGATTCAGGGTTCATTAGAACATAATTAAGTGCATAATTGAACATAAAATGTTTATCTTTCACTTGCTTGGTGAAAAGTGTGGGAAGAAGACGACAAATGTAAAAACAGGGAAGAAGAAAGTGAACAAACAGAAAGACATATATAGGGACTGAGTAGTAATAAATTACAAGAGAGAGAGAGCCCGCCTTGAATGCCGGGCAGACAAAGACAACACTGATTATGGGAAAGCTGACACAGACGAAGCAGTAATTAGAGCAAGTATGGTCTCTATCTCCCTGCCCTACTCATTCATATTACTATTCTTTTATTTATTTAACGCCCGTATTCGATCAGCTTACGTTTATATTGACTATTTTATTAAGTATTTCTTCTGTCTTGTGAGTTGTGACAGATTTCAGTATAAAATGATATTCCGTACTATATATTTTGTAGTATTTTGAATTATAAATAATATTTCATTTGTCTCAAAATATTTATCACATTACATTTTTTAACAATTAAACTATATAAATTTTGATCAATATTCTTTTATCATATTAATATGAGAAGAATTGCAACTTATAATATTTTTCGTATAATTTTCGAATATCTAAATTTTAATTTTAAAATAATAAATTAATATAATCTAATTTAATTTTGAAATTTAGTCAAATTGACTTTTAAAAAGAAAAATATGACAAGTATTTTTGATCGAAGTGAGTAGTTAGGAGAGTTATAATTTTCTCCATAGCGAAAGTGGATCTGCATTAACCACGACTCGTGTCGCCAATCGTTGGAATTGCTCACAAAGCTGATGAACTCCACAACTTAGATATCCTTTATGGGGATGCATTACCTTATTTTCTATAGTAGACCGTCAACTACAGTAGAAAATCATCTTTTTCCAATACCCATAATGTCGTATTTATACATTATAGGTAGGTTTAAGAGGAGGGCAAACTAATTGATTAACGGGTTAATTAGCACCCCTTATAAATAGACCCGATCCAATAACACTTCCAACATATTTTTAATTACACTCAGTGAGACATATATATATATATATATCCATCTTAAAACCCTTGTCTTCTATAATTTTCATCCGCACGTAATACTTGAAAGTGTAATGAGGCCCACCTACACGTAGCTAGATGTAAAATACTCCACACGAATGCCTGTAGCTATGTAGGGGAGGGGGTGCAAAGATAATTGATGCATACACGGGTGGGTGGGGGTAAATAAATACACGTATGTGTATTCTGTACGCATATTGTAGTACATGAAAATGAATAAATAAATGTGTATGCATGGTACAGTGGACAGTGTCTAAACGAGTCAGAGAATAGAGGGGGAGGGGGTGAGTTGGTAGTGTTAAGGGGAAAGTGGTCAGTAGGTACACAGTGGTCAGGTCAGAGAGGCGTCAATCATAAAGCAATGGATTGCAAAATCATTGAATGATACTCGGTTCCCTTTCTCTTCTCTTTAATCAATGACGAAAGAGACTTATTACTAGTACTAAAATCAAAATCCCATTCTTTTGTTTCGCAGCAGTTGTTGCAGACTGTATATATATATATATATATATTATATATATACGTGTATGTGCCCTTGTATGAGTTTTAATTTCTGCGGAGTATTATATAATAGTAAGTGATGGTTTAAATAATATTTAAATACGAAGAAAAAAAATTGCCTTTGAATTTTGTGAATGTTTCAAATTTATCATCCGTTAATAATTGAAATCAAATATACATTTGCCGTTACAGGATTGATCCAAATATATCTCTATTCACTAATGACAGAAGCTTTCCGACACGTACATGTGACTTTTACAAGAAATTAGTGTCAAATCTAATCTTGAACTATGTGAATTAGTCCAGATTACGACCATTCCGCAAAGTAATCAAAGATGATAATTTGATGAAAATCAGCTAAGCTATTACTCACTCTATTTCAATTTATATCACTTCCTATATTTACTAGTACTAACATTCCACATTATACATTTTTAAATTACAAACTTCAAAGAGTATTTTGGTACATTATACATATATTTAATTTAAAATCAAAATATTTTTCTTAAAAATCTCCATACTTAATTTAATTAACTAAGACACACAAAATGAAAGGAAGGGAGCTATTATTATCTAAATGAAAGTGATGGTGTAACATTTTTCTTTACTGTCACAGTAGTTATTCATGCAGGACCCTTTTTTTTTTATATCCAGCTTCCCGGCTTACATCATACTATTCCTGGAGATAGTAATTCCGATTTCTCATCACTACTAACAGTAAATCGGGGATGTGGCTGAATGATCAAAATTTTAACAGTTATCTCCATTGACAAGTCGCTTGCATTAAATAGTGTGTTGTTGTTATTTTTATTTTGAGTCCATATGGCTTTTGCTTTGTGTATCTGAATGAAAAGAATGGCATCCTTGTCATTCACCTGCGAGAATTTCGCATTATATAATGCGTTTCTTCCAAGAGCTAGTGAGATAATACTATTTACTACTATACTAGAATGAAGTACTGTAGTGTGGTTTTTTTTTTCTATTAGTTTATTTTCTTAAAAATGCACTTCTTCCCACCACTAATTTTTTGTTGTCTTTTTCCATTCACTTCAAATTTTTACCCTCCTTACCAATGTGTTTATTTGTTTCTCCTCCAACCTAAATTTTAGATTTTACGGAAGAAAAATGTATGGACTGTTAAATTCAGATAATATGAAATTAAATGTAACTTTTAAAAGATATATTAATAATTGCTTCTGAAAACAATCTCTCTGCCTCAACGAGGTAGGAGTAAGTTATGCGTACATTCAACCCTCCCAGACCCTACTTTGTAGGATTACACTGTGTATGTTGTTGTTATTAGCGAATATTCTCCGAATATTCACAGTATATTTTGTAATTATGATAGTTGTATATGTAAGGTAACTTAGGATTCTTATTGTATTAGGAATCGACCATTTAAGGTAAGTTAGAATTCTTATTGTATTAGGAATCGACCATTTAAGGTAAGTTAGAATTCTTATTGTATTAGGAATCAACCTCTGTACAACTATATATATAGATATATATATTGTGATTAATGAAAGGAATTCCGAAGGAAGTTTATTCCAATCTTACATGATATCAACGCAAAACCCTAAACCCCATTCTATTCTTCCACCAAGCCGCCGCCGCCCCCACCACCTATCTCGGCCGCCGGCACCAATCCTCTTTCTTTTTCTCTTTCAATTTGTGACCACCATGTCTCTTCCAACCTTCCTCAACACTACCGGTTTCTCCACCAGTGTGTCCGACAATCACCCACCCTCCTCTGCATCTACTTTTCACCCGGCATTCGTCGTTCATAACATCAAGAATTTTATACCTATAATCCTTGATCACGAAGATTGTCAATATTCAATGTGGGTTGAACTTTTCTAGATTCATGCATGCGCATATAACGTGCTAGACCACATCGATGATTCTATTCCCCGCCCATCCGATGTTGCAGACTCGACGTGGCATCGCCTTGACGCCATAGTCAAACAGTGGATATTCGACACTATCTCCAAAGATTTGTTGTGTACTATCATGAAACCAGGTGCATCGGCGCGTGACCTCTGGGTTCGTTTGGAATAAATATTTCAGGACAATAAAAATATTCGCGCCGTGTATTTGGAGGAGAAATTCAACAATACGCGTCTTGAGAATTTTACCAACATGTGTGAATACTGCAAACAACTGAAACTCATTGCCGACCAACTTTCCCACGTTGGAACACCCGTCTCAGAAACAAAGATGGTCCTACAACTCGTTGTTGGCCTACCAAAAGGCGAATATGATACGCTAGCAACCATGATTCAACATGCCGACCCACTACCAAGCTTCAACAAGGCACGTTCACAATTACTTTTGGAGGAGACCCGTCGCGCAAAACAAGATGAGCATAATCAAAAAGCCTTAGCAGTTGAGAGCACAACCCCCACCACTCAACCACCGCCGCCGGACCACCAACAGCAGCTGGACAATCGCGGTGGAGGACGAGGAGGCAGAGGCCGGGGCAATGGCAAGCAAGGCAAAGGACGTGGAAGGGGCAATAGGGCCCAACAGGAGAGCACAACGCCTGTCCAACCATTCCAGTGGTCTGGTCCGTCAGGTTGGCCTAATACGGGAACTTGGGCCTTCCCAGCTTGTCCATATCCAACTGCAGGAGCCCAATTCCAGCAAGCTTGGTCACCTGGTCTCTTCAGCTCGGGTCCAAAGACTCAGACCTAACAAAGCTCACCTTGTTTCACAAAGAATCGCCCACAGTCACACTATGGCCCCAACCGATTTGGGTCAGGCATTCAATGCTTTGAATCTTCAACAACCCGATGAAAATTGGTACATGGATATTGGGGCCACATCACATCTCACCCGGTCTTCAGGTAATCTTTCTCAACTGCTTAAATTAAAGCACCCACAATTCATCACCATCGGTAATGGTCATCACATTCTCATACCTCCCATGCTGCAATCTCTCCATCAACTTGGCACGATAGACTTGGTCATCCAGGAGCACATGTCTTTACCTTTCTTAGAAATAATAAGCTTATTAGATGTAATAATGAGAAGCTTGCCCAAAACTGTCTTTCTTGTCCGCTTGGCAACATAGTCGCCTTCCTTTTATGTCATCTTTAAGTGTTACTTTTTCACCGTTTTATATTGTGCATGCTGATTTATGGACTTCTCCCGTTGTTAGCTCCCTTGGCCATAAATTCTACCTTGTCTTATTGGATGACTTCACTCATTTTATCTGGATTTACCCTCTAAAATTCAAGTCTGATGTTTTTGCTAAGTTTCTTGAGTTTCATAACTACATAAAAACTCAATTTGAAAAATCTATAAAATCCTTTCAATGTGATAACGGTCGTGAATTCAATAATTCGGCGTTTCACAATTCTTGCACCACCCATGGCATGGTTTTCCATTTCTCTTATCCCTACACATCACCTCAAAATGATAAAGCTGAACGAATCATTCGTACCATCAATAATATGGTTCGGACTATTCTATTCCATGCCTCACTCCCCCTGTCCTTCTAGGTCTATGTTGTTAAAATGGTTGAATATATAATTAATACTTTACCCACTAGCACTCTTCATAATAAAAACCCCACCGAAATTCTCTAACGATGGACCCCGTCCTATGACCATCTTAGAATTTTCAGTTGCCTGTGCTACCCCAATCTTGCATCCACTGCCTCTCATAAATTAGCTCCACGAACTACCCCGTGTTTCTTTGTTGGCTTTCCGTCTAATCATAGGGGCTATCTATGCTATGATTTGTCCACTCATAAAATTGTTGTGTCCCATCACGTTACATTTGACGAGACATGTTTCCCATTCTCCAACCTCCGAAAATTTCAAAATACGAACTACACGTTTCTTGATGAGTCAGTCATTTCCCCGATCCTCCGATCCCTCCACTATCGTGACCAACCTGCTCCGTCATAGACTGCTTCATCTCCGATCTCTGCCACCACATCGCCACCCAAGTCATCATCGCCCATCACTATATCTCCAATTTCCAAAAACCCCAAATTATCCAAACTGGACCCTAATTGGAATGCGGCCATGCGTGAGAAATTTTCTGCTTTAACAAACCAGCACACTTGGGATCTAGTTCCTAGATCGGATGGGGTAAATGTGATCCGATGCATGTGGCTATTTCGTCACAAATTCAGAGACAGTGGTGACTTAGAGAGGTATAAGGCAAGACTTGTTGCCAATGGCACCAATCAGCAGGAGGAAATTAATTGTGATGAGACTTTCAGTCCGGTTGTCAAACTGGCTAATATTCGTACTGTTCTCAGTATTTCCATGGGCAAGCATTGGCCGATTCATCAGCTTGATGTCAAGAATGCATTTCTTCTTGGGGATTTAAAAGAAACTGTGTACATGCATCAGCCCCTGGCTTTGTTCATCCGGCAGTTCCACAGTTTGTATGTCATCTCAGGAAGTCATTATATGGCTTGAAACATGCACCCTGCGGTTGGTATGATCGTTTTGCCAGGCATCTTATGCAGATCGAATTTATATGTAGCAGGTGTGATATCTCTCTCTTCACTTTTCATCGATGTAGCAGCACTGCTTATTTTCTATTATATGTGGATGACATTGTTCTTACTGCCTCCTCTGATGGTTTGGAGAATAAAACTATTGCTCTACTCAAAACTGAATTTGCTATGACTGACTTAGGCAAGATGAGTTATTTCTTGGGTATATTTGTGATCAGATCTGCAGCTAATATGTTTTTATGTCAGCGCAAATATGCGGAAGAGATAGTGTACAGGTCTAAGATGGCAAATTGTAAAATTATGCCAACTCCGGTTGACTCGAAATCCAAGCTCAGTGCCAATGAGGGTGTGTCAGTTTCTGATCCCACTCTATATCGGAGTCTTGCAGGTGTCCTTCAGTATCTTACACTCACTAGGCCTGATATTGCATATGTCGTTCAGCAGGTGTGTCTGTTTATGCACGAACCTCGAGAGTCCCAATTTGCTGCCCTCAAACGTATTATCATATACGTTAAGGGCACACTGGACTTTGGACTGCATCTCTACCCCTCTACCCCAACCAAGTTACTCTCTTACACGTGTATTTCTTGGGGATAATATTATTTCATGGTCCACCAAACGGCATGCCACGCTATCCCATTCGAGTGCTGAAGCAGAGTATCGCGGAGTAGCTAATGTCGTTGTTGAGATCTGTTGGCTCCAAAATCTTCTTTTGGAGCTCCAGTGTCCACTGTGAAAGGCTTCTATAGTCTACTGTGACAACATATCTGCCATCTATATGTCTCACAATCCGGTCCAACATCAGCGGACCAAGCATATCGAGATGGATATTCACTTTATGCGTGAGAAGGTTGCCCTTGGTCAGGTCAAAATATTACACGTGCCTTCCTCCTATCAGTATGCAGATATTTTCACAAATGGACTACCGAGACAGCTCTTCACCGACTTTCGATCCAACCTTAACGTTCGTCCTCCTCCCGCTCCGGCTGAGGGGGAGTATTAGCGAATATTCTTCGAATATTCACAATATATTTTGTAATTATGGTAGATGTATATTTAAGGTAACTTAGGATTCTTATTGTATTAGGAATCAACCATTTAAGGTAAGTTAGGATTCTTATTGTATTAGGAATCAACCTCTGTACAACTATATATATTGTGATTAATGAAAGGAATCCCGAAGGGAGTTTATTCCAATCATACAGTTGTAATAACAGTAATAATTGCAGGTCGTTAGAAACAAATGCTTCATGTGTTTCACTTTCTATGACATTGTCATACTGTTTGGAGAGAGTTTAAATATTTCTTGTTATAAAAAGCTCTTAGAATATCGTGTATAGTGTAATTAGAGTATGAAATTAATAATTAGCATAATTGTAGAATTCTTGTACAAATAGAATTAGAATATTAGAAGTATAGTAGAAATATGATTTTTCATATTTGGAGATTGCAACTTATATATATACCTCATTCATTAATAAAAATAATCAAGAGATTATATTCTTTCATGGTATCAGAAGTCTAGGTCTAAAATACCTCCCTTCCCAATTTTCTTCCGCTACTCTCGGCTCAAATTCCGAGAACCCTTATCGGTTTCCGGCCGTCTTCTTCCTCCTCCCTTCCCAAATTTTCTACCAAATCCCTAATTCTCCTATTGTTCTTTCGTTATGTCTACATCAAAGAACATGTTTCATCAAGCCCTTACAGTTTCCAACATCATAAACCACATCCCTATTGTTCTTGAGATGGAAAACGTCCAATACGTGACATGGGCAAAATTATTCAAAATCCACGCACGCTCGCATCAAGTCCTTCATCACATAATTCCCTCGACACCTGGCACAGAGGATATGCCTAACCCCGAGGAAAATCCTATGTTATGGACGACACTTGATGCTACCGTTCTCCAGTGAATTTATTCCACTATTTCTACCGACCTCCTACAAACGATCATTGATCCAGACGCTACGGCAATGTGAACTTGGAATAGGGTGCGTGATATAATCCAAGATAACAAGAATTCTAGTGATGTCACCCTCGAGCAGGAAATTTTCGCATGTCAACATGAAAGATTTTCCTAACGTCTCGACCTATTGTAAAAGGCTGAAGGAATTGGCAGACCTACTCAGCAACGTTGGTGCGCCAGTTACCAATGATCATCTTGTTCTCCAAATGGTTGCAGGCTTGTCTGAGGCCTATAACGGCGTTGGCACACTACTTCATCAAAGTAACCCTCTACCACCCTTTTATCAGGATCGTTTCATGCTCACGTTAGAAGTAACCGGCTTAGATAAAAAGGCGGCTACATATGCAAATTCTGTCATAATGATAACCACGTCAGATGACCCTCACTCATTCTCTGAGAATTCTGACCAAAACCGCAACAACGGTGGCGGCAAAAAAGGTCAAAATCGTAAAAATAATGACAAAAACCGTGGTGGAAATCGCGGTGGTAATGGAGGTGGCCGAAATAGTGGTGGCAGCGGCAGTGGGCCTCAGGGCAGTGGGCCGCAGACCACTGGTCCCAGTCATGGCCCCATGGCCGTGGAACTGGGCCAGTGGCCATTGGCCCAACAATCCTTATTTTCCTCTCAACCCTTACCAAGGTAACTGGGCCCAGTTACAGCAACAGGCCAGGCCCAGTTTCTTGGGTCCGAATACTGGCAGCAAATTCACTTCTAGGCCGGGGCCGCAGGAAGGTTTGCTTGGGCCTCGGCCTCCGCAGGCGTTCCAAGCAGTGGGCCCCATACCAACTCCGACATATATTGAGGCTGCAATGCATACGCTTGGATTAAATCCTCCATACGTGAATTGGTACATGGACACCAGAGCCATTTCTCACATGATGTCTGACCAAGGTACTTTCTCGTCTTATTTCAATTTGAGCAAAAATCGTGGTATTATTGTTGGTAATGGCAATTCAATTCCTATTTGTGGTTATGGACATACAACTTTGTCTTCCCCATATCCACCTCTAGTTTTGAAAAATACCCTTTATGCCCCTATCTTAATTAAAAATTTGGTGTATGTCCAAAAATTCACCACTGATAATTGAGTTTCTGTTAATTTTGATCCCTTTGGATTTTCTGTGAAGGATTTCAATACGGGGATACCTCTAATGAGATGCAATAGTAGGGGCGAGCTTTATCCTATCACAAATACCACCACTTTCATGAGTCAATCCACGTCGTCTACTTTTGCCGCCCTTACTCCTTCCTTGTGGCATGCACGTTTGGGTCATCCGGGATCGTCTATTATTTCTTCTTTGCATAAAAATAATTTTATTTCTTATAATGGTACGCGTAGTACTCCACTTTGTCCTTCTTGTCCGTTAGGGAATTAGATTACCATTTGTAGCCTCTATTTCTAGTACTTTGATGTCGTTTGACAGTATTCATAGTGATTTATGGACATCCCCTGTGTTACGTTCTGTGGGCCATCGTTATTATATCCTATTTTTTGGATGATTATTCTAATTTTTTGTGGACCTTTCCTTTATCGAAAAAGTCTCAAGTTTTTTCCACATTCTTAAAATTTAGAGCATTCATTTGTACCCAATTCGAACGGAAAATTAAAAATATTCAATGTGATAATGGCAAGGAATATGATAATGGGTTGTTTCGGGATTTTGGTGATGCTAATGGCATAGTTTTTCATTTTTCGTGTCCTCATACGTCCTCACAAAATGGGAAAGCTGAACGAAAAATCCGTACCATTAATAATATTGTCCGAACTTTATTAGCCCATGCTTTTATACCCCCTTCTTTTTGGCATCATGCACTACAAATGGCTACTTACGTCATTAACGTACTTCCTACCAAATGATTAGCATATAAATCTCCCCTTAAAGTTCTTTATAATAAGGATCCCTCGTATTATCATCTTAGGGTCTTTGGGTGCTTATGCTATCCACTTTTTCCGTCAACTACAATTAACAAACTCCAGGCCCGTTCTACCGCTTGTGTGTTTTTGGGTTATCCGTCTAATCATCATGGTTACAAATATTTTTGATTTATCATCTAATAAAATTATAATTAGTCGTCATGTTATTTTTTATGAAACTCAATTTCCTTTTGCTAAAGTGAGTAGTCCCGTGCCGAGTTCATATAAATTTTTAGATGACGAGGTCTCACCATATATTATCTACCATATTTCTGACTTTTCCAGTAACCAAAATACGCCAACATGCCCACTGCCTACTGGCCCACAATTTATCGCAACCACTGTTCTGCCTAGTGGGCCGATGATACTGTCCACTATCGATCTCGGTACTATTCCAGTGTTTCAGCCCAATCCCGAGCCTGTTACTGTTCTGATTTCAGTTGTTGGGCCAGCAGGCCCAATTCTTGCGTGCCAGTCTGTCACCCACCTAAACATTGCCTAAAATCCACCCAATTCTATCTCGAGTCATTGGCCTGTTACTCGTAGTCAACGGGGTATTTAAACCAAATGGCATTTTAATCTCAATTCTAATGTCTCTAAATTCCCACTACCACGTAACCATGTGTCTACGCTATATGACCCAAATTCAAAATTGGCTATGATTGACGAATATAATGCTCTTATTGAAAATAAGTATGGAAGTTAATGCTCCGTCCATCTGGTGTTAATATTATTCGATCTATGTGGATTTTTACTCATAAAGAAAATTCTGACGGTTCTTTTGAGAGGCATAAGGCTCATCTTGTAAGTGATGGTACAACTCAACAGGTTGGCTTGGATTGTGGTGAGACGTTTAGTCTGGTGGTCAAACCGGCTACTATTCGTACTGTTCTCAGTTTGGCTCTCTCAATAGCATGGTCCATTCATCAGTTGGATATGAAGAATGTTTTTTACACGATAATCTTAAGGAGACGGTATCTATGCATCAGCCCTTGGGTTTTCGGGATTCCAATCATCCTCATCATGTCTGTTTACTGAAGAAGTCCTTGTATGGGCTTAAGCAGGCCCCACGGGCTTGGTATAAAAGGTTTGCAGATTGTGTATCTACTATTAGGTTTTCTCACAGTCAGTTTGATCACTTTCTATTTATATATCGTCGTGGTACTTCTTTGGCATACATTTTATTGTACATCGATGATATTATATTGACTACTTTGTCTGGTAATTTGCGCAAGTCTATTATATCACTTCTTAGTTCTGAATTTGCTATGAAAGACTTGAGATCCTTGAGTTATTTCTTGGACATTTCTGTCACGCGTCATTCAGGTGATCTATTTTTATCTCAAAGGAAGTATGCTGCTGAGATTATTGAGAGAGCTAGGTATGTCATCTTGTAAGTCTACTTCCACTCCGGTTGATACCAAACCGAAGCTCAGTGCTGCGTCAGGCACACAATACGAGGATCTCACCCACTATCGTAGTCTTGCATGGGCACTTCAATATCTTACTTTCACGAGACCTGATATTACTTATGCAGTTTAGCAGGTGTGTTTATTCATGCATGACCCACGGATTGAGCACATGCATGCGCTCAAACGCATTATACTGTACATCCAGGGCACACTTGATTATGGATTGCATTTATATCCTTATTCCGTCTCTACTCTTGTATGATATACAGATGCTAATTGGGGTGGTTGTCCTGATACCAGACGCTAGACATCTGGTTATTGTATGTTTCTTGGGGATAACTTGGTCGCGTGGTCTGCGAAACGTCAGGCTACATTATCGCGATCCAGTGCAGAGGCCGAGTATCGAGGTGTGGCTAATGTGGTGTCTGAATCATGTTGGTTGCGTAATCTTCTATTAGAACTACACTTTCCCATTCATAAAGCTATCTTGGTATATTGTGATAATGTTAGTGTAGTCTATCTCTCTTGCAATCCGATCCAACATCAGCGCACTAAACATATCGAAATGGATATTCACTTTGTTCGCGAAAAGGTAGCTCGTGGACAAGTACACGTTTTACATGTGCCCTACAGATACCAAATTGCTGACATCTTTACGAAGGGGCCTTCCCTCATTTTTATTTGAAGATTTTAGAGACAATCTCAACGTCCGACAACCGCCCGCTATGACTGCGAGTGTGTGATAGAATACTGTGTATAGTGTAATTAGAGCATTAAATTAATAATTACCATAGTTGTAGAATTTTTGTATAAGTAGAATTAAAATATTAAAAGTATAGTAGGAATAAAATTTTCCATATTTGGAGATTGTAACTTATATATATACTTCATTTATTAATGAAAATAATGAAGAGATTATATTTTTTGAGAGACAAAGTCAAAGTTTAACCATTGTGCTCCAATCCTTCATTCTTTATTAACAGAGGAGTAAGACATAAATGGTATAGTACTAATTAAAGTATATTTACTACTCTCCCTCTTTAAACAATGACTATTTTAAAATAACATGAGTGTGACGATAGTGTTCATATGTAGATTGCGAAATAATTTTCTGGACAGAAATAGAAAAGATACAATATAGAAGAAACAATGTATATAAATTAATTATCACATACTTAAATCAATTTAAAGAAGTGCTGCAATTGTTATTAATGATCTTATTGTCATGCACAGTGTTTAATGCAACTGTTTTTCTAACTGATAGAGACCGATCAGTGGTCCATCGGATTGAGATTTCAATAATCAAAAAATACTTTCTGGTATTTGAAGATAAATGTCCAGATTAAAAGTTAGGAAGCAATTATTGAAATTGAGTGTAAAAGTCAAAAACAATTGTGTTGGATAATCACTTTTTAGTACGAGTAAAGATTTCAAATTGTCAACTTAAATTATTTGCACTAAAATTTCTCCAAGTAGGAGACCAAATTAACGTGACAAGACGTGCAAGATCCCAATAATAATTTTAGGTCTTCGATTCAAAAAGGAGAATTGATAAGACAATTATTACCTAAATTAACTTTGGAAAAGTGACAACTAATTGTCTGCTCATATGCATTCTAGCTTTTTCCCCTTGATATCCTGATAGCCTAAAAGACTAATCGTTTCAATTTTTTTATCTGAATTCATAATTTTATTATTGTACTAGTTTTGTGCTCCATCAACTAGGTATTAAGTTCATCATGCCAGTACTGATGTACTTAAAAGACTATTAATCGCTTTCATAATTCATATTCAGAGTGATTTCATAAAATGCACTTGAAAAGGTATACTTTGCTATTGGGTATTTCTTTCTGTTTTGGTTTCTCCTTGGATGTCATACTTAATTCGGAGCTCAACTAATTCAGATTCGTGCTGAAAAAGTGTCACTTTGATGGGTAAAATGCTCATTTCCAAAGGTAATTTATTTACATGGCTCAAAATCGACTCTCTGGACTCTAGCTAAGGATTACTTACTATCCACCACTATGTTTGGTGGTCTATTGGTACTTAGTTGGATATAACACTAGTGTTGATTATCCTTGTGCAATTTGCAACAAACTTTAGACTTTGAGCTTGAATGGTAAAGATATCACACTTGAGTCTAACTGAATTCCAAAAGCTAATTCATGAGTATTGGATCTGGATTGCAAAGTATATATAAGCAGACTACCAATCATTACTGAAAGAATATAATCCCTTGATTATTTTCATTAATGTAAGAGTATATATATAATTTACAATTTCCATAATAGGAAAATTCTATTCATATTCTACTCTCAAAACCTTATTCTACTTGTACAATAATTACACAATTATGGTAAGTGTACAACTCTAATTTAATTACAACTAATCCTACCAAAAATAGTCCACTAAAACCTTGATATACATGGCATGAATATACCGTGTATATCACAGTCATAACAGTTAGTTTTGCCTTTTCATGCCCGTGATATACATGGTGTATATTCTGTGTATATCACGGGTATTTATCACACCCCCGCAGTTATAGCGGGCGGTCTTCGTACGCTGATACTGTCCCTAAAATCTTCAAAAAGAACTGATGGAAGACCCTTAATAAAGATGTCTGCAATTTGATATCGTGAAGGGACATGTAGGACGCGTACTTGTCCACGGGCTAACTTTTCGCGAAAAAATGTATATCCATCTCAATATATTTAGTGCGCTGATGTTGAACCGGATTGCCAGAAAGGTAAACGGCACTAACATTATCACAATAAACCAAGGTAGCGTTGTGAACCGGAAAGTGAAGCTCTAAAAGAAGATTATGTAGCCAACATGATTCAGAGACCACATTGGCCATCCCTCAATACTCGGCCTCTGCACTAGAGCGGGATAAGGTAGCTTGTCGTTTGGCAGACCACGAGACCAAGATAAAAATTATCTAAATGATCCTTGGATTCTAATGAATCGATATGTGGAAAATTTCTACAATCCTTTCCCACAAGAAAAGAACATGATGTATTATGAATATATCCTTATTGCGACTAGCACTGCTGTGATCACATCGTTCCCGGATAATAAGCCTGGAGCAGAAAGGGATTTTTCAAAATTCTATCTTAAGAAGATTATATCTCCTTATGAGTGGGGAATTAGCTCATTCAAATCAAAGGAATTTATAATTCCTCGAACGACCATTAAGATGGCGTTTAATTACTATAATTATATCAATGCTTTCACTCAGGTTTTCTACTATGAAAATTGAAAACATGGTCATTCCTAGTGGATTAAAATTAATCCTGATATTTGTTTTTTGCAGCCAGAATGGTTTATTACTTCCAGGATGGATATTCCCGTGGTGGAGTGTCATTGGACCTGAAATTCAGGTCTTACATGAGTCTTATATGGCTTTCTACAAAGAATGGGTTCAAGTAACACCATGTGTTACCCCAGAAAATCCCTCTGATTATATCGAAGGATCTGGTTCATTATTTTCTTCATGCAGGCAGGAATCCCTTGGATATGAAAATGGATTCCAGAAGCAGGAAGGAATCAGCAATGCATTATATGTCTCAAAAGGAAATTCCTTTGTAAGTTCTAGTCCAAATTATTAGATAAAGATCCAGAAGACAAAACTCGACATTATGGATGGCAATTAGAAGGCGATATATCTTCACTAGTAAAAAATCTTTAAAATGTCCATCATATGGAGAAAAAGTCTAAAGAAGATGAATCATCTTTCTTTTCCAAATTGAAAAAAACTATTAAAGTCTGAAATCCCCAAGCATCACACGAGGATCTCGTGTCAGCATATCTTGATAAGGTAAAGGAGGATTTCATAAAAAAAATTAAGGCAAATGTGGATGATAGTCCCTATTCCGAGACATCTACCGCATCCATGAGAGATGTCCCTGATGACAACCAATATGCTTGTCTAAAAGGTGAATCACAACCATTGGAGGATTATACTTACCAACAGAAGATCTGTTTGACAACCTAATAGTGGCAATCCAACAAAAACACAAACCCAAGAAGGAGGACACCAATTCAAATAGAAAAGCAAAAATGTCAGAGTGAACTGACATTGGTGGCCACGCGGATTCAATAATGGCCGGATAGGACAAATGTCCTTTCAGAACTTTAATAAAGTGTTTTACTTTTTATAAAAGTTTTCTTTTTTCAAGATAAGAAAGCGATGTATGTCGGGGAATCCTATCTTACTTTATGTAAAGTTTTCCTTTCAGCAAAGTTATTTGTCCATATGTAATTATTAGATTCGTTTACTGTTTTTATTTTGTAAATTATATTTAGTTTTGAAGTCCGCCTTCACCTATAAAAGGGGACTCTCTTTCATTTGTAAAGCAAGCCTTGGAAGAAAATCACCAAGCACTGTAAAAATTCTCTTCAGAATAATATTTCAGTTCTCGTTGTATACTTTCTCTCTCTTGGATACAACTTAGGTATTATTCTCTCCTCTTCTCTTTTTTATTTCTTATTATTTCATATGATAGGCTAATAAGCCTATACTGTCTCAGATGCTTTGCGATGATATGATTTAATTAAAAAAAATATAGAGTTCTATACTGAAATTTCGGAAAGGATATTAGTACATATCACTATGGGTTCTGAGGTATTCTAACAATTATGCTCTTGTCGTACGGAGTGTCCTTTCTGTCGTGACCATAGTTAGGCATGAGCCATTTTTCGTATTGATCTATGTATAACTGTTGGAATATGCTTGGATTAAAATCCCTATTTATGAATAGTACTATGATCCATCCAATTTTTTTTTGTTTTGTTCTATTCTTTATTATTATTAAAATAATGATCCTTTTTAGATCGAGACTCGGGTCTTCCAAATGGTATCAGAGCCATATTTTTAAAGAGTATTAGCAGACAATATTTTCATTATCATGAATATTTTTAGAAATTATAAACATAGCATTAAGAATGCTAGATCGGAAGAACATGAACTTCCACAGCAGTTAGATGCTTTAAACAAATGGACCATTCCATTTATTGCCCCTAAGGAAATTTATAATTTTGGTATTTTTGAAAACTTGCCAAATCACCATGTTATTAAGACTATTGAAGAATCTGTCCAAATGGATAATAAAAAAAAACTATACAATTATTTTCTGATACTGATATTGAAAGATATCAAAAATTGCATTATAATTTTTGCATATTGGATTAGTGCAAATTGCATTTAAACCTTTAACTTTAAAGGGTTTACCTGAAAGTTTTATGACTGTTTTAAGAGATGCTAGAAATTTAAATTGGAAACAGTCTCTTATGGGTGCTATGCAATCCAGTTTGGCTTATGGACTAGTTTATTTTGATGTCAGACCAAATCTTACTCTATCTTTATCTCATCCAAATATTTTGCATGCTTTAACTTTATATGTAAAAGCTCATGGTTATAATTATATGCCTGAAACAGAAGTTATGTACATCTGTTATCGTATCTATTTCCGTGTGTTAGACACTATGAATCCTAATTGTAAAATTATGGATGATAAGAGAAATAGACAAACGGTTCTTATAGAAACCAACTTAGACAAAAGGACTAAGATAACAACTAGAAGACCTATCAGTTGGGATGAAATAAATTACCCTGACGATTGGCTAATTGAGAAGGCAATCTCTGTCCACCTAGGATAGATACTCGGATTTCTCAGGTAGTTCAAACTACTGATGGAAATATACATCTCCAATTCGCTACTCAACCACCTAAATTAGGTAGATCGATGTCATCTCATTATTACCTCTCTCATCTCGATGACATTCCCAGACCTTCTACTGCTAGAGCGTCAACCTCTCAGGTTAACGAAGACCTTTATAAGGTTACCACTCCATCAGAAATCTCTCAAGATGAGAAGATTGATAAAATAAAGATAGGAGATAACCAAACTCCTGTAGAAATTAACACAGATTCTACTCCCAGTGAAATGGGATTCACTGATTATTTTAAAGATGGATAGCGATCATATTCGAGCTACTCCTCTGGATTATAGTCTAGGTTCAGGTCTGAGAAAAATTATTTCGAAAGACTTTCTGAGTGAAGATTTTTTTTTTACAACGAAAGAACAATGTTCCATTAGAGATCAATTTTATGATGAGTTGCAAACCAAGCAGGATTATAAGCTTTTTGTTAGATGGTTTGTCAAAGACTATGCTATACCCAATATCAATGTTATTGAAAGACATTGACATTTAGATTCCAAAAAAGTCCTTAGGAGTATATACCCTCCAGATGAACCTTTTTCGTTAAAAAGGACAATAGTAACAATGATTTACAGGCCCAACCTTTTATGAAGCTAATACATTAGACCCTTCATAATGGTCCTACTATTGATCATGTCAATATCCTGTTCAAACAACATAACCATAGCAATATACATCTTAAGGTTATTAGTGAACAAATGAGCTTATTACATAACAAGGTAGACAAGCTCAGATCTCTTATTGATCTGAGCTTATCTACCTTGTTAGCTCTCTATAAGAGATCTGAGCTTGTCTACTTTGTTATGTAATAAGCTCATCTGTTCACTAATAACCTTAAGATGGATATTGGTATGGTTATGTTGTTTGAACAGGGTGTTGACGTGATCAATAGTAGGACCATTATGAAGGGTCGGATGTATTAGCTTCATAAAAGGTTGGGCCTGTAAATCATTGTTACTATTGTCCCTTTTTAACGAAAAATGTTCATCTGGAGGGTATATACTCCTAAGGACGTTTTTAGAATCTAAATGCCATTGTCTTTCAATAATATTGATATTGGGTAGAGCATAGTCTTTGACAAACCATCTAACAAAAGGCTTATAATCCTGCTTGGTTTGCAACTCATCATAAAATTGATCTCTAATGGGACATTGTTCTTTCGTTGTAAAATAAATTCCTCACTCAGAAAGTCTTTTGAAATAATTTTTCTCAGACCTGAACCTGGACTATAATCCAGAGGAGAAGCTTATGATCGCTATCCATCTTTAAAATAATCAGTGAATCCCATTCACTGGGAGTAGGATCTGTGTTAATTTCTACAGGAATTTGGTTATCTCTTATTTTATTTTATCAATCTTCTCATCTTGAGAGATTCCTGATGGAGTGGTAACCTTATAACGGTCTTCGTTAACCTGAGAGGTTGACGCTCTAGCAGTAAAAGGTCTGGGAATGTCATCTAGAGGAGAGGGGTAATAATGAGATGACATCGATCTACCTAATTTAGGTGGTTGAGTAGCGAATTGGAGATGGATATTTCCATCAGTAGTTTGAACTACCTGAGAAATCCAAGTATCTATCATATGTTGGACAGGGATTGCCTTCTCAATTAACCAATCGTCGGGGTAATTTATTTCATCCCAACTGATAGGTCTTCTAGTTGTTATCTTAGACCTTTTGGCTAGGTTGGTTTCTATAAGAACCGTTTGTCTATTTCTCTTATCATCCATAATTTTACGATTAGGATTCATAGTGTCTAGCACACGGAAATAGATACGATAACAGATGTACATAACTTCTGTTTCAGGCATATAATTATAACCATGAGTTTTTACATATAAAGTTAAAGCATGCAAAATATTTGGATCAGACAAAGATAGAGTAAGATTTGGTCTGACATCAAAATAAACTAGTCCATAAGCCAAACTGGATTGCATAGCACCCATAAGAGATTGTTTCCAATTTAAATTTCTAGCATCTCTTAAAATAGTCATAAAACTTTCAGGTAAACCCTTTAAAATTAAAGGTTTAAATGCAACTTGCACTAATCCAATATGCAAAAAATTATAATGCAATTTTTGATATCTTTCAATATTAGTATCAGAAAATAACTGTATAGTTTTTTCTTGATTATCCATTTGGACAGATTCTTCAATAGACTTAATAACATGGCGATTTCGCAAGTTTTCAAAAATACCGAAATTATAATATTTCTTAGTGGCAACAAATGGAATAGTCAATTTGTTTAAAGCATCTGACTGTTGTAGAAGTTCATATTCTTCCGATCTAGCATTCTTAATGCTATGTTTATAATTTCTAAAAATATTCATGATAATGAAAATACTGTCTGCGAATACTCTTTGAAAATATGGCTCTGATACCATTTGTAAGACCTGGGTCACATTGGTCACCCCTTGATACTCGGCCTCTGCACTAGAGCGGGATAAGGCAGCTTGTCATTTGGCAGACCACGAGACCAAGTTATCTTCAAGAAACATACAATAATCAGACGTAGAACGTCTGGTGTCCGAACAGTCACCTCAATCAGCATATGTATATGTGACAAGTGTAGAAACTGATGACGGATATAGATGCAAGCTATAATCAAGAGTGCCCTGTAGGTAGCGTATGCTGCATTTGAGCGCCTTCATGTTTCTCAATCCAATGATCATGCATAAACAAACATACTTGTTGAACATCATACATAATATCCGATCTCGTGAAGGTGAGATACTGAAGTGCCCATGCAAGACTACGATAGTGAGTGGAGTCCTCGTCTGGTGAGCCGGCCGCAGCACCCAACTTGGGTTTAGTATCAACTGACGTAGAAGTAGACTTGCATGAGGACATACCAGTTCGCTCAATAATCTAAGCATCATATTTTCTCTATGACAAAAATAACTCTCCTGCATGACGAGTGACAGCGATACCCAAGAAATAACTCAAGGGTCCCAAGTCTTTCATAGCAAACTCGAAACTTAGCAGTGTCATGATCGACCGGCGCAACACATTAGATGAGGCAATCAAAATAATATTATCCACATACAACAGAATATAGTCCTTGGAATCCCCACGGCGATAAATAAATAGTGAATTATCAGACATGTTGTGCGAGAATCCAATAGTGGATACATAGTCAGCAAACCGCTTATACCAAGCTCGTGGGTCCTGCTTCAGGCCATATAAGGATTTCTTCAACAAACAGACATGATGTGGATAGTTGGGATCTCGAAAACCCAATGGCTGATGCATGTAGACATGTTCCTTAAGATCATTATGTAAGAAGGCATTTTTCACATCAAACTGATGAATGGGCAAAGATTTTGAAAGTGGCAAGTTGAGAACAGTGCGAATGGTAGCCGATTTAACAACTGGACTGAACGTCTCACCACAATCCATGCCAACCTGCTGAGTCTTACCATCACCCACAAGACGAGCTTTATGCCTAACAGAAGATTCGTCAGAATTATCCTTATGAGTAAAAATCCACATAGATCGAATAATAATAACACCAGAAGGATGGGGTACTAACTCCCACGTCTTATTCGTAATAAGAGCATCATATTCATCGGTCATAACCAATTTCCAATTCGGGTCATTTAAGGCGGACACAGGGTTACGAGGTAGGGAAATTTAAGAACATTAGAATTTAAATTAAAATATCTTTTAGGTTTAAAAATATCCCGTTGACTACGAGTGACCAGTTTGTGACTCAGGGGAGAATTTGGTGGATTTTAGGAAATATCGGGATAGGCGACGGACTGGCCAGCAGGCCACTGCCTACTGTTCCAACACTGGAAACAGGAGCCGAGATAGAAGTAGGGACTGGACCAATTTCTGTATTTGGCAGGGTAATTGGCCCAATTACTGAAACTAGGGCTGAAACTGGACTGGAAATAGTGGGGTTAGGCGGAATAGCAGGGCCAGTGGGCAGTGGGCCCACTGGCGGATTTTGGGTGTGGGATACGTCCGAAAAATGGTCGGTAATATACGGGGAGACCTCGCCATCCAAAAAATTATACGAACTAGGCACGGGACAACTCACATGGCGACTAACGATGATTTTATTAGACGATAAATCAAAACATTTCTAACTAAGATGATTAGACGGATAACCCAAAAACACACAAGGGGTAGAACGGGCTTGAAGTTTGTTAATTGTGGTGGACGAAAAAAGTGGATAACACAAGCACCCAAAGACCCTAAGATGTGAGTACGAAGGAGTCTTATTATATAAGATTTGAAGAGGGGTTGAATAAGTCAAACCTTTGGTAGGAAATATGTTAAGAAGATATGTAACAATTTGTAGAGCATGATGCCAAAAGGAAGAGGGTACGGAAGCATGGACCAATAAAGTGCGGATAATGTTATTAATTGTATGAATTTGCGTTCGGTTTTCCCATTTTATGAGGACGTATGAGGATAAGAGAAACGAAAGTTTATTACATTAGTATCACAGAACTCCCGAAACAACCCATTATCATATTCTTTGCCATTATCACATTGAATATTTTTTATTTCCCGATCGAACTGGGTACGGATGAATGCTCTAAATTTTAAAAAGGTGCAAAACACTTGAGATTTTTTCGCTAACGGGAAAGTTCATAAAAAATTAGAATAGTCATCCAAAAATAGAACATAATAACGGTGGCCCAAAGAACTAAGAACAGGAGATGTCCATAAATCGCTATGAATAATACCAAATGACATTAAAGTACGAGAAGTAGAGTCTACAAACGGTAATCTAACAATTTTTCCTAGAGGACAAGATTGACAAATCGGAATACTACACATACTCTTACAAGAAATAAAATTATTTTTATGTAATGAAGAAACAATAGACGACCCAGGGTAATCCAAACGTGCATGCAATAAGGAAGGAGTGAGAGTCGTAAAAGTAGATAGTAAGGCTTGACTCGAGAGGCCATATATGGGTGTGATAGGATAAAGATCTCCCCTACTATCACATCTCATGAGAGGAATCCCCGTCTTGAAATCCTTCACAAAAAACCCAAACGGATCAAAATTAACAGAAACCCAATTATCAGTGGTGAATTTGCGGACATACACCAAATTTTTAATTATGTTAGGGGCATAAAGAGTGTTTTTCAAAACAAGAGGTGGATGGGGGGAGACAGTTTTATGACCGTAACCACGAATTGGAATTGAATTGCCATTACCAACAATTATGCCACAATTGTTGCTCAAATTGGAATAAGAAGAGAGAGTACCTTGATCGAATGTCATGTGGGTAGTAGCCCCGGTGTCGATGTACCAATTGGAGTCTGATGGATTTAATCTAAGTGTGTGCATAGCGGCTTCAATATCGGTATGGGTGGGTCTCGCTGCATAGTGGGCCTGCGGGGGCTGAGGCCCAATCACACCTTCTTACTGCCCCAGCCCAGAAACCTGTCGGGGACTGAACTGTTTTGGCCGAGAAACTGGGTCGGTTGGGATATTGGGCACAATTTCCCGGTAACGATGAAGGCGGGTAATAAGAGGCAGTGGGCCACGAACTGCCAGCCCAGTTCCAGGGCCATGGACCCCAAGGCTGTGGCCAGTGGGTTTTCGGCCCATTGCCCCGAGGCCCACCCCCATTATTCGCACCTCAGTTTCCGCCAATATTTTCCGATTTTTACCATTTTGCCACCACCGTTGTTGCGATTTGTGCCTGAATTTTCGGAAAACGATGGAGTAGATATGGTCATCATGACGACTGGAGTTTCACTAGTAGCTACCTTTTTAGCCAAGTCGGCTTTTTCCAAGGTAAGCATGGATCGGGCTTAGTAGAACTGCGGGAGATGATCATTTTGATGAAGGAGAGTTCCAACACCACTATAAGCCTCGGATATGCCAGCGACCAGCTGGAGAACAAGATGATTATTCCTAACGGATGCACCAACGTTGCGGAGTTGGTCCGCTAACTCTTTCAGCCTTTTGCAATAGGCCGAGATGTTCGAAAAATCCACCATGTGAACATGAGAAAATTCCTGCTCAAGAGTAACAGCCCGAGAATTTTTGTTATCTTGGAATATGTCACGCAGCCTATTCCAAGCTTCCATTGTCATAGCATTGGGCTTAATGATCGTTTGTAGAAGGTCGGTAGAAATTGTGGAATAAATTCACTGGAGAACCGTAGCATCAAGTGTTGTCCACAATGTAGGACTCACCTCGGGTTCAGGCACCTCCTTTGCGCCAGTAGTCGAGGGAATTATGTGATGGAGGACTTGATAAGAGCGTGCGTGAATTTTGAACAATTTCGGCAAGTCGCATATTGGATGTTTTCCATCTCAAAAATAATAGAGATTTGGTTCCTGATGTTGGAAACTGTAAGGGCATGATGAAAATGTTCTTCGACGTAGACATGACAGAAGAACAATGGGAGAAGTAGAGATTAGAAAGAAAGATGTGGGAAAGAAGGAGAAAATTTGGTATAGGAAGAGGATTTTCGGCGAGCAAAACCTAAGAAGACGTCTCGGAATTCGAGCCAAATATGCGGAAGAGGTTAAGGTTTTTGTGAGACCTAGACTTCTGATACCATGAAAGAATATAATACATTGTTTATTTTCATTAATGAAAGAGTATATATAAAATTTACAATTTCCATAATAGGAAAACCCTATTCCTATTGTACTCTCAAAACCTTATTCTACTTGTACAATAATTACACAATTATGGTAAGTGTACAATTCTAATTTAATTACAACTAATCCTACCTAAACTAGTTCACTATAATCGTGATATACATGGCATGAATATACCGTGTATATCACGGTCATAACAGTCTGTTTTGTCGTGTCCTGCCCGTGATATACACGGTATATTCATGCCATGTATATCACGAGAATTTATCAATTACTTAATCAATGTGAGACTCTAATTCACCCTAACATGGATATATCATTGAGAAGTATAATTAGGAGACAAGTTTGAAATTTTTTCTGGTAATTATTTTTTATTTTATTTTTTTTGTGAAAGTTGACCACCGGAATGAAGTATTGTTTAAAAATTTGCATAATTCAGGAGTTCAAAAGGGGTCCCCAAAATCAAACAAACCTTATTCATGTAAAAAAGTTTTCGAGCAACTCAACCCCCGGTAAATGTTACTCCCTCCGTCCCATAATAAGTTTATCTTAGCCAAAAACACACATAATAAAAACCAATAATACAATGTGAAGTTTATCAAACTACTTCTATTTAATAAAAATAAATTATTTTTTTCGTTTTGATTAGAGTATGCACAAGTAGTAACCATTTACGTCTTGAATAGAGAACTTGTCAGTAAACGTTTCTTAAATAGAGAACTTGTCAGTATTTGTCTAAGGATATAATTGAAAAAAAAATAGTCGATTTATGTCTTGAATTCTTAAGATGATACTTATTTTGGGATAATTTTTTTTTTTTTACTAAGATGACATTTATTATGGAACGGACGAGTATTAATGAACAATAAAGGTAAGAAGAACAGAAGTATCAAACCCCCCTAATCCCCCGTTTCAAGGGTAGTACATACGTAGGCTAGGGGTGCAAAAAGAGGTGAAAACAAGTTATCAAAAAATGTTTAGGTTCAGTAGTCACTATCCCTTAAACAGAGCGACCTCTACGTAGTACTACTACGTCTTACACATATCTGATTTTTGGGAACATGTGTGTGTATTCGTGTGAATCGAGAATGAATGATAGTGTAATGATGGTTTAATAATTTGACATTCTTCCTCTTCTAACGTAACCCTGGATTCAGAATTTATTTTATCATATTAAATAGGTATTGTTTTACTCGTCTTTACGCTTCTTCTGACTCGCTTACATGAGTATGTAAAAATAGCATGGGGATTATACGTCAAGTTGGATTATCTACCAATTTTTCTGTCATCTAATGTCAATAGCGCAATTGGTCATCTGCATGGGCTGTCTTAAGTGAAAGAGTTCTTTCTTACTATTGCTTTTCGTTTTTGGAAGAAACTCAACCCATACAACAACAACAACATACCCAGTGAAATCTCACATCATAGGTCTGAAAAGGGTAGTGTACACAGACCTTATCTCCACCTTGTTAGGTAGAGCGGCTGCTTCCGGGAGATCCTCGGTTCAAGACAAAGCATAATGACAAGCAAGACACTCACAAGCAAGAAACTCAACCCATATATTTATTTATTTATTTATTCATTTATTCATTTTTCTATGAAAATTCAAATCGACCCTTTGTTCCACAACAATAACATAACCAACGTATGCCTGTCAACGTAAACCCAACTCTTTGTCTCAGTCACACATTAAAATATGAGATTAAATCTTGAAGGATTACTCATAACTTGTGTATCTCTTAATGGCTAATTCTTGACAGCAAGAGTGTAAGAATAATTATGGGATAATCTCATAATTATTTTCAATCACTACTAATTAAGATGTAATCTTGTAATTATCATTGTAAATCAATTTGTCATCAATTAGGTAGATTAGCATCTTATATTTTAGGTAAACCTAGATTAGTACTACATTGTAATATTGTATATATTTGCTATTATTGGAATGGAATATTCAAGGAATTAATTCTCCTACATGGTATCAAGAGTCAAAGATCTCTTGCCCTAATTCCTCTTCTCTTTACCGATTTTTTCTTCTCTTTTCTAATTCATTTTTGGCCACTTAGGGTTGTAGTTTACTACCTCCCATAAACCCTAAATCTAAACCAGTTCTAAAAATATCTAGCCGACCATTAAACTCCAACCCTCCCCCCCTCTCGGCTTACTCCTACTCTAAAACCCTAGAACATATAAAGGGTTATTCACTTCACATCCATCAAAACATCAATAATACCTCTTTTCTTCTCTAGTTTTGATTTCTTGTGGAATCTATGGCCGAAAAATAAACTTTTCATCCCGCTTTTGTCGTTAATAACATCAAAAACTTTATCTCCATAACACTTGAAATGGAGAAAGGGCAAAATACCGCTTGGGCGGAATTATTCAAGATTCATTGCCGCGCCTATGAGGTGATCGATCATATCATACCTTCCAAGTCATCCTTAGATGCCGGTTTGGTGAACAAAAAGCTATGATCACGATTGTATGCTATTGTCCTTCAATGGATTTATGACACTATATCCAACGACCTTTTACATACCATTTTGGAGCCGAATTCTACGGCTCAACAGGCGTGGGAACGTCTACAAAATATATTTCAGGATAACAAAATTTTTAGAGTTGTTTATCTTGAACACCAGTTTACAAATATTAAACTGGATGATTTTTTCAATATCTCCTCTTATTGTCAGGAATTGAAGATGCTTGTGAACCAATTATCCAACGTTGGTTCGCCCGTGACAAATCAACGATTGGTCCTTCAGTTGATTGCAGGATTGAATGAACAATATTATGGGGTTGTTACATTCATTTAACAAAGTAATCCATTGCCTCCTTTATATGAGGCTCGTTCGAGGTTAATTCTCGAGGAAACAAGGAAGGCAAAACAGACATCTTCTGGAGCATCCACCGTCGGCACTACTCTCGTCTCAACAACTCATTTTCTACGGATTCGGAGCCCCAAAATTCTGGTTTGGGGGGCAATAATAATCGTTAAAATAATGGCTAACGGGGTTCAAACCATAACAATAACAAAGGAAAAAATAATGGTGGAAAGGGACTAGGCCGTGGTCGTGGCCAACCCACCGGCGGCAGCGGGCAGTCTGGGTAGTGGTGTCCAGGCAGTAGCGACGGTAATAAGTGGGGGCAGTACACACCGTGGGCCTGGGCCCCACAGCGGGCTAGTCCGCCATGTCTGTACCCTACTTCTTCATGGGCCAGGACTCCACCTTCAACTCGCCAACCAGGAATTCTAGGGTCTCGTCCCCAACATGCGTTTGCGGTTCAGGCACCATCTTCGGTAGGATATGCGCCCACTGACATCGAACAAGCCATGAACCACATGAATCTAAATGTTCCAGACGAGTCATGGTACATGGATATAGGGGCTACGTCACATATGATGGCATCTCAAGGTAATCTTTCATCTTATTTCAATATGAGCAATAATAAAAATATTATTGTCTGCAGTGGTCAGGAAATTCCAATTCGTGGTATTGGTCAGGTAACACCACCCTCTCCACACCCTCCATTATACTTGAAAACGTCCTACATGCACCAAAATTAATTAAGAATTTGATATATGTTAGACGTTTTACAATTGACAATAATATTTCTGTGAATTTTGATCTGTTTGGCTTTTTTGTGAAGGATTTTCAGACGGGGATGCCACTCATGAGATGTAATAGCACGGGGAACATGTATCCCATCACCTATGTTTCCAACAACCGCATAACCAAACCATCCACCTTTGCTGCCATTTCTCCTATTGTCTGGCACAATCTGTTGGGTTACCCAGGAGCACCAGTTTTTAATTCTCTTAGGAAGAATAATTTGTTTGCTTGTAACCGAACTTTGGACACTTCTGTTTGCCAATCTTGCGTGATTGGTAAACATGTTAAGCTCCCTTTTGCGTCCTCTACTTCTCATATTTTTATGCCATTTGATATTTTGCATTATGATTTGTGGACATCACCTGTTTTGAGTTCTACAGGTCATAAGTATTATCTGTTAATTCTAGATGATTATTCAAATTTTTTGTGAACTTTTCCCTTAGGACATAAATCACAAGCCTATACCATTTTAAAACAATTTAGTGTTTTTATCAAAACTCAATTTGGCAAATCCAATAAATGTTTTCAGTGTGACAATGGGGAGAATTCATAAATACCCATTTAAAATTTTTTTGTCACCAAAATGGGATGTATTTGCATATTTCGTGTCCACATACATCGCCACAAAATGGGAAAGCTAAAAGAAAAATTCGAACAATTAATAATATGATTCGCACCATCCTTGTGCATTATTCCACACCACCAAATTTTTGGCACCATGAACTTCAAATGGCAACCTATCTTTTAAATATTTTTCCTAGTAAACTGCTCTCCAATGTGTCCCCTAAACAAATGTTGTATCATCGTCTTCCATCTTTTACACATTTGTGGGTGTTTGGGTGTTTGTGTTATCCTTTGTTTCCTTCTACTTCCATTCACAAGTTGCAGGCTAGGTCGACTCCTTGCGTGTTTTTGGGATATCCATTAAATCATAGGGGATATAAATGTTTTGATATGGCGACGGGGAAAGTTATTATCTCTCTTCACGTAGTTTTTTATGAGTCTAAATTCCCGTTTGCTAAGTCTCATGTGGCATCCTCACCTTCATATGATTGTTTGGACAACGGAATACGTCCCATTTTACACCACCATCTCAATAATCAACCACTAGTTGACTAGCCACAACCCAATAACCAAATTAACCCTTCCCCACCACTTCACGGGACTGGCCAGTAGTCTCGGCCCAATTGAATCCCCGTAACAACCAGGCCCATGTGGGGGAGCCCATTGCTCCCTCACCAACAAACCGAGCCAGCCCATTACCCCGATCCAATAACCACTCGGTAAATCACCGCCCCACACCTTTACATTTGGACTCCACTCCACCCCTGAGATTCCTACCACCCAACCGATGACAGTACAACCTCGGACTATTGAAACTCGTGTCGTGCACGGGATTTTTCGGCCCAAATGTCATTTTAACTTACTATCTTCAGTTCAACCATCACCCATACCAAATAATCCCAAAACAACCTTATTAGACCCGATTTGGAAAGTTGTCATATTAGACAAAATTAATGCTCTATTGAAAATAAGACGTGAGAATTAGTGCCCCGTCCATCTACTATGAACATTATTAGGTCTATGTGGGTTTTCTGTCACAAAAAGAATTCTGATGGCTCTTTTGCGAGATACAAAGCTCGTCTTATTGGTGATGGCAGGTCTCAGCAGATTGGAGTAGATTGTGGAGAAACTTTAAGTCCGGTGGTTAAGCCAACAACTATCCAGACGGTTCTTAGCCTGGCACTGTCCAAATCCTAGATCATTCATCAGTTAGATGTCAAAAATGCATTTTTGCATGGCCATCTACAGGACACAGTTTACATGCACCAGCCGCTGGGTTTCCGAGACTCTACACATCCAGATTATGTGTGCCTCCTGAAAAAGTCTCTATATGGTTTGAAATAAGCTCCACGGGTTTGGTATAATATAACAGGTTTGCAGGTTTTGTATTCACTCTTGGTTTCTTCCACAGCAGGTCTGATCAATCATTATTCATTTATAAAAAGGGCAGTGACATGGCGTATATCCTCTTATATGTAGATGACATCATTCTCACTGCATTATCTACCGTCTTTCGCCAGTCTATTATGTCCCTTCTCACAACAGAATTTGCAATGAATGATTTGGGTCCTTTAAATTATTTTTTGGGCATTAATGTCACTCAATATACAGGTGGTCTATTTCTAAGTCAGAAGAAATATGCCGAGGAGATACTTGAAAAAGCTGGTATGTCATTTTGCAAGCCATCGCATACTCCAGTGGATACAAAAGCCAAATTGAGTAATACTGCAGGAGCTTCATACAGTGATCATACACACTACCGCAGCCTCGCAGGGGCCTTGCAGTACCTCACTTTCACGAGACCTGATATCTCATATGTTGATCAGCAGATGTGTTTGCATATGCATGATCCGAAAGAGGAACATATGGGGGCTCTCAAACGGATTTTGCGATACATTCAGGGTACTATTCAGTTTGGATTACATTTGAATAAATCCTCCGTCTCGACTCTATCCTCTTATACTGATGCGGATTGGGGTAGCTGTCCGGACACACGACGTTTAACCTCGAATTATTGTGTATTTTTTAGGGATAATCTGATTTCATAGTCATCCAAACGCCAGCCAACTTTGTCTCGGTCAAGCGCTGAGACAGAATACCGAGGGGTGGCCAATGTGGTCGCTGAATCGTGTTGGCTCTGTAATCTTCTCTTAGAGCTCCAATGTTCGATTGAGAAGGCACAGTTGTTTATTATGACAATATGAGTGCGATATACTTATCCGGTAATCCAGTTCAGCATCAACGCACAAAGCATATCGAAATGGATATCTTATTCGTCCGAGAAAAGGTTTCCCGTGGACAAGTCCGGGTTCTCGATGTACCGTCCCGTTATCATATTGCAGACATCTTCACGAAAGGTCTTCCGCGCGTACTTTTTGATGATTTCAGGAACAATCTCAGCATTCGAGAACCTCCCGCTAAAACTGCGGGGTAGTGTAAGAATAATTATGGGACAATCCCATAATTATTTCTAATCACTACTAATTAAGATGTAATCTTGTAATTATCATTGTAAATCAATTTGTCATCAATTAGGTAGATTAGCATCTTATATTTTAGATAAATCTAAATTAGTATTGTATTGTATTATTATATATATTTGATATCATTAAAATGAAATACTTAAGAAATCATTTCTTCTACAAGGATGTCCAATGTTTTTCGAACGAGCTTATTTTGCCTGAACAATGCAAGTGACCTAAAAGGTAGAACAAAAAGCCTGTCATTCCGAAATTAATGCAAATGCACCTTTTCCATGGTCTCTTGGTTTGAAGTTTGAACTTTGAACTATGGAAACTATACTCTTCAATTCAATTGATGTAATAAATTTTCTTCAAATTTGCGACTTTAAATATATTATAAGAACTTTGAGGCTATATAAATATGCCATTCAAGATAAAATGAGAATTTAAAAATAATATCTCTTTTAAATGTAAAAAAGTATTTTTTTAACGACCTAATAAAAAATGATGTCTAATAAAATAAAATAGAGGCGACTAAGCACATTCGGACCTTCGTTTCAAGTTCAAGTCTTTAATCTACAACTCTAAAAATTAATTTAAATCAGTTTAATGGGAAGTCGGAGTTTTAATTTCAATCCATAGTTTTCTTTTAAAATTTTCACCTAAAAAGTTTTCTCCTAAAGCAAACTACAATTTTATCTTTACCATAGGTACTGTCAGTTTCTTTTCTTTTTTTCTTTTATCTTTTGGGTTGGGGGGCCTCTGATAGGAAGGTGGGAGGATATTGGAACTAGTAAAGAATTTTGAATGAAGTATGCTATAGACTATAGTAGCAAAGATAGTGACAAAGGAAAAGGTATTCAAATAATGAGCATATAAAGGGAATATGGTAACATCCTTTTCTTCTTTTCATCTTTTCATCTTGTCCTTTTCTTTTTGTTAACTTTCATTTCTTAAATCTACATCTTTTAGCTCCTTTGCCAGTAATTCTTCTTATCTTTCCTTACTTTTTTCTTTATTGTGATAGTGTAAAGCATGTGACATTACTTTGGAATAAATAGAGAAAACTTTACTCACATTTAATAGCTACATTAATTTAATAAGTACATGGCATGAGTTGTTGCATAAAATGGTTAAAGATTTTACCTTTTGCTCATTGTTTGAATTAACTCAATGAATATATAAACATAGGAAAAGTTCATGATATCGTATTTTGATACCGTCATTTAATTTGTGATTGTTTTTAAAAAATCCTTTTTCATTGTATCCTCTTCGAACAACTTCATACATACGTGTCTGAAGTTAGTCTTCACAGAGTCCAAAACTTCATATATAATGTCTTGAAGTTCATACACATAAGGCTAAAGTTAATGCATTTTTGTCTCACTTTAATCATTTTTACTTGAACTTCAATCATATATGGTTGAAGTTCAATCATTTTTATCAAAATTCAGGAAAAAAATTGTAATTGGTTGGACTTCAGACATTTTTACATGAAGTACAGCATTTTTGCATGACTTCAACAATTTATTGCTTGAACGTTAGCCTACGTGGCTAAACTTCAGTCATTTCTACCTTACTTCAGTCATTTCTGTTCAAAGTTCATGCACGTATGGCTGAAGTACTACAAGCAAAAAATGACTAAAGTTCAAAAAAAAATTCCTAAACTTCACTCATATGTAACTTCATATGTTGTATCTGAAATTTGATTTTGTCAAGTTTAACTTCAGGCACCATGTATGTGAGTGAGTATATGTACAAAAAATGAAATGGCAGTGTCAAAGCAGGTTGCCCCGTGAAACATTTACAATAGACACATGACTTCACATAAATTATTATTATTGAGTCATAGTTAATTAATGTACATTCTTACCGTAGACTTAACTATGATAAATTAGTATGAGTTATATCACATAAACTATTATCACATAACGATGTTAACTAAAAGAAATTGTTATCTCAAAACTATTACTACAAGAAGAAAGACATTTGTCAATAATATTTTTGTTGTCATATGTTGGATGTTGTTGTCAAAAGTACTTTTTGCAACAACAAAAGTTGTTGCATGCCGTTGCAATAACAAGTTATTTTTGTTGTCATTTACGTTTTTAACAACAATATATTAATTTTTTGTTGTCATTTACATTTATAGCAATAATATATTTATTGTTGCTAAAATTTTGTTGTCAATTTTATACTTTCTTATAGTGTATCATTGAAAATGGTAAATTCAAGGGCGGACGTAAGCTATTAGACATGAGTTCAACGTAATGCCATCGCTTTAGCTAAAATCTTATTTATATGTTAAGAAATTTATTGAACATGTATAAAACTTAAATTAAGAACCCAATTTTTATTAAGTTTTATACATATTCAATAAATTTATTATGAATCCAGTTATCACTAACATTTGAGGCCACTACTCTAGAATTGAAAATGATCCATAAAGGTCAAATTTTAAATTTGTCTATGGAGAAAATAGTTTAATTTAATGCAAATATTCCAAAAATAAATAGGCATTCCTCACAATACTTATATATACTTTCTTTTCTTTAACATAAGTGCATCATATAATTACCAAGGATAAAAAGGTCACTTCCTAGATACTAGTTACAAAAAGAGATGGAAAAAAAAAGGCTCTTTCTCCCTCCAATGACTAATAATACACAAAATCAATCACATTTCATATTCCTCTCTCTCTCTCTAGAAAGGAATAAAATAACATATTGTTTGATGCAAAGAATTCATAGATTTTCCCATTCTCCTTTTGCCTTCTTCCTGTTTTTTTTGTCTCCTTGTCTTTCTTTAGCTCTCTTTTTCTTTTTCTTTGCTTTTCTCTGTTTTTGTGGGTACCTGATTCTCTTGTCACTTTTTCTTTAAACCATCTCCCTTGGCCTTGTCAGAGATTATAATGATTTCAAAATGAGTAGAGACTACTACCAACTTATATTTGCTGCATGGAAATTTTCTTTTTTTTTACTCTGAAGGTCTTCCCAAAGTGAATTCAAGATTAGGATTCTTTGGACTTGTCTCTGTTATGCTTGATGAGCTCACTTCTCCTGATATTCTGTCATAGCTTAAGCATTTTGCATTTGCTTCCATGTCTTTATGTTGATTTTTCTCTATTTTCTGTTTTTTTTTTTGGGTAAATAAAATCAAAAGAGTGGATCAGTATATGGAAGAAGAACAGTAGTACACACAATGTAAATGTGTGAATAAATGAAGCAAAAAAACAAACTGACTAGGGGGGAATATAACAATTACACGACGGAATTGATATTTGTCTTTTACTCTAGAATTCATAGTCGGTAGATTGAGAATGAATCAAGTCTTGTTTAAGTATTACATAGACAAGCATAGCTTTTTCACGTATGTACTAACAGATCAAGCTGAAAGTAATGGAATCAGTTAAACTCTTAGTACAAAATATTAGTGCACATTGGAATTAATTACACCATAGTATCTTGATTATAGCTATTCTTTCTTAGTCAGCCATTATAGGGAAATAAAAATACATCTTTTTAGGAAAGATTTCTTGACCTTTAGTTTCCTATATCTATTTTTAAAAAAGTTTCCTATGTCTTGAGAAAATGAGATGTCTTATCTTTTGTAAAAGCTTGAAATACTTTCTATCTCATCTACTTTGTTACTCATCCATGATGAAAACTTAAGTCTATCCAAATTGCTATACGGATTTAATTTATATATACTCATTATAATCAGTAGCATCATTTAACATGTTATATAAGGTTGTTGGTCTCAATTTCGAAGTAACTAGTTTCACATTTTTACTTATGATGAATCGTCACTTATAATTATCTTTTTAAGTTATATGATAGTGTAAATTATACTACCAATTCATAGAAGTAAACTATACATAGACATATACCTCAAGGGGCAAGTTCCCAGGGTAGTCTCCATGTTTGCCATGCAACTGCCAACTTTCCCTACTAAAAAAACATAGAAATTGAAGAGAATATTTAATTTCCATCAGTGAAGCCATGCATGCAAAAGAAGAAAAAGTAGGCTGAGGAAAATGAAAGCCATCTTTTTACAGTCTTATTCAAAGCTTCCTATCTTTTCCTTTTCTTTCTTCACTTAATTATGATATACCCCTTTTGGCTAAAGATATACTAAAAGTTGCCACCACACTCCACACATGTGCAAGGCACATTAACTACTAGAACAAATCCAACCTTCAAGGAGGTTTCAAAAAATGGCTATAGACCTTTGCATTTGGAATTGGCAACAAAAATTAATTACTCCCCCCGTCTCAAATTATTTGTCACTTTCTAAATTTACACGGCTCTTAAGAAATATTAATTAGAAGGGGTATTTGACTTACTTTACTCCTATTATATTTATGTCTAAGTTATAATCTCTCTCCATTAAATATCTATTCTATATATGTGTCATCTAAAGGGGATCTTTTGAGTAACTGGTAAAGTTACTACTATGTGACCAGGAGGTCACGATTTCAAGCCGTGGAAACAGTCTCTTACAGAAATGCAAGGTAGGGCTGTGTACAATAGACCCTTGTGGTCCGATACTTCCCCGAACCCCGCGCATAGCGGGAGCTTAGTGCATCGGCTGCCCTTTTTTATATATATATGTGTGTCATCTTCATTAATGACAAAGGGTAAAATGGAGAAAAAATAATTAATATGCCTTAAATTTCTAAAACGATAAATAATTTCAGATATTATTTTTAGTAATCATGACAAATAATTTGAGACGGATGGAGTATTTTCTACGTATGGGGCCATCTTCTTAATTACTAGCTAGAATCTAACTTGGCACTAGGTGAAGTTAGCATTAGGTCCTATTTCAAATAGTTATCTGAGCCCACAAAATCCAAAAGAAAGAGATATGCTCATTAATTCCTAGACTGATTATGTCATTTGTGGTATATTATCCTATTATAAAATTTTCGAAAATCTTTGAATTTTTCCAATATAATTCGTTACCACACATATTTTCATCCATCGTTGCCGACAGATGGAACATAGCAATATTATAATTCCTTCCTCTTCTCTTTTTCTGATCTTTTATACATATGCCACTACTTTTTAAGATACTCGACTTAGACTTTGAAGGAGAATCACTTGTCATTCCTGGCTATGATATTAAATTTTAAAATTTTCATTTGTGTAGTCTTTTAACTTTCATCTTTGATTCCCTTGACCCTTTCTTGTATCTCATTTTACTTACTTTAAGTTCAGCTAGTAATAGTAATTGTTGAAGTGTGTGACCATCTCATCTAAAAGCTTAAGCTGTTGGAGAGAACACACTTTTAATATTTGATTATATTCTCAACACGCCCCCTCACGTGTTGACCTGTTTTTTTTTTATGGTCCAAGCACGTGAAAATATATTGAAGAATGGATCTTGGGCCTACTCAACCCCAAAAGATAGCTTGTAGGATGGAAATTGTCCAAGTCTATATAAAGAGTTCATATTCCTATTCCATTTTCGATGCAAGACTCTTAACCGTACTAAACAAATCTTATGGCTTAGTGGACACTACTTTTGTCTGATTTGTTACCTTTGGAGGAGTACATAGAGTTCTGACGTGATACGTGGGGTTCTCAATTATTTTCTTTCTTATGTTTTTCCTATCATCATTAGGATCAAAATCATAGAATTTTCTATAACGTGTCAAGTTGAAGGATACTTACATTGTTTTAGTATATCTAATCAGTAGCGAAGCCAGAAATTTCACTAAGAGTGTTTAAGTTATATGTATAAAAAAAAGTAGCTTTTGACCTACATATACAGTACTATAATTTTGATATATAGAACATGAACATAATTTTTTGATGAAGGTTATTCTCAAAAGTTAAAATTAAAAAGCAAATTAAGCATAATATCTTCATGAGTAAGATGTAAATATTTACCTTGAAGAGTTGCTCCAAAGACCATGATAATCTTTCTCTTGAAGATGCATACTATTTCTGCCTTGTTGGTCAGATAAATCAGTCTTTCTTGAATTTTCCATGTCAGGCATTAAATCCTCTGAATTTTCCCCAGAAGACCTATTATCGAATACCTCCGATTGGCCTAATTAACATGTTCAGAGAAAAAAAGAATTAGTTTTAACTTCAATCTGCTTCAAGAAAAGAAGTACATAGGTTATTTGCTTCTCTGGAATAACAAATTAATCATTTTATAAGGTGATGCATATATATAAACCTGAAGAAGCTGGAACTGCTGCTCTATCGGTAGTCTTAACCGTCCGATACATCTGCAAAGACATAACAAATCGACGCAATGTAGCATCAAAATGTAACCTTGAACATTATAAATAACTAAAGAATTTTAAATTACATACACTATCGGCGTAGAAATTTTACAGCCCTCATATTATTATATACAAACAATAGCAGATTTAGATTTTAGACTAGACGCATTCGACCAAAATTTGTATATATACTCAAGCTCTTCTGCACAAAAATACGTAGTAGTAGTAGTACCATATATTATACTACTGCGTACATGGAAAAAGGCAAAAAGCAAAATATAAGTGAGAATAAGACAATGGAATAGGCTTTCCTAGTACTGTAGACACGGTAGCTTGATTGATACAATTCTTAGTAAAGTACCCTACAAATAAATGATGACTACCTTTTTGCTTGTGCCCCATCTACTCACCATACATGTATGTTGATATGCATGTCCATGCACCACATTTTCATAGATAAACACAATGTACATCCACTACAAAACTTGCACTCTTTTTTTCATTTTCCTCAACAGTCTCATAGTTTGAAGTTCAGTGTATCGACTAACTCGGGCTCGTGTTAGATATGCTAACCAAGGAGAATAAAATATTTTTTACTAAAAATAAAAAATTCAAATTTAAACATGAAACATCGGAGAAATATATCCAAACTATTCCATCATAGTTTGGCATGATTATACACTTTTATACATAATACAAGCGTGGGCATATAATTACACACATACATATGAAATTGGCTCGTTGAAAATTTCACATTTTTCTTGGTAGTAAATCTGGTGTGTAAAAGTCCATAAAGTTGGGATATCATTGAAACATGATAACGTTTGTACTTCCTTATTTTAGATACAAAAATAACAATTTAATGGTTCAAATAGTAGGATTAGTAATGAGATTGTCTAAACTTGTCTGGTTAAGCTGCACACTCCCTCCCTCCCCCCCTCAATTCTTTGGTGTTTTGTCTGTCTCGTGATATTGTATTATTGATGAATCATTATGAAATAATACTCTCTCCTCTGTAATTGAGCCGAGACTTTTTTTTTTTATATTCAGCTTTTCGGCTTACGCCAGACTATTTCTGGCGATAGTAATCCTGATCCCTCAACTAATATCAGTAAATTATTGGATGTGTCAAACCCACGCTTAAATTTCTTTCTTTTATCTTCCGGCTATGCCCGGAGACTACTTTTTCTTTTTTTATTATACTCACTACTGTTCTACTACTAGCTAGAACTCGTACTGCTACTACCTACATGGATGGATGGTTCATTCTCCAAAGCAAAAAAAAAAAACTACATTATAGCCTTTGCAGAACCATCAGATCTAACTAGCTACCTAGCTTAGAAAGAAAAACAAAATACTAGAATTTTTTTGGTAGATTAAAACAGAGGGCATTGGAATTTGTAATGTCTGTAGATTTAGACAATTTCTTCTAATAATGTTGCCTTCTTGTACGAACTATAATGAAATTATAGACTTTTGCGATGAGTCCAAAAGCTTTTTCACCCACAGTTAACGCATACTAGTACTAGTATTGAAATTCTAAAACCAAGAAACCCATTTTATATTATGTTATGAGAAAAGAAAATTAGTTAGTGGTGTACAAAACTTACCTGTAAATGGGATTTAACATGCGCCAAAGTGAGATCTTTCACATCCATAAGCTCAAGAACTGACTTGGGTGTTGCTCCTAAATTCCCCAAAAAAGTAAAAATAATATCGAATGAGTTCATTATTAAAGAAAAAATCTCATACATATACAAACACGAGCATTAGTATTTTTTGCATATGTATTTTTGTGGATCGAGCTGAAAGCAATAAATTCAGTTGAACTCATTCACCTCTAAATCAAGGTATTTAAATATGCTATGGGTATTGAAAGTGACAGAATGGCCTTGCTGCTAAGATTCTGCCCTTTATCGGAAAAAATTAATAAAGGCATATATAGAATAAAAGAAGCCTACTTTCATGGCCACCCAAGAGCTCAACAGCATGAATAAATCTGGCATGAAGACTGCTAGTCCAGCGCATCCGTGGAGCTCTCATGGTCCGTTTAGCTGGGAACCTTGACAAAAATCTCGATCGCATTAGCCCAGCTTGATGATGATGATGTTGGGACTGAAAAGGGATACTTGATGAGGAATTAGACATCGTTTTGTTATTGTTATTAATACTACTAATACAAGAACGTATAGCCGGTAATGTAGCTGTATTAGTAGTAGTATTGTCAAAAGTTTGGTGAGCAAATATTGGGTAATTATTCGAAGTAGGAAGAGGACGAGGAGGAGTATTTTGATGGTACACTGGAATTCCTCTTATAGGTCTTAAGAAACTAAGTTCCGAGTTAATTAGCCCTTGATTTTGCTGCTGCTGATGATGATGGTTTGTTAAGTACTGATTATGGTGAATGAAATTGGTATGAGTGCTTTGAAGGGGATGGAAATGGGAAAAGTTAAGCTGAGGATAAGGTTTAGAATTAGATAAAGAAAGCTCAAAAATAGAAGGAGAAGAAGAAATAGTATTATTGTTGTTATCAGGTTTAGAGAGGGTGTTTCTAGATTCCAAAGCTCTTCTCCAGAACATTAAATCCATCTCATCTTGAGTACTATTATTATTTGTACTCGTCGACTTCCAAGTTGTTGATGCTTTGCTGTTTGGAGGACTGATTTGTAAAGATAAGTCTGGTTGTGCTGGGAATAGCTCCATATATGTCTTTCAAGTTCTTCTCTTTGTTCGCCCTAGCTTTTTATGTTGTTGTTTCTTGTGTTTGTAAGTAGGTTAAGGAAAAAGTGACTATATCAAGAAGCTAAAATGTTCAGGTTAAAAAGAGAATGAAAGAGGGAGAGAGGAGAAAATTGGGATTTTCTTGAGATGGGGTTTGTTGTGTTGATCAAAAGAAGAGTAATAGTTGTAAGGATTTGAGATTGAATTTTAGAGAGAGAGAGAGAGAGAGAGAGGAGGAGAAATGACAAGGGATGAAGATGAAGTGAATGGTTGTTTCTTTTGTGTGAAGCATATGTTAGAAAATGACACTTTGAGAGGCTAATGTGGGGTAAGGGTAGGGGTTAGGAGTGGGCGTGGGGACGAGATTTTTCCTTTTGTGGACGTGGGGGTAAGATGAGAAAAGTGAGGAGAAGATGAAGAATAACGAAAGTTAATAACCACTAAAGAATGAAATTTTTCTAAGGTGATTTTGGGTTCGAGCTTTCGATATCAAAAAAGAATTTGGGAGGGAATGCTTCCGCCAAAAATAGACCCTACGACATGAATATTGATATAATCAGATTTCATTATGAATACCAGATATGAGAAACCCTAAAAAAAAAAAGTGAATAAATTTTGAGGAAAAAAAAGTTTTGGGGCTTTGCTTTCTTTTTACTTTTCTTTTAATCCTAGGTCCCTAGAGTTCTTTTTGAAAAGAAAAGGAAATTTAGTGTAAGCTTTAACCGTTTAACGTGTGCATTGTCGCTTAACAACGCCTACTTACTTTTCTAACCAAAGCTACTCACTTTTTTTTTTTTTTTTGACGAAGGAACCCGCAGCCGCTACTCTCTCGAGTGCGCACAGGGTAAACCCCGGACTGACGCAATAGCCTGCAAACCACGTCAGCCGATTAACCACACTTGGCAAGTCATGTGTGACAGGCTCAACCAAGAAAGTTTATGCAGGGGATCGAACTCGTGACCTTGCGGTCCCGCGCTCTACTGCTACACCAACTTGGCTACCCTTGCGGGTACCAAAGCTACTCACTTGAACTACAAATCAAGGGTTTATATTATGTGCATAAATTTAATTATAGATGACTAGTATCGTGTAATTTATTGCACCATATTATTAATTACCAATATTATAAAGTAATCAATTCATTCTTTATCATAAATGTTTACCTATAAATACTTCATAAGTGATATGATTGCTAAGCTTTTTTATATACCATCAATGCGCATAATGTAAATCAAAAAAACAATTAGTGAGTGTTGATAGTGCCCCTAAACCCTTAAATGGTACTCCTTGTGTCACCGTTGAGATTTTAAGAGTCAAATTTCTTTATTTGATTGTGAATTCAGATATACAATTTTTATATTTTTTTAAATTAAAATTTCTATATTTAAAAATTACGTAAAAAATATTGTAAACATAATATAATAATTAAAATATTAAAAAGTCATAAAAATTAAAGTAATAAGAATTTATTTGACTCTCGAAATTCAAGTATGTCACATAAATTGAGATGAAGGATTATTCTTTACTCACATGTTGCTTACATTAAAATACTATTTTATCATAATTAAATTAAGGTGATAACGTGCACTGGTTAATTATAATTTAGTGATAAGTACCGTATATGTGAAGATATGTATCACATATTCATTAGGTTGATAAAAAAAATATCATGTGAGTAAATTTTTACCTAATTAACTATCCCTCACAAACCCTTTCTAGAATTATCTTACATTTACATGAAATGATTAGACTACACAAATTTCTACGTGCTAATGGCTGTAATTCACCTAATTATGATAACTCATTACTCACTCAATCTCATTGGAGTAATTAAAATAAAACTCAGAAATTATTTGCCGCTCCCTTTTACTTACGATAAAATCCCTTTCCTAGATGTTCAGTGTACTCTGGGAAGACCTTAGCCAATCGGTCCTTCAAAAGTCAATGAAAAAGTTAAACTTGAATTTTTCTTAGGCCCTTCAATTTTGTGGACCATTTTACTTTGCTCCGTGTCATTTTTTGAACTTAGGACATAGGAAATTAACCTTTATTCCATTATTTAGTTGATTTAACTTAGTCATTCTATCACGATTTTCTCAAATTCTAATAAATTATTTTTTCTTAAACAAAGTTCGTTATAATGTGCACGTACGCATTCTCTATCTATATATTTTCTGAAGAAGTCCACTACTGTGTATTTTGGGTCAACCCAAAATTTATAAATTGATTTAGATTTAGACCAGTCTCTTTGTTTAATGAATTACAACTTATATCAAACCCGTTTTATAGTAATTGGATCAATAAACAATTTGACAAATGCTACCATTTATGCTGGAACGTGATAGAGAAAAGAAAAATAATACTCCAAATATGTTCCCAAATAAAACATAAAACAAGATTGGTTTCACTTCACATTGACTCTAATAATAAAAATGTGGGCAAAATACATCAAATGGCCCCTTAAATATACCGAAAAATCGAGTTTACTTTCAAACTAATCAGGCGACCTATTAATTCATAATTATCTAAAAAATAAATTTAATATCACCATGATACACATATAATCACTTGCACAAGGAGAGATGTTACACACTCGTCGCCACATCAACAACACGTCAGTGCCACATTGGAAATTTTCTAGATTTTAATTTTATATTATTTTCCTTCTTTTATTCCTTTAATTTTTCTTTTATTAATTATATTTATACTAATTAATCTCCAATTAATCATTAAAACCTCCATTAATTATATTTTCTTAATCACTAAACCATCTCACCATTAAACCATCATTGCCGCCAGAATCATGCCACAACCACCAGAATCATGCCACAACCACTGCCATCATAGACTCAATACACACAGCTAAATCCACCACCGGAATCACATCACTACCACAATCAAAACCGCCAAATTACCACCAGCAAATTGACAACCCACTACCAAACACACAATTTACCACCACCAAAAATCACAATTACACATAAATCTCACCATCTATCACCAAATCCTCCACCAAAAATCAAAACACCACCAGTACAACCATAATTGCTCAACCAATTTCTTCTTCATTAGTCCTTACCATTGAATCGTCCTGAGACCTACTATTGAATCGTCCAACCGGGTCAAAGAATGAAAAAGACGAAGGGTTTGAGGGTTGGGGTGGTGTGAAGGTGGAGGAGAAGAGGTGGGACGGCGGCGTGGTGGCTAAATGAATGAAAAAAGAAGAAGGGTTTGGGGCTGGCGTGAGGCTGCTGAAATGAAGAAGAAGAGGGGGGGCGCGGGGGAGGGAGAAGAAGAAGGGTATAAAAATTACTTTAATACTTCACTCGTCTATTTTTTACTTTTAAACTTTTTTTGTCATATCAACTTCTAGGAGTGGCATTAAATTCATCACTCTTTAGATAATTATAGGTAATAAATCGCTTGATTAATTTGAATGGTAACTCGACTTTTCAAATTTATAAGGCATTTGATGTATTTTGCCTAAAAATGTGAGAATGGTAGATTTTGTATACTAGTATGTATTAGCATTTGCTTTTGTCCCACATTGGAAAAATATATTTGTATCTCATGTAATAGACCCTATATAAAGGGCTTTACTTGCTTTTCTTTTACTTGCACTTTTAGCTCTCAAGAATAATATTATTTTATTATCTTGTTATTGCTTTGTAAGAATTCATGTTATGAATAAAAGACTTTCATGAATTCTATCATGGTATCAGAGCCAAGAGCACAAGTTAATATTTTTAGCTCGATCGCGGATTCAACTTCGCGGTGAGTTAGTTGGGGGTTCGTATGCAGCACGCCCCTGGTATCAGTTAAAAAAAATTTTGGCTTGTTTTGGAAGCTCGTGCTCGTTTTGGCTGCTCGTGCTCGTTCTGATCTTGGCTTCCACATCTGGGTTTCGTCTTTTTGGCTTCCGCATCTGATTGGTGAGATCTGCCCTTTTTTTTATTTTATTTTGTTGCTTGGGATTGCTGCTTGTTATTTGGGATTGCTGCTTGTTATTTGGGATTTTCTGTTTAAAATTCATAATGGCTGGAGGTGATGATTCTTTGCAAATCATGGTGACCAATTTGAAGTTCCTCGCCTTCCAACAGTTTCAACAAAATTCTCAGTCTTATGCTCTTTCTGTTCCTTCCGCTCATCACCATCTATTGGTTCGTATCATTTCGCCTTGGATCTTGGACTCTGAGTCGGAAATCATATGTCTCTGATTCTTCCGCCTTTGTATCTATGTCTTGACTCCTTCCACTACATTGTGGTGATGATGGCACACCTATGCCATTGACAGGCATTGCCACCATTCATACATCCACTATATCATTACTTGATGTTTATTGCATTCCAAAATTACATATAAATCTTGCTTCTGCTGGTCAAATATGTGACTCTGGATGTTTTATTGGACTCTTCCCTAATTCTTGTTATGTGCAGGATCTAAAATCCAAGAGAGTGATTGGGACAGGCGTAGAAAGGGGAGAGGTCTATATGTTTTGGATGATGCATCTTCCTACTCACGCAAAGAACTATGCTGTTAATCATCTTCTTTTCATTTAACACATTCCTCTTGAAGTTTTATTTGTGGCACTCTAGACTTGGTCATGTATCGGGTTCTACGCTGCGTTTTATGTGTAATCTTGGTGTTCTTGGTGATTTACAATCCGATGATATTTCGATTGTAGTGGATGTAAACTTGGAAAATTTTACGCTTTGCCTTTTAATCTTAGTACTTCTACTTCTTACGCACCATTTGATCTAGTTCATTCAGATGTTTGGGGCCTGCACCTATCCCTACTAAGGGTGGCTCCAGATATTATGTTTCCTTTATTGATGATTATACTCGTCATTGTTGGGTTTATTTGTTGAAAAACGCTCGATTTTGTTCATACTTATGTTGAGTTTCAAGCCTATGTGAAAACTCAACATTACGCCATTATTAAATATTTTGGTGATTTAGGAGGTGAATATACTAGTGGGGATCTTTCTGGTATTTTCAAAGGCGATGGTACAATACATCAGTCTTCTTGTCTTGATACACCACAACAAAATGGGGTAGTAGAGAAAACATAGGCATATTGTTGAGACGACTAGATCCATGCTTTTGTCCGCTAGTGTACCTAGTGAATTTTGGGGAGAAGGCGTCCTTACATCTGTTTATCTTATTAATAGGATCCCTACCTCTCATAATGGTATTTCTCAGTATGCTAGACTATTTGGTCACACCCCACTATATTCCCATTTGAGAGTTTTTGGTTCTACATGTTTTGTTCTACGCCCACATGCAGAGCGTACTAAGTTATCTTCTCGTGTCGCCATTTGTGTTTTTCTTGGATATGGGGTTGGGCGAGAAAGGTTATCGTTGTCATGATCCGGTTTACGGAAAATTATATGTGTCTCGTAATGTTTCCTTTATTGAGCATGTTCCTTTCTTTTCCATCCCACCTACCTCATGGTATGACAAAATCGACCTTATTGATATTGATCCCTTTGATCTTTGATTGTCCATCTGATTCTACATCTATATCATCTGTTCCTTCTCAATCTTCTGGCAGGTCCCATGATATTGATACTCAGCCCCCTCCTACGCCTATTTCAGAACCTCTTGTGGTTGCAGATCCAGATCCACCTCGCTATCCTAAACGCACTCTGCGATCTACTCAGGTATCCGATTTTGATTATTCTTGCTATGCTCCATCATTCGCTTCCTTTCTAGTTTCTATTAATTCTCTCTGTGAGCCTACATCCTACTCTGAGGCAGCTCGTGATCCTCTTTGGCAAGAGGCTATGAATGAGGAACTGGTTGCTTTGAACAAAACTGGTACTTGGGATTTGGTTTCTCTACCGACTGGTAAGAAAACTATTGGTTCTCGATGGGTGTACAAGATTAAGACAAAGTCTGATGGTTCTATTGAGCGATATAAATCTCATTTGGTTGCAAAGGGTTTTGCTCAAGAATATGGTATGGATTATGAAGAGACTTTTGCACCCGTTGCAAAGATGACATCTGTCCGGGTTCTTATTGCAGTGGCCTCTGTTCGTCATTGGCATATTTCACAAATGGATGTTAAAAATGCTTTTTTAAATGGGGATCTTCAAGAAGAAATCTACATGGTCCCTCCACCTGGTGTTTCACATAGTCCAGGACAAGTGTGCAGGCTTAAGAAAGCTCTGTATGGTCTCAAACAAGCTCCAAGAGCTTGGTTCGACAAGTTCTCCAATCGTAGTATCATCTCTTGGGTTTATTTCACTTTCATGATTCGGCGTTATTTGTTAAATCATCCCTGCAGGTTGTATTTTGCTTTTGTTGTATGTTGATGACATGATCATTACTGGTGATGATATTGATGGTATTGCCACCCTAAAATCTACTTTATCTCGCCGTTTTGAGATGAAAGATTTAGGTCATCTACGTTACTTTTTAGGCATTGAGGTAGCTTATTACGAGAAGGGATATCTTCTCTCTCAATCTAAGTACACCGCAGATATTCTTGAGCGGGCCGTCTCACGGATACTCGTATAGTTGACTCTCCTCTTGAGGTTAATGTTCGATATACACCTATCGACGGGATCCTCTTCTGATCCCACTTTATATCGTTCGGTTGTAGGAGTCCGGTGTACCTCACCATTACTCGCCTCGACATTGCATATGCTTTGTTCACATTGTCGATCGGTTTGTTTGCTCTCCTACATCCGTACATTGGGCTGCAGTTATGCGTATTCTTCGCTATCTTCGAGGAACGATTTATCACAGTCTCTTGTTTCCATCGACCTCATCCTTGGAGCTTCGTGCATTTTACGATGCAGATTGGGTCAGTGACCTAACCGATCGGAAATCAACTACTGGTTATTGTGTATTTTTAGGAGATTCACTTATCTCATGGAAAAGTAAGAAACAAGATGTGGTTTCTCGCTCTTCAACTGAGGCAGAGTATCGTGCTATGGCTTCTACTACGTGTGAGATTGTATGGTTACGTCGGTTATTGGTTGATATGGGTGTCTGTCTTTCTTCACCAACACCGATGTATTGTGATAATAAGAGTTCTATTCAGATTGTGCACAACACAGTCTTTCATGAACGTACCAAGCATATTGAGATTGATTGTCATATTATTCGATATGATCTTCAAGAAATAAGACTCTATCCTTGCCATTTGTCTCATCTTCGATGCAACTTGCAGATTTCTTCACAAAGGCGCATACCTTAAAGCGTCACCGGTTCTTTCTTGGCAAACTCTCGATGCTTCTGTCTACACCATCGCGAGTTTGAGAGGAGATATTAGCATTTGCTTTTGTCCCACATTGGAAAAACATATTTGTATCCCATGTAATAGACCCTATATAAAGGGTTTTACTTGCTTTTCTTTTACTTGCACTTTTAGCTCTCAAGAATAATATTATTTTATTATCTTGTTATTGCTTTGTAAGAATTCATGTTATGAATAAAAGACTTTCATGAATTTTATCAGTATGAACTCCTCTATCAAATTGGAATAACTCCAAAATTAATTTGACCTACCAAAACTGTATTACTCTTAGAGATTGAAACATGCATTACTTTATTATACTACGTAATAATATATATATATATATATATATATATATATATATATATATATATATATATATATATATATATGTATATATATATATAAAAGAATTCACGTTTTGCCTGCTGCCTTTTCTCCTCGTAAATGCAACGGAATTATTGTAATATTAGATAATCAAATTTGTTCGAAAAAGTAAATAAAAAATGAACAATATCTCTGCTTCCTATTTCCACATCTTTACAAATATATGCAGAATATCAAAACTAGACGGATTTTTACTTCTTAGCGGACATAATCTATCTATCTATATCTATATTTCTATATTATATTAAAAGCACGATGAATCTTAAAAATATTGATTGAACTTTTTATTCTTCGTTAAAAAATTTTGCAATAGACAAAGTTATCATTTATTATTTTTCTCATTATATATATGTATAATTGTACATAAACACTGATAATATATAGTTTTTGAAAAGGGAAAAAATAATCCACCGTATTTTTGGTATATTTGTTGGGAAAATAAAAACCCACCCTTATGTGTGGTCTTTTTTTCCATGGAAAATATTTTATTCTTTTTTTCTTTCCAAAAGTTTAGTACGGGAATAGGACTTTAGATCTAATTTGAAGTCTTTTAATAATGAAGTTTACCATACAATGGAAACCAAATTTATACTCAGATTTGCACGAGTAAGCAAATATTTTAAATATTCTATAATAATTAAAGAAATTTACTTTGAAGAAGTCCTATTCCAAGTAAATTTGGAGAATTGAAGATGCAGCCGGCTATATAAGTGTGTTGGATATGTAAAGCAGTACGAAAAGTAAATAAATATTACAAGTGTTCGAAATGATAAACAAACAAGTCAATGTTCAGAACTGCCGCAAGCTTGTTGAGTCTTGAATCTTGATAATCTGAAATCAAGAAACACTAAATCTGGATTGTTACAACTGTAGGCTGAGTCGAGAGATTGCTTTCTGTCTTTAAGACAAGATTGCCCCGTATATATGTTTTTACGTTAACGGGCAATAGTCTCCCAAGATGAAACTGCAACTAATCAACACTACAAAGCAAATAGGTTGATTCTGACGAAGAAAACAAACACGAAACGACTTGCTGAAGAATAGAAAAGGAAGAGTTTTATGTTTTGTCCCAACGTTTCTGCTCACGTTTTGGACTGAATTTCAGTTGTTCTCTTTCTGTTTGTCTTTGTGTATACGTTGTATATTTTCGTTTGTTGTAGTCTTCACAATTGTGGCAAAAGACACCAATATATAGCATAAGGGAGGGACTCCTCAACTGCCAAGTAATGGCCATTAGTGAGGGGAGTAATCAGTCAAGTAATGGCTGTTGTTTATGGCCATTTAGTGAGAGAGTTAATCAGCCATCATGGCTGATTTAATGTGCAACGTTCCAAAAATCAACCCAAAACGGTAGGCAGAAACTTTCTGCCTTCCGTCGTTCCCAATTTTAACTTTTCAGAAACTCCAGGGACCAAACTATAAATATTAAACAATTTGGGGGTCTATCAGAAGAAGCCCAAAGCCCACGACCCGAGCCCGGACGGGACGGGCGGGCGGCAGCGGCGCGCGTGTAGGCTTAGCCTTGAACCCAAGCACATCTAAGTCCTCCCTCCTTCAAACACATGGGTTACCCTTGGGGTCCCAAGCCCTTAGCCAATTTTGAGACTTATAAAGAGAATAATTCTTCCTTTTCCCACCGATGTGGTAGATTTGTCTCACACCATATTTTCATGCCTCAAACACCTTACTTCGTAGACCAGTATCTCTTTCATTTCTTAACGAAATTTGACGATCTTTGGCCCTACGGTCATCTACTCACTTAGTAGATTATGCACCTGTGAAGAAACAAAGCCTCCAACATGCGGAACCCTAGTGTTTAAGTCATTAAATACGGGTGGATGCACCTCCCCACCAAAGACAAATTTCCATCAAAGTGTTCCGGACATAGTTTGTTTCGGTTTGATTTAGGTTTAATTTTTTATTTTTACTTTATTCATTGCAGGACTTTCAATTCATGAACCGCAGAAAACCTTCGTTAAATTTCTTGTTTATGCTTTCCTTACTTTTATTAGCAATCTAAAGGGTCAGGTATGCCTTTAAACATTCAAAGTTCTGAGAATTTTTTGCTTATGATGTGGTTTCTAATTTATAGTATATGGTGTACAATTTGTTTTGTCTAGCCCTTCTATCGAGTAGATTTATTCTTTTTTTATATATAAGATTATAATTTCTTATACAGTAATTGTTAGTAATTTTATAAAAACAAAATTATAATTTAATAATTTTTCTAATATTATTAGAAATAAATACTTAAGTATTTTTCTAATAATTAGGATATTTTCGAGGTAATTCTTCTTCATCTTTGAGTTGTAATAGTCTTTACCCAAGATTCCAACATCACAATTTTATTTTTGTCTAAATTGCGAAGCAAATAGACTTCTAAATGCGGTATTTTAATCAAAGTACATTGGAGCTTTATATTGAAATTGAACATGATGTTTCTTAATTTTGAAATTGAACATGATGTTTCTTAATTTTGTTTAGTTGACGAAGTAGACAAAAGAAGTTGATTCCATCATGCCTCTCAACCTATGACTTTTCGATGCAAAGAACAAATTATAGTTGTTGTATGTTTATGAATTGTTATTTTTTCCAAATCATTCTGTAGATTTGTGTGTGAAAAAGTCAGAGGTACTTTTGTCTAATGCACTTTGTGCCTGAATGAACAACAATATTGGTATCTTTTTAGATTCTAAATTGTATTTGTAAGATTTCCAGTTATAGATTATTTTTTTTGTTGTATTCACACGCAATTAATAGAGAAATTGTTTTACGTGAATATAAACAGTTTTGTTATATTCACACGTAAAATATATATCTTTTGTTTTTGCAGATCGACATAATTCATCGATTCTGTCTTTTCAAAAATATTAGGTATTCAAGTTGGCGGTAACAATTAATCTTTTCGTGGCCATTGATGATTTATTAAAAGCTACAACTATTCTCCCATATCATGACTCGTGAGTATGAAATTGAATATCTTAATGTGTTGATAATATTAGTAGGAAAAATGAATTACATTCTACAAGAAAGTAATCGTCTCTCATAGCTTATTTTTCCATATTAAAAAATTTATATTTACGCACTTTGGACCCATTCTTTTTTTTTAAAATCAAGTACATAGGGGAAGGGAAGGAGAAACGAGGAGGGGATTACAACGTGGGATTCGAATCCTTACCAACAAGATGAAAGTTCATGTAGCCAACCAACTGAGCTACTAGATCCCTACCACTTTGGACACATTCACTTTACTCAAATACTATAATTTTGTATTGGAAACTTGTAAATGCAAAGCACCCAGTCTCAATTAGTAATTCATTCTGAAATAAAGTTTGTTGAGCACCCACGATTTAAAGAACAAATTAAAGTGAAGGAAAAAAAATTGAAACTGAGATGAAATTGGTAACTGTTTTCTTGATAAGGTGGAGATAATAATCAAAGATTAACAGAGGATCGCGCTAAAAATATATAATTTCCACGGCTAAATTTTTCAACAAAACTAATTGAATCGGTGTATTTTGTAGCATGTCGATAAAGCCAACAGAGGTCACTCTAACCAAAATAATCAATATGAAAATAAAAAATTGTATGCGAAGACAGTAAAATTCGCCAAATATTTTAGCTGCCTTAATAAATATTTTAGTATAGAGTTTTGAATAAAGACTAAGAATCATAAAAGAAGATTATTTCTACTAAAATTGGTTATTTTAAGTTTATAAACATATAATGCGGAATTCTACTAAATAAATATGATAGAGATGAAAAGTTAATTAATAATATTCACCGCTAATCTTATTTAGCAATGAATTAGTAATAAATTATCAAAAAGAAAATTCTTAGCTATGTACAAATTAGTGTGGAGTAACAACCAAGTTTGTAGCTAAGTGCAATTTTATATGTAGTATTTGTTATCAAATGAGCTACGAGCTGATCATGCACAAAGTTGGTACACTGAAACTAGTAATAATATATCGATAGGCAAGTTATGTGGTGCCTTATTGATGGTCCATTTTATTTACTAAATATATACAATCGGTCCTATTAATTTCCCTTTATGAATTGACAAGACTTTGGAATTTCGAATCAATCATTTTCTCCCAATAAGTCCATATATAACTTTCTATCACCCTAAGAGAGAGAAGAAAATAAGAATAACTCGATTTTCTAAAGAGAAATGTATTAATTAAAATTCTGTATACAATCGGTCCTATTAATTTCCCTTTATGAATTGACAAGACTTTGGAATTTCGAATCAATCATTTTCTCCCAATAAGTCCATATATAACTTTATCACCCTAAGAGAGAGAAGAAAATAAGAATAACTCGATTTTCTAAAGAGAAATGTATTAATTAAAATTCTGTATAGACCATTGTTGACAAGTTCTTGCTTCAAGAAATATTTCATTCTTCAATAACAATAATATACCCAGTGCAATCCCACAAGTGAGGTATGAAGAGGGTAGAGTATACGCAGACCTTACCCCTGGCCTGAAAGGTATGGAGGTTGTTTCCGATAGACCCTCAGCTCAAAGGAAAGCAAACCAAAGCAATCAGGAAAATAAATAACAGAAGTAAAGAAGTAATGGCAAAATATGATATAAAGCATGACAAAGCAATCTGAAGAAAAGGCAATACTGTAACTACCACAAAATCATACGATAATCGAATTACATGAAACGCATATAATAACATAAATCTAAAGACACTATAAGAATAGAACTTTGACTACAAGTAGGAAAGGAGAAGCGTGACAACGCTCAGCTACCTATACTAGCTTTCTACCCTAATTCGTGTCCTCCATAACCTCCTATTTAAGCTCATGCCCTCGGTGAGCTGAAACTGCGCCATGTCATGTTGAATCACCTCTCTCAAATACTTCTTCGGTCTACCTCTACCTCTCCAAAAAACATCCAAAGTCAACCTCTCACACCTCTGTACTAGGTCATCCGTGCATCTCCTCTTAACATGCCCGAACCATCTCAGTCTCGCTTCCTTCATCTTGTCCTCCACCAAGCCCACCCCCACCTTGTTCCAGATCTCTTCATTTTTAATTCTATCTCTCCTCATATGCCCACACATCCATCGCAACATCCTCATTTTCGCCACTTTTATCTTCTGAACGTGAGAGTTCTTGACTGGCCAACACTCCGCCCCATACAATATAGTTGGTCTAACTACCGCTTTGTAGAACTTACCTTTAAGTTTAGGTGGCATCTTCTTATCACACATGACTCTGGATGCTAACCTCCACTTCATCCACCCTGCACCAATACGATGCATGACATCTTCGTCAATCTCCCCATTACCCTGGATAATAAACCCAAGATACTTGAAACTCCCTCTCTTCTGGATGACATGGGTATCAAACTTCACTTCCACTCCTGCGCTACATCACTAAACATGCACTCCAAGTATTCCGTCAACCTGAACCCTTTCGATTCCAGAGTTTGTCTCCAAGCCTCCAGCTTAGCGTTAACTCCACTGTGAGTCTCGTCAATCAGAACCATGTCATCCGCAAATAATATACACCATGGCACCTCATCTTGAATTTGCCTTGTCAACATATCCATCACCAGCACAAATAAAAATGGGCTAAGGGTTGAGCCCTGGTGCAACTCCATCCCAACTGGGAAATGCTCCGAGTCTCCTCCCGGCGTCATTACCCTAGTCTTGGCTCCATCATACATGCTCTTGATCGCCCTAGTGTATGTCATAGATACTCCTCTAGCCTCCAAGCATCTCCATAAAATCTCATTCGAGACTTTATTATATGTATTTTCTTGAAAAGAATCATGTATGTATTCTTGAAAATTCAACTAACATAGGCTTTGGAAAAAATGGAAGATAACATGGTCCAACCAATTTACTCTTTGTTTAGCCTTTTTGCGTAATTATATATTCTAATATTTTCACAAGTTAGTCCTAGTATGTATAAGGTCTAATATACATGATTATTACCGTTTGTGGAATACTTTTCGTTGTGAGATTAAAAATCACAAGAAAAATACTAATGCATGTGTGAACATGCACGTCACAGATGTATATATATGCAATTGTTTGGTTATATGGAAATGGAAATGGAAATGAAAGGCTTTAAAAGTCCTTTAACCTCGATAAATGTTACCTTTAATTTGGTCCATAACATTTTCTTTTTGCATCAAATTTTGCGTCCAAACAACAACAAATAATGATGAATATAAATCTATAACCCAGCCATATAGTGTTGTGAATCCTCTTTGTGGATAGACTTGGGTCCCCCATCTCACCCACCCCCACCCCCACCCCCACCAAGGAAAAAACACTATCAAGGCGGAACGAGGTGGTGTCTAGGAGTTCACTCGAACCTCCTTCGGCAAAAACCAAGAAAAAAAACCACCCTCATGGAGGAACGAGGTGGTGGCTAGGGGTTCACTCAAATCTCCTTCGGCGAAAAATTATCATATATATATATAAGGTTAAAATTATATTTTATGTGTATATATAGTAAATATTGAACTCCTTAATTTCTTCGTTTATTTACTTCTTTATATTTATGAACCTCTTAGTGAAAATTTTGGCTTCGCCGCGGCTTCCCATCAATAGTGAAACCCTCGAAACCCATCTTCAAAAGGCCTTGCTGTTTGGACTTTTTACTGCCCAAAATTGAACTCAACCAAGTTTCTAAAAGTTCTAAGAAAGAATACAAAAGTAAAAGAAAAATTTTCTAAAAGTTCTATGAAAGAATACAAAAGTAAAAGAAAAAATTACAAAGAGATTATTTTCATCATATTAATCAAATCATAATTTGGGTATATCAGCAAGTAAAAAAGAAAAAATATGAAAAATCGCCCCTTTGTATGTAATGTTATTCTTACGTATTTACGTCCACATACATATGATTATCAATTTATCACATCAATCAGATGAGAATTTTCTGTCCCCAAATGTATCACATTAAATAAATTTTTTTAAATGTGAATCTTTTCAGTTTTAAGATGAAATTAATTTATAGAAACAAATTTAATAAAGAGTAATTTTTCAACTGTGCCAGTTCTTAATAAAGAGTGATTTTTCAAATGTGAATCTTTTCAGTTCTAAATTTTCTTTTCTCAACTGTGCCAATTAATAATGAGTGATTTTTCGCAAATGATTTCAAATTCAAAATCATTTTTCCTTTTCAGGAAGAAAAAGGGCAAAAATGGAAGAGCAGTTAAATAGAAACGCAGATGCTTATTAGCAAAGTAAGCTGGTGTATCTGTCAATAGGTTTAGATTTAGAGTCGGAAATTATTTTATTAGCTTGACACAAATACAATAAGATATAGCAAACATACACCTTATATGCAGCTAATGACATGTTTTTTTTAATATAATTCTAAGGAAGGAATCATATTGTCTGTTGCTTATTATGTACAAGGGTAGATTAGGCTCTATAAATAATCAGATTTATAATTAAATGCACGACGATTTTGCCTGGGAATTTTCATAGCAAACAGACATCAAAACCTACCCCAGAAGATACATTCTACTCTGTAGATTAATAATTTAAGAAAAACAACAAAGAAATCAAAAGGTTTAAACAAAATGTAAACTAATAAGAAGTCAAGATTTTTTGAACCCCACAAGATATATTTTTTTTCTGGAGAAACGTTGAATTTATTTACCACTTGGATTTCCTAGGCTTCCCGACAGCATCGGAAGCAACGTGCATATTTTATATTAAGAAAATATTTCGAAATATCAACCTAAATTCAATTTTTTTACTTGAATATTTTCTTAATTTACACAGCATTTGCATCAAATTAAATAATTTAATAATAGCAGTAATAAATTAAATGTAAGAATACATGTCACTTAACTATATGTATAAATTTCATATGCTAGAAGCTTTTGGGTAAAGCCACTAAAACTCAGGTTTTAGGCCTTTCATTTTTTAGAGCCTCACTTTTATAAATATAGGTTATATTTTCTTTTGAAAATTATTAAGTACTTTGAGTACTTTTTGTCATTATAAAAATATAGTTAATTAATTGACCGTAAGAAGGCCCTAAATAAGTAAGTAAAGTATAGTATAAATACTCAATCTATTTTTAGTATATTGACAAAAAAAGAAAACTCATGATTCTCTACAATACTCAATCTATTTGTGACCTTTCTCTCTAAAAATTTAGTATATGTTTACACTTTTAGTTTCAATCTACTAGTATGAATTTGCTACCTTTTTTTTTCGGACACCAAATATTTTTAATTCAAGTTATCAACTTCTTGAATCAGGTTCTATTATTTCAACTTTTGGTATTGTTTTCCGTCTCAAACTTGCTTGTTTTGATATTTGACTATGAAATATATATTGTTTTGTTAACTATTTTTTTAGAATATAAAATATGTCAACTAGAAATTATGTGTCCGGTTGTTCAAAAATCAAAAAGATAAAGAGAGATTGAATTTTTGATACAATCTCCAAAATGAGCTCTCGAGGAAGTTAGTGAGATATCTAACATAGATCCTCAAAAGGTAGACTTCAAATGAAAAATGTATATATGATTATTTTTTTCTCGTTTTCGTGACAAAAAATTTAAGGCCTCGTTAAAATTTCGCTTTAGCCCCATCTGTGTTAAACAAAAAAAGAAATCTGATTCTAAATTTTAAAGCAAAATAGAAAAAAAAAAGATGTGGATAAATGGAAGGATGAGAGAACCGCCCCTGAAAACAAATATTATATTTATTTGTTTGATGCAAACTTCTAATATGAGTAATTATTTTTTTGCCTAAAAATAATCGTTTGTGAGGCAAACAGAGTTGGTCTCAATTGAGTATTTAATTAACATCATGGATTATATAGTAGATCACTCTATTAGTAAGGTAATCATGTTTGACTTGTCACACCCCTTAAGAAGTATTCCCTCCGGATAAAAAAGAGTCACATTTGTACACACCTTAAGAAAATACTAATTTCTAGGCAAAAATAGGTAATTTAACTAAAATACCACTAATTAAATAGGTATTGAAATTTGGTCACCTAACACTTAATAAGGATAAATCTGAAAAAGTAAAGTTAATTCTTTCTTGATTTAGTAAATGGACACTATTTTTGAATAAAAAATAAAGGTTAAGTAGACGCTCTTTTTGATACTGAGGGAGTACAACTACAACAACAGACCCAGTGAAATCCCACAATGTGGGGTCTAGGGAGGGTAGAGTGTACGCAGACCTTACCTCTACCTTGGTAGGTAGAGTGGGTATTTCCGAGTGACCCTCGGCTCAAGACAAAGCACAAGTACAATCAAAGTAAGACAAACAAAGCGAATAAACCATGAATGTGCATTTTGAAAAAGAAGCAATAACTAATGCAAGTAAATAGGGCAAACAAAGTACACTAGAGAACCCATAGCAGCATAAATCAAATGACAAGGGACTATAAAGCAGTTTTGCGCCTACTAGTATGATAGGCTAAGCGGACCTACAATAATAACGCTACAAGTACCAGTTTGTAAGCGTAGGTAGGACTACGCTGGACTACCTACTACCTTTCTACCCTAATCCCCTGTCTTTCATAACCCTCTATCTAAGGTCATGTCCTCAATGAGTTGCACCTGTGCCATATCCCGTCTAATCACTTCTAACCAATACTTCTTCGGCCTACCTCGACCCCTCCTGAACCTGTCCATAGCCAACCTCTCACACCTCCGCACTGGACATTTGTGTCTCTCCTCTGCACGTGCATGAACCATCTCAACCTCGATTCTCGCATCTTATCCTCCACTGAGGCCACACCCACTCTTTCTCGGATATCATCATTTCTAATTTTATCCCTCCTGGTATGTCCACACATCTATCTTAGCATCCTCATCTCCGCAACTTTCATCTTTTGGGTATGCGAAGTCTTGACGGGCCAACACTCCACCCCATACAACATAGTCAATCTAACTACCACCTTATATAACTTTTCTTAAAGTTTTGGTGGTACTTTTTTATCGCACAAGACTCTAGATGCGAGCCTCCATTTCATCCACCCTGCTCCAATACGATGTGTGACATCGTCGTCAGTCTCTCTATTCCCTTGGATAATGGATTTGAGGTACTTGAAGCTTCCTTTCTTTGGAATGACCTAAGTACCAAGCCTTACCTCCACACATGTCTCAAGGTCGCTCCCGTTACGAAACTTGCACTCCAAGTATTCTGTCTTGGTCCTACTCAGCATGAACCCTTTAGACTCAAGAGTATGTCTCCAAACCTCCAGCTTAGCGTTCACTCCGCTACGAGTATCTTCAATCAGGACTATATCATCTGCGAATAACATACACCATGGCACATCCCTTTGAATTTGTCGCGTCAGTTCATCATCACCAAGGCAAATAAGAAAGGGCTAAGAGTTGATCCCTGGTGCAACCCATCATCACTGGGAAGTGCTCCGAGTCTCCTTCTACTATCCGTACCCTAGTGTTGGCTCCATCATACATATCCTTGATCTCCCTAGTGTACGCCACAAGTACACCTCTAACCTCCAAATATCTCCATAGAACCTCCCTAGAGACTTTGTCGTATGCCTTTTCGAGGTCGATGAAAATCATATGTAAGTCTCTGTTCCTCTCCCTATACTGCTCCACCAACCTCCTAATAATATAAATGGCTTTTGTAGTCGAATGCCCCGGCATAAATCCAAACTGCTTCTAGAAAATAGACACGCCTCATCTCCACGACCCTTTCCCAAATTTGCATAGTGTGACTTAGCAGCTTGATACCTCTATAGTTGTTACAACTCTGAATATCACATTTGTTCTTGTACAAAGGGATCATTGTACTCCCCCTCCATTCTTCGGGAATTCTCGTCGTCTTAAAAATGACCTTAAACAACTCAGTCAGCCACTCCAAACATGCCCTGCCTACGCTCTTCCAAAATTCAACTGGATCTTATCATGCCCGGTCGCTCGTCCCCTGCGCATCCTGCGAACAACACCCTTAACCTCATCAGCCTTAATACTTCCACAATATCTAAAATCTTGGTACCTACCAGATTGCTCTAAATCTCCCACCACAATGTCTTTATCTTTTTTTTCGTTCAAGAGTTTATGGAAGTAGACTGCCACCTCTACCAAATATGTGCGTCCTCCACCAGTACTTTGCCGTCATCGTCCTTGATGCACCTCATGTGATCTAAGTCACGGGCCCTCCTCTCCCTCGCCTTGGCTAGTCTGTATAACTTTTTATCCCCACCTTTTCCCTCTAATTCCACATACATGCGTTTAAAAACTGTCATTTTCGCCTCCGTAACCGCTAGTTTTGCCTCCTTCCTCGCCATCTTATACAATTCCCTATTCGTCCACTTCTCCACCTCAACCTTGCTTTCTACCAACTTCTCATAAGTCTCTTTCTTCGCTTTTAGCTTCTCTTGAACTTTACCATTCTACCACCATTCCCCTCGATGGCTACCACGACTACCCCGTGGGACCCCTAACACTTCTCTAGCTACCTTTAGAATGCAACTGGTCATCCTGTCCCACATACCGGTCACATCCCCACTACTTCCCCAAGCCCCCTAAGCCATTAACCTCTCCCCCCATCTCCTTAGCACTAACCATGGTCAAATTCCCCCATTTGATTCTTAACTTGTCATCCACAACCCTCCTCTTCTTCTCCATCTTAATCTCCAAATCCATAACCAAAAGCTTATGTCGGGTTGTAAGATACTCTATCGGAATAACCTTGCAGTATGTACAAAGACCATTGTCAACCTTCCTAAGGAGCAAGAAGTCTATCTGAGTCTTAGCCACCGCACTACGGAAAGTCACCAAGTGTTTCTCCTTCTTCAGGAACCTCGAATTGGCTATCACCATCCCAAAAGCTCTAGCGAACTCCAAAAGTGAGACGCCTCCCTCGTTCCTGTCCCCGAGGCCAAAGCCTCCATGCACGTCATCGTAACCCTCCAGGAGTGACCCAATATGTCCATTGAAATCCCCTCCTACAAATAACTTCTCAGTGGGTGGTATACCTCTCACCATTTCATCCAAATCCTCCCAAAAGCGCATCTTCTCCTCCTCGTATAAGCCCGTCTGCGGCGCATACACACCAATAATGTTTATAGTGGACCCTTCAACTACCAACTTAATCGCCATCATCCTGTCATTGACCTTCCTAACCTCTACCACTTGATCTCTTAGCTCGCTGTCTACCAAAATGCCTACCCCATTCCTATACTTCGACCTACCCGAGAACCATAACTTATACCTGTCCACATCCTTAGCATTAGGTCCTACCCATTTGGTCTTCTGGACACAGGCTATATTAATCCTCCTCTTCTTAAGAATCGTAATTAGCTCTATGGACTTTCTCTTTAAAGTAGGGCAGGCCAGTGGCGAGGGACGGCCAAACCAGGCAGAGCAGTCCAGGCCAGGTCCGCCAAACCCCTCAAAAAAAAAAAAAAAAAGTGCAGGCGGGACTCGAACTCGGGGCGGGCGATGTCTCGTCCCCGCGAGACCCGAGCCCGCCCGACCCCGCCCGACCCTGACCCCAACCCCAACCCCGGCCACTTTGCAAAATGACTGTTGCACCAACGACCATAATCTAAAATGGCCGGTGGCCAACGGCCATTTTAGCCCCCCCCAACCCCCTACCCCTTAATATTTATTTTTAACCCATAAGTTATTATATTTACACTTTAACCCAATTTTTCAACTATAAATAACTCATTTTCTCTTCATCTTTCTCACAAATCTTCCTACAATCTCTCTAATTTCTCAATATATCTCTCTACAAATCTACATTGTTTGCTAAATATTCAATTTTATTTATTCATTTGGGAATTGGTAGTGAAGTTGGCAACTAGCTTGAGGATCTTCCATCGAGCAAAGTTTCAATTTTCAACCTCTCGATTACACGTCGACGTTACGTTTGGTTTACATCTGTCGTTCCTTCATTAAATTATTATTGTCTGTTTATTTAGTTTATATCACTTAATTTTATTGTCTTTAATTATTTATTTATTTATTTATTATCATAATTAAAATGGAAGGATTAAAAGGTATGTTTAAGGGTAAGGGTAAGGGTGCTTCTTCTAGTAGGGCAACCAGGCAAGGATACTTCTTCTAGTCATCTTATTCCTACACAGGATGATTTTGTTGATACTCAACATTTTCCTACAATACCATTAGATTTAGACCAGGAGCTATTTTACGGAACTCAAGAAGACTTTAATTTAGGCGATGATCTAGATGATATACTCACTAATGTTGATGACAACACACCCACTAGTGCACCTTCAACTGAAATACCTCATATTCCCCTAGTATGAGGCGAGGTCCAAAGAAAGCGACCATTAAAATCGGATGCATGGACATTTTTGATAGGGACGTAGAGAATCAAGTAGCCATATGTAAAATTTGTAAAAATGTTTTAAAATTTAAACTGGAAAAGGTCACGGTGGGACGGGAGTTTAATTAGACACGTAGTAAGTGCTCATCCACTAGGTATGCCCAATACCAGGCTTCAAAACCGGTGCGCAAACGCCCGCTCCATCGGGACAAGGTTCACATACCGATATTGTCGGACCAAATCTGAGGTCAAATTAACCCTATGACGGGGGAATTGTAGGCTCTAAATACAATAAACATAGAGATAGGGAAGCAATATCAAAATTAGTTCTTTGTGGAGGGTTTGCCTTTTTCATTTCCTTCATCTCGGTTTTATTCATTACATTAGAGATATATATAATCCTGCTTTTAACGATTTTCCTAGATCAACTGTTAAGAGAGATGTATTTAAATTCGCGCATGAATATCAACAATATTTACGTTTTTCATTATATCATTTTAATGGCAAAGTATCTATCACGTCTGATATAGGTCGTAGGACTAACGGCCATGATTATTTAACTGGAACTTGTCATTGGATAGATTATAAATGGTCTATGCAAAAACGTATTTTAGCGTATAGATATATAGATGATAGGCACACTGGTACTTTTATTGCAGAAAATATTTATCAAGTGTGCGATTATTACGGAATTACCGATAAAATTATGACTATTACATTAGATAACGCTTCTAATAACAATTACGCAATTACAATTTTAAAAAATAGTTTAACTCCGTCTTTTCCAAACCATTTTCATATAAAATGTGCGTGCCATATATATAACTTAATTGTAAAGGATGGTCTATCACTTTTTGAAGACATTCTTAGTAAAATACAATTTGCTATAAACTTTATTTTTAAAAGTAATAAAGTACAACGTAGAAAAGAATATAAAAATTTTGTCATGATTGTGGACTACCTTTTAGAAAAATTCCACAAGAAGTATCCACTAGGTGGAATTCTTTATACGAGCAACTACTTGTTGCTTATGACTATAAATTACCTATAACTTTATTTTTTAACTCTCATAATAAAAAGCCAGCTGATATGATTTTAGATAGTGATTGGGAAAAAATTTCCGAACTTATTGTATTTTTAGAGAAATTTTTTCAAGCAACAAAAGAATTTTCCGGTATATATTATCCTACTATTTCAACTATGTTATTTTATATAACTCTAATATTTTTATTACTTAGTGAATATATGGAAAAACCAGCTTATAAGGCAGCTATTAAAAAAATGTTTCTCAAAATAAAAAAATATTTTATTCCTATTCCCTCTATTTATATTATTGGTTCTGTATTAAATCCTACTATTAAAATAGACGGTACTAAATCACTAATTGAAACTATTTACGATTGTATAGAAGTACTACCACCTCCAAGTCCCAAAAATCTAAATCACCCACCACCTATTGAACAAACTAAAGAAGAAGTATTGTCTAGTGTAGAACACCAATGCAAAAATATATATAGATTTTATCAACAAGAAAATGCTAGTAACTTACCAGCTTCCATACCATCTTCTTCATCTTCAATACAACCTCACAAAAGACATGCTGTTTCTGCGGCTAGTATTGAAAGCCTCAGAAATAGAATGTGCGGTCGTACCTCTACTACTAACCAAATTAGCGAGTTGGATATTTTTGTTTTGCAGGGTTCTGCATCAGTATCAAGAAGTTATCAATGAAGATGGACATGAAGACTTCTTTGAAATCTTTGGAGGGAATGAGAAGACCTTTCCGACACTTTCATTGATGACTCGAGATGTTTTGAACATTCAAGCATCGTCAAGCTGCGTCTGAAGCGCTTTTTCTGCAGTGATATCAAATAGGAGACCACAGACACTCATTAGCGGAGCTGACTTGGAAATTGCGGTATTATTCGAGAGATTGGATCTGGCGGAGCGGAGAAGGTGCGGTCAACCGGAGATCAACGAAGAAGATGATGAAAACTACAACGAAATCTTAACAGAAGGTAGTGGAAGCGACGTGGATCAATTTGACCAACAAATACCAATTCCAACCGAAGAACCACATGAAATCATCAAGCAATTAGAACAGATTTTTTTGAGAATGTAATTTTTTTAATTGTAATTTTATTATGTAATTTGTAACTTTTGGACAACACCACAAAGTTGCAATTTAGATTTTAGACAATTGTATTTGTATTACAAAAAAATCATATGTCTATTAAATAATATAAGAGGCACAAAAACAGCCTTGGGATGTTTTTATTACACTATCTTATTTTGTTTATTGAGTTTTTTTATACATATGTTATTTAAAAAAAAATAAAAAATGAAAACCCGCCGTATCCCGCCTCGAGCCCGACAGACCCGAGCCCGCCCAGGCCCTGGTTGACAGGATCGGGATCGGGACGGACTTGCTCCAGCCCCGCCAGAGACCCGCCAGAGCCCGACCCCGACCCCGACCCTTCTCCCGTCTCCGCCCGACCGACCCGCCCGGACGAGGCGACCCGGCATCGCCACCCTTACTTTAAAGTCCCAGTGTTTCAAGACCCTATTCTCAGCCTAGCATCTCCCTTACCCCTCTTACCCTCCTAACCCTCGCCCCCGTCCCCGACTGAGAACATGACCCTAGTCTATCATCATTCACCAAAGTCACTTAAGAAAAACAAAATACTAGTCAAAGGTTAACGATAACACACACGGGAACCAATACTAAAGCACAAGTTAGCAAAAATCTAGAGATAGGTCAGGCTACTACAGACCAGAATGATAAAACAAAGGGCAACAAGAATAAAGGCAAAAATGTAACGTCAAGATTCAATAAAACGCAATACGCAAAAATTTAACTACAAGGATAAGAACAAATATTGAGTACGACAACTAGAGGTACCAACTCCAGGCTGATAGAACATGTTCACATGCCCGAAAATCACTGTTCACACGCCGGAAAATAATTTTCACTGCCTAAAATCACTGTTTCCTGCAGGAATCATTGTTCGCTGCCGAACGTCATGGAAGATCATGTGGTACCTGCAAAAAAAAAATCGTCGAAGACTGACGGAAAAGAAAAGGCTTAAATGCGAGCAGTGAGTGATATATGTGGGGGTTTAAGAAAGGGAGAGCTTCGGCTTTGAGTAGTCGGCAAACGACGGCTGGTTGGCCGGAGGTAGTGGCGATGCGGAGGAGGGACCTGGCGATTTTCAGAACTATGAGTAACTCCAAGCAAAATCAGTAGAAGCAGAGGCAGAGTAATCGCCGGCAAAATCAGTAGAAGCAGAGGCGAAATGAATGTTATTGAAAATGAAAATGTGTTTCTTGATACAGAGGAAGTAATAAATAAAATGATAATTTTATTATATCACTCCTAGTTATTATATCTTGGTTTTCTAAACTGAACGAGTAAAATTTGACATCTATTTTTAATATAGTGAACAAGTAAAAGTGAACGGTGGGAGAAATTAAAATTAATGGGGATGAATGTCAACTATTCCTCGGTAACCAGAAGTGTATTTCAAATATTCCTAATATGCAGGATTTGGAAAAGAAATCACAGCTTAGAAGCATCCAGGTTTGTCAGTAATCAAATTGTTTTTTCATTTCAGTGTTCCTTCTTTCATGCTAATTCTCAGCTTCCCTAGGCTTTTTTAATTTTTTTTAGATTAAGGTAGAGACACAAGAAGGAATCTTACATTAATGCCGTTATTTGTTTAATCTAGAAGCAGTTATATAAGTATCATATTCTAAGCATGGTTATTTTAATGTTAGATCTGTATAGTCTTTACGAAATAAGAGAACGTAATATAGTCTTCGCGACAAATCAAGTGTATAATAAAGAAATCAGGTACGTTTTATTACTCTTTTATACTATAACTGCAGCTTAGTTTTACATTTTTAATGTATTTTATGAGTTTCAAGAATGATTGATCTAACAGTACCATATATGGTGCAAATGTTGAGTATCTTGAACATTTTTACCAATATGTATACCTCGAATTAAGGTAATGATGAAATCTTAGATATAATTAGAAAATGGATTTTTGGTCAGTGTTGACTTTTCTAAGGGAAAGGAGGGTTTTTTATCGAGTGATTATGAAACACAGAACGTGACTACACTTGAGTTGGAAATATTTTGCAAAAGTAGAGCCGTTTTTAAAATGGCTTAGCTCGTGAGGTCAGCCTAATCCAACCAGCTAATCGGCTCGAGTTGAGTTTTAAAAAATATACTAACCTGTTTAAAATTGGAATGGTTTAGCTCAGCTTCAGTCTAGCATATTAGCCTCATGCGCTGCGCTAGCATGTTAAAAGCCCTGTCAATTAAAGGTTTCGGTAAAATTTGTAAACATTTACTTTTGAATTACTGTAACTGAAAAATATGAAGTTTTAAATTTTAAAAATCTGAAAAACTATCACTGACTATTATTCAATTACAGGTTGAAAAGCGGTTAACCGTGTCGTTATTGCATAAAGGTTTGAATTGGGGTCGTAAAAAAACTGGTTGGTCTAATCAATTTTTAAAAGCTATTTACAGTTTAGTTAATTAGTTTTGGCAAACTTAATTAGATTAAACTTGTTGTCGTTGCTGCGTTTCTTCTTTTTCAAAGTTTTGGGTCTGAATATGGGTTCTATCAAAGTCTAACTTTATACTCTAAAGATCTGAAGTTCGAAAAATCAAAGTTCAAATTCTGAATTTGAATTGAGGTCAGAAGAGGCTTGGGCAGAGCAGAACTTCAGACCCTTAGGTCTGCATTTGAAAATTTGAGAGTCACAATTTCAATTTCAGAATCTTGAGGCCACAAAAGGTGTACAATATCATACGGGGAAAATTAATATACCGACACCTAAATATGTCGCTATCTTTGCATGACATGATTTGGCATTGATAAATGAACAAATGGGTCGACATGTTCATTCAGTAATATAACTTTGAGCCACAAAAATGCCAGTGAAGTAAAACATAAACCTAATTCCAAGAACTCACATTTGACTTTAGTAAGTACTCATATTTCATGCCAAAATGATGAGTTGTCAAAGAACATATAATGTAATAGATGGTATATATGTAGTCTTAAATGCTCTAGTGATGAATAGTTACAAATGCACCAATTATTTGATATGGAATGTTCATCTTGTACAAAATACAATCATTAATACAAAAGGTACTATAGTTTAAATTTCTTTGGCATTGCCCGGCTTTGAATAACGTGATAAGTTCAACTTATTTGGGAAATGTCCGGTTCTTACTGTGGTGCATAATCAAATTCTTTCCATAAATATATGAAAACGCCATTGAAAATATGAAAAAGAAGGTCACGCTTACTTCCTGTTCTTGCATCTGCCTTCCCTTCTAAGTTCTAGTGTGTCTTTACCACATGTCCCGCTCAAGCTCAACTATCGAGGTATTATTAGTTTTGGCATGACCAGCTATGTAGGCCACTTTAATTAAGATTTTTGGCCCCTATCATTGTAATCAGAGGTGGAGCTAAAGTTTAAATTTTTTGAGTTCTAAATTCTACGATAGGTACATCAGATGTTAGTAACTGTGTTTCAAAATTTAATTTTTGAACATATCTTAATGAATTTCTTAATATAAATATAGCTTTGGATTAAAGCTATTGAGTTCGATCGAATTCATAGCTTACCTTCCAGCTCCGGCGCCCCTAATTATACCTTGGGTTTAATTTGAATAGTGTAAAAAGTTAAATTCTGAATTCGTCCTAATATAATTCCTTGCCTTTTCCTCTATCTATACGGGAAAAGGCAATAAGTTTCACAGTAAACTTCCCTTTGAGCTCAACCGCCGAATATTCACGGATAATTATACATAATATCCCTTATAGCACACGAATAATATGCTGATCCTTTTCTTTCCGTTTTATATTTAATTCTCGAATTTGCCATCAGTATAATTGATTAATTATATTCTTTCTCTTAGGAAACTATATTTTTTTGAAACAACTACAATACCCAAAACAAAACAACATACTGTGGAATTTAATCTTTTTAGTAGCAGCATTATTATTTCATAAAAAAGTGTATTAAATTCTTCAACTACTCATAGTCAAGCACTTATAGATACCACAAGCTTTGGATTGGAAAAAGAGATGTTACGATTTGACACCTGAATTAAACAGGATGCTATGATAATATTTATTTTACAAAACAAAATTATCGTAACATAATCACAGCTTAGCAAGGCATCTTAAGAGCGACATATTTTCTTCTGGTGAATATTTGACTAAATCTTGAATTATTAATGTATAATTTGCTTTATAATCTTCTGAATGCAGTCAGATCTCTCTATAACATCTATTCCTTATGATAACATTCGATATAGCAATCAAGTTATCTTTGGAATCGATTTTCATGTTATGTTATATTATATGTCCGCCATAACAACGTTTCGTTAGAACCATCAAAAAATATTTCCAGACAAATGACATTGCTATAAAAAGGTTTGACTATTATATAGTACATCATATTCGATTTTCATGTTATGTTATATTATAAGTGAATTGTGATCAAGAATTTAATTGTGTGTATAATTAATTAATTGTGGGATTAATTAATTATACTTGGAGACAACATTTAGCGGAATATTACGTGTAACCTTATAAGCGTACCATCAGAATGAATAAGCCTTATGAATATACGGTGGCAGCTTCCCAGCGTCTTCAAGACACTTACCCTTTGCCACTAAATATTTTCATCTCCTCAATCTTCTTCATCTCTTCAAACTATCTTCATCAAGCATCTGTAGGAATCTTTCCATGGATAAAGATTTGTTGCACTCCAAGTAGAAGAAGTAAAACCTCAATCGGTAGTCGCTGGAATTCTCGACCAAATTGGAGATTTTCTGTAAGTTTTTATATAACCAAAAAGGGAGAAATTTGTGGTGTTCTAGACCTTAATTCCAGTGAAATTGAAGCCTTGAACAAGCCTAAGAACTCAGAAACCCAAGCCGTGACCCAGAGCTTCCTCGGAAATCGATTTTTGGGTGCAGTTTACGCTTGTCGGGAAATTTGGGCGAAACGTTGTACGGCGATGCTCGTCGCTACTCTGAAAAGAGGTAATCCTTCTTGTTCTTAAACTTATACGAATCATAGAACATGATTCTTACTAATTCTAGGGTGATTAACGAAATACTAAGTTGGCTGGGTATTGTTGGGGCTGTTGATATGAAATTGGAAGTTGCATGTGAAATTGCTGAATTTTTTGGGTATTGTAGCAGTAAGAAAAAAAGGTTAGGAGGGCTGATTGTGTGGTTATATGCATAGGGTTCGACATAGAAGAAGTATAGATTCTACGCGTACAAAGTATTCGCTAGAATGTCTCAATGAAGCGATTTCTAGTATATTGATCCAATTATGATGTAAATCATTCATATGGTGTAGATAATCACTTATAAAGCTTACAAGGATCCGCGGAACTTAGATAATTTCGACAACAAGGTATGCAAGACTCTTTCTTTCTTTTGGCATAATTCTATATGCGAAACATAACCATCGTGTTGCTACATAAATTACTCTACTCTTAGTACTTAGGAATGATCAAGTCATTGACTCCTATGTTGAAAGAAGGTCCAAGTATGTTTCTAAGGCCTTAATAAGGCACACCGGAAAATATGTTGATGTTCCCAGTGTTAACCAAAGGTGTAAAGGATATTATGTCACTCCGAATGCTTTATTATTATTCATGCATTTCATTTGCATTGCATTCATATGTTACCCTGGACCACTTGTGCTATGTACATTACTATATGGTAAATATTATATATATATATATGTATGGAAATTGGGGAAAGGGAAAAAGGCGTTATATATGCACACCACCTGCAGCTGGTACAGACTATCACAAAAGAGCCCGAAGAGGCTAATATGATGTGATGCCCTTGTGTGGCGATATAACCTGATGCCCACAGAGGCGGTTATGGGAGGATTCCTATGTGGACATTAGTATACCGCATTTGCATTGTGCATACATTCATTAATCATTATATGGTATGATACCCACAGAGGTTGTTATGATAAGGAAGATGCCCGATGAGGCTGATATATATGGAAACTGCATTGTGCATAACATTTAGGCATATGTATTAGGGCCCTCATTTACTGATGTTCAGTTGTTTCTGATTCAGACTATGATATATCTCTGCTATGTTATTTCTTATGCCTGACATACTCAGTAGATCAGTCGTACTGACGTCCCTTTTGTTGGGGGACGCTGCGTTTTATACCCGCATGTTCATATTGGGAGAGTGACAGTTTGCCCTAGTAGGTTGTTTGTTCAGCTGGTATTTGGAGCACTCTATTCGTTTCGGAGTTGCGGTCTGGTCGTGGTATGTTTCACTCTTTAGAGGCTTGTAGACAGGTGTTCTGTGGTTAGTTGTCATGTATGGCCTTGTCGGTCTTGGTATATAAATGTGTAAGTTGGGCTTTTGGGTTGGAACTTTATATAATCTATCACGGCTCAGTCCGTGTTTAAATATGATTAAGGGTGGAGTGTAGATGTGGTGCCCGGCGGGTAGGGTCTGGGTGCTCGTCGCTGCCCTTCGATTTGGATCGTGACATTTGGTTTAAAATCCAATTATCTGTCAATTTACACATTTCTATTAGTTTTTTTGTTATCAGTGCATGTCACTGAGTGTTAATTAATTCCAAAAATCTTGCTTCATTACTCAAATCAAAGAAATAATGTCTATTCTCTCTCATAGTTCGTTAGTCAAACCAATGATTCTCTTGTTATGCTTGTGTCAAAAAATAAAAAGGATAAGACTCATTTTACTTCTAAAGTAAGATATAATTAATTAAAAAAAAACTGAAGTGTAAATAAGAAAAAAAAATTGCTTTTTATAGTGCACGAAAAAGAACACTAACTCAATTGGATGAGATATGGTCCATTCGTTAGAATTTTTATTCTTTTAATGACTTTGCCAACTGGGAAAAATTCTCAAACCAGATAATTTTAGGAATAGACCCTTCAATTGGTACAAAGTATAAGAAAGAAAATCATTTTCAAGATATTCCCTAATCTAGAAGAAATTTCCCAGGAGAGAATGATGCAAACAACTCCCTTCCTTTACAAGCAAAAAAGAAAAAGCAATATTCTTAAAGTAGATTTGACCATACTTGAAAATATAAATGAATAAAAAGAGAATTAAGGTATGATTTGCTTTCAAATCATACACAAAAAATAATGAATTAAAGTAATAATTGACGCAATTTTTTCTCAGGTAGGTCCTTTAGCAGGTATAGGATCCTCTTATTATTAGACTAGCAGAAAGTGACAAAAAGTTGGAAACATATTGAATCTTTTATGAAGAATTTAAGCAAGTGAACCTCTTCGAAATGCCCTACATTTTAAATGACAAAGACTCACAGAAAACTATGTTCAGATTTTTCGACAAGAACCCATTAACACTTTGCTTTTAATTATTCTTTGTTCTTTTTATTACCCATCTAGTTTAATTCCTTTTTTTAAATTGTGAAAGAACAATATCATATTAACTGATAAATTCACTAATGTTCATAATCAGAATAACAATGTACTGCTAGTCACGAACGGTGGGACTCATACCTAACCAATTTGATAACTTCTTTAACAGGAAAAAAACTCATCATAGTTTTGATTGTGATATTCAAGGTTAAAAGTGAAAATAAATGTTTAACCATGTTTTTCGAGCTTCAAAACAAACATGTGTTATAGGTTATACACAGTATATAGAAGTAGTATATTTCATTTTTTAACTCACTGAACCAAACAAAGCAATTGTACCAAGTAATCTGGGGATTGTTAATTTCAGCATAACTTTGTCCGCTATCCCTAACTGTATTAATGACTATCGATCATTGCTTATAACATGTCTTTAATTTTCCTAATATGTTCTAGTCTTCCCCTTTTTTCCCATGATTTTCTCTAATTCTATTCCCTTCAAGAAATGACATTACTTATTGAGTTGGGTCCAATAAGGCATTTTTCATTCATGTAGTCCCAAACAAATAGAAACTCACGGTAACCGGAGCGCATGCACTTTTATTCTTTTAAGTTGAAGCATTCTCGACAAACATATAATCGAAAAGTTTCATTCTGCTAGAAAGCTTAAGTCTAGCTTGTAGAATAAATCTTCTGAAGAAGTTGAAAAACAATTATTTATTGACTTGCTTATCTAGCTAGTCCAGTAGAAATATGATTTCTATGCATTGTTAGTTTATGTACATGTGTGTTTATCTTCAATTGTATACTTGCATAAAATATATACTAAGTTGGAAAAAAATGACGACATACATAGCAGTTTTTTATTTTTTTTGAGAAGTTGCAAGTTTGATAGTGCTTCCCAGGTTGATCACTGAATGAACTCCCAAATTGTGACTAGTAACATTCATTTACATAATACAAGGTATGGTAGAAACAAGAAATCACCAACTATTAAATCACTCACGTGAAGCCATTATTGAAGAGAAATCGGATGGAAGGTATGTCAATGGTGAAGAAAGTAATACACATGAAGACACAAACGAAATCAATGCCTTGCTTTACTCTCTGATGGGATTGAAAGGGACGAAGATGACTATGATGATGAAGTCACTAGCGCGGATCGCTCTCCTTGTGCAAACCAAGGGTGCTACGGCTGTGGTGAAGAAGTTGCTAGTTCTGATGGCACATACAACAGGCAGAGATTGCTAGATGGTGGGTACAAGAAACCATCATCCATAGAATCGAAATGGCCTGATGATGAGGATGATGTGGAAGTAAGATCTGTTAGAGGCTCTCTACCTCCTAATGGTAAGGATAAGGATTCCAGTTTGAGCACTCGGGAAGGAAAGTTAAAATTCGTGAGGCCTTGAGAATTCTTGAAAGCTTGATTCCTGCGATCAAAAGTAAGGACCCATTGTTGGTTATTGATGAAGCGATCGATTACTTGAAGTCTTTGAGGGGTAAAGCCAGAGCCTTAGGAGTTGAGCTACCTCAAGAAACTATGCCAGACATCCTATTAGGACAAACATAGTCTTGCACAGTGGCATAGTAGCTGTTGCAGTTGTTGATAGCCTTGTACAGAAAAGGATTTAGGATAGATTTTGTTTCAATTGAACTCGTTGCTTTTCACTCGAACTATGTATACATATGCGGAAAATATTAAAATATATACACAATAAGATCACACTTACTCTAAACCCACATGCTCTCACAACTTGATTCACCTCGGATATTGTTGTTTCTGTTAAGAAACCTCTATTAATGAATATTCTAGCAGCTCAATGGATAGGACATGCCCTTGATGAGAACAGCAACATCTAGATTCTTACAGCAGTATGAGAAGGGAAAAACTCAAGTGCGAATAAAGTGTCATAGATAATTGGCATTCTTATTCTTAACAGATCAAGCTCATGCAAACCCACAAATATTGAAAAAATGATCATCAAACAGTAAGAAAGAAAAACAGAGAAACAAGAATGTTACACAAGGAGAGCAACAGCAATAGATCTTGATATATACATTCAGACCAGCAGTATAGACCAGAAGGTGATGCAGCAAGTTAGGCAATTAACAGTATCCAGTTTTGATGCATTGTCATACCATCTATGGATGCAGTTAGAAAGATCTCTTACAAGACACATACATATGGACCATTTGCAGAGCGAGAATGAAATATAAACCTCAAAGGCAAACTTTATACGCATTCACTTCAAAGAGTAGCTAAACTAAACTGTTAAGCCAGTTCGAAAAAGAAATTAACTACTTTGCATTCCCATAATCTAGGACAACAGATCAGATGCTTTTACTATCACATTACTGTAGGAAAGGAAATCCAACCTCATAAACGACCTCACTACAACAGGGAGAAGGCTTCCATGTAAAGACAATTACTCTGTGGCTCTAGCCAATGGAATTGGCACTATTTCATTTAAAGGGAGCACCACTTTGTGGCTCTTGCTTTGGCAGGACCAATTCAATGGATTTAGATGGTACCTGGCAAAGAGAAACAAAACAAAAATAAGTAAACAAAAAACAAATAATAAAATAAAAAGTAAAATAAGGAATACTTGGGCTCGTTTGACTCAAAGAAGAAATGATAATCCTGGCATAAAACAATGTAACTGGATACCAATTTTATTTCCCTCTTAAGTAACTTATGCAAGAATCTATGAAATTAATCATGCGGGATAGAACATAGAATGAGAAAATGCATCATTAACAATAATGGATAAGAATACCTAAAATAGCGCAAAAACCCTTACTTATATCCATTTTTACTTTAAGAAATAAATATAAGCCAGCTTACTTTAAAGTAATGCATGTGTAATAAATGTAAGGCATCTCTCAATTTTAGAAAACAAGCCACTTGACATGTAGAGCAACTGCACAAATTCTCAAGATACAAGGCACAGAACATACCTTGCACTTAAGACTTGTAATTGTGGACTTCAACAGATTATCGCCTACGATTAACCTCAACTGTCTGACAAATTCATCCCTACATATCTTCTTGCTCTATCAATGTCGAAGAAGGAACCATAAGAGAAGAAAATCTTTAGAAACAACAAAATGAAGTACAATAATCCAGGTGTAAAATGAGAGAGGAAAAAAATCTGCTGATAAACAAACCTTAAACAACTCATAATTGCTAGTAACAAGGTTCATATTCTCTGCAGTAACTTCGTTGGAGATTGCATCAAACAACAAGGGGAATGGCATCCAAGGGGAGTTCGGGATCCTTGCAGCCTTTTCTAGGGCCGACTTACCCATTGATATTTGATGACAATGACTTCCCTAAAGATGAACATACAATAACTGTTATCTAAAAAGATCTCCAGATAATTGATGAACAGATAACCACTAAAAGGGCACTACTGACAAAGAAGCAGAAAGGTCATACAATCAAGTCATTTTGCTCTCTCTCTCTTCTTCTCTCCTCAATATAATTCCAGCAAGGCTACTAAACAGAAATGTTTCTTGTAGGACAAGGTTCAATAAAGTCCCAAATCTTCACTATACTAATACCTATTGCCAGCTAAGCAAGTGTCAAGACGGAGAATCAAGAAGCTAAATCTAGAAGCCAACAAAATTGGCAAACATCTATGAAGCTAAGCAGTGTAGCAGTGAAAATTCAAGCAGGTGAAGAAACAGCTGGACTTTATAGCTGATCTCAAGATGTAGACAAATGTACAAAACTCTGCAGGAGAGTCAGAATTTACTGCTAACATAAATAATACCGTTGTTTAAGCACATGCAGTTACAATGCCTTTGCAATGGCGGGTGAGGATTATTTGTTGCATCATGACCCTTATAGTACATTACAATTGCGAACCCGTTAAATAATATCAAACAGTTTCTAGATAGTACTTAAACAAGTGCCTGTGTCATCAAAGATGTCCTAGAAAACTAGCATGCATCTGAATTAGTAACTCAGTCATTGATCAAGAAGATAAACCGAAGCAATAAATATAAGCAACAAACATGTCAAAGCATATAAAGTAACCTTCTGCTTTTTGATGTTCACTCATTTTGCCAAAGAAATTCAAGTCATGGTCTTTCGAATTAGTGAACTTCATGTTCCTCTTCTTTGCCTATTGTGATTGATTTCTTTAGAAGTTCTTCAAAATCCCAAATTCATTTCAAAGGTCGTATTATCAGGCAGTTCACTTCACTTTTGTGGCATGTCCAACAAAGTCTCTCCACAACTTCCCCATCTTTCGGTTCAATGAAGACCATATAATCAAATCCACCCAACTACCCAAGTGCACAATATTTGTAGCTAAACTTACCGAGTCCTTCGGGAATGTATTTGTGGGTACCTGATCCACAGGGCCCTGATAACAAGTACTGAGACAAGTCCGGCTATCGTTTCCAAAGCGGGGTCCTGTATAAAGCGTGGTAGCGATAATTCAAGTGTTGCATGGCTCTTCAACGAGAAAATATTTAAAGTTTTCCGCAATTATTAAAATGCTAAACGAAAATAAACGAGAAAATGCACAAAAAGAATCCCTCACATATCTAAAGAATCTGAAATCAGCAACAAACCTGTCACTTCCATTTATTTCACATATCTAGAGAACATTGAGAATATCACCACACAATTCTTACATTGTGGTCTTATAAATATACTCTCTTCATCCCATTATTATGATCATAGTTTGGAAAAATAGAGTAGAATTAATACTATACTGTATCTGAACCAAAAATTGGTTTTCCTATTTCACTTTCCAATCAAATGAAATAATTCTTAGCATAAATACTTTTGTTACTTTGAAATGAGACAAATTTTTCTTGCTATACTTTCGACACTCTCACTAAGTAACTATATTTTATTGCCAAAAGACTAACTAATCTGAAGTTCAATTTTAACTCCAAAAAATTATTGAGATGAAGTAGTTATAAGGAAAACTAGGCCCCAAAGTAGAGTTAAGATACTGTACTTTTTTCTGACATTCGACTTTCACAAAGATAAAAGTGAATATGATACTTCTTAAAAGTTTAACAAATAAGGATGAAGTTTCCATTTTCAAGGAAAGCGACAACGTGAATGGGCCAACATGAAAAAGGGAGTAACGTGAAGCAGGCTCCATGGTAGTACTAACAACAGTTTCAAAACAAATTGTTAGAATTATAAGACCAATACAGGGAGATCACCTTCAGCTCCTGGAGGAATTCTGAAGCTCACAACATACTCTGGGTATATATGTGTGTTCATATTCATATTCCAAACAACATAATAAGTAGGATTCTCCAGATGATCAACTCCACTATCGTATTTTTCATCACTGGGATGACATTGTTCAGATCCCCAGTGCAAAGGTTCCACATTACCCAAAATCACACGAGTAAAAACCATGTAATGAACGCCATTTTCGTCAACATCGCAGTTAATAGCACTGGAAAAGAGAAAGAGAAAGACACAAAAGAAAAAGTAAAGGTTAATGTTAGATCCTCAAAGAAAACAATAACAGACATAAACAAGACGAAAAAGACAGGTAAGGGGAAAGCTAGAACTTTCTTTGTTAGTCATGTGGAGATTCATATTACGAATCATACCAGAAGATAAGTTTCTATTGGATACAGTAATATTTCCAAAACTACAGCATTCTTTTCTTTAGGGCTTAGCTTTTGTTTCGTCTTTTTCTTTTGTCTTCTTTCTTCTTTTTTTTCGGGGTGGAGCCGTCAAATGATCAGGAAGTACCGAATCAGAAAAAGCTTTGATATAGTCAGTTATGAATGATGTTCCATAAAGAGAATGCATTCAAACCTTTTGGATGCACAATCCCGAGCACTGAGGTGAACTCCAACTCCAAATTTAGTCTTATCTTTAGGTCCGTCATGTGCAAGGCCATAGTTCATAATTGTAGATATTAAATCTTTGGAAGCAGCAAGCCAAGCATCTCGAACATTTGCATTCCCACGATATTTTTTCGTTATTTCAACCTGCTTCTCAAAGAGTTCCAAGCGAGTTCTCAAATAATTACTAGAGCATTTGGTAATTTTGATTTCGTCCACTTTAGGGAAGACATTCATTCCCATAATAAACATATTTTTGACAGATTCTGTATCCACCAATTTCAGGCTAGCTACTAAGTCAGGAGACATAGTTTCCTGGTTCTGTTCATCTTCTGCAACTTGTTCCATTTTTGCATCTGATTTTTTATCATCAGCAAATTTTTTATTGTCTTTAAAAGGATTTACTTTAATCCTCTTAAAACCGATATTCGACTCTTCCACACATTCTTCCAAATTACAATTATCCAGTCCATTTAAGTCAATTTCGAGTTGCAACTTGATATCAGCTACCCTATCTGGCTTAGTTGCCATGAACTCTTCAGTTCTCTTTGACTGGGTTTCAAAGTTCCCATGCATTTCACAACTGATAAGATACGACTCAGGGAAGAAACAGCTACCTGCTTCATCTATCCAGGCAATAGGTTTATGTAGACCATTTATCAGATCTACTTGAACCATATATAGAATATCAAGCATTATATGAAAGTCACAAACTTTCACCTCAATAACAGTCTTTTTTGCCCGAAAATCTTCTTTAACTATAAGAATAATATCTTGAGGGAAGTCGGTCCATTCACCGTTCTGATAAAACAGTACACGTTGCGGCAGTCTGCTTCTCATAAAGTTTAGGTAGTTCTTGAGTACAGATTTCCTGAGATGTGACTGACAATTAGACTCACAGTCAATAGTCCTTTTCCTCTTCCCAAGCTTGCTATCACAGTTGGATTGAATTGACAGTTCCTCACTGCTGGCTCTAAATAAATGTGCCAAATTCGGAGAAGTCACTTTTCTCTTTGATCCAACCACAGTCCTACAGCCATTATCTAACACTCCAACCCACTTTTGTTCCATTTTATCTAGAGACTAAACTATCTATTTACAAGTACCAAACGGAAAGGCTAAATACTGAAGTAGCATAGTACAAATCTTCTGTGATAAATTTCCGAGAAGCCACATCATGGAGAAGAAAATGTGAAACCTAGCGAAGAAAAACAAATAGGAAGTCAATCAGTCAAAAAGGGAATCCATGACAGTATCTTCACGTATATATCAGTTGAGTGCAACTTAAAGAGCCTTGTCCAGCTTCTAAGTTTTTGGAAAGCAGATACTCGACCAACTGAACAAAGGCATTCCATAGAGATATAGAGGTCAATACCTATGTTACTAAAGTAATCAAAGCCAAGTGAACACTTGAATAGCCAATTGACTTAAGTTTCTAACAACAAAAGTATACTGCATACTTCACCACAGGCGAAGTAAGAAGATAAAACTCATCCAACTGAAGTCACAGACCATTTACCAAAATCATTTTTAAAAACAAAGATATATTAAATTCTAAGGAGGAGCATGAAAGTGTGTACAGAACATAGCGTAGTTTGAGATATTAACCAATTTCTGTACTGCACGCCGATCTCTGTACAAGCCACTTTTCTCCATAAAGTCGATGTGAAGTCAACAAATTCTTGCCTTTTGCACAATGCTAAACTAACAGTAAAAATCTAATTCACCTCCTCTGAAAATGTAAATTTTGTCAGTTTCCAAATCAAAAGCAAATGTACAATGAATGAATATAATTCATAATAAATGTTAAAATTCAAACTTATGCACTACAATGCAATAAGTAATCGAAAAAGATTAATATTCAAAAAAAAAAAGAGGTCACTGTTCTCCTTCAGTATTTCTCCTCAATATATTGATCCCACATCATAGTCCGCTATGTGAATTAATTGAGGCAACTAAAATTTCTCTCCTCCAAGAGGGAAGATTTTTCGATATCCCAAACCACCCATCCCTTCGTCCTATCATATTACTGTATGTGAAAGACATCCTTGCTTAGAACTCCCCCTACTCTCCAATATATATATATATATATATATATAAGATTGATGTTAATATGTAGGCGCAGAAGATGAACAACGATGCATAAGAAATACTCCCTAGTGTTTAAAGTTATTCCATTTCAAGACAACTTTTACAGCTTTCACTAATTCAAAATATTAAAAAACAAAAACTGCAGGTCTTGAGAAGATCTTTCATGGATAAATTCGACCTACTAGCTGCGGCGGAGCCAGTATTTTCACCAAGGGGTGTCAAGATATAAAGAAATAAACATACCAAAAAGACAAGGGGAGTCGAACATATAGTGTGTGTATATATATGGGTGTCAAGATATAAAGAAATAAACATACCAAAAAGACAAGGGGAGTCGAACATATAGTGTGTGTGTATATATATATATAGAGAAATATATTTTCTATCCATCTACGCAGTGTAAATTTCCCGCGACCCCTTGGCAAAGAGTGGCTCCGCCACTGCCTAGTAGTCAATTTTTTTAACTTTGATTTAATTTTCCTCTACCAAGCTGACTTTTAAATCACTAATCTAATATACACAAATCAAATTTAACATCTTAAACTCATCCAGTCTAAAACCATCATATAGAAACACCATCGGACGAAGAGGAAGAAAAGGTACAACCCAAATAGGAAATCAATCATAAGCTTAAGACCACGAGATTCAAAAGGTCATTTTGGTGCATTCTACGTATCTTTAGCTTAAGACCACAGGGTGTGACCTAGTGGTGAATGAACTAGGTTGAGAACCACGAGGTCACAGGTTCAAATCCCAACAAAGACAAAAAACACTAGTGATTCTTCCGATTTGTCCTAGCCTTGGTGGACAGTACTTGTTGCTCGTTGGAGGTGACAAGTATCTGTGGAATTAATCGAGGCGCGCAAGCTAAGCCAGAACACCGCAGTTATCAAAAAATTCAAAAGTATTCTTTACTTTCTTAAACTCGTGTAAGTCAAAACCAGACAAACAAATTAAAGAAAGTATTATTTTTTCAGACATGTTCATATTTGTAGAGTTGTCTGACTGGTAGTACCTTCTATGAAGTTTTTAACCATGTAATTTTTCTTAACTCAAAAGAATTACTAATTTGCAAATGTCTACCAAAAATTAGATGTTTTGACCCTCGTAATTCCATTAATCACAAAATCAAAACAGATAAATTCAGATCTATAAACTATTCAAAAAAAAAATAGGGGATCCTTACCACGATAATAGATGATCTTCATTGATAAAATTATGGAAGTGCAAAGCAGACTACAAGAGGACGATGTTAGTGAAAGACTGAAATTATTTTTATTTGTTTTGGGAAATTCAACTACTCTACTCTACTCTACTAATACAAAATTGATTACGGAATTTTGAATATTTGGGTTTTGTAGTTTCCTTGGGCGAAAAGAAAGGGAGGAAAAAGACACACGCAACATAGAAAACAAAACAACAAAAAAACCTACTCACCTTTTTCTTTAATCTAATATAATATATAATATTATGTACTACATTAATAATATATATTTTTATGTCAATTTATCACATAATTATAATAAAATAATATAATGTAAATCTTTCAACAGATTAAAAACTTGATATTTTAAAGTTTTGTAAGAGATCAAATACCACTCATATTATCATATAGTTCTAGTTGTAGTAATATTTATAAGGTTTTGATTGGTGTTGAATGTATAGGAGGAGACCCTATTTGTAATTACATATAAGTATCTTATACTTTAAAGATATAACGCATCATTTCGAGATTTTATTTTCTAGTATATATTACGATTAAAATGAATTTGTGTCTATATTATATGTTTCATATTATGATCTTATATTGTTTATATCATATTTTATCATATTTTCTCATTTTTATTCTCTATCAAATAAAAAATAAGAAAGGAGAACTTTATTCTAAATTGAAATAGATAATTTTCTACTAAATTTTTCTCATCCTATTTAGATTGGATATACATACACATTCAAATATATATATTCTTTAGTATTTAAATTACGAGAGCAAATAATCACATGTAGTGTAGAATTGTAGATAGTGAAAGAGATGACGCCATTATAATTATTACATATTAAAATTTATTATTTCTATAAAGAGAATTTGAACAATGATGTCCCATAAAGGGTAAATGGTTGTTGAAATATAGTTTTATACATATTTATGGACTTAGGAAATTTTAAATTATTGTGTTTGAGTGAGAAGGCAAGTTTAAATTATAAACTTTATAATAACGATTATGATAACATAAAAATATAAGGAGACATACAGAGATTTTATTTGGAGTAAGAAATAAAAATACATCAAAATGCAATTGTTGGTGATGGTTAAACTAGTATAAGGTCATAAAGTAGACAATTATGAAATTGCATGCTTTGAAAGTTCTAATCATAAATAGAACAATTTAGGCAAATATCCCAAAAGTCATTTAATAGAAGAGAGAGGACGAAAGCTTGAAGACCGTCGCGAAAGAAATCCAAATCTTAGAATGAAATGAAAGACCTTAACTTTCCTTAACTAATAACATTTACAATCTATAATTAAAAAAAAATAAGAGCATCTAGTCGAATAGCAGCGACAAGTTAAAGAGGAATATTTTTTTAAAAAGGACAAATAGCCACTTTTTGAACGGCTAATAAACTAATTGAAGTCTAATCATTTTTAATACACAAACATCATCTGGACAATTATACCCTAGACTAAATTAGGGGGGACTTCGAATATATCTCATGCAAACTTGAAATATTGGCACTCTTGGAAATGTTATTCAGGTTGAAATTTACACAGTTAAAAATTCAAAAAAAAACTTTTGAAACTTGAAATATGTAGTTCAAATTCTAAAAAAAAAAATTAAAATAATAATTTTTATCAATTCAAACTCCATAAAAATTTTATCGAAAGATGCTAAAAGTTATAGTTTTTTTCTAATTTTATGGAAGATGAATGAAGCATTACTCCATTACCACAAAATATTAGGTTATTACTCATTTTTATACACTATTGTTGCACAAATTATGCTAATTCTTTTTTCAATTTTAAGCAAAATTGCAGTAGTTCATAATAATGTAATGACCCGACTCATTTTTAGCATGATTAAAGACCCAAAAGATTTTTAAAAAAAATCAAACGGTGAAGGTTGTATTTTTTTTAACCCAAAAGTCAAGGGGGTTTAAGTGACTTTTTTCGTGTCTTTTTCTTTTCTTTGCTGACATATCCTTGTTTATTTGTTTGTTATCATCGAGGGGAAGGAGGTTCATCCTAACCCCTTCACCGGATATTTACATTATATATATAAAATTAATTTTTTTATCCAGATAATACATGTTGAATCTCCTTGACGTCTTCATGTACTTATTGCTTTATATTTTGGATCTCCTTATTAAAAATTCTGACTATACAATTAACTACGAAGTTACTCACATGTACAAATTATTTAGTATAAAAACAATTACACAATTGAATATATGTAATCATTTAAAATTTGGATTTCATTGCATAAAATATTTGGACTACATTAAATTTAATATATATTAGTCCAAATAAATTGTGGGTTAATACAGGGGAAAAGGACGCCTTATGGCTACCAGCACAAAAAAGGCCCAAAAAGCCCAAAAATGGGCATAATACCCCGAGCTGGCCGGCCAGCCCAAACAATGTCAAGCGCTAGCCGGCCCAGCTCAGACTTCCCTGAATGACACCATGGATTGGGCCCTTTTCCCTTTTTGTCTTTTTTCTTCTTCCCTTGCTGGATTGGGCCTTTTCCCTTCTTGTCCTCTTATCTTCTTCCCTTCGTGTCCGTTTTCTTCCCTTTATTTTTCTATCCTCTACTATGGATTAAAAAAGAAGAACGGAATAAATAAACTAAAGTAACCATCATCGAAGATTTAGCAAACTAAAATATATCAACTACAAACTAATAAAATTAGTAAGTATACATTAATTATACATTTATTAAACATAAATTATACATTAATTATACATTTATTATACACATATTATATAATAATGATATAATTTCTATACGTATAATACATTTTCTATACATATACAGTAGTAATACATATTCGATACAATAATGATACAGTTTCTATACGTCTGAAACATTTTCTGTATGTGTGATACATTTTTTATACATATATACAGTTTCTATACGTATACATTCTCTATACATATACAGTAGTGATACATATTCTATACAAAAATTATACACTTTATATACATATGCTGGAATTAGTTGAAAAATAGCTAGAAAATGAAATTATTTTGAAAAGGATAAAAAATAACTTTTAATTTAAATTGGGCTATTGGGTGTCAATAATTTCACCCGGTAGACCATTTCTATCCCTTTTCCTTAATATAATTGGGTTGTTTATTTAAGTCTACTAAATAAGAATTTAATTTAAATTTTTTAAATGCATTGGCTAGCCCAATTAATTGGTTAAAATAACGAGTTCACTTTGTGAAGCCTAAGATGTCATCTTATCTAGTGTCACGTATCAAATGATGTGGCACACCAAGTTAAATAAAAAAGTCAATAAGATCATGTCATATGTCAAAATGACATAGTATGCCTCATCAAATCAAATGCCAATAATAATATGTTACGTATACAAATGACATGTGCCAGTCATTTAAATATTATCATGTCACTTCAATTTGATTGGTAAAAATATTTGTACTCATCACAACTCTTCCCTTCTACAATTATAAATAGAGAACCAGAAGCCAGAGAGAGTGTGGAACAAACACTGCAGTTTCTCTGCAATATTCAAGCAATCAAGTATTTATCTAAAGGTTTCAAATACTCGAAGATTAAGAATGGATACAAATCAAATACCAAAGCGTTCACGACCAAAATTACTTGTTTGTGAGATAATTAATGTTCTTGGTGGTCATCAAAGCGTCTGTGGCTAATAGTTCAAATCCATAATCATGTTCAAGATTACAATTCAATATGAAGCTGCAAAATTCTTAAATTCAAATACAAGTCAAGATAATGTCACAACCCAACCTTGTGGGTGTGGACCTGCACCCGGTGCCTAACGCCCGAGCGTACGATCGTATTCTTAATATACATATACTTGGGCCAATAAGGCCTCGTAATGACTCTCATGAGACCACCATGACATAATAACCCATAGAAGCAGAAAAAGCCCAAACATATATACATAAAGAAGGCATGTAAGGCCAGAATATATAGTAGCTCACTAACAGAAAGGTCGGCAAGGCCATACATGACATATCTAAATATGACAACTTTCTACAAGCCTATAAGAAGTACATAAACATTATAAGGTCGGGACATCGCCCCGCCATATCTATAATATATATACATAAGTCATATCGACTTAGACCAACACCCTTGGAACAACTGGAGAGCTTTGACTCCGCGACTAAGTTGAGGACCTACTGAAAATAGTCATCACTCAGTCTATCTAAACCTACGGGAATGAAATGCAGCGCCCCAACAAAGGGACGTCAGTACGAACAATGTACTGAATATGTAAGGTAAGTAAAACATAAGAAAGTGCAGTAATGTAAAGAAAAATAAAGAAACAACATGTAACTCTGAATGCCATTGAGGGCGACTGATATGCATACTTTTCATTTTAAAAACATAATCGTACATATATAAGCCTCACAACGGGGTAATATATTATCATCAAGCCATTCTTTGAGGCTAATATCATCATAACATACTTAACTGCAGTAGTGACCACATATAAGTGTCGTACCCGACCGACTATAGCGACTCGGTGTCATAAAATAAATACATATATAGGTAATGCATGAATGACCTCAGAAGTACATCATGAACATGGTCGGAGTGAAAGAAGGTTGTTACCCTCCGACTAAAGTTATGTAAGTAAGTAAGTCAGTTGTAGTGAAACCAATAAAAAGTACGGAACATCACATAATAAAATATAACATAAAATATGGAAGAGTACTTCCGACAAGGGACAAATAAGGTTCAATAACAAATCAATAGAATAAAGAACAAGCACATCTTCAATGACCAAGAGTAGAGTCCTTTTTTAGGGACATTTCATTATTTGTCATTTATATTATGATCATGCCAAAAGAAGAAAAGGGTAAGCCTTACATACTTTTATGCTGACGCTCTATCGCACAGTATCAGATTCAATCTCTTTGATATGCTAATCTACAATGAACCATAACAATACTAGAGTCAATAACTTAACTCAATAAGATCGACAAACTCTCTAAACGACTAATTTATTATACTTCGCCCGTATTTTAATTCCTTCCAACTCTATCATATCAACCATCTAGAATAACTATTATAACATCTCATACTCTATCATATCAACCATCTAGAATAACTATTCTAACATCTCATATCCAATAAATTAACACCATAGCAACACCCCCATATGCGCAGTACAACATCAATGTAACATAACTCGTCGTTTTCCGACTATCACCTTGTTAACTTGAACCAAACAACACACCCATAATTCTATAAGCCTAAACATATTAAGAGAATAAGATTTCTTACCTTAGAGATCATAAACACACCTTTCTTCACCTAGAAGGGAGCTTCAAATCAAGAAAAAATATGAGCTAGAAGCTAAGCTACCACAGGCCTGTCTGGATGAAAAATAGTGTCAAACTCTCGTCGAACTCCTCCTAGATGGTAGAAGAACCTTTAGAGATGACTTAGAGAGTGTTATGGTTTGATTGGAAGAGAAATTGTCAGAAATGAGTGGTGGTCGGTCGATCTAGACTTAATTATAAGTCCACCGCTTTAATTTGGGCTCGCTGAGAGCTCCATCCTCATGCCTAAACAATTCGTCTTAAAATGCTAATAACTTCCTACTCCGATGTCGTATAGACGAACAGTTTAGTGTGTTGGAAAGTAGACCCTGCTGAACTTACATTTAGATAGGTTATGGACTAGATATCTCCTTATATACTAAGAGATATACCCCCAGAAAGTTGGGCCAAAATTTTGTCCAGCATTCTGCCCGCCTATCCCCGAGTTTCTACGAACTTAATTGCTTTGATTCATTTGACCTCTAAACCTCTTGGTACATTCTTAGCATTTGTCTAAGGTCTTTCCTAGCTTTATATGAATGTCATAACTTCTCCCAGCTCACATTAATTTACTCACAACGCGATAGACGTAAAGGCTACACATACAAGTGGTTTAACAATTCTTGAACTCCTGTAACCCTTTGAAGGTTTAACTTGCTTATTTCCTTTATAACCTCAAAGATACTCTTTCCTTTGAACTTATATCGACTAACTTATGACAAATTCAATGTACAAAAGTGCGGGTATAACATTCCTTTTAAAGTACATTCATCCTCGAATGTTGGGACGTGTAGGGGTAACCATTGGTCCTTGGGGTAATTTCAGTAGGATTTCATTTATAGGTACACTCAGCCATTCATGGATAAGACATAAAGATCTCAATCTTGTCTTATAAAATCATATAGTACGACATGTCAAATTGCTAAGTTATTTACGTATGGACTTATCTGATTCCTTTGGCTAGACCATTCCTTTGACTAGATCATAAATCCCGATAAATGGAAAATATCATTTAAATTAAAATAGAGGAAGTATTATTTTGAGATTCATATTGCAACTTCACATCAACATGGTTTCAAATTAAGGGCAAATGAGACCTTCATAACTTTTATGTCAAAGTAGTGCAAAAAGAAAAGAACCCAATCACCAAGTAAATATCATCTGGTTCGGACCAAAATACAAATAATAATACATCTGGTCAAGTCCCTCGGGCATAGCTGGATGACAAATGAGGAGAACTTAAAATCCAGTTGGAGGCCTGCAGCGTGTGTTCGAGCCCTGGTGAGAGCAATTTGCTCTCTTTTGAGGTAAGACTTTGTAGATGATATCAGTTGTTATGTTCTCAAACCCTGGTTATTTAGGCATATCCCACAATTTACTGGTAGTAGTGCTGAGGGGCCGGGACTACTATCTCCAGGAATAGTCTAGCGTAAGCCGGGAAACTGGATATAAAAAAAAGAATACATCTGGTCACAATAAACAAGGTATAGTCAACAAGGGCGGTTAGAATTTTTGACCAATTCTAATTGCTGCACAAGTAGTATAGATTAAGGCTGGCCAGTGGCCCGGGATGGCCCAACCCCGACCCGACCCCATCCCGAGCCCGACTCGACACCGCCCCGAGGCCGACCGACCCCGATTAGTTTAAAAAAAAATTGGTAGCGGGACTCGAATCGGGACGGGACAATGTCTCATCCCGACCCGTCCCGAGCCCGCCAATTCTGAGCCCGCCCCGAGCCCGTACCGAGCCTGCCCCGATCCTGCCCGAAAGCTCCCCACCCCCTTTGCAAATATAGCTGTTGCATCAACGACCATTTTAGATTTTGGCCGTTGGACAACGACCATTTTTTGCCTCCCCCAGCCCCCTTAATATTTATTTTTAACCCATAAGTTATTATATTTACACTTTAACCCAATTTTCAACTATAAATAACTCATTTTCTCTTCATCTTTCTCACAAATCTTCCTACAATCTCTTTAATCTCTCAATATATCTCTTTACAAGTCTACATTGTTTACTAAATATTCAATTTTATTTATTCATTTGGGAATTGGGAGTGAAGTTGGCAACTAGCTTGAGGATCTTCCATCGAACAAAGTTTCAATTTTCAACCTCTCGATTACACGTCGACGTTACGTCGGCGTTTGGTACATTTGTTCCTTCATTAAATTATTATTGTCTGTTTATTTTATTTAGCGCACTTAATTTTATTATCTTTAATTATTTATTATCATAATTAAAATGAAAGGATTAAGAGGTATGTTTAAGGGTAAGGGTAAGGGTGCTTCTTCTAGTAGGGGCAACCAGGGCAAGGGTACTTCTTCTAGTCATCCTATTCCTACACAGGATGATTTTGTTGATACTGAACATTTTCCTATAATACCATTAGATTTAGACGAGGAGCTATTTTCTGAAACTCAAGAAGACTTTAATTTAGACGATGATTTAGATGATACACCTACTAATGTTGATGACAACACACCCACTAGTGCACCTTCAACTGAAATGCCTCCCATTCCCCCTAGTATGAGACGAGGTCCAGCAAAATGACCATTAAAATCAGATGCATGGATATTTTTTGATAGGGACGTAGAGAATCAAGTAGCTAGATGTAAAATTTATAAAAATGTTTTAAAATTTAAAACTGGAAAAGGTCACGATGGGACGGGAGGTTTAATTATACACGTAGTAAGTGTTCATCCAGATAGGTATGCCCAATACCAGGCTTTAAAATCGGGTGCGCAAACGTCCGCTCCATCGGAACAAGGTTCACATATTGTCCCGGACCAAGTACAGGGTCAAATTAACCCCACGACGGGGGGAATTGTAGGCCCTAAATACAATAAACATAGAGATAGGGAAACAATATCAAAATTAGTTGATGTGGAGGGTTTGCCCTTTTCATTTCCTTCATCTCCCGATTTTATTCATTACATTAGAGATATATATAATCCTGCTTTTAACGGGTTTTCTAGATCAACTGCTAAGAGAGATGTATTTAAATTCGCACATGAATATAAACAATATTTACATCATTCATTATATCATTTTAATAGCAAAGTATCTATCACGTTTGATATATGTCGTAGTACTAACGATCATGATTATTTAACGGTAACTTGTCATTGGATAGATTATAAATGGTCTATGCAAAAACGTATCTTAGCGTATAGATATATAGATGATAGGCACACTAGTACTTTTATTGCAGATAATATTTATCAAGTGTGTCATTATTATGGAATAACCGATAAAATTATGACTATTACATTAGATAACGCTTCTTCTAACAATTACGCTATTACAATTTTAAAAAATAGTTTAACTCCATCTTTTTCAGATCATTTTCATATAAAATGCGCGTGCCATATATATAACTTAATTGTAAATGATGGTCTATCAATTTTTAAAGACATTCTTAGTAAAATATAATTTGCTATAAACTTTATTTTTAAAAGTAATAGAGTACAACGAAGAAAATAATATAAAAAAATTTGTCACGATTGTGAACTACCTTATAGAAAAATCCAGAAGAAGTATCCACTAGGTGAAATTCTTTATACGAGCAACTACTTGTTGCTTATGACTATATAAAACCTGTAACTTTATTTTTTAACTCTCATAATCAAAATCCATATGGTTGTGATAGTGATTGGGTAAAAATTTCCGAACTTATTGTATTTTTAGAGAAATTTTTTCAAGCAACAAAAGAATTTTCCGGTATATATTATCCTACTATTTCAATTATATTGTTTTATATAACTCTAATATTTTTATTACTTAGTGAATATATGGAAAAACCAGCTTATATGGCAGCTATTAAAAATGTTTATCAAAATAAAAAAATATTTTATTCCTATTCCCACTATTTATATTATTGGTGCTGTATTAAATCCGACTATTAAAATAGACGGTACTAAATCACTTATTGAAACTATTTACGATTGTATAGAAGTACTACCACCTCTAAGTCCAAAAAATCTAAATCACCCACCACCTATTGAACAAACTAAAGAAGAAGTGTTGTTTAGCGTAGAAGACCAATGCAAAAAAATATATAGGTTTTACTAACAAGAAAGTGCTAGTAACCTACCGGCTTCCATACCATCTTCTTCATCTTCAACACAACCTCACAAAAGACATGATGTTTCTGCGACTAGTATTGAAAGCCTCAGAAATAGAATGTGCGGTCAGACCGCTACTAACCAAATTAGCGAGTTTGATATTTTTGTTTTGCAGGTTCTGTACCTTACCAAGAAGTTATCAATGAAGATGGACATGAAGACTTGCTGAAATACTGGAGGGGGAATAAGAAGACCTTAACGACACTTTCAATTATGGCCCGAGATGTTTTGAACATTCAAGCGTCATCAACTGCGTCTGAAAGCGCTTTTTCTGCCGGCAGATATCAAATAGGAGACCACATACACTCATTAGCCGGAAACAGCTTGGAAATTGCAGTATTATTCAGAGATTGGATATGAGCGGAGCGGAGAAGGTGCGGTCAACCGGAGATCAACGAAGAAGAAGACGAAAACTACAATGAAATCTTATCCGAAGGTGGTGGAAGCGACATGGATCAATTTGACCAACAAATATCAATTCCAACCGAAGAACCACAGTAAATTATCAAGCAATTAGAACAGGTTTTTTTGAGAATGTAAGTTTTTTAATTGCAATTTTATTATGTAGTTTGCAACTTTTGGACAACACCACAAAGTTGCAATTTAGACAATTGTATTTGTATTACAAAAAAATCATGTCTATTAAATAATATAAGAGGTACAAAAACAGTCTTGGAGATGTTTTTATTACACTATCTTGTCTTGTTTATTGAGTTTTTTTAATACATATGTTATTAAAAAAAAAAACCGCCGGAACCCGCCCGACCCGATTCTGACGGGATCGGAACGGGACTAGAGCAAGTCCCGCCAAACCCGACCCCTAACCCGTCGCCCATCCCGTCCCGACCCATCCAAATCCGAGCCCGGCCCGCTGGCCAGCTATAGTATAGATAGAATAGCTGTATGACAAATGAAGAAAACTTAAAATTCAGCCGGAGATCTGCATGGTGTGTTCGAACTCTATTAAAAATAATTTACTCTTCTGATTATCAAATACTAGTCATTCAGCTATATGTCGCAATTTAATTTACTAGTAGAAAGTGAAGAGGGACGCGGAAGCTAGAAAAAAACAAAATCGCAAGTCCCAAAACCTCCATCCCTCCCCGCTATATATCATATCAATACTCCTTTATGAGCCTAAAGAAATTCTTAATCGATTTCATTGAGCTACCCACCACTTCACAAATCACCATTCACCTCTATATATACTTTTCGATACATACCCATCCAAGTATCTTTTCTCTCTTCACCGTTGTCTAACGCGTTCAACATGAGTTACAACAACGATCCGTAAGTTTTCCTTTTTTATATATTGCGAGAACAAAGGGTTAGGTTTAAATCGTTTCTTTTTGGATTTTTTGTTTGTTTTTGTGCCGTTTTGATGAATTTGGGTTGGTTTTTTTTTTGGGTGACCCTTTTGGTGATGATGAAATTGATCGAGATTTTTGGTCGATTTGGGTCGTTTTTGGATGACCCATTTTGGTGATAAGTTGAATTTTAGCTTTTTAGGTTGATGAATTGATCCAGATTTATGTGGATTTTTGTAGGTCGTTCGTTTTTTTGATGACCCGTTTTGATGATGAGTTGAATTAGGGTTCTGACCGGAAATTTTGTGGATTTTTGGGTTGTTTTGGATGACCCATTTTGGTGATTAGTTGAATTAGCCTTTTGGGTTGATGAATCGATCCAGATTTTTGTTGTTTATTTGCGGGTCATTCATTTTTTGGATGACCCGTTTTGATGATGAGTTGAATTAGGGTTCTGATCATTGAATTCATTGAAATTTTGTGGATTTTTGTGTTGTTTTCATGTGGGCCTGTATCGATTCTGGATGACCCATTTTTGGTATGAGTTGAATTAGGGTTTCCAAATAATGAATTCATTGTGATTTTTGTGAAACCTTATTTTTTTGGGTCAATATCTTAGTCGATCCCTGGCTTCATTTGTTTTGTATCTTGATATTTGATATTTTGCAGTCTTATTTTCAAGGCAATTCTGCATAGACTACTTACATACCCCATAAGTTCTGCATACATCCTACCCTTCCCAAACTCCACTTTGTGGGATTACATGGGTATGTTGTTGTTGTACCTTAATTGTTGTTGTTGTTATTGTATCTTAATTGAATTATATGTAATGATCTGTTCCTTTCTTGTGATCTATTTTGAACAACAGCATAAATTATGGTTTCTAATGATGATTTTATTTGGATTTTTTTTTGGATGTTTGTGATTTTTTTTGGTCTGTCTTGTTTTGGATGGCCCTCTTGGGTGATGAGCTGAATCAGGGTTCCAGATGGGGTATTCATTGTGGATTTTTCGTCTTTCAGGTATGTAGATGAGGAAGGAGAGGCATTGGTGGACTTTGATGAGGATGTGCGATCAGATAACGAGCAACAGGAACAGTTCCTTGGTGACAATCTGGACCATGACGATGCATGGGATCAGAGACAGCGAGAACGGTCGCCGACCCCGGTATATGATGATCCTAGCAAGTCTAAGCCCAGGAAGCGGTTGATTAAGAAATCTTCTGCCAGAGAGAGCACCCCGGATATTGGGATAGGAGATGAGGATGCTTATGGCAGTGCTGCTGCTGATGACATGGCCGGCCTTGTGCGTGATGAGTCGGACGACGGTGGTGATCCTTCATCGTCCTCTGCCGGTGGTGGGAAGAGGAAGAGGTTTGGCATGGAGAAGGAGAAGAAGAGGAGAGAGAAAGGAGAGAAGAAGTTTAAGTTGAGGAAAAATGGGGGTTACTCTGGAGGAAGTAGGTTAAAGGACCAGAACGGTGAGCAGGAGATTAAGGAGATGTGGGATACCGTTGCTGGTGGTGACTCTGAGGTTATTCCCCCATTATCTCTGTTGTTATCATGTTTCAATAGCCTTTTAACTTTTCACCTATCACAAGGAACTCTTTTTCCTGACTTAAATATGAGGTATTGAAGTTCCTTGTCAGGAAAAGCAAGAGTTACTAGTGTTGTTAGTTTAGTCTCTAGGAGCTAATATAGTTGAATGGATATCTAAATTGAAGGAATTTTGGTTTTAATGACATGTTTGTGATGTTTTCGTTTTCAAATGTGTAGGATGACCAAGAAGGTCCGAAGACACTGGATGATGATAACTTCATTGATGATACTGGTGTGGATCCAGCTGACAGGTATGGAAGCGACAATGAACAACGGTCTCCCAGCCATGCTCCAGAGGTAGAGTTTTGTCCTTGTAGTTCGTTCCTGCTATATTTTGCAGTTGCTTTATGCATGAGGGTTTGTAAAAATCTGTAAAAGGGTGATGCTTTTGAAGCTTTCTTGCTTTTGTCTGAGTTCTTCGGCTCTTGTGAAGCCAATTGATGATACGGATGATATATTTATTCAAATTTGATTCTTTTCAGGCTGAAGAAGGGGAAGAGGATGATGAAATCAAGAAGCTCTTCAAGGGAGGCAAGAAGAAAAAGAAAACTGAAAAAAGTGCAGCAGAAATTGCATTGCTAGTAGAAAATGTTATGGCTGAGCTGGAAGTTGTTGCAGAAGAGGATTTTGAACTGAATATGCAGTCCAAACCTGCTATTACTAAACTCATAAAACTTCCTCTTCTCATAGATGTCCTGTCTAAGTGAGTGAGCTTGTCACTTATTTTCCATGGCAGTAACTGAATTTGTCTGTTTGGAGGCTAATATTTGTGGATTCACACTTCCAATTTCTCAATTTGCAGGAAGCAACTTCAGCAAGAATTTTTAGATCATGGAGTGTTGACTCTTTTGAAGACTTGGCTTGAACCCCTTCCAGATGGAAGCCTGCCCAATATAAACATTCGTGCTGCAATCCTAAAGATCCTTACTGATGTATGACCATGATTTCTAGATTCATGTTAGTTATTATCTGTTTGCAGTAATGTTATATGACTTGACACTTCTATGCTTCGTGGTGATCCTGTAGTATCCAATTGATCTTGAGCTGGATGAGAGAAGAGAGCAGTTGAAAAAGAGTGGTCTTGGAAAGGTACCTTTCTCGTAGAAGTGGTAATGTAATAGCTTTCACGATGGAGGCATAAGGGAGAAGACTTATTGTCTGCTGGCTTGTTGTGGATGTAGGTTATTATGTTTCTCTCGAAGTCAGACGAGGAGACTACATCTAACAGGAAACTTGCTAAGGATTTGGTTGACAAATGGGTAAGTTGGATTTAACTATTTATTAGTTACTTCTTTACCTTCGTGAAAGGAAATATAAAAAGAGGGATTCTCTGTTGAGGGACTGGGGCTTAGCTTTCTCCATGCATTGGAGTGTGAATAATCTTTTGGCTGCTAAAATGCTGAGTTGGTTTTCAAGTTCATCACTGTATCTGGAGAATATGTTTAGGCAACATTTTTCCAGCTTTAACTTATTCTGTAATTCAGCTATACCCTTCTGCTTTTCTGGGGAGGTTGGAGAACTGCAACTCTTAATGTGTAGGAAGCTATGTATTTGGCAGTTCGAAAAAAAATGGTTTGTAGGATTTTATTTCTTTTTGGATAGGTCATATCTTTTTAATAGAATAATCCTTGTATATTTATATTTACAAGAGGGTATCTTCTTACTGGAAATTTTTCCACCTAAGAACACAATAAATGGTGATCCATCTTGTGTTTCTGGACCGAAAGCACGACATGAATGGCAAGCGCAGAGGACGCTTTGAATAGTCCCTTTGGTGGATTGAAATCCTTTGGTACAAGGATGAAAGACAAATAAAGGGATCAGGGGGCTTTATGATCGGAGAAAGAGAAGGGGCGTGGTTGGTGTGTCACTGGGCCTTACTTATTCAGAGGGGAACCCGTTTCGGCATGGTGCTCACTGAACCTCCGTAGCACATGACTTCGAGAGTCATGATGATATTACTGAGGAACGTCTTTATCAGAATATTTTTGCTTCTCACTTCGGTCAATTAGCAATAATTTTTCTGTGGACTTCCGGAAATCTGTTTCGGTGTCAAAATAAGTGGTCTACTACCATCTCAGCACGAAGCCTTTTCTCGACACTCGGCTGAAGTATATAAAATATCCCATCCCTTCCTTCTAATAACAGATAGCGAAAGACGCTAGGCAAACTCTTCTTATTAAAACCTTTCCTTCTCCCAGCCTACCGCCCTCTCCAATGCTCTCTTCGCTGGTTGCTTCCCTGCCCGGTTTGATATCTTTTCTTGCACAGAATTAGGTGCTATCAATGTGTAAATATCTGAAATTTTGGTTGTGTTTGATCCAGAGTCGACCAATATTCAACAAGAGTACAAGGTTTGAGGACATGAGAAACTTTGAAGATGAGAGAGCTGCTCAATACAGGCGGCCTTCCTTGAAAAAGTATCTAATATTTTCAGTTCTTCTACTGGTCCTCATTTCAGTTGTCTAAAAAGCCTGAATCTTTACCATCCATAACTATATTTTCTATCTTGTCACAGACCCATGAATAAAGCATCAGGAATGGAATCCAGAGACGATGACCTTGACTTGGCTGGATATTCACAGTAAGATGTTCCGGCTTTTTGCACCTTTTGATCCTAATATCTTTGTATTGGGTGCTGTCTGCTGCATCCTTATTTTTCTCGAGGTTTAACATGCTTGCAAATCTGCAGGGGCCAAAAGTCTGGTCAGTCATCTGGCAGGCAACTTACATCAAGGCCTGAAGCAATGTCCATGGATTTTCTGGTGCGTCCACAGTCTAAGATTGATCCTGAAGAAGTTAGGGCCAGGGCTAGAGCAATGGTTCAAGACCAGCGCCGAATGAAGGTGTGTGTCCCTCTTGCCAAGTAAATTTGTATTTATATTATTTTCTAAGGTGTGTGTCCCTCTTGCTAAGTAAATTTGTATTTATATTATTTTCTAATTTCACTCTCGTTCATCTTGGGTTCTTGGAACTAGAGATAAATAAGAACAAAAGGAGTATTGATGCGTTTTTAACGAAACTTAAAAAAAGAATAAAAGGGGGAATGCTTTTTATGTTGAGGCTGCTGATATCATTGTCAGAGGATCCAGTAATAGCATTCTACTTAACAAATGAAGTGCTCAATTTGGTATTCATCTTGGAAATTCCCCCAAGTAAAATACTATTGTGAAATCCTTTAATTTGGAGGAAATGATGTCAATTGTAATGCTAGTCTCTGCTAGTCTTGTTTTCAGTGAAAAGATCTTGTTGTGCGTGATAACCTGATGTTTATCTTCCTCTACTTTTTTTTTGGATTGTATCATCCTCTGTATTCTTAGTTTCACTGAATGGGGTTTATGGCGTGAGATGACCCTATATTTTTCTCCTTAGTTTCAGTGAATGGGGTTTATGGCGTGAGATTACCCTATATTTTTCTCCTTTGAAGTATAACTATTTTAAAGTCTGGAGTTTGATTTTGTTATGATGTTATTTCCTTTGCTGCTACATTTTAGGAATTGCTTCTCATCTAACACTGAAATATTGATATGTTCATCGCAGATGAAGGGTGAAATAACTAATTCCGGGATAAATTTTCACGGATAATTAATCCCGGGATAACTTGTTCCCCCAAGTAAAATACTATTGTGAAATCCTTTAATTTGGAGGAAATGATGTCAATTGTAATGCTAGTCTCTGCTAGTCTTGTTTTCAGTGAAAAGATCTTGTTGTGCGTGATAACCTGATGTTTATCTTCCTCTACTTTTTTTTTGGATTGTATCATCCTCTGTATTCTTAGTTTCAGTGAATGGGGTTTATGGCGTGAGATGACCCTATATTTTTCTCCTTAGTTTCAGTGAATGGGGTTTATGGCGTGAGATTACCCTATATTTTTCTCCTTTGAAGTATAACTATTTTAAAGTCTGGAGTTTGATTTTGTTATGATGTTATTTCCTTTGCTGCTACATTTTAGGAATTGCTTCTCATCTAACACTGAAATATTGATATGTTCATCGCAGATGAATAAGAAACTGCAGCAATTAAAAGCTCCAAAAAAGAAGAAACTCCAAGCTACAAAACTCAGCGTGGAGGGTCGTGGTATGGTGAAGTACCTCTAGGCTCTAGTTATTGTGCTTGCCCTTCTTATTTGGGTAGAATAGCCTGTTGGCTCAGCTACACAAGTTTCATGCACGGGAAGATGGATGTTCTTCTGAGCTTAGTATCTGGACAGTGGACAGTGGCTAATCGAAGTGCCTTGTGAACGTCGGACATGGTCAAGTCATTTTTGAAACTAGTATGAGGGGTTTTAGTACATTATGCTGATGATCGGTTGCCATGACTAGAGGTGCCGTGTGTTATTTACTTGTATTATTCCTTCCTCAGCCAGCTTCCTGAGGATGTCATCTTCCATGTAATATGTTGGTGTGTCAGCTAAAAACCAAATAAAGGTAAGGTAGCTGATACCCGTTAATTTAATTTCTCAGTTCACAAATAAGTTTTCCAAGTCACTGGTGTAATGAAAGTCATGGCTGTTCCCATGGGTGATGCAACTTGGAATACGTTATCGCCGTTCGGAATGTATTATGCTGTTTTCCTGAATCTCTTTTGCCAGGGTTCTAGCCTTCATTTGCTTGTTAGTTTTGACTAGTGAGTTGAGAAAAAGATCCCATTCTTCACCAGAAGGCAAAATGTACTTTTTCATGTTTAAGATTAAGCAAAGTATTTCATATCACATGGTCATTTAGTACTATTATTCTTATTCCTCCAAATTGAATTAAACTTTCGGACAGACCTCAAGAGTCAAACTACTTTTCTTGTGTAATTGTATGTTGTAGAACTGTGAAATGGACCACCCGAGAGGTGTGGGGTTGGGTTGGCCTGGTCCCGACCCCACCCTATCCTTCCTTTAAAAAATGGTGTTGGGACTTGAAATCGGGACGGGACCTAGTCTTGTCCCGCATCGATCTCCCCCCCCCCCCCCATTTGCAAAAAAGTTATATACGCATTACCAACAAGAAAGTGCTAGCAATCAACCGACTTCTATACCATCTTCTTCAAGACATGTTTCTGCGGCTGGTATTGAAAGCCTTAGAAATAGAATGTTTAGTGGTTCCACTACTAATCAAGTTAGTGAGTTTAATTTTTTTTGTTTTGTACCAAACAGTTCTCAATAAAGAAGGACGTGAAGGCTTGCTTAAATACTTGAGGGAAAATGAGAAGACATTTCCCACACTAGCAAAGATGACACGAGATGTGTAACATTCAAGCGGCATCAATAGTGTCTGAAAGTTCTTTTTCTGTCGGAAGATTTAAAATAGGAGAGCATAGACACTCATTAGCGGGAGACAGTTTGGAGATTGCAGTTTTATTCAGAGATTGGATACGAGCGGAGCGTATAAGGTGTGGTCAATCGGAGATCAACGAAGAAGATACGAAAACTACAACAATCTTGTCCGACGGAACTGGAAATGACGTTGACCAATTTAACCAACAAATTCCAATTTCAATTTCCAACTGAAGAACCACAAGACATTGTGAAGAAATTAGAAAATGTGTTTATAAATATGTAATAATTGCAATTTTACTACGTGATTTGCAACTTTCAACACCACAAAGTTGTAATTTTGAAATTGTATTACAAAAAATCGTATTTCTATTAAATAATATAAGAGGAACAAAAACAGTCTTGAGATGTTTTTATTACACTATCTTGTTCAATTATTGAAGTGTGTGTGTGTGTGTGTGTATATATATATATATATATATATATATATATATATTATTTTTTTAAATTAAGTGTAAAAAAAGAAAATGAAAATCCCGATCCCGCCCTGACCCCGCCCCGCCCCGCCAAGACCGGTCCCCTTTTCCGATGGGATGAGGGACGGGACAGGACGGGATGTTGGCCAGTCCCGCCCCACCGATCCCGCCGGAGGACCGGCCCCGACTTCCCCCAATCCCGTTGGGTCCCGTCCCGCCGGGACCTGCCTCGCCCCGCCCGAACCCGCCCGTTGGACACCCTTAGTTGGTAGTAGTTCGTCACTCTAAAATGGACTTATTGTCGAGCGTTGGAAATGGAAAACTTTTAGGTAAGAAGCGTTTACCCTCTTTAGTGGGACGGGACCCGCCTCTCCCCGCCCGAACCCGCCCGTTGGACACCCTTAGTTGGGAGTAGTTCGTCACTCTAAAATGGACTTATTGTCGAGCGTTGGAAATGGAAAACTTTTCGGTAAGAAGCGTTTACCCTCTTCAGTGGACTTACCTTGCTTGAACCTGAATTAGTTGGGCTGTTGAATTTTAGATAAGTAATAGTTATACCAAAGAAAAAGACTCTGGAGTTGTTAGGCTAGTGCCAATTTGGTCCCTCTTAGTTTCTGGTAAATCTGATATTTGTCCTCTTACAATCCAACTATACTGAATTCTTTGCCTAGAATGCAACCAAAATGAATATAAGCTTAGCTTGTATCGAGAAGGAAACATGAAAGCTAAACCAAACAGCATTCCCACAGGGCTCTAATTCATTTTGTCATACAAGTATTTGGGACTATGATTCCATGGCCAGAATAACATATGTAACTATTCTATGTACATTTTACTTTTCCCTCATAAGCAAATATATGAACTTATCAAGTCCCCATAATTAAAAAGTTTCTTATTCGTTGTTATCACTTGAGTCAATGCATCTTAATATTCTTTGGACAGAGTAATGAAAACATTAATATCTACTCCATCCATGTCAAATTATTTGTCATTTTTTTTATTTACACGTCTCTTAAGAAATATTAATTAAGAGGGGTATTTGACATACTTTACCTTATTTATATCTAAGTTAAAATTTTTCGTTATTAAATGTTTATTTACTTATGTGTTATCTTCATTAATGATAATGAATAAAATAAAAATAATAATTAATTATGACTTAAACTTTTAAAACGATAAATAATTTGAGAGTTTTTGATAACTACGACAAATAATCTGAGATGGATGGAGTATAAGTTAACTATTCGTGTTGCAGCAACACTGCTTCCAACAAAAGGTTTTTTAGTCATATACTTCCGACCGAACTATGACAAATTGAAATCAATTTACACAAGCCATAGTATTTTTATAATGTGTTTATAAAATCTTTCACACTATCAATGTATAAGCTCTTTATACTATAAAACAAAGGTTATATAAGTAATCCAGAAATTAAATTAGTAATATGAGTTGTACGTTGCAAACCAGACATGTATTAGTTATGTGAAAAATTATGCTTGAGATTATATTTTCTTATGCGACGGCTCTCTCACTATATTGTTGTCCAATATATGAGAATTTATGTATTTTAATTTAACTCCTACATTTTATTTATGGTCAGCCCTTGACTACCTAGGCCCACCTGGAATGACCAACCCTTTAAGTTGGAGTGTTGCACAGAAAATAGAGTCAAACTCGTGAATAAAATGGAATATTAGGTGGAATGACCAACTCTTTCAGTGGGTTATTAAAGCAAGGTTTCGATATATTTTGTGTTTAGGGGGTGGGATTGTTTTGTAGAAATTGTTGTGCTATGGTAGCACTGCTTGTTGAAAATTTACTAAATATGGAATTAAGTATATTCCATTAATTTATGACTCGAACAATTGGGCCTGCACGTTGAAAATGTCGTTTCCACACACGTGCACACGTAGTGCCAAGTATCGCAAATTTCATTAGTGAAAGAGATATTGGTATATATGTAATACGTTTGAGACATAAAATTATGGACGGTTATTTGTCAAATGACAAAGTATTCCACGTTGGTAAATGAAGAAAGAAGTGTAAGATGAAACGAGTCGGAAATCGCCGCGGAGCCGTGAAGGGCCGCGACGCCACACCGTCGGAGCCGCGACGCTAATTGGTTGACCAGTCACTAGAGCCGCGGCGCTTCGGAGGCAGAATGCTGCGACGGAAAGTTGGAAAAATCTGACCTTTGGGCTGATTTTGGAGCATTGATTCTCCATTACTTGGCACATGAATTCAGCCATTATTTGGCTGAATGTAACCCCTCAATCAAGTGCCATTACATGGCTATTGATGGCCATTAGTTGGCTAGTTGAGGGGTCTTCTACTTACACTATAAATTGAGGCCTTTGGCTCAATTGAACACTCAACACTTAGAAAATATTCCAGATTTTTTGAATTCATCTTCTTCATCTCTAGCAAAGTTACTATACTCAAAGTTCTTCAAGAGTAACACTTGAGTTTCCTTTGCTCATTTGTTAAGTTGCTGTTGTATCTTGAGAGACTATTGCTCAACACCGTAAAAGGAGATATACGGGGCAGTCTTGTCTTAAAGACAGAGTGTCATCACTCGACTCAGCAAATCACACAAGCAGTTTGTTAAGTTCTTGATTTACAGTTTATTGTAATATTTAGTTTATCCTTTCTTACTATTGTAATAGTTACTTACTTCCCGTTCCCTACAACAATTGTATACCAACAATTTTAAGAAAAAATTGTGTTGTAAGTACCTAGAAAGATGACTGGAAGAGATCAAACTGCTTCTGATTCTGCTGCTGGTGCTCAAGGCAATCCCTCTGCCTTTCCCACTGTTCAAGGCACACCTAATGCTTTTCCGGTTGCTCAAGGCTCATCGAACGCCTTTACTGCCGCTCAAGGGAACGTTGCCGTTCCTCCACCCGCACCATGAACGCCCTGAAAAGTTCATGGGCTCAAACTTAAGAGATGGCAACAGAAGATGCTATTATATCTGACTGTTATGGGAATGACACATTTCCTAACAGAAGATCCTCCACAAGCTGGAGATGAAATTGACCCTTCGCCTTCTGAAATGGCTGAATGGGGCCTAGTATCCATGTCATTAATGGCATGAAGATGGTTCTTAATGCATGGAGTCATAGTGATTTCATGTGTAAGAATTACATATTGAACTGCTTGTCAGACCCTCCCTACACGGTGTATTGCACCGTTGGCACCGCCAAAGAGTTGTGGCAAAAACTACAAAAGAAGTACAACGCACAAGATGCAGGTACTAAGAAATTCATCGTTGGAAAATTTCTGAAATTTCAAATGGTGGATAGTAAAACAGTAATGTCCCAAGTCCAGGAATTCCAAATGATTCTACATCACCTGGATTTGGAAGGTATGGAACCAAATGAGCAGTTTTTTGTTGCATCACTGATTGAAAAGTTACCTCATTCATGGAATGAGTTACTTAAAACTCAAGACAAATGAGATGACCTTTGAAGAACTTATTATTAAACTCCAAATTCAGGAAGGTAATAAGAAGGCTTTGCCTAGAGGTAAATAACCCGTTGAGGCAAAGGCAAATCTGGCTGAGGCCAAAGGGAACCCAAGCAAGAAGTGTAAGTTCCAGAAAGATGGCAAGACCCAAGCAGCGGAGAAGTTCAAAGAAAACTGTCACCACTGTGGAAAACCTGGTCACATGATCAAGGACTGACGCAAGCTCAAGACTGAGCAACAAGAGAAGGCCAAGGCTAAGGGCAAGACACAGGCTAACGTCGTCAAAGACCAGTTTCTGGACGACATGATTAAGGAGTTCTCAGCGGTGGTGCTAGAAGCAAACCTTGTTGAGAATCCCATGCAATGGTGGATGGACACATGTGCTACAAGACACATCTGTTCCAATAGAGATGCCTTCTCCACTTATACACCGGTTACGAATAAGAAGTTGTTCATGGGCAACAACGCTTCCTCTGATGTGTTGGGGGTAGGAAAGGTAGTCCTGAAGATGACTTCTGGAAAGGAGCTCACTCTGAAGAAAGTGATGTATGTTAATGAGATTAGAAAAAATTTAATTTCAGGTCATTTATTGGTTAATGCTGGTTTTAGGCTAGTGTTTGAGTCCAATAAATTTGTAGTCACTAAGAATGGAATGTTTGTGGGAATATGATTCGTCTGTGAAGGCCTCTTCAAAGTTAACGCCATGTCTATATTACGTACAAGAAATAATATTAAAACTTCTTCTTACTTGCTTGAGTCCTCTAATTTATGGCATCATAGATTAGGACATGTCAACTACAAGTCCATCCAAAGGTTGGTAAAGTTGGAGTTATTGTCGTCTATTGACGTAAACCCTCAACATAAGTGTGAGGTGTGCGTAGAGGCAAAACTCACAAAGCTTCCTTTTCGATCCGTCGAAAGAAATACCGCTCCTTTAGAACTTATTAACATAGATATATGTGATTTGAAGTTTACACAAACTAGAGGGGGGAATAAGTACTTTGTGACATTAATTGATGATAGCACAATGTATTGTTACCTTTACTTATTGAGAAGTAATGATGAAGCCTTTGAAGCATTCCGACGTTACAAAGCAGAAGTTGAGAACCAACTAAACATGCGGATTAAATCCATTCGTAGCGATATAGGGGGAGAATATGTAGCGCCATTTGAGGAATATTATGCCCAATCAGGCATTGTTCATCAAACGACAGCGTCATACTCACCTCAATCGAACGGTGTGGCGGAACGTAAGAACCACACATTGAAGAAAATGATGAATGCCTTGCTCATCAATTCCGATCTTCCCCAAAATATGTGGGAAGAAACTATCCTTACCGCTAATACGATTCTTAACAGAGTCCCACATAAGGGTAAGGACAAAACTCTATATGAATCATGGAAAGGAAAGAAACCCACTTATAAATATTTAAAGGTGTGGGGTTGTCTGGCAAAGGTCGAAGTACCCAAGCCAAAACAGGTCAAGATTGGGCCTAAGACTGTAGATTGCATATTCATCGGATATGCAAATAACAGTAGCGCTTATCCCTTCTTAGTGCATAAATCAGATATTCCAGATATCCATGAGGGTACAATCATGGAATCAAGGAATCCACAATTCTTTGAAGATACCTTTTCGAGAAAATAAAAGACATAACCTCTCACAAATGAAGTTATGAACAAAGCTCTCAGAAACCGGGAGTCGTTGACGGCCCGAATTTAGATGGTTCAGATCTAGTGGATCTCGAAGTGGCTGAATATCCGAAATCTAGTGTTCCAGATTCTCAGAACTTGGAGACTCCAGATATGGAACTAAGGCGAAGTAAAAGGGCCAGGAAGGATAAATCCTTCGGTCCTGACTTTGTAGCTTATATGGTTGATGATGAACCAATGACAATTGCTGAGGCATTGTCAACTCCAGAGGCACCGCTCTGAAAATAAGCTATTGAGAGTGAAATAGGCTCCATTCTGCATAACCATACTTAGGAGTTGGTTGATCTTCCTCCGGGAAATAAACCGTTGGGTTGTAAGTGGATACTCAAACGGAAGTATAAAACAGATGGGTCTATAGATAAGTACAAGGCCAGGTTGGTAGTCAAGGGCTATCGGCAAAAGGAAGGCCTTGACTACTTTGACACGTACTTCCCGGTGTCTAGGATGACGTCCATACGAGTATTCATTGCTATCACAACATTGCGTGACCTTGAGATACATCAAATGGATGTCAAGACAACCTTCCTAAATGACGATTTGGAAGAATAAATCTATATGGAATAACCCGAGGGATATGTGGTTTCAGGGCAAGAGAAGAAAGTCTGTCGGCTTGTCAAATCTCTATACGGGCTGAAACAAGCCTCGAAGCAATGGCACAAAAAATTTGACAGTACTCTACTATCGAAGGGTTTCACCATTAATGAGTGTGACAAATATATCTACATGAAAGGTAACTCTGACTCGTTCGTTATGATATGCCTGTATGTAGACGACATGTTGATCACAGGGAGCAGTCCTAGCATAATTCTAAAGACTAAGAACATGTTGAAACAATGCTTAGACATGAAGGATATGGGTATCGCAGATGTCATCTTAGGGATAAAAATCTCTAAGACATCTGACGGACTGGTCTTATCTCAGTCTCACTACATCGAGGATGTTTTGAGAAAGTTTGAGATGTTTGATAGTTCGCCTATAAAGTCACCAATGGATAGAAATCAAAAGCTTGATAAAAATTGTGGTGCACCCATATGCCAGGAGAAATATACACAGATGATTGGTAGTTTGATGTACATAACAAACTGCACCCGACCTGATATTGCTTATGCAGTCAACACGTTATCTAGGTTTACCCGTAATCCGAGTAATGATTACTGGAAGGAGTTGAATCGGGTACTACAATACTTGAAATACACGCTAACTTACGGGTTGCATTATTTGAGATATTTAGCTGTACTAGAGGGGTACAGTGATGCAAACTGGATATCTGATATAGAGAAAATCAAGTCCACCAGTGGGTATGTATTTACAATTGGTGGTGGAGCTGTGTCTTTGAAATCCTCTAAGCAAACTTGCATCGCCCAATCCACGATGGAATCAGAGTTTATGACTTTAGACAAAACAGGAGAATAAGATGAGTGGCTTCACTACTTCTTAGAGGATGTTCCTTGTTGGAACAAACCCGTACCTTCTATAATGATCCATTGCGACAGCCAGTCGACTCTAGTAAGGGCAAGGAAATCTATGTACAACGGCAAGTCTCATCATATTCAACGGAGACATAAGACCGTTAGGCAGCTGATCACCACGGGTATAATATTCATTGATTACATAAAATCAAAGGATAACATAGCAGACCCACTGACAAAGGGCTTACTCAAGGATCAGATGTTCTACCTGTCTAGGGGAATGGGCTTAAAACCCAAAGTATAAGGACCAATACGGTGGTAACCCAACCTTACTGACTGGAGATCCCAGGAATTAGGTTCAATGGGAAAACTAATCTGTAAAGGTTCAGTTGATCGCTTCGGTGGAAGCATGAGCACTTCGGATAGTGATTTTTGTGAAGAAACACCAAATCCAAAGCCGTTCCCGCGATAGACAATAAGTGCTATCTGCAGTGTAGGTGAATGTTAAGTTTCCAAAACCTTTAATGGTCCTCACCGGTTGAGGTTAGATTTGGGAAAACTTTTAATGGTTTCTAATACTTGTAAAGTGGGGTATAATAGGATACCTTGTAGGAGACCACCTATTTAAGTGCGAGGACAGACCGCCTCAAATGAACGCACTTAAGAATCCAAGAAGTGTCCACGGCCATAACGGACAAAATATTACGAAGAACTGAGTAAGAGAAGTTCTTGTGTTGGTACCATTGACTTGGCTTACACTAAACACTGACGGTTTAAGACATCACGTTCACCGTGCAATAAGTAAGTTCAATAGTATTTAACTATGGAAGGTTCAAAGTGTATGCTACCTATTCAAATGCAACATCGGTCCGCTAAAAGATTGCTGGAAAAGGCACCAAGTGTGTGCGCCAAAATCTCTTTCAAGAGGGGATTGTTGAAAATTTATTAAATATGGAATTAAGTATATCCCATTAATTTATGACTCAAACAATTGGGGCCCGCACGTCGGAAACGTCGTTTCCACACACGTGCACACGTAGTGCCAAGCATCGCAAATTTCATTAGTGAGAGAGATATTGGTACGTATGTAATACTTTTGAGACAGAATTATGGATGGTTATTGGCCAAATGACAAAGTATTCCACGTTGGTAAATGAAGGAAGAAGTGTACGATGAAACGAGTCGGAAATCGCCTTGGAGCCGTGAAGGGCCGCGGTGCCACACCGTCGGAGCTGGAGCGCCGCGACGCTAATTGGTTGGCCAGTCACTGGAGCCGCGACGCTAAATCATAGAGCCGAGGCGTTTCGGAGGCAGAATGCTGCGACGGAAAGTTGGAAAAATCTGACCTTTGGGCTGGTTTTGAAGCATTGATTCTCCATTACTTGACACATAAATTCAGCCATTATTTGGCTGAATGTAACCCTCAATCAAGTGACATTACATGGCTATTGAAGGCCATTAGTTGGCTAGTTCAGGGGTCTTCTACTTACACTATAAATTGAGGCATTTGGCTCAATTGAACACTCAACACTTAGAAAATACTCCAGATTTTCTGAATTTATCTTCTTCCTCTCTAGCAAAGTTACTATATACTCAAAGTTCTTCAAGAGTAACACTTGAGTTTCCTTTGCCCATTTGTTAAGCTGCTGTTGTATCTTGTGAAACTATTGCTCAACACCGTAAAATGAAATATATGAGGCAATCTTGTCTTAAAGACAGAGTGTCATCACTCGACTCAGCAAATCACACAAGCAGTTTGTTAAGTTCTTGATTTCCAGTTTATTGTAATATTTAGTTTATCATTTCTTACTATTGTAATAGTTACTTACTTCCCGTTCCCTGCAACAATTGTATCCCAACACTGCTACTAAGCAGCCTCTCAAGTTTGAATTAATATCTGGCAGTTCATTTATAAAATAATATTTTCTTGTCAAAACTTCAGCAATAGAAGGCTATTAAATGTGTCACATAAACAACTCATTTTCTAACATTTGATGACTAGTACTCATTTGTTTATTAATTAATATTCTGAGTTATGCATCGTTATTAAATGGAATAAAGAGGAAACCTATATTACAAAATTTTAAGTTATAGTGCAAAATCGAATGTATGGCTAAGCTAATAAGCTGGTCAAACTATCTTATAAGTTCTTTTTGCCTTATCAACACATTTGGTAACACTAAAAATATTTTTAAGTCAAGCGCTTATAAACCAAAATCAGTCAAAAGTCATATGTTGGTCATTCCTAACGTATGATTTTACAATTTATAAGCTTTTTTGGTTTGACCAAACCTCTTATGATTTTATTCCTAATATTTTTTGCAATCCTCTAAATACTCTTCCTAAAACATAACTTTTAGTTACCTCTATATTCTATTGACATCACTCGTCTTTTTTATATGGAAATACTTTTAAATTTATGTTTTCTACAAAATATATCCAAGGACATTTTAGTTAATTTTTTACAGGCAAAGATATTTATTAACACCTTTTTACAAAATACACTAACAATTTATTCTCAGTTTTAACATTTCTATTCAAATATATATTACTTATTTATAAAATTAACTTTAATATGTGAAAATGTTTTTCAAAACTTACGCGTATCAATTATTTTTAACCAACTAATTCAAACTGAGGCTAACTAACAAATTCATTATTGACAATGAATTTGTGACCAAATGATGTGGGACTCAGTAATGAACATAGGGTGAAGTTATCTATATATATATATATATATATATAGTTTTGAGAATATAACATATAAAAAATTTCTAATTTCATTTATAATAGATAACTTCACCCTATGTTCATTTTAACAAATGAAGGCAAGAATAAAATATTCAAAATTTACTTTCTGTGTTCCAATTTATGTAATATAGTTCGGATTTCTGAACAATGTGTAATTAATCTTATCCAATCATTCTATGTCTCAAACATTTCACTTACGTACCAATATCTCTTTCATTAACGAAATTTACGATACTTGGCACTAAGATTGCACGTGTGTGAAAATGATATTTTCGACGTGCGGGGCCCAATTGTTCGAGTAATAAATAATGGGATAAACTTAATTACAAATTAGTAAATTTCCAATAATCCCATCTTGAAAGAGATTTTGGGTCAACACGCAAAGTGCCTACTTTCAGTAATCTTTCAGCGAAAAGATATTGCATCAAGAGAGGTAGCTTTCGCTTTGAACCTCCCCTAGTTGAATACCATCAGACTTACTTACTGCGCGGTGAACGTGATGTCTTGAACCGTCAGTGTTTAATCTAAGCCTAGACAAGGGTACCAACACAATACCTCCCCTTTATTCATTTCTTCTTATTGTTCTGTCCGTTGTGGCCGTGGACACACTTGGATTCTTAAGTGCGTTCATCTGAGGCGGCCTGTCCTCGCACTTAAATAGGTGATCTCCTACAAGGTATCCTGCTATACCCCACTTCACAAGTGTTAGGAATCATTAAAAGTTTCCCCAACCTTAACCTCAACCGTTTGAGGATCGTTAAAGGTTTGGAAGCTTAACCTTTACCCACCATGCATATAGCACTTTAATGTCTATCGCGAGAACGACTTTGAATTTATGTTTCTTTACAGAAATCATCATCCGAAGTGCTCTTACTTCCACTGAAGCGCTCAACTGAACCTTTTTGCAGCTTAGGTTTCCCATTGAACCAAATTTTTGGGATCTCCAGTAAATATGGTTGGGTTACCACCGCAAATGTTCATATTATTTGGGTTTTAAGCCCATTCCCCTAGACAGGCAGAACTCTTGATCTTCAGGTAGTCCCTTAGTTAAAGGGTCCTCTATATTATTTGATTAGTAATCAAGGAAATGACACCCATGGTGATCAACTGCCATACTGTCTTATGTCTCCGATAGATCCGATAGATATGTCCAGACGCCATCATCCGTGCCCTTCCTAAAGCCGACCGGCTAGCCACAATGTATAACTGCTGAAGGCACGGATTTCTCCCAATAAGGGACGTCCTCTAAGAAGTCGTGAAGTTACTCAACTTCTTTCATGCTTTGTTTAAAGCGATAAACTCCGATTCCATCATGAATCGGCCGATGCAAGTTTGCTTAGAGGATTTTCCAAGACACACCATACAAATCCACTTGTGGCTTTGGTGTTCTTCATATATGATGTCCAGTTTGCATCACTGTGTTCTCCCAGAACCGCTGGACATCCAGAATACCATAATCTGTAGATAAGCGAATATTTCAGATATCGTCATATCCGACTTAACGCCTTCTATCGATCATTTCCAGAATTACGAGTGAACCTTAGTTCAATTGATCTGCTTTGTAGGCCGATACCAGTGTTGACACCCAATTTTGTCCCATCTTTTATGATTTTATTCGTAATTTTTAATATTTTGGCACTTTCAAAATAATTTTAAAATATAGGCATATATGTGTATATCTTCGTATTATTATTATTATTATTCGCATATTTTATATCATTTGCATTTTTATAATAATCATAAGTTTTATCCGAAAATTCTATGTTATTTTATTCTCGCAAAATTGCATCGCATTTCCTTTTTATTAAGCATTAAACATTTCGCAAATATTATATTTTATTATTATCACATCGTCACGCTATTTTAAATAATTCACATCTTTTACAAAATATATATATATATATATATAAATATGTTTTAATATTAAACCTCTTTTATATTTTCTCAATTCCTAACCCAATACAATTTCTACCCAACCTAAATTAAAACCCATTTTTCGCCCAAGCCCAATCCCAAAACAAAACCCAACACCCTTAAACCAAAGCCCCAAACCAAGCCCAATACCCATTTCCCTTTCCCTTTATTTCCCTCAATTCCCACAACCCACAACCAAAGCCCAACACCCACTCCCAGGCCCAACCCGGCCATTCCGCTTACCCACAGAAACCCCCCACCAAAAAGCCCAACGCCTTGACTCCTTTTTTATTCCCCATCGCCCACAAGCCCAACCCCAATTAAACCCCCACCCAAACCCAAACCGGCCCCAAAAAACCGACCCATGCCCCCTTTATACCCAAAATCTTCCCAAAAAAACAAAAACCAAAAATTCAAACCCTACCCTCCTTCAACCTCAAGCCGCCGCTGCCCCCATACCCCCCATCCGACCGGTCACCTCGCCCCCTGCCACCACCCACTCCCTGACACCCCCACACCCCTCCCATCATTTCGTCCAACTCATACCCCTAAAATCCGCTTCCAAATTCAGATTTTTTGCCTTTAATTCAAAATTCAAACTCGATTCTTGGGGGGGAATCCACCTATAAATACCCCATGATTTGTTCTTCATTGGGGGGATTTTTCAGAGAAAAAAAAAAGGATTTTCGGAAGTTTATTCAATATATACATAGTTATTTTGTTGTGTTCTTGAGTTGAGAGTATTTGGCTTCGTTGTTGTTCCAAGAATCAAGTCCGAAAAGGTTTGTCATCCCCTTTGATTTTCTCGATTTTTCATCGATTTCGGGTCGACCGACCAGGTCGACCGGTTCGGTAACATTTTCAGAATTTCTTGCATTTCATGTTTATGTATGTTGGTTATCTGAATTTGGTGTAAGATTTGTTTAGGATCAACGATTTGGTCGGGTCAACGACCGGTCAGATCGACCGGTTTAGATTTTCAATTTTCTTACATTCTTTGTTTGTTATCATTGGTTATCTGAAATTGATGAAATTATTTGACTTGGGTTGAACACACAATGGGTCGGTCAACGGACCGGGTCAGATCGACCGGTTTAGATTTTTCAATTTTCCTACATTCTTCTTTGTTGTTATCTTTGGTTATCTGAAATTGTGAAATTGTTTGATTAGGTTTGAAACTCCAATTCGGGTCGGGTCATCGACCGGTCAGATCGACCGGTTTGGGCAACATTTTAGAATTCTTGCATTTCATATTCTTGTTCTTGGTTATCTGAAATTGGTCTTTGAAATCGATTTCGGGTTTGAATCAACGACCAGTCAGGCGACCGATTTGAATATTTCGAATTTGAACTTCGGGTCGGGTATTTTAAATCACTCTTGTCTGTTTCCTTGGCATTATTATTATGTTATTGATTGAATTAATACGCATTCTCTTTGTTGTTTTATTGATCCAAACCAATATTGCGTCCATCTTGAGGAGACGCTTCTCGGTTTCATATTCTTGTTTTTCTTGTTTGAATAAATACCGCGTCTGTTGGTATTTGTTTTTCTGTTTGATTTACTCCGTTTGATTCTTGTTTCTTGCTTTATCATTTTCTTGTTTTAAACTAGACACGCATTTTTCCAACATTGCTTTCTATTTCAATTCTTGTTTGACATTCAAATTACCGTTCTCTTGCTTTCTTGTTTTAAAACTAGACACCGCGTCATTTTGAGCTGTTTTTACGCCTCTTTTTTTCCGCCATCGCCATCGCCATCGCTCGCCATCGCCATCGCCATCGCCATCGCCATCGCTATCGCTATCGCTACCGCTATCGCTACCGCTACCGCCATCAAGCATCGTTACCGCCATCGCCATCGTTACCGCCATCGCCATCGCCATCGCCATCGCTATCACATCGTTATCGCCATCGCCATCGCCATCGCATCGCTATCGCTATCGCTATCCGCTACCGCCATCGCATCGCCATCGCATCGCTACCGATACCGCCATCAAGTATCGCGCATCGCACGCTTCTCCTGCTTTCGCTTACTACGCCGCTATCGTTTCCAATTTTATTTAACTGATTTGAACACGATACTACATGGCCGATGAAAAATATCCGTCGATTTTGAGGCCTACGATTCTAAAGGCGGAAATATAACCACAGGCAAGGATGAAGACTTAAACCTTTTATCCGAGATCAACATGTTTAGTAGGCGAGGTGACTAAAATAACCAACAAGTTATATATTCGCAGCACGACGTGATTATAGTGATCTTTTATTCCACCCGAGAGACCAACACGTTTAGTAGGCGAGGCAATCAAAAATAAACTATATTAGTCATATGTTTGCGACCACGACGCGATTGGAATGTTCTTTTCAAAATTTAAGTCTGAGCCCTCCGCGATCAAAACATTCTTTTGTTTTGAATACGGATATGAAGTTATTTGTGTTTAAATGTTTCTAACCGTTTGTTCTTAACAGCTTGCAGGGATTAAAGTAAATAACGACAAATATTCCTCGGAGTTTATTTATTTCTTTCTTTAATTTAGCTTTTATTTCGCTTTGTATTGTAATATTATTTATCGCACTTATGTAATTATTGAAATGCTTAGAATAGGCAAACTTAGGATTTATTCATAGGTTAGTTTAAGATTTGAAACCCGTCGCTAGCTTATTTATTTGTAGGCTCGCAAACTTAGAAATCCTTCGCTAGTTTATTTATTTTAGGCTCGTCACGCTTATTCAAAATTTTAAAACAACTCTTGTCATCTTTATTTGCTTCAATTAAATTGTACAAAATAAGCTTATCTTTTTATTATTATTTTTGCAACTTGTTGATTTTGAAAGATTCGCTTCTTTGGCATTATAAAGAATTTATTGTCACAAATGCATGTTTTTTCTAAAAAAAACTTTACATGTATCTTTCTTTTATGTCATCCGAATACGTATTTGTATAAAATGCATCATATTTACTTATATAAAATGCATCATATTTGCAAAACATCTTTTTATTTATTATACTTGTAAAACATGTATTTTTCTAGCAATAATTAATCTGAGTTTTACGGATAACATAAGTTAGCGGATCTTAAAGGATGCCTAACCCCTTCCCTTTAGGATAATAAAGAACCCTTACCTAGAATCTCACTAGTTTGTGAGACCTTAAAATTGGAGTTACATGGCAGCATTTAGTTTAAATATTTAGGTGTCCTAATTCACCGTAAAAATAATTAGGTGGCGACTCCTCAACCCTTTTACCCAGGAATCACCCCATCGTCAGCGCTCGCTTTGACCGAGCAAGGTCGAAAATGAAGCGCGTCTGACATAAGCGACTCCTTTGGGAGCATCAGGTTCTTAAACCACAGCAAGTTCGGATTAATTATTGCTTTACTTTTTTTATTTTATTTAGTGCTTTGATGTGTTTTATTTATGAGATTTTTGCATAAAGCTGCTTTAATTGCTATATTATTCTTGCTTTCCTTAAATTGGCATTTCGTTCATATTTCTTCCACTCTGGAAAATTGACACTATCACACACTACACGCGAGGTGTGTTTTACGCACCCGCATAAATTTCTTTCCATCTACCAAAATTTAGGAGAGTTGGCGTATGCGGCGGAGTGACGGACCATCTGGTGGCGCGTAGCCTTCTCACTCGAGTAGTCCGCTCGGGAACCTTGTGTCTAGTCGGCCAAATCTTAGAAAATTTAAGATAGAGCTATACCACCCTTTATTTTAAGTCATGCATGCATACATCTTAGGTGGGTTGATCCTTGGCATCAACTTCACAAATAAGAAAACCACCAAATTGTCGTGGGTCTCACAACCCAACGACCAATCGACATATTATGTGTAGCGAGGATATTGATGGAGCGGATCAAGCCTAAACAGTATGCCAAAATCGGAAAATGTATATTTATTTTTATTTTTATTTTGTTATAGATGGAGATGCATTGCATAAGTCGAGGATGGTGAGTGGGATTAGAACAAGCTGAAAATATGGTGGACAAACTTTGACCTTGGCGACCAAATGGCAATTAGGAGAAGATTAGGTTGCCTCGTTTCGTTGTTCGACATCTTCCCGATCAACATTTGGTCGAGCAGCGATCCATTTTGGGATCGGATCGGGTTGTCTTGATTCGGAGATTTTGAGATGACTCCTACTTTGGAAGAAATCAACTATTTCACCAATTTGATCTACCAGGTAGAGGACAAATTATCCCTTGCTGTCAATCAGGAAAGAAATTTCTCCGCTACTTAGGGCTAAAGAACACTAAGAAACTCCTATGCTTTGAAAACAAGCTGGGTCTCAATGGATTATCTGTATGAGAGAATGCGGTTGTCGAGGCGGTTACAAGACATTCAAAAATGAATTTTCTTGCACCCCAGATCATTAGCGGACCAAGCGACCCATTGCATTCACTGTCGCCTTTCTAGGGTCTCACGATATTCCGCTTGAGTATGGAAAGATCGATTACTGCATATGTTAAAGTAGCACGGGCACTTTTGAAGGAGCAAGCGGAGCACAACTCACTTTGGCCCTATGATCTTGGCGAGAAATATTTGGGCTTTAGGGAAATGTAAAGAGGTGAAAGCAGGTTTCTTGAAGGCTGCAACCTTATTTTGCGGATGTGGGCAATGGAACACTTCTATCGGCGCCCGAATATGGTCGACATATGCTTGTGAGTCGAACAAAATCGTCGACTTTACTGACGAGCAAGCGATTCATATCGCTGTCGGCATGAATGATTGGTATGGGTTTTGGCGTCCACTTTGTGAAGCAGATCGATGGAAATACCCTCTGCTCCCGAATGCCAAAAAAGCCTACATAAGATGCAAAGGCTTTATTATATTGAGCTTATCGGATTGAAAGGCCTCGACCTTACGCTCCACTCCGCGTACTCCGACCGGTTGGGACAAGAGCGAGATAATTCCCCTCAGGGCAAATATGAGGATTTACGAAATTCCATTCGGGCGAATTTCATTGTCCCGAGCTAGACAAGTCTTGATGAATGGAACAATATTGACACAATAGACATTGGAGGTAGTCAGGCGGGAGGTACCCCAGAATATCAAGCGTGGCTACGAGAGGATTGCGATGAGTACAGGACCATAGTCTGATGGCGAGCAAGGTTTTGAAGATATCGGCACGACAATTTGGATAAGGAATTTCCGGCTCAGAGACACGATCGTTACCCAGAGATGTGGCGGCAAATGCAAAATATAGTGCAATATCTAGAGGGCCAGAGTCGGACCCGGCAATGTTAGGGTCCCATCTTCATCTCGGTGATCAAAAGCAAGATTTAGAACACGAGCATAAATATCTTATGTTATCGACTTTATTATTGTACGCATTATTATTTCAGTAAAAGTCAACCTTTATTTAGACAAAAGGCATCACAATCTTTGGCTTGGATCAATTTATCGATTATCTTGCATATTTTTGCGTTTAAGCTCACCTCAGGCATAAAGGAGGCCCCATGCACATTAGGACGCGCATTTAATTTTCATATAATTTATGCGCTACTTGTTTCTTGTTTTCCACTCTATACATGTTATTCAAAGCAATAATTATTAGTCTCATACTAACTTGGTTTGTTTCATCTTTTAGAAGGTTTATTTTGCTGCTTTATTTTCCAAAAGTTGATTAGCGTTGATTGAAGCGGCGGAACACCATTACTTCCACGAGATCCAAGGCACAATCATCCGACAAAATGGTGATTGAGGCGGCCGAACAAACCGGTTTGGGACTTGTCGCTCTTCAGGAGGTGAACCAGAGACATCGGAAGGAGAAATACTTAGTCCGGATGAATATCTCGCCCAACTCTGCGACAAATGGCAACTATGCAAGCGAGATCGAGCGACTCAGGAATCTTACCAATCTTTCCATCGGCATCAACACTCCCTTTGCTGAACAAGAGGCAGCGCAAGCGCTCCACACACCTTTCCATCTCACGAACCATCATTCCCCAGAACCTTCCCGAAATCCCTTACCAAGCGAACCAATCCTCGGTCGCGACCCACAGCGTACCAATCCACATCCTATCAACCCGAGGCGGTCCACAACAAAACCCGCTACAAAATGACCCGGCATCCTTCACGGCTCCATATATACATCGGCTCCACTTACCCAAACTACTCCACTTGTCCAAAATATCCCTCCCACTAAATTACCAGGCAACCCAACAAATACCAATGGCACACATCACTAACAAGCGGTATGTGCCACGGTGTATGCGGCGGAAGCCCAACCTTCCACTTCTACCATACCAAACATACATCATCGGGAGATAGACCAATATGAAGAGATGGAAAGGCAAGCAAGGATTAGAAATGATGAAAGTATGGCAAGGGAAATTCATAGCCTAAAAGAAGCATTTAAAAACATTCAAACCAGCAAGGGGCATGAAGGACTCGAGTATGAAGATCTCTGCATGCATCCAGCGTTGATTGCCTATCGGGTATAAGGTACCAAAATTTGATTTATTCGATGGAAAGGAAATCCTCGCTCATTTGAGATCATATTGTGACAAAGCTGGTTGGAGTGGGTAAGGACCAGGCCATAATAATGAAGTTGTTCATAAGAAGTTTAACGGGAGAAGCGCTCGGCGGTACACAAGCCAGGACATGAAAATGGCATAAGCGGGGCACAATGGCACGAGGATTTTGTGGATAGGTTCGGGTTTAACACCGACACAGTCTTGGATAGATTTTATTTAATGAAATTGGAGAAAAAATCTCTGAGAGACTTTGAGAGAATATGCCATGAGATGGAGGCGGAGCGACAAAAGTTGACCGATGGCGGAAAGTGAGATGACCACGCTCTTTGTGCAATCTATGAAGGATGCAACTTATTACGAAAAAATGATAGCGTCATTGGGCGGAATTTCTCTGAAGTGGTCGAATGGGAGATTTCATAGAAGAAGGTATCAAAGCAGGGAGAATCACGAACTTAGCGGCATTGCGGTGACGAGTAAGGCCATTCGATCGGACTTCGTTCGGAGAGCAATCAAGAAGAGGAGGGATGGGCGTCCTGTCATGGCGGTCCAGGAACATAGGTCCAACCAAATGCCAACCTACCAAAGCCGTCATCCCAACCTCCTACTATAATCAAAGCACCCAAAATCATCGACCCTCCTACTATAGCCAAAGCACACAAAGCCCTCGACTTTATTATCAACACTCGCCTACTCCCTACCCTGTCTATCATACCCAACCAATATATAGCCCACCACGAGCACCTACCTATAGAAATTCCCCACGGTATCAACCCACACATCCGCCTCGGCCGCAAAACCATCCACCAAATCTCCCGGACCGGGCAAATTACGAAAGAAGGCCATTCAAGACATATACACCTTTAGCGAACCTCTAGCCCAACTATCACGAAAGATTGAGGACGCGAGAATACTCCAACCCGTCCCGGGGCATATCCCCAATCCTATTCCCGGTCGTATGATGAAACTAAGCATTGTGCGTACCACTCGGGGATCATGGGACATGACTTTGGAATTTGTTTAGCCTAAAAGACAAGATCGAGGCTTTGATCAAAGAGGAATTATCAGTGAAAGGACCTCCCCTAATGTAAATGACAACCCTTTGCCAAATCATGACAATGCCAATATAAACATGATTACCATTGATGAAGAAAGCAGTTTGGAAGGGACCATTGTGCCGATCCGAGCGAGAGGAAAGGGTTGAATCATCGGCTTTGATCACCCCTATAATTCTGATTCAGGTAAGAGCACCGTTTGAAGTGGAAGTACTTCCTCGAAATCGCGGATAGTGGCGTCGTATGTCGATACCAAAGCGCCCCTTGGAGCTATTCGATTGGGGAAAGGAGCGGGGAAGGAGAAACAAATTGTAGAAGTTGTCGTCATTTGGTATGACAAGATCCGGACGATGTTATGCCCTGCAGACAATCCAAAAAGGTTGTAACAGAGGCGAAGTAGAAGAGTTACGGAGGAAGATGCCAACCAAGGAGTATTAGTTGTAGAACAATTAAAGAAAACAAGCTCAGATTTCTTTGCTATCATTGTTGATGAATTCTCAGGACCATGGGCGCGCTTTATTGGAAGTACTCAAAGAATCTATGTGCGAGAGAGACCACAGGCGAGAAACTCTCGGCCTTGGTGACAGATCTTGGAGGCCCATAAAGTCTCTTTCCATGACAAAGAATTGCCACCTGAGGGTTTGTGCCACAACAAAGCTTTGAACATAACTGATAAAGTGCATGAACAAATTCATTTCTAAGGTATTGATTGATGGAGGCTCGGTAGTCAATATTTGTCATTGGCGACCCTCAGAGCCTTGGGAATTAGCATTGGAAAGATTCGCGAAAGTCATCGAGAGTTAAAGGTTTTGATGGAGCCCAAAGGGCGTTATGGGAGAAATGGATTTGACATTACAAGTGGGGCCCGTGGAGTTAGTCGTGGAATTCCAAGTGTTAGACATATCTACCGGCTATAACCTACTAATGGGAAGACCTTGGATCCATGTGGTGGTGCAGTTCCTTCTACCCTACATCGAGTTTGAAGTTCGTTTGGGATCATCACGAGGTCGTGGTACACGGAGAAGGAGCAATTCAATATGTCAGAAGGCGGATCCTATTTGTTGAAAGCGTAGATCTGTTGGATGGAGTCTGTCTTCCATGTCGGAGAAATTGCATGTGCCTCCAAAGTGAAATATTGAAGTTACCAGGTCCTCACAATGGTGGCCCGGAAATGTTGAAGAATGGCTTTAAGCGGTCGAGGCCTCAGTTGAATTTAGAAGGTATGGTGGAGCTGTTCACTTGCTCGATGAAGGATACTTTCGGTCTCGGATATAAACCCACTTCTAAAGAAGTCTTATCAGTCAACCTCAGAAAGAAAAGGGACACTCCCTTGCCAAAGCCTGTCCCACCCTTGAATCAGTCATTTGTCAAAGCATATGCCGCTCGGGAGTCGAATGAAGATGATGCAGAGCGACCTCGCGAAGGACTCAAAAGCCTTTTATTGCGAGAAGAAGAAATGGAATGCCATGTAATTACGGATGATTTTGATGAAGGCCCAACTATTTGGGATGCGAGAACATGGAGATATTTTGAAAAATTGGACTGTGCCCTACCTGTTTCTCAGGAAGCTTGGTAGAAATTACCTTAGTACTTTTTGAAACAATGCGATTCTAATTGAGGCTTGAATCGCATCTATGCATTAATGTGTTTTGCCTCCATCTTTTGAAAGCTGAAATGACAAATCCACATTTGTTTTGCTATTGAAAAATTTGGTTTGTTTACTAATTTTCTTTTCTCTTTGAGCATGCAAACTAATAAATCATCGATAATGTGAATGTGACATGTAATGAAACAAACAAACAAAATCCAAGCGATGAGCAGGACTTGAAGAGTATGAGGAAGACTTCATGACGGAAGAATTGTGAGAGGAATTGGAACATTTTGAGAATAAACCAAAGCCAAATTTAGAAGAAAGCGAGGCAATAAATTTGGGGATCACGAGAAAATGTGAGAGAAACAAGAATCGGCGTCCATCTGAGCGCCCCACAAAGGAAAGAAGCAGACGGATCTTTTGAGGCAATATATCGGCGTATTTGCTTGGTCTTATGGCGAGATGCCAGGATTGAGCACGGATATTGTTTCGCATAGATTGCCTATCGATCCATCTTACCCTCGGTGAAACAAAAACCAAGGAAAATCAAGCTGATTTGAGTTTAAGGGTCAAGGAAGAGGTGTCCAAGCAATTCGACGCAAAGGTCATTCGGGTCACAAGATACCCGACTTGGTTGGCCAACATTGTACTGTGCCAAAGAAAGATGGAAAGATCACGAGTGTGCGTGGATTATCGGGATCTCAACAAGGCCGGCCGAAGGATGACTTCCCTCTTCCAAATATTCACATACTCATTGACAAGCTGTGCAAAGCATGAGTTACAATCATTTGTTGATTGCTTTCTTTGGTTACCACCAAATCTTGATGGATGAGGAAGATCACGAGAGAAGGCGGCATTCACTACACCTTGGGGGTATCTTTGTTATCGAGTAATGCCGTTCGGACTCAAGAATGCACGGTGCCACATACATGAGGGCCATGACTACCATTTTTCATGATATGATCCACAAAGAAATAGAGGTCTACGTAGATGGCGTTATTATCAAGTCGCGAAGGACTTGAGATCACTTGATTTAGAGAAGTTTTTGACCGGTGGCGGTATAACCTGAAGTTAAATCCATAAAGTGCGCATTTGGTGTCCTATTTGGGAAGGCTGTTGGGTTTCATTGTAAGTAGAAGGGGTATTGAATTGGACCCCTCAAAGGTAAAAGCTATTCAAGACTTGCCTCCTCCAAAAGTCGAAAGGGCGTAATGAGTTTCCTTGGTCGCCTCAACTACATCAGCGAGTTCATAGCACAATCAGCGGTGATATGTGAGCCAATATTCAAGCTCTTTTGAAAAAGCCATTTGCTACCAAGTGGACATCGGATTGCCACAAGCTTTCGATAGAATCAAAGAATACTTGTCTAACCCACTGTTTTGGTGCCTCGGAACCGGAAGGCCGTTCTTTGTTATATCCGTCTGTGTTAGAAAATGCATTTGGAGTGCGTGCTCGGACAACATGGCGAAAGCAGGAAAGAAGGAGCAGGCCATATACTACTTAAGCAAGAAGTTCACACCGTATGAAGCTCGGTATACTTTCTTTGGAGCACTTGTTGTGCCTTAACGTGGATTGCACAAAAGTTTAGACATTATCTGTCTGCATATACCACTTATCTCATCTCGAGGATGGACAGCTCAAATACATCTTTGAAGCCCATGCCCATTTGGAAAGCTAGCAAAGTGGCAAATCTTGCTAAGTGAGTTCGATATCATATATGTCACCCAAAGGCTATCAAAGGACAAGCACTAGCCGACCATCTTGCTGAAAATCCTGTGGATGAAGAATACATGCCTCTCGGACTTATTTTCCGGACGAGGAGTCTTGTTTGTTGGAGAAGACATCTCGGAAGAATACGGGTTGGAGAATGTTCTTCGACGGGCTGCAAACTTCAAAGGGGTTGGTATTGGAGCGGTTTGATTTGAATCAGTCAACACTACCCAATTTCGGCAAAACTCTGATTTCCATGCACCAACAATATGGCGGAATATGAAGCTTGTGTACTCGGACTTAGAATGGCCGTTGATATGAACATTCAAGCTGCTGGTTATAGGTGATTGAGACTTATTGATTCATCGGTACAAGGCGAATGGGCGACCAAGAAGCGGGAAGATACTTGCCTTACGCATTGCGTGAAGGAATTATGCAAAAATTCAGCAAGATAGAATTCAAGCATATCCCACGAACTCAAAGCGAGTTATTGATGCTCTGGCAACACTTGTCCTCCATGATTCAACATCCAGGATAAGAACTACATTGATCCCGTCAAGGTGAGCTTATCGGATCAGCCAGCATATTGTTTCAACATAGATGGAGAGTTGGATGGAAAGCCTTGGTACCACGACATTAAGAGATATCTCAATATAGGTGAATATCCGAAGGCATAACGTATACAAAAAGGACACTTAGGAGGTTAGCAAACCATTTCTTCCTAAGCGGAGAAATCCTTTATCGGAGGACTCGGATCTCGGTTTGTTAAGATGTGTTGATGCTCGAGAGGCAAGCGGTTTAGTTGAAGAGATACGGAGGCACGTGCGGGCCTCATATGAATGGCTTCACTTTGGCAAAGAAGATTCTAAGAGCGAGGATACTTTTGGATGACCATGGAAAGCAGATTGCATCCACGTGCAAAGATGCCATCGATGTCGATTCATGGTGATCTAATCAAGGTACCCTAACGAACTCAATGTGACGAGCTCTCCTTGGCCATTCGCGACTTGGGGCATGGATGTCATTGGCCCTATTGAACTGCCGCATCAAATGGACACAGATTTATTCTAGTGGCAATTGACTATTTCACAAAGTGGGTAGAAGCATCGTCCCACAAGTCGGTAACAAAGAAAGTGGTAGTTGATTTTGTCCGCAATAACATCATTTGTCGATTTGGAATCCACTGAGTCGATTATAACGAGACAATGGGGCTAATCTCAACGATGTCGATGAATGAGATATGCGAGAAGTTTAAGATCACTCACCGCAATTCCACTCGTGCCGACCTCGGATGAGCGGGCGGTCGAAGCGACCAACAAAAACATCAAAGAATACTACGAAAGATGATTGATAATTACAAGCAACGGCATGAGCATCTGCCTTTTGCACTTTTGGGATATCGCACTGATCAGGACTTCTCTTTGGGCAACGCTGTATCTATTGGTCTATGGAGCAGGTGTGTTACAGCGAAGTGGAAATACCATCTTTAAGAATTATCCAAGAAATTTGGTGAGCGAAGCAAAATGGATCTGAGAATCGATACGAACAATTGATCTTTGATTGATGGCGATTGAGCGCGATGCGCCACGGACAACTTTATCAAAGCAGAATGGCCAAAGCTTTCAACGGAAAGTAAAACCAAGGACTTCGAACCAGGGCAATTGGTGCTAAAGCGAATATTCCCTCACCAAAATGAAGCTAAAGGAAAATTCGCACCTAGCGGCAAGGGCCTTATATGGTTCACGGGTGTTGGTGGAGGAGCGTTAATCCTAGCTGAAATGGGCCGGTGAAGTATGGCCAAAAGCTATCAGCGCAGATCTGGTGAAAGATACTACATTTAGGATTTTTCTGTGTAATGCATTTCTTGTGTTGTAAAAATTGCGCTCCCAGGCGGGATACGCAAAGAACCCATGTCGGGTTCCGTTTCCGAGATGGCAAATTTCCCCAGAAACACATTTCACACCACATGAACTACGTTATGACCTGATTCCCTCGGCGGGATACGTAGGCGGCCACATCGGCTTCGGTCCCATTTTAGAAAATCCTTACAATCCCCTTTTGCTTGTAATGAACTACGTCATGACCTGATTCCCTCCTGGGGATACGTAGGCGGCCTAAATCGGCTTCGGTCCCACCATTAGAAAATATTTTCTCCTTCATCTCACAAAAGACAAAATGCACCCATCTGATCACCACGATAGAGGCGGGCAAGAAATCTACACAAGACTCGGTTGTCCATTCAAAAGATCGTCATTCTCATATATCGGACTTGGGGCATTTTTAAGGGATCATTGCCAGAGGGCCGATAAACATGGAAAACCATCGGCAAACTAAGTCTTGACGGAAGAATTTTGGATAAGGCGTTTGTTTTGTTTCATGCGTGTCCTTTGCTCGACAGGACATTTGTACATATGCATACTTTCTTACAAGCAAATTATTTTCAACAAACATTTTCATTAAAGTTCAACGTAATTTTTCTTGATATGCATACTTGTTACAAACAAATTGTTTTCAACAAATGTTTTGATAATGGCTATCAATACGAGGAACCAGAGAGGGGCTACAGTCAGAATTAGCGGGACATGCAAATACCAAGACCCGAAGCTACAAAGTCAACAGAATCAACTCCACTCCCAAAACTCATAAATTTATTTGAGTCTGAGTTCTTGGTCGAAAACAGCAGGGAAGCTGCAACATTTATGAGCAGATTCGCAAGGGCCTCCGCATCGCAACTCACTACAAGAATCACCTTCCTGTTTGGAGATTGTACAAAGACGTCATGCTAAACTACATGTTCCCAACCGTGTTGTGTCCACGGAAAGAACGGTATTTCGACTTACAGGGTCGCATTCTCATCTACTCAACTTTTGCATCGCTTATGTCCCCACATTAACTATCATGGCATGGCAATAAGGCCCCACTTTACACTACTTTTAAATCAGGCGCCCACCTTCTAATGCGGGTATTTAAATTTCAGTCAGGCGCCCACCTTTTAATGCGGGTATGTTTTAAATCAGGCGCCCACCTTCTAATGCGGGTATGTTTTAAATCAGGCGCCCACCTTCTAATGCGGGTATGTTTTAAATCAGGCGCCCACCTTCTAATGCGGGTATGTTTTAAATCAGGCGCCCACCTTCTAATGCGGGTATTTAAATTTAGTCAGCGCCCACCTCCTAATCTGGGTATTTAAATTTGATCAGCGCCCACCTTCTAACGGGTATTTAAATTTGATCAGCGCCCACCTTCTAATGCGGGTATGTTTTAAATCAGCGCCCACCTTCTAATGCGGGTATGTTTTAAATCAGCGCCCACCTTCTAATCTGGGTATTTAAATTTGATCAGCGCCCACCTTCTAATCTGGGTATTTAAATTTGATCAGCGCCCACCTTCTAATCTGGTATTTAAATTTGATCAGGCGCCCACCTTCTAATGCGGGTATGTTTTAAATCAGCGCCCACCTTCTAATCTTGGGTATGTTTTAAATCAGCGCCCACCTTCTAATCTTGGGTATGTTTTAAATCAGCGCCCACCTTCTAATCTGGGTATTTAAATTTAAATCAGGCGCCCACCTTCTAATGCGGGTATTTAAATTTCAGTCAGGCGCCCACCTTCTAATGCGGGTATTTAAATTTAGATCAGCCGCCCACCTTCTAATGCGGGTATGTTTTAAATCAGGCGCCCACCTTCTAATCTGGTATTTAAATTTGATCAGGCGCCCACCTTCTAATGCGGGTATTTAAATTTCAGTCAGGCGCCCACCTTCTAATGCGGGTATGTTTTAAATCAGGCGCCCACCTTCTAATGCGGGTATGTTTTAAATCAGGCGCCCACCTTCTAATGCGGGTATGTTTTAAATCAGGCGCCCACCTTCTAATGCGGGTATGTTTTAAATCAGGCGCCCACCTTCTAAAGTGGGAATATAAATTTGATCAGCGCCCACCTTCTAATGCGGGTATTTAAATTTGATCAGCGCCCACCTCCTAATGCGGGTATTTAAATTTCAGTCAGCGCCCACCTCCTAATCTGGGTATTTAAATTTCAGTCAGCCCACCTTATAATGCGGGTATTTTATTTTAAACCAGCGCCCACCTCCTAATCTGGGTATTTTATTTTAAAGCAGTAGCCCACCTTCTAATCTGGTACTTTATTTTAAAGTGTAAGCAGCGCCATAGCGCCATCATCTGCACAACATTAAGCAACGACATCATTTCAACTTACAAAGTCATATTCTCACATACATATCTTATGCAATTGTTATACACTAACTTTTATCTCAGCTCTGGTCCACAGGAATTGAATCGGCGGGAGCTTTCGACAACATGGAACTATATCTCACAGCGAACAAAGGCAATTTGGTCAAACGACCTACTTCGAACGTCGATCCGCTCTTTCCCATTAACTTCTCGTGTCTGCGACCAGTGTCATCCTAAGTCGACACTGGGGCATTGTTTCTTGAATGTGCACCATCTTTTTTTGCAACTTCTATACCCCTCGGGATTCTATTTCTTACCATGCAGTCCCGAGGATCAGGGCAAAATTGGCTACTCAGTCAACTTTCTTTGGCCGAAAACTCTTTCATCGTCTCCGTCCAAAGAGGGGCATCTGTTGACACCCAATTTTGTCCCATCTTTTATGATTTTATTCGTAATTTTTAATATTTTGGCACTTTCAAAATAATTTTAAAATATAGGCATATATGTGTATATCTTCGTATTATTATTATTATTATTCGCATATTTTATATCATTTGCATTTTTATAATAATCATAAGTTTTATCCGAAAATTCTATGTTATTTTATTCTCGCAAAATTGCATCGCATTTCCTTTTTATTAAGCATTAAACATTTCGCAAATATTATATTTTATTATTATCACATCGTCACGCTATTTTAAATAATTCACATCTTTTACAAAATATATATATATATATATATAAATATGTTTTAATATTAAACCTCTTTTATATTTTCTCAATTCCTAACCCAATACAATTTCTACCCAACCTAAATTAAAACCCATTTTTCGCCCAAGCCCAATCCCAAAACAAAACCCAACACCCTTAAACCAAAGCCCCAAACCAAGCCCAATACCCATTTCCCTTTCCCTTTATTTCCCTCAATTCCCACAACCCACAACCAAAGCCCAACACCCACTCCCCAGGCCCAACCGGCCATTCCGTCGGCCCACCTGAAACCCCCACCAAAAAGCCCAACGCCCAACTCCCTTTTTATTCCCCATCGCCCACAAGCCCAACCCCAATTAAAACCCCCACCAAACCCAAACCGGCCCCAAAAAAAAACCGACCCATGCCCCCTTTATACCCAAAATCTTCCCAAAAAAACAAAAACCAAAAATTCAAACCCTACCCTCCTTCAACCTCAAGCCACGCCCCATACCCCCATCCGACCAGGCCACCTCGCCCCTGCCACCACCCACTCCACGACACCCCCACACCCTCCCATCATTTCGTCCAACTCATACCCCTAAAATCCGCTTCAAATTCAGATTTTTGCCTTTAATTCAAAATTCAAACTCGATTCTTGGGGGGGAATCCACCTATAAATACCCCATGATTTGTTCTTCATTGGGGGGATTTTTTTCAGAAAGAGAGAAAAAAAGGATTTTCGGAAGTTTATTCAATATATACATAGTTATTTTGTTGTGTTCTTGAGTTGAGAGTATTTGGCTTCGTTGTTGTTCCAAGAATCAAGTCCGAAAAGGTTTGTCATCCCTTTGATTTTCTCTGATTTTTCATCGATTTGGTCGGGTCGACCGACCGGTCGACCGGTTCGGGTAACATTTTCGTAATTTCTTGCATTTCATGTTTATGTATGTTGGTTATCTGAATTTGGTGTAAGATTTGTTTCGGATCACCGATTTGGTCGGTCAACGACCGGTCAGTCGACCAGTTTAGATTTTTTCCAATTTTCTTACATTCTTTGTTTGTTATCATTGGTTATCTGAAATTGATGAAATTATTTGACTTGGGTTGAACACACAATTGGTCGGTCAACATCGACGGTCAGATCGACCGGTTTAGATTTTCAATTTTCCTACATTCTTCTTTGTTGTTATCTTTGGTTATCTGAAATTGACGAAATTGTTTGATTCGGTTTGAAACTCCAATTGGTCGGGTCAACGACGGTCAGATCGACGGTTTGGGCAACATTTTCGAAATTCTTGCATTTCATATTCTTGTTATTGGTTATACGAAATTGGTCGAAATCGATTTCGGGTTTGAATCATCGACTTGAGTCGGGCGACCCGATTTGAATATTTCCAGAATTTCAGAACTCGGGTCGGGTATTTTAAATCACTACTGTCTGTTTCCTTGGCATTATTATTATGTTATTGATTGAATTAATACCGCATTCTCTTTGTTGTCTTATTGATCCAAACCAATATTGCGTCCATCTTCGGGAGACGCTTCTCGGTTTCATATTACTGTTTTTTTTACTGTTTCGAATAAATACCGCGTCTGTTGGTATTTGTTTCTGTTTGATTTACTCCCGTTTGATTCTTGTTTCTTTGCTTTATCATTTTCTTGTTTTAAACTAGACACCGCATTTTTCCAACATTGCTTTCTATTTCAATTCACTGTTTCAAAGATTCAAATTACCGTTTCATCGCTTCTTGTTTTAAAACTAGACACCGCGTCATTTTGAGCTGTTTTTACGCCTCTGTTTTTTTTTCCCGCCATCGCCATCGCTCTGTTTTCGCCATCGCATCGCCATCGCGCATCGCATCGCTATCGCTATCGCTATCGCTATCGCTACCGCTACCGCCATCAAGCATCGTTACCGCCATCGCCATCGTTACCGCCATCGCCATCGCCATCGCCATCGCTATCGTATCGTTACCGCCATCGCCATCGCATCGCATCGCTATCGCTATCGCTACGCTACCGCTCGCTATGCGCGCATCGCTATCAAGCATCGATACCGCTACCGCTATGCATCGCTGCATCGCTCTCCTCTCGCTTACTACCGCTGCCATTGTTTCCAATTTTATTTAATCGATTTGAACACGATACTACATCGGCCGATGAAAAATATCCGTCGATTTTGAGGCCTACGATTCAAAAGACGGAAATATAACCACGGGCAAGGATGAAGACTTAAACCTTTTATCCGAGATCAACATGTTTAGTAGGCGAGGTGACTAAAATAACCAACAAGTTATATATTCGCAGCCACGACGTGATTATAGTGATCTTTTTATTCCACCCGAGAGACCAACACGTTTAGTAGGCGAGGCAATAAAAAATAAACTATATTAGTCATATGTTTGCGACCACGACGCGATTGGAATGTTCTTTTCAAAATTTAAGTCTGAGCCCTTCGTCATCAAAACATTCATTGTTTTGAATACGGATATGAAGTTATTTGTGTTTAAATGTTTCTAACCGTTTGTTCTTAACAGCTTGCAGGGATTAAAGTAAATAACGACAAAGAATCTTCGGAGTTTATTTATTTCTTTCTTTAATTCAACTTGTATTTCGCTTTGTATTGTAATATTATTTATCGCACTTATGTAATTATTGAAATGCTTAGAATAGGCAAACTTAGGATTTATTCATAGGTTAGTTTAAGATTTGAAACCCGTCGCTAGCTTATTTATTTGTAGGCTCGCAAACTTAGAAATCCTTCGCTAGTTTATTTATTTTAGGCTCGTCACGCTTATTCAAAATTTTAAAACAACTCTTGTCATCTTTATTTGCTTCAATTAAATTGTACAAAATAAGCTTATCTTTTTATTATTATTTTTTGCAACTTGTTGATTTTCGAAAGATTCGCTTCTTTGGCATTATAAAGAATTTATTGTCACAAATGCATGTTTTTTTTTAAAAAACTTTACATGTATCTTTCTTTTATGTCATCCGAATACGTATTTGTATAAAATGCATCATATTTACTTATATAAAATGCATCATATTTGCAAAACATCTTTTTATTTATTATACTTGTAAAACATGTATTTTTCTAGCAATAATTAATCTGAGTTTTACGGATAACATAAGTTAGCGGATCTTAAAGGATGCCTAACCCCTTCCCTTTAGGATAATAAAAGAACCCTTACCTAGAATCTCACTAGTTTCGCAGACCTTAAAATTGGAGTTACATGGCAGCATTTAGTTTAAATATTTAGGTGTCCTAATTCACCGTAAAAATAATTAGGTGGCGACTCCTCAACCCTTTTTACCCAGGAATCACCCCATACGTCCGCGCTCCGCTTTGACCCGAGCAAGGTCGAAAATGGGCGCGTACAACCAGGTCAGTTGTAGTATGTCTAATACATTAAACTACATGTGACCTGCGCATATCGTTCCTTATATATGGGTGCACCATGATTCCAATCAGTTCTATGATTCATATCCATTGGTGTCTTCAACGAGACTGTCAGCTATCTCACAACTGAGTTTTGAGTTAGACCAGTCCGTTAGATGTCTTAGAAATCCCAATTTCTAAGATGTCATCTGTGATGCCCATATATTTCATATAGAGACTTTTGTTTCAATATGACTTCCACTTTCAGACTGTTGGTTTTTTCAACTGTTGGCTTTCTAACTTCAGAGTCAATGTTTCTGTTGTCAGATTCATTATTTCTGTTTTATCTGAAACTTCCAGGACCAAAATGTAAACATTTCAGGGACCAAAATTAAAGTTTAGGAAGAAGCCTAACAGTCCAACAAACCAACTCTGATCCTCCCCTTCCAACTTTCCAGTTAGGAAGGCTGTTTCAACATCCATGTCACGCAAGACTGCAATGACCTTATATGTTAAGCTATTCACAGGGGAGCACATGTGTAAGTAGTCGAGGCCTTATACTCGTCAGTAGATACATCTACTTTGTACTCACTTTTGAGTATCCACTTTTACAACCCAAATGTTCTTTTCCCGGAGGAAGGTCAACCATTACACAAGTATGGTTCTATATGATGGAATCTATTTCTCTTTCTATAGCTTCTTTCCAAAGCAGCGCTTCTGGAGATGACAATTCTTTGTTAATTGTCCATGGTTCGTTCTCAATCATACGAGCTAGAAGGCCTGGAATAAGTCTTTGTCCCCTCTTTTCTCTGTCTCGGTTCAACATATAGAATCCCTGAGTTCTGTAGATCTGGAACATCTAGTTTTGGACAATCAGACACTCGCAGGTTCTTGTTAACCTCGAGCAATTACTTCTTTTTCCTTCTCAAGGAAAGTTATCCTCAAAGAATTCAACATTCGTTGACACCAAGAGGCGATACGCACTACTGTTATTTGGAGATCCAGTGGATATGCAATTTATAGTCTTAGGTCCAACTTGACATATTTCGGTATTCCAACCTTTACCAAGCCACCCCACAACATAACATTTGTAGGTGAGATCCTTTTCATATTTCACACGGAGGGTTATCCTTATCCTTATGCGTAATTCTGTTGAGAATCGCATTAGCGGTAAGGATTGCTTTGTCCCACATATTTTGGGCGTACGACTTTGCGCTTGGCTAACACCGTTAGACTGAGGTGAGTAAGGAGCAGTCGTTTGATAAATGATGCTTCACATTCTTCCCCTCTATCAGTACGAATTCCTCAATTCGCAGTCTCAGTTGATTTTCAACTTCTGCTTTGTAGCGCTTATCCGCTTCAACAGCTTCATCTTTGCTTTTCAACAAACAAAGGATGCAATACGTTGTACCATCATCAATGAAGGTCACAAAGTACTTGTCTCCCCCCTCTATTTTGTATGAACTTCAAATCGCCCATGTAGGTGTGACTAAGTTCTAGAGGAGCGGTGCTTCTTTGGCTATTCCTTTGACGGAACTTGAAAAGGTGATTTTGCCTCTTCGCCTACCTCACATTTAATTTGAGGGTTTATGTCGACAGAAGGCAACAATCTCAACTTCATTAGCTTTTGAATGATTTTCTATTTAACGTGTCTTAATCAATGATGACATAGATGCACGGATTACAAATATATCATTCATTTAGCTACAGGCATACTGTACTATTCTTAGTTATTACAGACCTGTTTGGACTAGTCTCAAATAGTGTGACAAGTTCAACGTCTTAAGATAAGCCATTATCTTTTAGTCTTCTTCCATTGTGATTGGTGCCAGGGTAGTCCTTGGCGCTTACTTAAGAGTGGTAACAATTTTCGCACAGTCAATGGATCTCTCTCCTTCGTATGTGCGAACATGCTTTACACACTTTTAATAATTACACTAAAAAGAACGGATCTTTTAAGTTTTATTTACAATAGTCCAATCTTTATCGGGAAGGAAAAAGATTCAATATCTGATTTTAGAGTGTAGGGAATATAATTTTTTAATGAAAACACTTTCATATTCCCAGCCTTGCTTTACACACTTTTATTCAGTTATTAACTAAATACATTATTGATAAGGAAGGATAATTAACTTAGACCTTTTGAATTCTGGCCCACTTCAGTTAGACTGAGTGTCCATATCCTACTTACCATAATTCGGATCCTTTGTCTGGGATAGATATAGGCATTTTGCTACATGATAGAACATCTCCTCTTGTCCCAATTGACATCCTCAGCCTCTCGTGAGCGCTTGTTTCCACCACCCTCAGGAGCGGTGACACCAATTTGTCCTTGATCTTTAGCCATACTAGCATGACTATCAGCAGTATCTTGAAGCTCAGCATCAGATCCAGAGATCCTTCCTTTGGCGGAAACAGATTTGTAACTGTCGTCAAATAGAGAACCAAAACTAGGACCATATTTGAAAGCACGGTTGTTGACAGAGACAATGTTTGAATTGTTAACAGAACAGTCAACAGAACTGTTTTCAAGAAGAAAACCATAGCCAGATTTGGTCACACACTTGTCGACCAGCATCTTTAGAACACTAATACAATCTTGTCTTAAAATTGTTGGATATGTAAAGCACGTACGGGAATAGTAAATAACTATTACAATGATCGAAAGGATAAACACCAATAAGTTGTCAATATTTTGATCTTGAATTGGTACTTCAAATATGGATCTTGTATTTGAAAATACAAGAACATGAACTGCTACACTTGTGGCTTGTAGATCCGCTGAGAATCCGAATGGTTAGAGTCCTTTGAGATTCTAGTTCACACCTGAAACACTTAGCAATCAATTAGATAATCACAACACCACTGGCTGAGTCGAGAGATGACTCTCTGTCTTTAAGACAAGATTGCCCCCGTATATAGGCTTTACGGAAGTGTGGACAATAGTCTTCCAAGATGAAACAACAAACTATCAAGTGTGCACAACCTACATAAATTAACTCAGCGAAGAACACGAATAATGAAGATTGCTAAGAGAAGGATTGCTTATCAGGAAAATATGATCTCTTTGTGGTGTTGTATACTTGTATGTATTTCTATTTTTTTCCATCTGTAGAATTGAGCCAAAGGTCTCAATTTATAGGTGTGCAAGATGGCCTTTCAAATGGCCCATAATGGCATTCAATTGTCATGTAATGGATGCCATTTAATCCTCAAGTAATGCAACAACATAATGGTCCAAGTAATGACCATTATTGGGTGGATTCAATGCCATTGAAACCACCTTAACAACCAAACCTTTGGGATTCCGTCGAGCAAACACTGCATGGGAAGCGCCGCGGCGCTGCAGCATTTAGCGCCGCGACGCTGCAGCATTTAGCGCCGCGGCTCCAAAAGCCAAAACTTGGAATTAGCGTCGCGGCGCTGCAAGGGGGGAACCGCGGCGCTCTGGCGCTGCGGCCCAGTCCGGGAGGCGCTGCGGCCCAGTCCGGGAGGCGCCGCAACCCTTCTCGGCTCCGCGGCCCTTTCCGACCCATTCCATCTTACACCTCGCACAATCCTTCCTTCGTTTACCAACGTGGAACACTTGTTATTCATCCAATAACCATCCATCATTGTATGTCTCAAACATTTCACTTACGTACCAATATCTCTTTCATTAATGAAATTTATGATACTTGACACTAAGATTGCACGTGTGTGGAAACGATATTTCCGACGTGCGGGGCCCAATTGTTCTAGTCATAAATAATGGGATAAACTTAATTACACATTAGTAAATTTCCAACACTATGTACAAATTGTCTCTTAAGAATTTAAAACTTCAGAGTGTCTCTACCAGGCAAGTAGTGTAAATCTCATAACTCATACCTTTGCAATTAGAGGATCTGTTATTAGTTCGTTCTGTTTCTTTCTGAATCCAATGGATTTGCCACTTAAGGAATAAGCACATTAGGTACTTGAATGATTCACTCTGTTTCCTTATTAGAAGATATAAATATCCAGAAATGCAATAACTACAAAATAAAAAGAAATCTCAGTGAATCAAGAAACCCCTTCGTAAAACATGCAGTGGAATATGCCATAGCAGAAGCCCATGCAATGTTTGACAAAGATAAGAAGGATATATTACAGAAACTACTCCTGAAAGGTAATGTCTGACTCTTTACTCTTTTGCCTTTCTTTCCTGAAGATAAAGTCATTTATTGAAAAATTGGATCTAAGTTCCTCTTTTACAAAATAAAAAGAAATCAATATCTCAACATTATTAGTCATGCAGGTCTTGATATAACGATCTTGGGATGCAATGAGTTCTATTCGTATCGGAATCAGGTGGTCCTCCTTTGCAGCTTATATTTCCAATATGACTTGTGATTTAGAGATATATGCTTATTTCTTGTGAGTTTGGGTTATGTAAAATATGAAACTCTGACATTCTATACTGTAATTTCTGGCAGCTTTTAAATCATAAGTTTGTGTCCAACAAATTTCATTATTATACCCTCTGATCCATTTGATGGGAACATCTTGACAGGAGCTCAAGATATTCATTTCTTCTTAAACTAGTTAAAAGTTTGATTGGATGATAAGGAAAAATCAATCATCTTGAAATTAAAATGTGAACGTTTGAAAGTTGTGAATGTTGCATAGCACACTATTATATGTAAAAGTGTGCCAAGCAATTCCTGGGTGTCCAAAATAGAACGTGTCACATATTTTGGGACGGAGGGAGTATTGAAACACTGATATATTGCCATATTAGTTGTGCAGTCTGAGCTTTGCGAATTGCTTGGATGGTTTTAAAGAAAAAAGTTACTACATCGATGACTCAGTCGAATTAAGTGATCTTAGTTGAAACTTTTATATTAAATTGACCAATTGCGAATAATGTTTGACCAAATAGCTTTGTTTAAAAATGACAGACAAGTCAAAACTAAGCAGAAGTGCTATGGAGTAATGTTTCAGTTACCTTTATCAAAACAATGGTTTTAGTTACGTAAGACTAGATTGATTAAGTAAACCATGCTGTGTAAATCATATGCGTTTCACACCAGAGTTAAACTAGAACACTTAATTTGGTTGATACCACTTATTTCCTTCATCAGCTCTACTTAATAGATGAGCATAGGACAAGGTATAGTAGTGGTCTTTTGATAGGGATTTTATGTGGCTGGGACTGATCAGCTTGGATGCATCCTTTTTCATAATTTCATGACTGACTCAGTTTAAATTTCTTTAGGAAAACCTCAGTTGCACAATTTAAGTTATACGTTACAAAAGACATGGCCAAAAGCTTTTATTACCTTATTTTATTTTTGTTGTAAGATAGTTGACATTAATCTGTTAAATGCATCTTGTAGATTGAAGCGCGTGGAATCCCTCTTACACCTGAGTCATTGGCTTCCCTTCCACCTTTTACGTCAATCACCTTTAATGCAGAAGATTCAATTGGAGAAAATCGGAAGCCTGAAGTTGCAAAAACTGGATTGGGGTCATCAGCAGCTAGGACAACAGATGTTGTTGCTTCTTTGCTTCATTATCTTGGTGTTGTTAATATTTCCTCTTTTTCTGAGGATCAATCCCATGGAAGGAAAGATGTTAGTGATCTTGATATTGTTCACGTGATAGCTCAAACTGCCCACTGCATTGCACAGGGTAAATTTGGCAGCGGGTTTGATGTTAGTTCTGCAGTTTATGGAAGCCAACGTTATGTGCGGTTTTCACCTGAAGTGCTTCTTCTGCTCAGGTCTTTCTCGTCTCTCCAATTTATTTAATCAATTCAGAGTCATAGTTTAATGATAGAAGAAATGATGTTACCATTCTTAAAAGAAAGAAAAAAGAGATAGAAGAAATGACATTCTCTATTTTGGCTTTGAGTGTAAGTCAGCAACAGGAAAAATGAAAACAACGGGCCTAGGTTGCTAGGTTCTTTAAATTTTAATCTGCCAAATACTTCTTCTTTGAAGCTCATGGCAAGTCCATGTCAGAACTCAAGTAGCTTTTGGCCTGAAAAGTTATAATTAAAGTTGATACTCTTTCCAAATTGAGACAACTTCTAGAAAATATACAATGCTGTTTCTAGCACCACAACTGTTTATTGTTAAGTTTGATAGAATGACACTGTTCTGGTTAGTGATGGCACAAATAAAGACAGCAAGGTGGAAAATTAGTGCTGGAAAGTCTGGAGAAAGTGGTATTAAAGTATAAGCTGACAATAGTCCTTCATGGAAAAGTAAAGCTATGGTGAAACTAAGTTCAAAACAACCACTTGGTTCCTCTGGACCTTTCGCTCGGAGTCCTGATAAAACTTGTTTTAGACTATTGATATTGGTGCTAAGGCTAAACCCTAGCTTGGTTGCTTGAAGCTCTATTTGTGCCCAGAAATATAACTATCTGTGGTTATTTTCTTGAATTAGAGAACAAAAAGGGTAATAAGGGAAGCTGTAAATAAGATAGTTTCTGCTCTTCAAAGTGTTGGTGATTTGTATACATGAAGCCTAATTGCCAGAAATTCAAACGACCTACTCTCTAGTAATTTCTAGACAAAGTAATTATGCACTTATCAAAACTGTAACCGGAATTTCAAATTTGGTCTTACAAAGCTCCTAATAGGTTAATCAATTAGTATCCAGTTTAAAGCTAATGTTGGGTGAGGGGCAGTTGTATAATAAGTGCGCTTTTGCTTTATCTATTTGCCAAGCCACTTTGATTAAAGTCATCCATGTAGATCAATATTTTTTTCAGCAGCTCCAACAGAGCTGCTTGTCATTTCAGGTGAGATTTTTTATTTCATTCTGTGGCAAGGATGATGTCTCTGTCGGGCTTCGCAAAGGTCGAGTGAGATTTTCTTTCTGGTGGTTGTTTATTTGAACTCTCCTTTACTGAAGCTAAGGAATGATTGCATGGTCTCTTTTACGTGCCAGGCGAAACTTATGGGACATGTGATGCCTTCTCTTATGATAGTTGGCTTAACTTGAAGGAAGAGTTGACAAGATGAGGTAGCTCAAGTGGAAATCTCCCTCCACCTCCGACCTTGATATTGGGGTTCGAGTCACCAAAAGAGCAACGTGCGGAAGGGACACTATTGACTCATGGGGAGGGAGGTTGGGGTGGGGTAGATATAGGTTACCATACAGGAAAAATAGCATAAAGGAAGAGCTCTAGTAGTGAAAAGATAATAAACTATGGAGTTAAGAGATACTGTAGATTTTGCATCTTAATTTTATTGAATCTTGGAAACTACTCTTGACTTGTTGACTATTTTGGATTTGCAGAATGCAGGTATGGCAACACCACTAACAGAAGTGATTGATGATGTGCTGAAAGACAAGTGGGACCATGAGAGGACCAAGTTTTCATTGCCTCCATTGATGACTCTCGTGAGTGATAAATGATGTTCCATATTTTCTTGAATGTTTGTCTGGTTAACTGTGATCAATTTCTTATGTTCTGCTAATAAGCTGGATGATAAAAGAAATCTGATTTTACTTTGATAATCATGTCTTTAAATAACACTACTTCTAATTACACATCTTCACATCCTTTTTTGACCTCCTAAGAGTTTTGACTTATTATTACTATGTAAGTTGTCTCTGGTGCACGGTGTTTCTTCTTTAAGTTGCTGAAATTGATTGCTAAGCATCTTGCAGATACTTGGAGAACCGGGCAGTGGAGGATCTTCTACCCCATCAATGGTTGGCGCTGTTAAGAAATGGCAGAAGTCTGATCCTCAGAATTCTCTTGAAACATGGAGAAAGTTGTCAGAAGGAAATTCTGCCTTGGAAATGCACCTCAATACCTTATGTAAATTGGCAGAAAGGAACTATAATGTTTATGAACACGTAATCAAGAACTGCAGCCTGCTTCCTGCAGAAAAGGTAAAATTCTTTTGGTCAAAATTGGAAAGGAAGTTCAAGATCTAGTATTACGTTGAAATGTTTGCTAAGTAACTGTATTCATTAAGAAAGTTTTTCGCTTTATTTTTTTCCGTAACGGCAGGTAAAATTATCCTTGATGCACTTAGCTGCTAACTTGTTCTGGAAAGGCTTACTATGCTAAGTATCCATGGGTGTTTGAAGTGCTGAAAATTGGCTTAACTTTACTGAGTTGATTCCTAACCATAGCAGTGGCGGCTTTCACCTTCTTGAAAAGTCATACAACAACAATTACGCCTCAACAGCAAATTGGGGTTGGCTACCTTCTTGTTCTTGATAAGTCATACTCACTAAAAAACCACAGAAAATTATTACTGCCTTAATAGCTGAAAAATACATTAGAGCTAATAGAAACAACTAGCACAAACATACTGCAATTGAAGGCTAAAGATAAGTAGAATTAGGAATTCTTTCCCCCAGTTCTGGTATTCTTTCATTCTTTCAATTCCTTTTATTTTCATGAAATAGTGCGATCAGCCTTTTAAGTTCATGCCTTAGTCTTATAAAAAAGAAAATTTCCAAAAGATACCTAAAACTCTTCTCAATACTTCTGATTTGAACTGTATTTGCTCCTTGCACCATATCAATAAGGAGTGAAGGCTGACCTTCTAGTTCCACAATAATAGACTGGCAAGTCTTTCTGAGGCAGTGGAGCCAACTTCCTCTGAACTACCATCCGGTGAATCTATAAGCCCTCTTTCTGTTAAGAATCATAATCCTTCTCCTCAATCATCCTTCTTCGAGTCCTTCAAACCGCGTGTTGCAACCATTAGCTGGAACTTCTTCTCCCTTAACACTTTTGTTGTATCATTTTGCTTAGTGAAGCTTCCAATATATTGTCTCAACACAAGAAAAAACCATAATACCATCACGTTTTAGAGGCAAGCACTGACGATCTAGAAAAGTCATTCAATTCTTTTCTCCTGCCTATCTGAATGATCATTTTCGAGATCAACCAGTTAGACATTTTCTAGTTACACTGGCTAAAATGTCGAAGAGAAGCTTTTGCAAAGTTGCATTTCAAGTACTTTACAAATATTTGTGTCTTAAATCGAGTATCATTACTTTTTAGTTGGATTACGTAATTTTCTTCCGCAGTGTATGAAATTTTCTTCCAGAACTTTAAGCTTTTTCTGGTTTTCACCATGAACAGTGGGTTGAGAGAGCAAATGAACCAAGTCAAGCAGAAATTGTTAAAGAGTTATTAGGGGCCCAGGATGCCATGCTTGGAATCAGATATTATACGTGCAAAATGGGAGAGGCTGCAGGAATTCCGGTAAGTTTGTTGCTACCATGTAACTGGATGTTTCTATCTTCTCTCATCTGTCACTCATTCTTCACATAGATATGAATTACTTCAGATGAAAATTAAATGGCACATCAATCTAGCCTGTCTGTAAGTTTGTTTCTGAAGAACTATCCTCGAAGACTACCTCTCTTGATGTACCGGGGCATTCCCATATTCATTTGAATGGTAAGAAAGTAAAAAAGAGAAAGCGTTAGAACGCAGTAAAAGAAAAAGAATATAGTTTTCAAGCATGTTTATGTATCAGTCGGAAAAGTTCTACAATGAGAAGAATCTTTCTTAAATAGCCTTCAAAATCCTGCAACTTTTACCAGACTTCATTTGCAGGAGCATTTGTAAGCTTGGGTCCTTTCCTGTCGACCAAACGCCAAAAAATGGCACTAGGATTTAACTTAACCTGAGTTTCTCCAATCAATAGGCCTTTGAGGATTTTTCAATCTAAGGCTACTGGGCTTAGTAGCGTGCTTTCTCTTGCATGTTAAGGCTTGGCATGCTACTGCACACCATAAACTGACATAAGAATATGACTTAAAAAATCAATAGCTCTTAGGAGTCAGCTGCATTGCTGCCTTCTCCCATGTTTTTGACCATCTTTCACCATGTGTCAAATTTACAGATAGAACCTGAATCACAAACTCACCTTCTGGATACAACGATGAGTATGGAGGGGGTTCTGTTGGCTGGTGTTCCTAGTGCTGGTGGATTTGATGCAGTCTTCGCTGTCACTTTGGGGGCTTCGAACAAAAATGTGACGAAAACTTGGAGTTCACTCAATGTTCTTGCTATGCTAGTGACGGAAGATCCTCGTGGTGTGTCTTTGGAAGACAATGATCCTCGAGCGAAGGAAATTACTGCAGCTGTTTCTTCAATCCAACTTCAATAATGACCTGCGACTGCGAGTATAGGATATTACATGCGATTATTTTATTATGCTATATGACTACAACATCATATTTTACCACACAAAAAGGATATGTTAGAGCTTTGCACTCTAAGGCCAGAATGACCTTCACCGATAAGCATCGAATGAGAGCCTGTTGTATTTTTACCCGAAACTTTGATCTTGTTAGAATTATGTTCCTTTTACTTCAGAACTCTGTATGGTTATTTTCAAGTTTTGTGGCATTAAAAGGTTAGCTTCATTCAACTGGTGACTCTGTCTCACTGGGATTAAGTTTGGAGTTTCATGTCCAATTTCTAGTTGATCCCACCCCCAAGCATTACCCACCAAGAAATAAACTTCAGTGCTTAAAGTTGCTTGCTGAAATTTTCTTCAGGAAAGAGCAGCTTGCTTTAAGGGTCAATTTGAAAGGAGAGAAAAAAAGAAACATGTACTCACCAGTAGCCTTTATGGTGGAACTTATTTTGGTCCCTAAAAACAAGTTCTCTTTCATAAATCAGTGGAAGCTAGTTTATATATGTGTGACAAACTGACAATCACTACACATTCTCCTTACAGGGGAACACAGATGTTTGTGTTAGTGTAAAAGGATTTGTCAGCTTTATATTTACATACAAGTCTAAAGAATATCTTCAATAACATTTTCTTAATAAAAGTGGTGGTGCTCGATGGCAGTAGGTTGGGTTTGGGGCGGGTTTTGGGATTCCCGTACCCTATCCACCCTCCCAAATGTGCCACCCATACCCTTCCATTACCCATAGGGATGGCAATTGGGCGGGGCGGGTGCGGGTACTCCCTCCCCGCATCCGTACCCGCCAGAAAATTTTATACCCGCCATCCGTGGCGAATATTATTTTCAACATCCATACCCAAGTGGATATCCGTCACCCGCCAATACCCGCCTGCCATATTTTGTAATCAATTCATTTGTGATCAATTAGTGATCAACATGATCCCAAAAATTCAAATTTCAAAAATTATCCCAAAATTTTGAGTCAAGAATCAATACTGTCACGGTCTCATTTTCTTTGGGAGAGAGGGAGGAGAATTCCGAATTTTTTCACCATCAAAATTCCCCATTTTTTTCACCTCTTTCCCCTTGCACAACAAAGAATCAAGAAAATAAATTTTCCAAGAAAACCCAAATATTATCACCCAAATAGCTATATATTACAAATGTAGACAAAATCCATATATTATTTCAACTATATAAGCTAAAGTTTTTCAACTTTTTCAATTGAACTCCACAAACCCAATAGGTAAAACTTAATAAATGCACAAATATTGACCTGACCAAGACAACCCCAAAGCACAAAGCAAAGACAACAATATTTTTCAATATTTCCCGATCATCATCTCCTTTAAAGAAAAAGGCAGAGACGTCGAGAATGAGAGAGGGAAGAGAGACGGCGTGAAGGGGAACGAGAGAGAGGGAGGCGTGAAGGACTGAAGAGGCATAGGGTTTTGAGTTTTGTTGGAGAATGAGAGACTTGTCGTAACTTATGGGCTGAAGGCACGACTTATGGGCTGCTAATATTTTAGTCTTGGGGCGCGTATAAGGCGGGCGGGTAGGCGGGTATGACTGCAAATCCACCACATACCCGCCTACCCGTGACATGTATATTTTCAATACCCGTACCCGCCCCAACTGGGGCGGGTGCGATGCAGAATCCGCAAAATTATACCCACCTGCCATCCCTAATTACCCATTGGGTATATAATTTTCATACCCTTATTTTCCCCTTTCTGGTATTGGGTACTCACGAGTTATACACTAACTCTAATAAAACACAAAAATTCTACAAATTTCATAAAATATATTACCAAATAAGTTTCATAATTACCAAATACAATCAAAGTTCTATGAAAAAAATTGTCCAAACACTAATGTCATCTCAAAAACAAAATGCAGTTACATCAAACATGTCTTCAAGGTCTTCAAACTTTTAGTGTGGTTCTCCATAAATCTACGAAAAACAAAAGAAAAATGTTAAAAAGAAGAGATTATATAGAAAAAATTATATCTCAATATAAAGGAAGAAAAACACAACAATAAAGTCATACATTTGGAACAACAAAGCACTACATTGACCATTGAAAAATCTTCAAAGTGTTATCAAAGGATCTACAATATTGGTAAAAAATTAATTGAATTAACCAAATAGAAAAAAATTACACCTTCATTTATTAATAAGTAATATATGTAAGATTTCATACATTCATCATCCACATCTTCATCAACACAAATGGTTGGACATTCAACTAAGTTTGATGTAGTACTAGGAACTTCATCTACAAATAAAATCACACAATTAAAAAAAATATGAATCATGTATATAAAATTCCAAATTGAACGATTTTGAAATTTGTAAACAAATGTATTCACAATTTACCTTTCACAATATTTCACAACCAACTCTGAGAGCACATCAATGCTTCAATTGTTGATGGGTGAAGTCGATTAGGTTGTGCGCTAACTACTCTCCCCCGGTACTAAATGCAGACTCTGATGCAACAGTTGAAACATGTATGGACAATATATCCCTAGCAATTTCTGACAACGTGGGATATTTATGTGAATAAATCTTCCACCATGCTAAAACATCAGTCTTTACCCCCTTGGTTATGAGATCATCTTTCAAGTAATTGTCTAACTCATTTTTCACACTACCTCTGTTCCTCCTTTTGGCACTTGCAAAGGTATAGTATTAGCGAATATTCACAGTATATTTTGTAATTATGATAATTGTATATTTTAGGTAACTTATGATTCTTACTTTATTAGGAGTCAACCTCTCTCTCTCTCTCTCTCTCTCTCTATATATATATATATATATATATATATATATATATATATGAAAGGAATCACCAAGGGAGATTATTCCAATCTTACATGGTATCAAGAGTCAAACCCTAATCCCTATTCTTTTTCTACCAAAAACCGTCGACCACCACTATTTTTCTTTCTTCCGGTCGACTGTAACCATCCTCTATTTTCTTCAATTTTGTGGCTACCATGTCTCGTCCCACTTCCCTTAATAATTCCGGTTCTTCCACTGGTGTTTTTGACAACCCCCCTCCATATTCATCGTCTTCTTTTCATCCAGCATTCGCCGTTACCAACATCAAGAATTTTATCCCTATAATTCTTGACCAAGAAGACTGTCAGTATTCCATGTGGGTAGAACTGTTCTATATCCATGCATGCGCGTACAATGTGCTAGATCATATTGATGATTATGTTCCTCATCCCACCGATGTTGCAGACCCGACATGACGTCGCCTTGACGCAATCGTCAAACAGTGGATATACGACACCATCTCAAAAGACTTGCTATGTACTATCATGAAAACAAGTGCTTCGGGCAGTGTATTTGAAAGAACAGTTCAACAATACGCGTCTCGAGAATTTTAACAATATGTCAGAATATTGTAAACAATTGAAACTCATAACCGACCAACTTTCCAACGTAGGGACATCTGTATCAGAAACCAAGATGGTACTTCAACTAGTTGCTGGTTTACCAAAAGGTGAATATGATACACTTGCAACGATGATTCAACAGGCCGACCCACTACCAAGTTTCAACAAGGCGCGTTCACAACTGTTGTTGGAAGATACTCGCCATGCTAAACAAGAGGAGCACAATCAAAAGGCATTAGCCATTGAAAGCATGGAACCACCGGCGGCCAACCCCACCCAGCCACCACCGCTAGACCACCACCAGCAGTAGTCCCGTGGCGGCAGAGGCCGCGGTTGTCACGACCCGACCCGACGGGCCGCGACTAACCGCCCTAATGAGGTCATTATACTAACCTGTCACACATAATCCAACTAACCCTTAATGAGTCTAAAATCCGGCAGCATAACGTTGCAATAACAACATATGCTAGGGTAGGCAAGCCGACAAGGCTGCCTTTACCCAAGGATGTACCTGTCTCCTGAGGAGTCACAACTAGCCAATATAACATAACAAGCAAGCCGACAAGGCTGCTACCAGATAGTAACGCATATACATGAGAACACCCCAACATAGAATACAATAACATGACTAACCAACACCGAGTTATAACCCTCACATACGTACAACCCACCACTGTCTACAGACCTCTATAAGAAGAACAACGACATATGACGGGACATGGCCCCGTCGTGCCCCTAAATACAAACAGAAGTCTAAAAGAGGTTCGGTACCAAAATGACAAAGCTCTGGATCAAAAGAGCTTTCCAACCTGCTGAGTATGAAACTAGGCCTGAGGTCCACCAAACTGAAAACATGTACCTGCGGGCATGAAACGCAGCCCCCCAGGAAAGGGGGTCAGTACGAAATAATGTACCGAGTATGTAAAACATGAAGCTGTAAAAGATATCATAAGTAGCCAACAGAAACAGAAGATCAGTATAAAAATCACGATCCAAATCCAACTGTGCCATAAACCATAAAAGTCAGCTGTGCCTTATAAAAATGAGAGTCAAGTCAAGAAAACATGAAGGCCTGTCCATATACATATATATACCTGTAACGTAACCCGACCCATTAATGCGGGACTCGGTGGAATCATATCATAACCCGGCCCATGCTGGGACTCGGTAAAGTCATATCTCATCTATGGATCCATCCTACGTAACACCCTCTCATCGAGGGTCTCGGTGAAAAATGCAAGGCTGTGCACGAACGTAACCCGGCCCGGGACTCGGTGAGGTGATGTAGTAACACTTAGCACGGGTAGATATCATGAGTAACCATATGCAAGTAAAAAGTATCATTTGACTCTCAATAAAATCATTGTAATAATGTCATAATAAACTTCAAGTTCTTTGAAAAATCATAGGCACTTCTCATAACAATCCTCTTTAGGAATTAAACTGTATAAGAATTAAGTACGTCCGCCGTACTTTCATTAAATCATGCCAAAAAGAAAGAAGTAAGGGTTTCACATACCTCTTAGACGAACTAATCAACTCAATATTAGAGTATGCCTCGTTTTAGAACTTCAACCTTGTTGTCGAATTTATCTAAGTTCCACGGGTCCTTATAAGCTCTATGAATGATTATCTACATCATACGGACGAATTACATCACAATCGAATCAACACATTAAAAACAGATTCTTAGGGACATTCTAACGAACACCTTGAACGCGTAGAACCTATATTCCTTCTATATCGAAGTCTATGTAAGTAGTGAAACATCCAACTCTCTTAATCCTCCTTCTTATACTACTACAATCTCCAAAACAGTACGACAATTTCACATGCAATCCTAGTAACGACAGTCCAACAACACCCAACCCAAATTCGCATTTTCAACAATCGTCTTTAGAACTAATAGCAAGAAATGACTTCTGAAAATTGTACAAACTATTAAAAACAAGGAAGGTTACCTCTACATTGAAGCCTTGATGGCGAGAATCGCCGGAAAACCTTACGCTTGCACCGGATTCCGACAAACAGAAGTAGAACCAAAAATCGATTCGCGCCAGAATCCTTTCGTACTCAAGGTTCTTGTAAAGCTTCTGAGTTTCTAAGCTTGTTCTTGGCTTCGATTCTACTGGAATCAACGCCCAGAACACCTTGAATTCTCCCTCATTTTGGTTATATGGAAGCTCCAGAAAATCCCCAATTTTGATCGAAAAATCCAGAAAACCCATCAACTGAGCTTACTCCTGTTGCTAGAAATGAATTTGGTGGAGGAATTTGGTAGAGATGAAGAGAGCACACTGAAGAATCGATGGTTGAAGAGATGGAGTTGAAGAAATGGGTTATGGAGAAAGAAGGCCCTTATGGGCGCTGATATCGGCCGGTCGATTTGGGGCTTAGCCACCCCCAAATCGATTATAAGAACACACGTACCAAATCCCACTATAAATTGTCCCCTCCCTAATTAATTAATCCCACAATTAATTAATTATACACACAATTAAATTTCCGGTCTCCAATTATTTAAATCCTGACGATTACTAAAATCCTCTTATGTCAATATCATAATTCCTGTAATAAAATACCAGTCTATATTCTCTTTGGGGATACACAATTATTATTAAGCTCCGTCGTCACACTTACTAAATCCCAAAATTATTTCGGGATCACACCCTTTTATATACTAATCCTCTTATTAAGATACACAAGTACAACAAAAATTTTCCCGGGTCCGGGTCTACTCACCTACGTTATGAGTTCAACCGCTACCCGAAAATATGTGGCGTTACATCCTCCCCCCCTTAGAAACACTCATCCTCGAATGTCGGTACGGCATTTCTAACCTTTGACACCATACAAAAAGAATACACAAATTGTCATTCCAATTCATAAAAAAAAAAAAAAGAAGATAAAACACTCATGGATTAATTCAGACTATCTTTTAAAATGTGAGGAGATACATATCAATTTATGACTACTTCTAAAGAATAGACTCAAGTTTCGTATGCAAACCAAAATAAACACATGATGACTACATTCTTTAAATTCAAACAATAGGTAAAGGAGGTAGAAGGTCCTAATATCTAATTTTAGAGTTCTATACGCAACATAGTTATTTAAAACAATTCACACAACAATACAATTAGCCATGTAGCTATTTTATACTATTGCAGTTGATTCTTTTGTTGCACTGGTTTTGGGCTAGAGTGCAGCAACACAACTGCTGATTTTTCACTCTGCCCTGCCTGAATTTCTGACCCACTTTGCCTCAAAATAAAGGCAGCAACATGTGTTTGTGCAGGGCACAATTTCCACCAAAATGCAGCAGTGATTTCAGTAGTAAATAACAGCAAAACAGCAGCCAAATAGCAGTCAACTGGTAGCCAACCAACAGCAGCAAGTGAGCTCAACAACGTCAGAATATTAGCCAGAATAACAACTAAAACAGCAGCTAGAACAACAACTAAATAACAGCAGAAAGTGTGCTCAAATAACAGTCAAAACATCAGCCAAAACAACAGCTAAATAACAGCAGAAACAGAGCTCAAATAACAGCTAAAACATCAGCAGCTAAATAACAGCAGGAACAGAGCTCAAATAACAGTCAAATATCAGCCAAACAGTAGCTAAATAACAGCAGAAATAGAGCTCAAATAACAGCCAAAACATCAGCCAAAACAACAGCTAAATAACAACAGGAACAGAGCTCAAATAACAGCCAAAACATCAGCCAAAACAGCAGCTAAATAACAGCAGGAACAAGACTAGTCTAAACATGCTAGACATTTCATAGACAAGCTGGTCCTTAGGCAACATAAAAACAAGTAACTAAATGCAACCTACTCTGGTTAGGTATGCAGAAATAGGGCTTAACCATGCTGAGTTTAACAACATTTGAGGCATGAAGTTAACTGACACTGTATGTGTACAAGTCTGAAATTAGCACATCATGCTTTGTTTTAACTGCACATGTTAACTTTAAACTACCACAACACCTTTATCCACATATATTCACTTAGGTCAGTTTTATCTAATTAAACAGGCTCCCAAACTGTCATTTTACCACTACTTTAAGCATAAACAGTCTGCATATTCAGGGGTCAAAATAGATGCATTAAGAGGCTGCATACCAACAATCCACAGTAGGAAAATACAACATCCAGGGGAACTTTCTGAATTATCTCTTCAAGACTAGCATACTGAAATTATCCTAAGCCTATCATTTTAACTTGTTGGGAACATATGTCAACTAGCATAGTGGTCCCAAGCTTTTATTCCTAACTTACACATGCACTTAACTAGGTGGATTGGTTACACATTGGCAATGATCACATGGATACATGAATGGGTGCAGAAATACTCTTTTCTAGGTATTCATAACCTAACTTCAAAGTTCAAACCACATAAAGTTCAAGTTACAAGAACATAGATACAACAAGTACATACCTAAGAAAACCAATTAGGAACTAAACTTCCCTTTGGACATATCACAACCTCTTGGGTTAGTGTTAAGCTCATAAAGTCCAACAATAAACTAAAATAAGTCTTTTGGTTAAAAAGAATTCCAGTTCATATCACAGTATGCATCCATAGAAGTAACAAGATATTAATAGCACTTACAGGACATCATGTAGTCATAATTGAAGCTAAACATGTCATTGGAGACCACATGTAGGCTACATCATTTCAAATTATTGGATACCACATGGAAAAACCAAAAACAGTAAGCCGACATATTCTCTAAGCTTATACTCAACCAGGGTTACTATTGTAATTATATGAAAAATGTAATAGAAGCCCCACCGGTCTTTTTTTTTTTACTATAACCAATAAGTTATAGGTTACTCCTAACTTTAGGTTAGATTCATATCAAGTCGGAATTGTCTCTAACAACACTAATCACTCCAAGATCGATCCAAACAAGGTTATTATTGCTTAACTTATGCATATAATAGTTTAAAAGTCATTTCATGATTCAACTAAAATTACACCAGACTATACAACAACCTTATCAATCAACATGCAAAATTCACATATTCCTTTTGATTAATCCAAACATATAACCATTTATTTAGGCATGCTTAGTCACATCTTCTAACATACCCCCAAATCAGTAAAGTAGGCTCAGAATTTAGGTAATATTCATAATTCACAATCATCACATAGGCTACCCTTTATCAATTCCCATCATAAATCACATCATATAACCTCAACCATATCAACCCACTTAACTCATTCTCTTCTAGTTTTACATTATCATATCAGACGATATAAGACAAGTTTTGTTAAAAAGGACAACTAATCTTGTTCTTAATTAGTGGCGCTTGTTTTAGGTAGATAATATGACCAAACGACTTACAGATAGCCAAACGAGTTTCCAAAATAATATATTGGTCATCACATTAATTTAAATAACCCATACATGCTAAACTCAACTTCAATCCAACTTGCCAATCCATTTAAATCAAATCTAGGCGTTTCATATATCATTAATCTTTAAATTAGCAATATTAAGCATTAAATTAACTAGGTAGCCCATACACGACTAGACAAATCTAAAATTAACCTGTGTAGTTGAGTCATGGATTAATCGAACATAGTGTCTAAGAGGTTTAATATACTTCTCAAGCCACTATAGCAACATACCGAAATAATTTGTTCAGTTAACCAGGGGAACCAACCTCATGTTCATGTATTAAGCATACTAAATTAGTACATGTGCTAATGATGGTTTGACCTAACATACTATGGACACCACAGGACCTAAGCAATCCAAGAGGGATTACAATGGACTAAAACTAGTATACCAATTACTTCAAAGTCATTTAAACGGATCATACAAGGTCAAATAACCCTTAAACTTAACAAGACAACCACTTAACCCACAAATAATCGTCACACAATACTCTAACAATGTTTTCATCAACTGAACATGCTAGACATTAATAGAGTAGTCACAAATAGCCACAATATTCACACATATTACATAATGCTTGGCATAATATATTCACGGTTTTATAGTTAACTTAAATAAGTAAACCGTCTATTGCAGCAGCAAGTCATTCCTGGAATTATGTAAATACTCAATTTTCCACCTCCTTAAGCAACTATTGACAACATGTTTAACATACGAGTCTATTCCCTATTTAAGAGATAAAACACAGGCTTGGGTTATTAGAACATTTTGCATTCTGCATTATGATACGCAAAGACAATTACGGGGGAAATTTTAATCAAACATAAAAGATATCTAGGCAAGTCTAATTAACTGTTTAGAGGTAGTCCCACTGAGCAAAATTGGCGAAGATAGGTTCTAACACAAGTGATTTATACTCAACCCACATACTGTATAGGGACATTAACAGACCACCCTAAGAAGTATGACCAAGACAGAATACATTTATACATAACATAGATAGCATAACTCATAAGAAAAGCTGGAACACATCAACTTAAACAGGGTAATATTACAACATGTAGAGGACCATCTACTCCTAAGCCCCATCCACAAGTAGGACAACCCGTTAACGACTATCAACTACCTGCTGAACTAATTTCAAGGACTTATCCAGACAACCTGCTCCAGAGACAACAAACCTTATATGTACAACAACAGCAATTCCAATTTTTTTTTTTGGCATATCTCATATCCCTTTTCATATAAACATAAGCATACCAAGGAGTCATCACAACTAATAGACTTCACATATCCCATGTACTTTAACCCCGATCAAACATAAAATATTTTACTCAAGAAGGCCTTGTATATCTAAGGTCTCAACGATTATCTAATATTCTAAGAGTCTCAAGTATTCCATGTCCCAAACTTACATTATTTCTTCCCGTATACTAGTAAGATAGTTTCTCATAACCTTGAATTCGTATTGCCCTTCTAGCGACTGTCGCTTTCTTTGGAGGCATAGCTGTAACACATTAATACGTCAGAGAGGGAATAACCTAATAACATAGCTCTATCGCACGATCTTAGAGTAAGAAGAATAGAAACCAATCCTAAATGTCCAGCAGCCTCCTGCGTATAAGTATGGTGCACAACATGCCCATACGCAAGACTCTACTAGACACGGTCTGTAGACATTCCGAGGACTAACTGCCCTGATACCACTTTTGTCACGACTTGACCCGACGGGCCGCGACTAACCGCCCTAATGAGGTCATTATACTAACCTGTCACATAATCCAACTAACCCTTAATGAGTCTGAAATCCGGCAGCATAACGTTGCAATAACAACATATGCTAGGGTAGGCAAGCCGACAAGGCTACCTTTACCCAAGGATGTACCTGTCTCCTGAGGAGTCACAACTAGCCAATATAACATAACAAGCAACCCGACAAGGCTGCTACCAGATAGTAGCGCATATACATGGGAACACCCCAACATAGAATACAATAACATGACTGACCAACACCGAGTTATAACCCTTACATACGTACAACCCACCACTGTCTACTGACCTCTATAAGAAGAACAATGTCATATGACGGGACAGGGCCCCGTCGTGCCCCTAAATACAAACAGAAGTCTAAAAGAGGTTCGGTACCAAAATGACAAAGCTCTGGATCAAAGGAGCTTTCCTACCTGCTGAGTATGAACCTAGGCCTGAGGTCCACCAAACTGAAAACATGTACCTGCGGGCATGAAACGCTGCCCCCCGAGGAAAGGGGGTCAGTACGAAATAATGTACTGAGTATGTAAAACATGAAGCTGTAAAAGATATCATAAGTAGCTAACAGAAACAGAAGATCAGTATAAAAATCACGATCCAAATCCAATTGTGCCATAAACCATAAAAGTCAGCTGTGCCTTATAAAAATGAGAGTCAAGTCAAGAAAACATAAAGGCCTGTCCATATACATATATATACCTGTAACGTAACCCGACCCACTAATGCGGGACTCGGTGGAATCATATCATAACCCGGCCCATGCTGGGACTCGGTAAAGTCATATCTCATCTATGGATCCATCCTATGTAACCCGGCCCTCTACTGAGGGTCTCGGTGAAAAATGCAAGGCTGTGCACGAACGTAACCCGACCCGGGACTCAGTGAGGTGATGTAGTAACACTTAGCACGAGTAGATATCATGAGTAACCATATGCAAGTAAAAAGTATCATTTGACTCTCAATAAAATCATTGTAATAATGTCATAATAAACTCGTTGCTGAAAAATCATAGGCACTTCTCATAACAATCCTCTTTAGGAATTAAACTGTATAAGAATTAAGTACGTCCGCCGTACTTTCATTAAATCATGCCAAAAAGAAAGAAGTAAGGGTTTCACATACCTCTTAGAAGAACTAATCAACTCAATATTAGAGTATGCCTCGTTTTAGAACTTCAACCTTGTTGTCGAATTTATCTAAGTTCCACGGGTTCTTGTAAGCTCTATGAATGATTATCTACATCATACGGACGAATTACATCACAATCGAATCAACACATTAAAAACAGATTCTTAGGGACATTCTAACGAACACCTTGAACGCGTAGAACCTATATTCCTTCTATATCGAAGTCTATGTAAGTAGTGAAACATCCAACTCTCTTAATCCTCCTTCTTATACTACTACAATCTCCAAAACAGTACGACAATTTTACATGCAATCCTAGTAACTCTCAGTAACGACAGTCCAACAACACCCAACCCAAATTCGCATTTTCGACAATCGTCTTTAGAACTAATAGCAAGAAATGACTTCTGAAAATTGTACAAACTATTAAAAACAAGGAAGGTTACCTCTACATTGAAGCCTTGATGGCGAGAATCGCGGAAAACCTTACGCTTGCGGATTCGACAAGCAGTAGAACCAAAAATCGATTCGCGCCAGAATCCTTTCGTACTCAAGGTTCTTGTAAAGCTTCTGAGTTTCTAAGCTTGTTCTTGGCTTCGATTCTACTGGAATCAACGCCCAGAACACCTTGAATTCTCCCTCGTTTTGGTTATATGGAAGCTCCAGAAAATCCCCAATTTTGGTCGAAAAATCCAGAAAACCCATCAACTAAGCTTACTCCTGTTGCTAGAAATGAATTTGGTGGAGGAATTTGGTAGAGATGAAGAGAGCACACTGAAGAATCGATGGTTGAAGAGATGGATTGAAGAAATGGGTTATGGAGAAAGAAGGCCCTTATGGGCGCTGATATCGGCCGGTCGATTTGGGGCTTAGCCACCCCCAAATCGATTATAAGAACACACGTACCAAATCCCACTATAAATTGTCCCATCCCTAATTAATTAATCCCACAATTAATTAATTATACACACAATTAAATTTCCGGTCTCCAATTATTTAAATCCTGACGATTACTAAAATCCTCTTATGTCAATATCATAATTCCTGTAATAAAATACCAGTCAATACTCTCTTTGGGGATACACAATTATTATTAAGCTCCGTCGTCACACTTACTAAATCCCAAAATTATTTCGGGATCACGCCGTTTTATATACTAATCCTCTTATTAAGATACACAAGTACAACAAAAATTTTCCCCGGTCCGGGTCTACTCACCTACGTTATGAGTTCAACCGCAACCCGAAAATACGGGGCGTTATAGCGGTAATAGCAGCAAAGGGAAGGGCAGCGACAAGGGCCAAAGGAACTAACAGTCAGGTCCAACCCCTGCTCCATATTTTCAGTGGGCTGGACAACCATCATGGCCCAATATCGGGAACTGGGCCTCGCCTGCATGTCCCTACCCAACATCAGGGGCCCAGTTCCAACAGACTTGGTTGCTAGGTATTTTTGGCTTCGCCCCAGCCAATAGGCAGGCCCACCAGTCTACCTAGCAGGCCTACCTGGTTTCGGCCCATCAGCATCCGCAATCCCTTAGTCTGGCCCCTACTGATTTAGGCCAGGCCTTCAATACCTTGAACCTTTAACAACCTGATGATAATTGGTACATGGACACCGGAGCCACATCTCATCTTACCCGGTCATCAGGTAATTTATCTCAAATGCTTCGGTTAAAATATCCTCAATTTAGTACTATTGGCAATGGTCACCACATTCCAATTGAAGGTTACGGTAACATGCATACCAAACATCCCCACCCGACTTTCTCCCTAAACCATGTCCTTTACACCCCTAACATCATCAAAAATTTAATCTCTGTTAGAAAATTCACTCGCCATAATTCTGTGTCTTTCGAATTTGACCCTTTTGGTTTTTCTGTGAAGGATCTCAATATAGGAAAAATTCTTACGCGCTGCAATAGTGTGGGAGACCTCTACCCTTTTACTCAATCTTCCGCTGTCAGACCACATTCACCTATCTCCCTTGCTGCTATCTCTCTGTCAACTTGGCATAACAAACTCGGACACCCATGAGACCATGTTTTTAATTTTCTTAGGATTAATAAGAATATTCAATGTAATAATGGAAAACTTGCCCAACACTATTTTTCTTGCCCGCTTGGCAAACATACCCGTCTTCCATTTATGTCATCCAATAGTATTACTTTTTCTCCATTTGATATTGTTCATACTAATTTGTGGACATCTCCTGTTGTTAGTTCATTAGGTCACAAATTTTATCTAGTGTTATTAGATGATTTTTCACATTTTATCTGGATTTACCCACTGAAGTTCAAATCTGAAGTGTTTGCCAAGTTCCTTGAATTTCAAAAATTCATTAAAACACAATTTGAAAAATCTATAAAATCTTTCCAATGTGATAATGGACGTGAATTTAATAATTCGGCATTTCACAATTTCTGCTCTAAACAAGGCATGGTTTTCCGTTTTTCATGTCCATATACTTCCTCTCAAAACAGAAAGACTAAACGAATTATACGTACCATCAATAACATAGTTCGTACCCTTCTGTTTCATGCCTGTCTTCCACCATCATTCTGGGTCTATGCTGTTAAAATGGTAGAGTACCTCCTTAATATTTTACCAACCAGCACTCTCCAAAACAAGACCCCAACCGAAATCTTATACCGTAGGATTCGGTCCTATGACCAACTCCAAATTTTCGATTGCCTATGCTACCCCAACCTGACCTCCACTGCACCTCACAAACTAGCCCCACACAACACGCCTTGTGTCTTCTTTGGTTTCTTACCTAATCATCGGGGTTACATGTGTTATGACATAGGCACTCATAAAATCATTATCTCCCGCCACGTCACATTTGACGAGACATGTTTTCCATTTTTGAATCTTCGGAAATTTGAAACCACGGATTACTCATTTCTCGATGACACAGATCTGTCCCCGACAATCAAATCAATGTTCCAACTTCAGTCCACTGTTCCCGCATCACCGTCGTCGACTCCGGTGGCAGCATCTCCACCAGTGACCAACGCCATCGACATCCTTGCACCATAGAGGTCCCCGTCACCCATTCCCACGGTCGACCTACCTCCCTCACCACCAAACCGCCACCAAACACCCGAGAGGTTGTCCAGAAACCCACTATCCGCCACATCGCCGATCCACACACAGATCGGTAACCTGCAACCACTACCAATGCCTGAACTACCAAGCTTCACCACCTCACCACACCACCCACAAACACCGATAACAAACCTAGACCCCACCCAGTCTCCTCAACCTCTATCACCGGCGACACCCACAATCCAAAATCAAATCCCGAACCCGCAACCCAGTAGCCACTGACCACACCCAATACCAACCATACACCACTACCTACCCATCGTATGGAAACTCGTGCTCAACACGGGATTTTCAAACCCAAGGTTCATTTTAGCCTCTCCACACAAACCATATCACATATTCCCCAAAACCCAAAACTAGCCAAACTGTACCCTAATTGGAATGCGGTCATGTACGAGGAATTTAATGTTTTAACAAAGCAGAATACTTGGGATTTGGTACCTAGACCGGATGGGGGTGAATGTAATCCGGTGCATGTGGATATTTCATCACAAATTCAGATACAGTGGTGACTTGGAGCGGTATAAGGCGATACTGGTTGCTAATGACATTAATCAGCAAGAGGAAATTGACTGTGGTAAGACATTCAGTCCGGTTGTTAAACCGACTACTATTCGTACTGTTCTTAGTATTGCTATGGGCAAGCATTGGTCGATTCATCAGCTTGATGTCAAGAATGCATTTCTTCATGGAGATTTGAAAGAAACTATGTACATGCATCAGCCACCTGGTTTTGTTCATCCTGCAGCCCCTCAGTATGTATGTCATCTCCGGAAGTCACTTTATGACTTGAAACAGGCACCCTGCGCTTGGTATGATCGCTTTGCCAGATATATTATGCAGATTGGGTTTATATATAGCAGGTGTGATAACTCTCTCTTCATTTTCCATAACGGTAGTAGCACTGCTTATTTGCTATTATATGTGGATGACATTGTTCTTACTGCCTCCTTTAACGATTTGAAAAATGAAATCATTGCTCTACTCAAAACTGAATTTGCTATGACTGATTTGGGCAAGCTGAGTTATTTCTTGGGCATATCAGTGACCAGATCTGCCGCTACTATGTTCCTGAGTCAGCGTAAATATGCGAAAGAGATAGTGTACAGGGATAAGATGACAAATTGTAAAGTTATGCTAACTCTGGTTGACTCGAAATCCAAGCTTAGTGCTGCTGATGGTGCTCCAGTTTCTGATCCCAACCTGTATTGGAGTCTTGCAGGTGCCCTTCAATATCTTACATTCACTAGGCCTGATATTGCATATGCCGTTCAGCAGGTGTGTCTGTTTATGCACGCCCTATGAGAGTCCCACTTTGCTGCCCTTAAGCGTATTATCAGATACATTAAGGGCACACTTGACTATGGATTGCATCTCTACCCCTCTGCGCCGAATAAGTTGCTTTCTTACACGAATGCAGATTGGGTAGGGTGTCCGGACACACGTCGCTCCTCAGGCTATTGTGTATTTCTAGGGGATAATCTTATTTCATGGTCCGCCAAGCGGCAAGACACACTATCCCGTTCGAGTGCTGAAGCAGAGTATCGAGGAGTTGCTAATGTAGTTGCTGAGATCTGTTGGCTCCGAAATCTTCTTTTGGAGCTCCAGTGTCCACTGCGAAAAGGTGTCTATAGTCTACTGTGACAACATATCTGCCATTTATCTGTCTCACAATCCGGTCCAACATCTGCAGACCAAACATGTTGAGATGGATATTCACTTTGTGTGTGAGAAAGTCGCTCTTGGTCAAGTCAAAGTATTGCATGTGCCTTCCTCCTATCAGTATGCCGATATTTTCACAAAAGGACTACCGAGACAGCTATTCATCGACTTCAAATCCAGCCTTAGCGTCAGGCCTCCTCCCGCTCCGACGGAGGGGGAGTATTAGCGAATATTCTTCGAATATTCACAGTATATTTATAATTTATAATTACAATTATATATATATATATATATATATATATATATATATAATCTTTATATGATATATATTATCTTTATAATTAAAATTAATTACAATTATATATACATGGGTAGGGTAGGGATGAGTCGTGTAGGGTCGGGTACGGGTATGGTTTAGCCATATCCTTACCCGCTCCTAACCCACCCTCAGACTGTCGGGTTAATACCCTACCCGACCCATGAGTCAGTCAAAGCGGGTAATTACCCGCGTTGACCGAGTCGGGTACAGATCGAGAACCATGGGTCGAGTCAATTTTTCCATCCCTATGTGCCCGGATCAGTTCATGTGCACCACAAGCTCCTACCAACACAGTTACTGGTAACTCTACCAAAACTTAAGCAGGTAAGAAGAAATCGCCTAATATTTTTTTCTGCGACTGAATTTAAACCCCGATCTTTCATGTTTTTCATTCCATTTCATTGATCACTTACCCCACACCCTTGAGTGCATTACTATAACATTCTCATCCATTCATGTTCCTCAAAGATATTCATGTGTGGCCTTGCCTGAATCAAGCACATCCAAATAGGTACAAGCTAAAAGCACATCAACCTATGTACTTTCCACTGCCCTCCAAGATTCCTCAAAATTCATATTCACCAAAAAAAAACTTAGGCATTTAGACCATCCTCAAATAAGCATGAGGTGCAATAAGTACTCAAATAAACATGGATAACCAATTCATGGAAGATTGAACAGGCTAATCCGTGCTACTGCCCCAGTTTGATGAAGTAGCATAAGTAGTCAGATGAATACGGACTTAAAAGTACAATTTTAATTTTTTTCTTCTATTAACAATACTATAATTATATTAATAAAATATATATTTTCCCCGTTTACTTTTACTTATTAATATAGCATGATAAATTATGCACAATCATTTATTATTTTTTTAAAGGACCGAGAGAGTATATGTTAAACTCATTATCTAGTATCTACTGTATTGAAGTATAGTCTTATTTAGTTTGGATACTACGGATCCGTAATTAGCCTTGTTCCTTTTTCCAAAGTTACATCGACATCGCTAGTTATGGAGAAAGAACACGGCGAGCTTCTCCAACTGAACCCTACTGCGGTCGCCGGAGACATACAGCCACTGCAGCAATCAACTCGGTCACGTCCAAAGCGGTTCGTGAAGAACCAAATACCAGACTCCATTCTAAACGATGCAGCACTCAACGCCGCCATATCACTTTTACCTCAAAATTACAACTTCGAAATCCACAAATGCGTATGGCGCGTGCGGACTTCAGGTGCCAAGTGCGTTGCCCTGCAGTTCCCAGAAGGTCTCCTCATGTACTCACTCATCATCTCTGATATACTCTCCACATTCACTTCCGCCACTCACTGTTTCATCCTCGGCGACGTGACGTACGGCGCGTGTTGCGTCGACGACCTCTCCGCGCGTGCACTTTCATCCGATCTCCTCATCCATTTCGGTCACAGCTGTCTCGTGCCTATCGATTCCACTACTATCCCGTGCCTTTATATATTCGTCGAAATCTCAATCGATGTTCACAGGTTGTTGAATGAGCTTAAACTCAATTTTTATAATACTGATACGTATGACAATATCATTATGGCTGGAACTATTCAGTTTGGTTCTGCAATTCGGGCCGTAAGGCCCGAACTGCAGAAATTAGGGTTTAGTGTCTTGATTCCTCAAGCTAAACCCTTATCGGCTGGGGAGGTACTCGGTTGTACTGCACCGAGTGTTAAGAACAGGTTAACTGATATAGAGAATGTGGTTTTGGTGTTTGTAGCTGATGGTAGATTTCATTTGGAGGCGTTTATGATAGCGAATCCGGGGATTAAGACGTATAGATATGATCCGTTTATGGGGAAGTTGTTTGTGGAGGAGTATGATCATAACGGAATGAAGGAGGAGAGGAAGAGAGCGATTGAGAAGGCGAGGGGGGTGAAGAATTGGGGGATTGTGCTCGGGACGTTAGGTAGGCAAGGGAATCCGAGGATATTGGATAGGTTAGAGAAGAAGATGTCGGAGAAAGGGATGACTTGGACGGTTGTGTTGATGTCAGAGATATCTCCTATGAGGATTGCGTTGTTTGAGGATGCAGTGGATGCTTGGATTCAGATTGCATGTCCGAGGTTGTCAATTGATTGGGGAGATGCGTTTAAGAGGCCTTTGCTAACGCCATTTGAGGCGGAGATTGCATTGGGTGATTTGTCTGGGTGGTGGGAGAGGAAGACATCAGTGAATTCAGACGAAGATTTGAAGTGTTCAAAGAATGAATCTTGTGGTGCTTGTGATAATGGTGGTGAAAAAGTGAAGGAAGGGGTACTTGTGGATTATCCGATGGATTATTATTCTCAGGATGGTGGGGAATGGAATTCTTGCTATTCCAAGAAGCCAGCTCGACCTTCACAAAGAAGTAGTCAATCTTGTAATGGTAACAGTGCCATCAAATGTTCTAATTGCTGAGATAATTTGTTTCCGGCTGAATACAGTTGCTGTATCATAACTGGAGTTACACTTCAAAGTGAGTACCTGTCTTATTTCCTATTGAGCCCTCTTAGTTGTAGTTTCTTTTGCCAGAATGGTTGTTATACATTCTACGTTGTAACAAGAAAAGCAAATGCTTGCGTTAGTTTATACTTTTACATGACTAAGTTGGAACATGATGTTTTCCTTACTTTTTGTGGTTTTACATGATCCTTCTTGTGAGTTATATCTATGTATCTTGGTATCTAAAGATCTTAATATCTTAAACAATAACTAAGTTAAAAGAGTAGCATATATCTTGCTCCTTAGCTTCATGTGTCTTTCTATTAACCAACCCCAGCAGAGAGTTGCAAGCTTAGATCTTGCTATTTCATTTCATGCATCCCTTTATTGACCAACCCAGCAGATTAAGTGCGAGCTCAGCTGTCTGAATTTTTGCTATATTCAAGAACAAATTACATAGCTTTATTGGAGAACAACATCTCAGTTGTTGGGAAAGTTTAATCCGTGGTCATCCAAGTAGATGTTCATTGCACAAAGTTGACAAGTTTATTTTTCACTTAAAACCATCCAACTAAGCCGGGTTTAACTCAACAATAAAGTAGGCTGGAATTTATATATTTTCAGCGGAAAGCTGATGTGGTATGCCACGTCAGCTTTCCAGTGCAAAATATATAGAAATTAGCTGTTTTGTTTTTGAGTTAATTGAGTTTAGTTGGATGATTTTTAAGTGACAAAAAGTTGAATAGTGACTTTCGTCCAATGAACCTTCAGGATGACCCCCAATGAACCCCCCCCCCCCCCCACCCCCCCCATTATGGTGATAAAGTAATATGATTTTTTCATAGACTCCTCCTAGAGTGTGAAGGAGCTGGTCATATTTTATCTACTTTTGCCTTCATTTCTTTCTACATTCCTGTTGTTGTAGCTTCCTTGCCCACAAAGGTTAAGAGATGCGGAGGTTTACTGAGTGATTGTAAAACTTTCAATCTTATGTCTCTATGATGGTTGATCGCGTAAAAAACCCAGGGTTGTCTCTTTTCTTAGCATCCATGTTATATGCTTGTTTAGGGTTGAATGGCAAAGAGCAATGCTAAGGTTGCAAAAGTTTGGAGAAACCACCTGCTATACCATAACCATGTTTTTTCTCGTCTTTGAAAGGATTTCAGATAAATGTGGGCATTCACCGAGGTACTATTACTGGAAGGCTGAAAATCCGTGATGAGAATGTTGTGTATGTGGTATGTTGCTTAGATATTCAACACATTTTTCGAAATTGTTTGCTCTTGTAATCTCAGCGTCACCGTTAAGCTTTCAACTGATGGATGGAAAAATGGTTCTTTTAATTGGTTTATCTTTTGGTAGTATGTACCATACCTTTTCAATGAACAAAGAGTTGTGTTATTTCTTTAATTTTAGTGATGGTGTGACTAGCAACCCATTAATGTACAGCTCATACCAGGTCCATTGTAATTTTGCTGAGGCTGCTTACTTACCTTCTCTTTTCAGCCAAAAAAAATGATTGTTACTACCGATAAAACTATTCAGATAAAATTTTATCCAAGATTATGCACTGAGCATAGCTAAGAAGAATTAATAAGTGAAATGGAAATGAGTTGCTTCAATTATTCGGACCACATATTCATTCTTGTCATCCACATTATCTAATTGTATAAATGATGAGCTCAGTTATTGTGAAAAGTCTTGTAATACTACCTTCAAGTACTTGCCATTTTCATTAAGTTTGCCCTTCTCTTTCGCTATAACTAGCAATTATTGAACCATCCAGATGACTCATAGACAAGGATGGCAAAAAGGATAATACTCAAAAAGGATTGTATGATTATGAGCATTGAGCAGGACCATATCAAAGTCATGATTGTTATATCCTATATTTTTTTTTGTTGAAATTTAATCAAGAGATTTATTTGTCCCACTTTGAAGTGTGTATAATTGTTTTAACCACGAATCAGATACTTTGAGTAGATCAAGGCTTTACAATATCACATTCTTGATCACATGGAGGCTCATATGGAAGAGAAAGATTTGGCCTGAAAAATAGAGGCTAACGGTATTTCTTCAACCAACAATTCTATAATCCCGACTCAATCAATCTCTTCATAGTTATCATCTATACTATAGCCTCAAACTTCAATCGTAGTACCTAAGGGTGTAAAGTTCTTTTTTGCATCTTCCTCTTAGAGTGCATAAGCCACTTTTAAAATATAGGCGAGCCCAGACTGTCTCTTGTAAGTTGTAGGGAAAAAATCCTATCCAACTAATAAGAGGAGAATGTAAGTTGAAACTCACTCTTAACAAGTTGTTGGAATGAAAAACCTGCATCGCGCTCCTACACCAAATTTGTTGTCCATGTATTGTCACTCATGTTAAGATACTGACACTCGTGGGACAGGAATCAAATACCATTTTTTATCAGTATGCAAAAGAGTCAGATAATATTTCGTTTTCCTGTTTTTGAGAATTTATTACTAATCTTTATGGACTCTTGGGAGTGTCCTTCAATTGGAAACTGAGGACACCAAAAATGTGTCATTGTTCGGATTTATTACTAGTTACCTAATATTTACACAAGATTTTCACACTTCCTCTAAATGACTCATTTTCTGGAAAACATTTTCGGTGAATATTTTCCATCATACCAATCACACCAAGATCAAGCTTCCAGGTGCGCATAGAAACTTAATATAACACGATAAACAGTGTCTCCAAAATAATGGGTGACTTGAATCCTGTTTCTCCAATGAGAACCATCTACATATGTTATCTTTGTTTTAACATAGAATCAATCGATAATGATGTAAAAAATACCACACTAATCTAAAATATAGTGTTGCAAATTGTACAACGGACTTCTATTTAACATTATTATAAAAATTTACATGCAATTGTGTATGAATTCCTGTGATATACATAGACAATACCGAGCATTTAAATGGAAAAGCAAGAAGGGAACATTGGAAGAGGCGACCCTCAGTATCAACTTTCTTTGGTAGAGCAATAGCACCTCGAAATAATTAAGCAATCCATCAACAAATCCCAGATTCCTCCAGAAGTTTAAGCAGACTATGTTCAGGTGCACTGATAGACGGAAGAATAACCCGATTCATGGGAGGTCTAGGTATTGATCGAGCTGCCTCAGAGTCGGGTGGTCTTCCTTCCCGCACAACTGGAATATCAGGCTTTCTAATTCGCACAGTAGGGCCTCGCTCCTTCCATATTCTTCCATCCTGTGGAGTCGAGAAATATACAAATTCCCAGTTAGCAGTCCTACCGAGTAATGTAACAAGATGAAAGAGCTGAGGGGTTAATAATGATCTTGTAACTATTAGCAGCCATCATATTCCTCATTTCCATAGATAGTCTCTGATTTAGTACAGATTGCAAACAACATAGTTTCATTGGTTTAACCGACCATATCGCTATATCAAACAGTTGAACTCAGACACCAATATGGTTAACAAAGCCAGCACCAGCCCTGCCTTATAGATTGTAGAAGAAAATAGAAGGTAATTGTAAACATGTAAATATAGGAAACAATATATTCCCTACTCATAATTAGAATATTTTCATATATTGTGTAAATATAATTATGGTAAGACTAGGATTCCTCTTTTGTATAGGCTTAGGATTCCTATTGTATAAGGGATGATTATTGTACTCTATATATACCTTGATATTAATGAAAGACCCCTCAAGGGAGATTAATATCATCATACATGGTATCAAGAGCCAAATAAACAAAACCCTAAAAACCTTTCTCTTCCACAGCCGCCGGCTGCCTCTCCTACGCCGCGGCCCTCCCGAATTTTCTCCTTGTTTTTCGGGTTTTGTCCTTCCTTTCTTCTCTTCTCTAAATGACTATCCCTGATTCTTCCACACTTTCTGACGCCTCTACCTCCACAAATCCCACCACAAAGTCATCACCACCGTTTCATCCCGTCCTTACTGTTTCCAACATCAAGAACCATATTCCCATTATTCTTGATCAAGAAAACAACCAATATTCTCCCTGGGTTGAACTTTTTCGCAATCATGCATGTCTCTATAACGTGCTTGACCATATTGATGACACTATTCCGCGCCCTACGGAGGTTGATGATTCTATCTGGCATCGTCTCGACGCCGGCGTCAAACAATGGATATATGGTAGTATCTCTCAGGATTTGCTCCTTACTATCATGAAATCTGACTCCACAACCCTTGACTTGTGGAATCGTTTGGAGGAAATTTTTCAGGACAACAAGCACACTCGTGCTGTGTATTTGGAAGAACAGTTCAACAAAACACGTCTTGAAAACTTCTCTAATGTCTCACGAGCATCGCAAGCAGCTTAAACTTCTAGCGGATCAACTCTCTAACATCGCACGCTCACATCGACGATAAAATGGTTCTACAAATGATTTCTGGCTTACTAAGGGCGAATATGATACTTTGGCCACCATTATTTAACAGGCAGATCCGCTACCAAGTTTTAACAAAGCTCGCTCACAATTGTTGCTCGAAGAAACCCGTCGTGCTAAGCAGGATGAGCACGCCCAGCAGGTGTTAGCTGTCGACACGCAACCCCAAGATCAGACGCCACCGGACAACTCCCAACAGCGGCAGGGCCACGGCGGCAAGGGTGGAAAAGGTCGCGGCGGTAGAGGAGGTCGTGGTCAATAGAACCAACAGCATCAACATCAACAGAGATCGCAGAACAACTGGGCCGCGGCTCCTCAGCAGTTCGTCTACAGCGCCGCGGCGCCCCACTACAGAGCCGCGACGCCCCAGTTCAGAGCCGCGGCGCCAAGTCCATTCCAATACCAGCCGCCATACAATCCGTATTCTTACCCCGGTTTGTTAGGCCCCGCTCCAGCCCCACAGCAGGCCCACTTCATGCAAGGTCAGGTCCCGCAGCCCTCCTCCGGCATGACACCCACTGAGTTGTGTCAGTCGTTCATCACCATATGTATGCAACAGCCTGACAATACTTGGTACATGGACTCAGGCGCCACATCTCACGTCACCCAGTCTGCAGGTACTATTCCTAAACTGTTTTGTTTAAAGCATCCTCAATATGTTACAGTTGGTAGTAGACAACGTATTCCAGTTAAGGGTTATGGTACCTCATATACACAACATCCTCATCCACCATTCTCCCTCAAAAACACCCTATATGCCCCACACATGATTAAGAACCTCATATCTGTCCGCCAATTTACTCGTAATAACTCTGTCTCTGTGGATTTTGACCCTTTTGGTTTTACTGTAAAGGATCTTCATACGGGGACACCTCTTATGAGATGCAATAGCACGGGGGATCTCTATCCATTCACTTCCACCTCCACTGCCAGATCTTGCTCTCCCATCACTCTAGCGGCTGTTTCTTCTTCAACTTGGCATAATAGGCTTGGTCATCCAGGAGTCCCAGTTTTTAATTTTCTTAGAGGCAACAATTTCATTGTCTGTAATGGGAAACTTGCCCACAATTGTGTTTCTTGCTCTTTAGGCAAACCTATTCGTCTTTTGTTTAAATCATCTACTATTGTTACATTTCCTCTTTTTGATATCATACATGCCGATTTATAGACATCTCCTATCCCTAGTTCTCTCGGTCATAAATACTATCTTGTGTTGCTTGATGATTTTTCACACTACGTTTGGTTATACCCTTTTAAATTTAAATCGGAAGTGTTTGTCAAATTTCTTGAGTTTCGCAATTTCATTCAAACACAATTTGGAAAAGGCATAAAATCATTTCAGTGCAATAATGGTCGTGAATTCAATAACTCTATGTTTCACCGCTTTTGTACCAATAATGGCATGGTCTTTTGCTTCTCATGCCCTCACACCTCACCACAAAACGGTAAAGCTAAAAGAATCATCCGCACCATTAACAATATGATTCGCACCCTATTGATTCATGCCTCCCTCCCTCTACCCTTCTGGGTGTATGCTGCTAAAATATCAGAATACACTCTAAATATTCTTCCTACTAGCACTCTTCACAATATGACCCCTACCGAAATCCTCTACCATAGAATCCCCTCTTATGATCATCTACGGATTTTTGGTTGTCTGTGCTATCCCAACCTTAGCTCCACCGCCCCTCACAAGCTCGCTTCTAGATCCACTCCATGTGTCTTTCTAGGATTCCCGCCGAACCATAGGGGCCATCTATGCTATGACTTGTCGACTCGTCAGATCCACATATCTCGTCACGTCACATTCGACGAGACCACATTCCCATTTTCGAATCTTCCAAAATTTCAAAAACAGGACTACTCATTTCTTGACGAGTCTGCCATCTCTCCCCTCATAATCGAACAACTCACATCCTCTGTTCCATCGTCAGAGCCGCGACACCCAAACTTCAGAGAAGCCTGTCAACCTTCTAGCGCCGCGACTCTCGATCCAGGAGCCGCGACGCCTCCGACGGCTTCGCCCCCACCCTCTCCTTATCCGACTTTACCCCCCGTCTCAGACACCACTCCGCCACCCACTGTCCCTACCCATCCAATGGAAACTCGTTCAAAGCATGGAATCTTCAAACCCAAAGTCTATTTCAACTTGTCTGCCCAAACCATCTCTCCACTTCCAAAGAATCCAAAATTGGCCAAACAAGACCCTAATTGGAATGCGGCTATGTATAAGGAATTCAATGCTTTAACTAAACAGCACACGTGGGATCTAGTACCTAGACCTGAGGGGGTGAATGCCATTCGTTGTATGTGGTTATTTCGTCACAAGTTCAGAGACAATGGGGATCTTGAGAGGTATAAGGCCAGGCTTGTGGCTAATGGCACAAATCAGCAGGAGGGCATTGATTGTGGTGAGACCTTCAGCCCGATTGTCAAACCGGCTACCATCCGCACAGTTTTAAGCATAGCCATGGGCAAACACTGGCCGATCCATCAGCTTGATGTGAAGAATGCATTCTTACATGGGGATCTGAAAGAGACAGTCTACATGCATCAGCCACCAAGGTTCACCCATCCAGCAGTTCCTCACTATGTGTGCCATCTCCGTAAGTCACTATATGGCCTGAAGCAGGCCCCCCGTGCGTGGTATGGTCGCTTTTCCAGGTATATCTTGCAGATTAGGTTTGTATGCAGCAAGAGTGATACATCACTTTTCATTTTTCATCGAGGTAGTAGCACTGCTTACTTATTACTTTACGTGGATGATATTGTTCTTACTGCCTCCTCCGACGGATTGGGGAAGCTGAGTTACTTTTTGGGGATATCAGTGACCAGGTCTGTCAATCATATGTTCTTGTGTCAGCGTAAGTATGCAGAAGAGATTGTGTACATGGCTAAGATGGCGAACTGCAAAGAGGTGCCTACTCCAGTTGATTCCAAATCTAAGCTCAGTGCTATGGATGGTGCTCCAGTCTTTGATCCTACTTTGTATAGGAGCCTTGCAGGTGCACTTCAGTATCTCACATTCACCAGGCCAGACATAGCTTATGATGTTCAGCAGGTGTGCTTATTCCTGCATGTCCCTAGGAAGTCTCATTTCACTGCTCTTAAGCGTATCATTCGATACATTAATGACACTCTTGATTATGGTTTGCACCTATACCCCTCTGTACTAGACAGGTTGCTTTCATATATGGATGCAGACTGGGCAGGGTGTCCGGAAACGCGATGCTCCACCTCCGACTTTTGTGTTTTCTTAGGGGATAATCTGATTTCTTGGTCTGCCAAGCGACATGCTACCCTATCTCGCTCCAGTGCCGAGGCTGAGTACAGAGGCGTTGCAAATGTAGTAGCTGAGATTTGTTGGCTCAAAAATTTACTGTTAGAACTTCAGTGTCCTTTGCGTCAGGCATCTATTGTGTATTGTGATAACATCTCTGCCATCTATCTTTCTCATAATCCGGTTCAACATCAGCGAACCAAGCATATTGAGATAGACCTACACTTCGTTCGTGAGAAAGTTGCGTTAGACCATGTCAGAGTGTTACATGTTCCATCATCCTATCGGTATCTGGAACATATTTACCAAAGGACTTCCTGCATGCTTATTTCTTGACTTGAGCCAGCCTCAAAGATCCGGCCTCCCGCTCTGACTGAGGGGGTGTGTAAACATGTAAATATAGGAAACAATATATTCCCTACCCATAATTAGAATATTTCCATATATTGTATAAATATAATTATGGTAAGACTAGGATTCCTCTTTTGTATAGGCTTAGGATTCCTATTGTATAAGGGATGAATATTGTACTCTATATATACCTTGATATTAATGAAAGACTCCTCAAGGGAGATTAATATCATCATACAGTAATATAGCAAGTGATATCTGAAAGTATATGTATGTCCTAGAGACAATTTGTATTAGGACAAATGTACTTTATACACATTCGTATTATTATTAATGAAGATTAATATTTTGGCATTTGCAATTATTGAATTATTAGTTGATTGTTTATAATATTCTATAATATGCATCCCTAGAGGTTGCGTTGTTATTAATAAGATATTAATATTATAACGTAACTCTTAAAATATCATCAACTAATGATCATCGAGAATGGGATATCGATGATACGTGATAAGTCGACATGTGGTCTGCATCACATCCTTAGAGGATGTAGTATGTCTCACCTGCTACGAGTAATGGCTACTCGTGATGGACACATGGATACTTTGAAAGTATTGGTATACCCTACTGATATACTGTTTGATATACTTGTCTAAAGTATGATCAACGTGTGGGGGATAGAAGTCCCTAGACTTGAAGTCAATGCACACCTTGTCTACATAGTAATATACTTTGATCCTGTCCTAAGCTCAAATTCCTTATAGGTTGAGATACGACTTGTATTGGGTACATTACGATGTGGATTAAAGGTGTTAGTTGAGCCAAGATTAGGATTCATTCCTCGAATGTATATTCGGGAGAACACTCAGCTTCTCAGTGATATTAGGTTGACTAAGTCGTTGGCCAACGCAATAGACATATTTAGAATATGGTCTAGTTGTCAACTAATATAGATGAGATACAATGATTAAGCCATTTGGATAGACACTTGACAAATCCTAAGCTTGATCGAGTGTGTCGTGAATGAAAGGATTTTATCTTACCACATAGAGGTTAAGTTTACTAGATTCGTGTAAACGTACTTCACATATTGAGTTCGTCTTGCGGCGCCGTCTAGGAGTTCCGCGTAGACCTTAATTTAATTAATGTCGATATGTGAAGGCCTGCAGGGTCACACTATGTCGATTGTCTTTTCGATCTAAGGATGTATTGAGAGAATATTAAATATTCGATTTAGAATCGAGATATTTAAATGAATAATGATTATTTTAATTAAGTCAAAATTAGATTTTATATTTAATTAAGAATGTGAGAAAAATAAAATGAGACAGTGTAGGGCCACGTCAGCGTCGCAGCGCCCACACCATATGACCGCGACGTCATGACCTAATATGTCTCAAATTTTGGGTCAGGCCCAAGGTCAAACCCTAATCCGATTTGACCTAATTTTCACCTATAAATTCAGACCTACACTTCATTATTCAATACACTTGATTTTCATATCATTATTCTAAGTCTTAGAGACTCAGAATCAAAACACTCTCTCGAACATCTGTCGGATTTCCTAGCTTTTCAAAGGAGGAATACATTGAAGCTTGGAGCTTGCAATCGAAAGGGCATTCATGTGCGCACCCACAATTGATAAAGATTCCAGATATTGTAAACATGTAAGTACCATTCAAGTCTTATGTTTATAGTTTAAAATTATCTTATAGTCAAACAGTTCTACGTTTGTTGGGTTTTGAAACAAGTTTTCAATATCCTCTGCGTACAACAACCAATAAAAACCTACAGTGGTATCAAGAACCAGGGCTGTTTTGTATGATTATAAGGTAATTACTTAATAATAATATGAGTTAGAATTTGTTTAAATCTGAAATTTATGTCGTTTAAAGCTTGAAAACCTAATATCTTAAAAACATATCATCCCTGTCTCCCAAACTATTAAACAATAATGTAATCGAAGAAGTCATTCTGATCTAACTCTTCTAAGAAAATGTGCGTAACCGGTTCATTGCGAACATGGTTCATTGAAGCGAAGAACGAGAAGGGATTTGATGATGGTCGATGAACGTGTTGTTTGATAGTGAAGAGTAACGAAGATGAATCTGCAAATCTGACCTGAACCAGTTTTAGGGTTTCAGAAATGCGGATTTTGTGCTTCTGAAATGGAGGCACCGCAACTCCACGATGGAGCACCGCGGCGCCACCTAGGGTTTGCCGCGGCACTGAGGTTCCAATTTTTTTAAATATATATATATATATATATATATATATTCGAAACAGTGAACAGTAACCGAACATTGTTCCGGCAGGCTCCAATTTAAAAATAAAAATAAAAATTGAACAGTTGAGCGATGGCAGAACCTTTGCTACGATGTGAGCGATGGCGGCGATCATTGTTAAAGCAGTCGATGGCGGTTTCCAAAATTATAATTTAGTCCTTGGAGCAAATCTGAAAATTTTAGAAGTTTATGGAATTACAATTTGGTCCCTGGAAAAGGTTTTTAAAATCATCAGATTTGGTCCTCGAGGCAAATATGTAAATTTCAGAAAACAGATTTGGTCCCTTGGCCCAAATTTGTAATTAATTTAAAATTCTAGAAATTATAGAAGAAAATATTTTCTGAAAATTAAAATTGGATTTTCTGAATTTAAAGGGGTTTAAAATTGAAATTTTAAATATTTGAGGGACTAAACTGTAAATTCTAAAAATTTGGAACTTACAGAAATATCCTAAAAATCAAAAATGTTTAAGGGACTATTTGGATTAGACTTAAATTTTTGAGTTTAGACAAGTTAACTCATGATTATTATTAATTGTATATTATTGAATAATATACGAACTATATGCTAAGTGTTTAAATGCTTTCATTTAATAATTAGCATAGTGTCCGCTATAACTGTCTGGGCAGACGATACCAAGTATTTGATTAAACTATCTTATATCATGCCTATTGGGTTGACGGTTCCCAACTATATGTGTCATTAGTTTTGCATGATATTAAGATGTCATATTAGATATGGCGTAAAAGAGTTGATCTTGGTTAAAACCCTGAATTAAAATGTTCCCCAAATTTTTTAATACAAGTCTAAATTAAAACGCGTCGTCCATTATAATTGTTAGAGTGCAAAATTCTTTTCGTCGATACAAGTATTTATGCCAAATCATTTGCTCTAAGTCTACGAAGACTGAGACTCTTTCATAGATGCGTTTTAAATGTAAAGGTAAACGGTAAACTTTTGTGGGTATTTACACCAAAGAGTTTGCTCAAAAAGGCCAAATTTACTTAGATACATAAACGCAGTCGTGTAATGGGGTTGACTTGCTTAGACAAATCTTGGCATCAAAGTGTCAGACTAATCTAAGAACGCAAGATTAAATATAATATTTGATCAACCAAGAGTTGCAAATAAATTTTGCAATTTGTTTAGAACCTACCAAGATGTGTTATTAAAGTTATTAGCCAAAACAAACGCGGAGATAGCATAAACTTGGATCTTGGCCCATTATGACCTTAAATAATATAGGTCTGTATTCTACCATGTGGTTGTAGAAGTATGTTAAAATAGTGGGAGCTAATTAAACAAATGACCATGTTGATTAGCCTAAACGAATATGTATAATAGGAAATAAATTTTGAGTTTGATTTCGAGTCTATCTAATTCTTCAGATTGTCAACTATGTCGAGCTTATCATTGAAAATGTTGATTGAAATGAATAAACTTATTGGACCTAACTACGTTGACTGGCTAAGAAATTTGCGAATAGTGCCGAGACAAGAGAAATTAGAATACGTGTTGGACACGATGTTCCCAACAGTCCCTGCGACAAACTCTGCTGAATATGCCTCTTTTGATAAGGATGCTTACCAAAAACACCTAGATGATTCCACTTCACCACAATGCGTGATGTTGTCTTCCATGTCTATGGAACTTCAGAGACAATATGAGAACATGGGTCCCAATGAGATGCTCGAACACTTGAAGAGTCTCTATGACTCACAATCCTACACTATGAAATATGAGTTACTGATAGAACTTTTTAAGTGTAAGCTCAATGAAGGGGGCCAGGTCTCGCAACATGTGTTGAAGATGATAGGGCTGATAGAGAGACTTACTTCAATTGGAACGAAGCTGCAAAAGAATGTCGCTACCACCTTCATCCTGAACTCTCTCCCTCGTTCCTTTGAAAACTTCATAGTGAATTACAATATGAATGGAATGAAGGTGAGTCTGCCGGAGCTGCACAACATGCTCAAGACCTTTGAGTCTTCCACTTCCAAAGGCAAAGCTGTGCTCATGGTGAGCTCTACTAGCCGGCCCAAGCCGAAAGGTAAGGAATGGCAGAAGAAGAAGGGCAAAGCAGTCGCTGCACCCTCAGCTATGAAGCCTAAGGGAGGTGTAAAGAAGAAGAAGGTGAATCCGTCTAAGGATGTATGCCTCAACTGCAACAAGAAGGGGCATTGGAAGAAGGACTGCACTGCACCAGGAGGAGGAAAAGCACCAGGTGCTTCTACCACTGGTGGACAAGATATGTACGTCATTGAAATAAATATGTCTATAAATAACTCTCATTCCTAGGTATTGGATACCGCTTGTGGCTCACACATTTGTACCCATATGCAGGGGCTAACTGATAGCAGGAAGGTTGGACCAAAAGAGGTGGACCTACGCGTTGGAAATGGAGCACGAGTGGATGCTGAGCGCGTAGGAACTTATAGATTAAATTTGTCTTCCGGCTATTGTTTAGTGTTGAATGATTGCTTTCATGTACCCTCGTTAACGAGGAATATCATTTTTGTCCCAGTTTTAGACATGGAGGGTTTTTCCTCGTATATTTATAATGGCAGTCAAGTACAGTCTTTTGATAATTTTATATATGGAACTGCTCCTCTTGTGGATGAATTGTATACAATAAACTGTAGTGGAGAGATATTCAATGTAAAAAATAAATTAGCCAAGATAAGTAATAGAAACTCTACCTACCTATAGCACTGCAGACTTGGTCATATCAACGAATCAAGGATAGCAATATTGAGAAAGTTAGACTACCTCAAACTATTTGACTTGGAGTCTTATGATAACTGCGAATCTTGCTTGAGAGGAAAGATGACCAATAAACCACTTTCTGGGAAAGGTGTGCGAGCCAAGGAGGTGCTTGAATTGGTCCATACTGATGTATGTGGGCCATTCTCGACTCAATCTAAAGGAGGCTTCCCATACTTCATCACTTTTACTGATGACTTCACAAGGTATGGGTATGTGTATCTTATGAGACACAAATCTGAGGCTTTTGAGAAGTTCAAGGCGTACAAGTCGGAAGTAGAGAAACAACTTGCAATAAGTATCAAGACCATTCAATCGGATCGAGGAGGTGAGTACTTGAGTATGGATTTTCTAGATTACTTAAAGCTACATTGAGTCCAATCAGAATGGACACCTCCTGGAACACCACTGATGAATGGTGTTGTCAAAAGATGAAACTGAACCTTATTGGATATGGTTTGATCCATGATGATCTTCTCAGCTCTACCGACATACCTTTGGGGACATGATATACAAACCTCTATATATATTCTGAACAGGGTTCCTTCCAAATCAGTAGAAAAGACACCCTATCAGATATGATGTGGCAAGAAGCCATCTCTTAAACATATGAGACCCTGGGGGTGCCATGCATATGTTAAGAAGATGCTCACTGACAAGTTGGAATCCAAAAGTGAGAAATGTTACTTCGTGGGGCATCCAAAGGAAACTAAGGGATACTAGTTCTATCTTCCTGGAGAACGTAAGGTCATTGTTTCCAGGAACGCAACTTTCCTTGAAGAAGAATATGTCTACAAGGAACATAGTTGCATAGAGATAGAACTTGAAGAAATTCAAGAACCGCAAGATAACATAGATGTTGAATCCTTGCCGAATGACCAAGGCAAGAATTCAGTGAGAATATTTGGCAAAGATTGGGTACTTTAAGTACGCCCTTCGGCCAGTGGGAGTGTTACGATGAACAATGCAGAAATGTAAGATCCCCCTACACAACCTTTGGGAGTAGATGCAATGGTTGCACCTCCTCTCATTCAGGAAATACATGAAAATGATATTCCTGAAAGCTCTCAAGTTAGTGAATTATCCAACACACAAGAACCCTCTCACAATCAGAATATACCAAACACTGAACTACAAAATAATCAACTCCGTAGGTCCACTAGGACTCATCGTGATCCTGAAAAACTAAATCTACTCGTGGAAACACACAGTGAGATATATAATCCCGATAACGATGAGTCTACAACCTATATCGAAGAAATATTGGACATTGATTCGAAGAGATGACAAGAAGCCATGAAATCCGAGATGCAATCTATGTACATCAATCAAGTGTGAAACTTGGTTGATTTGCCAGCTGAGGTTAAACCCATAGGATGCAAATAGGTCTTCAAGAAGAAGATCGATGCATTTGGAAATGTATAGACTTATAAAGCAAGGTTGGTGGCTAAAGGTTATAATCAACGGCCTGGGGTTGATTATGATAAAACCTTTTCACCTGTTGCTAAGATTTAGTCCATTCGGATTTTGCTTGCAATAACTGCATATTATGACTATGACATTTGGTAGATGGATGTCAAAATCGCTTTCCTCAATGGTAATCTAGTTGAGGAGGTGTATATGAAACAACCTGAGGGTTTTTCGATCGAGTCCAAACCAAATGATGTATGCAAGCTACAAAAGTCCATTTATGGGCTTAACCAAGCCTCGAAGAGTTGGAACATTTGCTTTGACAAGGCTATCAAGTCATTTGATTTCGTTAGAAGCAAAGAGGATCCCTGTGTTTATAGTAAATGCAAGGATGAGAGTATTACCTTCATTATTATATATATAGATGACATATTGATAATGGGAGACAATAAGACTCTCCTATAGTCAGTCAAGGAGTGGTTGTCCAGTACATTCATGATGAAGGATTTAGGTGAAACCTGCTACATTCTGGGAATTAGGATCTATAGAGATAGACCAAATAGATTGTTGGTGCTGTCATAGTCAGTTTACATAGACAAAGTGCTTAGACATTTTTCTATGGAAAATTCCAAGAAAGGCAGTCTACCTATCGGTCAAGGCATCGAGTTATCTAAGAAGGACAATTCTTCTAATTCTATAGAACTTGAACGCATGAAGAGGATCCCATATGCTTCGGCTATATGATTGATCATGTATGCCATGACCTGTACTAGGCCAGATGTGGCATTTGCACTTAATATGACTTGCAAATTCCAGCATAATCATGGGGAAGAACACTGGAAAGCAGTCAAGAGTATTCTTAAGTATCTTAGACGAACTAATTATTACTTTTTAGTTTATGGTGGGGAAGAAAAGCTAGCTGCTACTGGGTACACTGATGCTAGCTTCCAGACGGATCTTGATGACTTCAATCTCAGTCTGGGTACACGTTCATTTTCAATTGTGGAGAAGTGAGCTGGAAAAGTTCCAAACAAACTACAACTTGATGATTCGACAACAGAAGCTGAGTACATTGCTGGATCGGAAGCTGGTAAAGAAACTGTCTCGATTTTTGAGTTCCTGAAGGAACTAAGGGTAGTTCCGAGTGCCAGTTGTCCCATAACTATTTATTGTGACAACACTGGTGCGATTGCACAAGCTAAGCAACCAAGATCAACAAACAGAAACAAGCATGTACCAAAGAAGTACCACATACTCAGGGAGATGGTGGAGACTGAAGATATTATATTAGACTATGTTCCCACAGACGATAATCTAGCTGACCCATTCACTAAACCATTAAGCTTAGTCAAGCATAATGGTCATTAGATATGTTGGAGATTGGCTCTAGGCCAAGTGGAAGATTGAAAGTATATGTATGTCCTAGAGACAATCTGTATTAGGACAAATGTACTTTATACACATTCGTATTATTATTAATGGAGATTAATATTTTGGCATTTGCAATTATTGAATTATTAGTTGATTGTTTATAATATTGTATAATATGCATCCCTAGAGGTTACGTTGTTATTAATAATGTGAGATATTAATATTATAACGTAACTCTTAAAATAGCCTTGACTAATGATCATCGAGAATGGGATATCGATAATATGTGATAAGTCGACATGTGGTCTGCATTACATCCTTAGAGGATGTAGTATGTCTCACATGCTACGAGTAATGGCTACTCGTGATGGACACATGGATACTTTGGAAGTATTGGTATACTCTGCTGATATACTGTTTGTTATACCTGTCTAAAGTATGATCAGCGTGTGGGAGATAGAAGTCCTTAGACTTGAGGTCAATGCACACCTTGTCTACAAAGTAATATACTTTGATCATGTCCTAAGCTCAAATGCCTTATAGGTTAAGATACGACTTGTATTGGGTGCATTACGATGTGGATTAAAGGTGGTAGTTGAACCAAGATTAGGATTCATTCCTCGAATGTATATTCGAGAGAACACTCAGCTTCTTAGTGATATTAGGTTGACTAAGTCGTTGGCCAACACAATAGACATATTTAGAATATGGTCTAGTTGTCAACTAATATAGATGGGATACAATAATTAAGCCATTTGGATAGACACTTGACAAATTCTAAGCTTGATCGGGTGTGTCGTGAATGAAAGGATTTTATCTTACCACGTAGAGGTTAAGTTTACTGAATACGTGTAAACATACTTCACATATTGAGTTCATCTTGTGACGCCGTCTAGGAGTTCCGCGTAGATTTTAATTTGATTAATGTCGATATGTGAGGTCCTATAGGGTCACACTATGTCGATTGTCTTTTCGATCTAAGGATGTATTGAGAGAGTATTAAATATTCGATTTAGAATCGAGATATTTAAATGAATAATGATTGTTTTAATTAAGTCAAAATTAGATTTTGGATTTAATTAAGAATGTGCGGAAAATAAAATGAGACAGTGTAGGACCACGTCAGCGCCGCGGCGCCCACACCATAGGGTCGCAGCGCCATGACCTAATCTGTCTTGAATTTTGGGTCAGGCCCAAGGTCAAACCCTAATCCGGTTTGACTTAATTTTTCACCTATAAATTCAGACATACATATTATTATTCTATGTTTTAGAGACTCAGAATCAAAACACTATCTTGAACCTCTGCCGAATTTCCTAGCTTTTCAAAGGAGGAATACATTGAAGCTTGAAGCTTGCAACCGAAAGGGCATTCACGTGCGCACCCACAATTGATAAATATTACAGATATTGTAACTATGTAAGTACCATTCAAGTCTTATGTTTACAGTTTAAAATTATCCTATAGTCAACCAGTTCTACGTTTATTGGGTTTTGAAATAAGTTTTCAATATCCGTTACGTACAACAACCAACAAAAACCTACAATGATATTTAACCATTTTCCCCTTTGACCAACACACCTGAAATTAATTAACAAACTGACCAATTTTACCATCTGTGTCTGCAATTTCACCATCCATTTACTTATGGATGCATATGAAAAAATAACGTGCACATTTACGCAGATGGATAGAAAGGTGTGTTGGGAAAAAGAGAGAAAAGGGAAAAGGAAAAACAAGGAAATGGTGCTTAGCAATTAGGAATTGTTCTTCAACAAGATTGATTTCAGACATGAAACAATAGAACAACAAAATTAAAAGACCATATTCTAAAAAGGCAATAACAAGGATTGATTTTTTACTTCATATTTGTTTGGATTAAACAAAAAAGAAAAAATGTTAGGAAGCAAGAGAAAGGTAATTGCAATGAAGTTGACAACATTCTTATGTGGATTGTGGTTTTGACTCTTAGACTTATCAAGTCATTTATTTTGTTAATCTCTCGCCACAATCCCCCACCCCACCCCACCCCCCACCCCCGCGACACACATATACAAAAAACGAATGTGTATCTGTTCCATAGCAATCAGTTCATAAGGAAAAGAGCTCCAAGAATAACATGTGGCTTTGAAATGTATGGTCAACGCAAGCTATAAAACTCTATGTACGACTAAATAGGAATATTATGCTGGCTAAAGAACAGTCAAACATGTCAACAAGTTAGAGAGCATTTATCTCCAAGTACTGTGAAATGGCTGGTTGCTATTAACTGCATCATACTTCAATTTTCAGTAAATTGGGAAGTCAATACACTAGACCATTTGCCAATTATGTGCTCGCACTTCTTGAACTCTTAAAGCTGCATATTGAGTCCATCAATTATACAAAGAAAACTAACTTGGATGAAATGTATGCCAACAAACACAGTCGAGATAAGTACTTATCCTTTAGGAATTCACCATCAAAGCGAATAACACGTGCTCAGGACTCGAGAGAACATATTCACATGCATACAGAGCACAACTTCAGAGGCATTGGGGTAGTTGAAAACCTTACATTTAGTACTGAGGGTTCTGGAAATGGACATTGAACTGGTCGATCATTATCGAGAGGCTCAGTTGGGTGTTCAACTGGCTTGAACTCCACTGTAAATTCAACACCATGAAGCTGTTGGATATGTAAAACAGTACGGAAAGTAAATAAATATTACAAGTGTTCGAAAGGATAAACAAACAAGCCAATATTCAGAACTGTCGCAAGCTTGTTGAGTCTTGAATCTTGATAACCTGAAATCAAGAAACACTAAATCTGTATTATTACAACTGTGGGTTGAGTCAAGAGATGACTCTCTATCTTTAAGACGAGATTGTCCCGTATATATGCTTTTACGTTAACGGGCAATAGTCTCCCAAGATAAAATAACAACTAATCAACACTACAAAGCAAATAGGTTGATTCTGAAGAAGAAACAAAACACGAAACGACTTGATGAAGAATGAAAAAGGAAGAAAGAATTTTCTGTTTTTGTCCCAACGTTTCTGCTCATGTTTTGGACTGAATTTCTGTGTTTTACTCTTCTGTTCGTCTCTGTGTCTATATGTTGTAGTCTTCACAATTGTGCCAAAATACACCAATATATAGCATAAGGGAAGGACTCCTCTCCTCAACTGCCAAGTAATGGTTGTTTATGGCCATTAGTATGACCATTAATCAGCCAAGTAATGGATGTTTATAGCCATTAGTGAGGGAGTTAGTAATGACTGATTTAATCTGCCTTTCGTCGTTCCCAATTACATCTTTTCAGAAACTCCAAGGACCAAACTGTAAATATTAAACAATTTAGGGGTCTATCAGATGAAGCCCAAAGCCCACGACCCATGACCCATGACCCGAGACCGGACGGGAATGGCGCGCGGCGACGACGCGCGTGTGGGCTTAGCCTTGAATCTAAGCACATTTAGGTCTTCCCTCCTTCAAACACATGAGTTACCCCTTGGGGTCCCAAACCCTTAGCCAATTTTGAGACTTATAAAGAGAACAATTCTTTCTTTTCCCATCGATGTGGTGGATTTGTCCCACACCATATTTCCATGCCTCAAACACCTTACTTCGTGGACCAATATCTCTTTCATTTCTCAATAAAATTTGACGCTTCTTGGCCCTACGGCCATCTACTCACTTAGTAGATTATGCACGTGTGAAGAGACAAAGCCTCCAACATACGGAACCCTAGGGTTTAAGTCATTAAATACGGGTAGATGCACCTCCCCACCAAAGGCAAATTCCAACAGAAGCTTCACAGAAGAAGCCCTGGCTACAGTAGCAGCAGCACCTATTGCCTCTGAATTTGGGGGCAACATTTCCCTTTCATCCTACAATGAAATAAAATCATAAATTTCTATAACTAAATCAGATATAAATATCAGCTTAGGAAACAAGTCCAAGTTGACTTTTTGCAGAAAGGAAAATGGCAGCCCGATGTGAAGGTTTTCGTTGGGTTGTTGTACGCAACGGATATTGAAAACTTATTTCAAAACCCAACAAACGGAGAATTGTTTGAGTATAGGGTAATTTAAAACCGTAAACATAAGACTTGAATGGTACTTACCTGTTTACAATATCTGAAATCTTTATCAACTGTGGGTGCGCACGCGAATGCCCTTTCGATTGCAAGCTCCAAGCTTCAATGTATTCCTCCTTTGGAAAGATAGAAAATCCGCAGAGGTTCGAGAGAGTGTTTTGATTCCGAGTCTCTAAGACTTAGAATAATGATATGAAAATCAAGTGTATTGAATAATGAAGTGTAAGTCTGAATTTATAGGTGAAAAATTAGGTCAAACCGGATTAGGGTTTGACCTTGGGCTTGGCCCAAAATTCGAGACAGATTAGGTCATGGCGCCGCGGCCCTATAGTGTGGGCGCCGTGACGCTGACGTAGCCCTACACTGTCTCGTTTTATTTTCCGCACATTCTTAATTAAATCTAAAATTCAATTTTGACTTAATTAAAAGAACCATTATTCATTTAAATATCTCGATTCTAAATTGAATATTTAATACTCTCTCAATACATCCTTAGATCGAAAAGACAATCGATATAGTGTGACCCTACATGCCTTCACATATCGACATTAATCAAATTAAGGTCTACGCGGAACTCCTAGACAGCGCCGCAATACGAACTCAATATGTAAAGTACGTTTACACGAATCTAGTAAACTTAACCTCTATTTGGTAAGATAAAATCCTTTCATTCACGATACACCCGATCAAGCTTAGGATTTGTCAAGTGTCTATCCAAATGGCTTAATCATTTTATCTCATCTATATTAGTTGACAACTAGACCATATTCTAAATATGTCTATTGCGTTGGCCAACGACTTAGTCAACCTAATATCACTGAGAAGCTGAGTGTTCTCCCGAATATACATTCGAGGAATGAATCCTAATCTTGGCTCAACTAACACCTTTAATCCACATCGTAATGTACCCAATACAAGTCGTATCTCAACCTATAAGGAATTTGAGCTTAGGACATGATCAAAGTATAGTACTCTGTAGACAAGGTGCGCATTGACCTCAAGTCTAAGGACTTCTATCTTCCACACGCTGATCATACTTTAGACAAGTATAACAAACAATATATCAACAGGGTATACCAATATTTTCAAAGTATCCATGTGTCTATCACGAGTAGCCATTACTCGTAGCAGGTGAGACATACTACATCATCTAAGGATGTGATGCAGACCACATGTCGACTTATCACATTCTCGACGATCATTAGTCGAAGCTATTTTAAGAGTTACGTTATAATATTAATATCTCACATTATTAATAACAACGTAACCTCTAGGGATGCATATTATACAATATTATAAACAATCAACTAATAATTCAATAATTACAAATGCCAAAATATTAATCTCCATTAATAATAATACGAATGTGTGGATGAGGTACATTTTTCCTAATACCGATTGTCTTTAGGACATACATATACTTTCACGATGCACTAAGCTCTCACTACGTACGGGTCCGGTAAAGGGCTGGACCACAAGGATCTATTGTAGCACTCAACTTTGGTTTGGTATCAACCGGAGTAGAAGAGGACTTACAAGATGACATGCCAGCTCTCTCAATAATCTCAACAACATACTTCCTCTGTGATAAAAATAGACTACCTACATGACGAGTGTCAGCTATTCCCAAAAAATAACTCAAGGGCCCCAAGTCTTTCATAGCAAATTCTGAACTACGAAGGGTCATGATAGACTTGCGCAAATTATCAGAGGAGGCAGTCAAAAGAATATCATCCATATATAATAGAATGTATGCTAGAGAAGTACCACGACGATAGATGAACAGAGAATGATTAGACCCGATGTAAGAAAACCCAATAGTAGACACATAATCTACAAACCTCTTATACCAAGCCCGTGGGGCCTGCTTAAGCTCATATAAGGACTTCTTCAGCAAACATACATGGTTAGGATAATTGGGGTCCTTAAAAGCCAAGGGCTGATGCATGTATACTGTCTCCTTAAGATCACCGTATAAGAAAGCATTTTTCACATCCAGTTGATGAATGTGCCATGCTTTCGAGAGAGCAAGACTAAGTCCAGTGCGAATAGTTGCCGGTTTGACCACCGGATTAAATATCTCTCCACAATCTACGCCAACCTGTTGTGTTTTTCCATCACCTACAAGACGGACCTTATGCCTCTCAAAAGAACCGTCTGAATTTTCTTTATAAGTAAAAATCTACATATACCGAATAATATTAACACCGGGCGGACGGGGCGCCAAATTCCATGTCTTATTTTCAATAAGAGCATTATATTCATCAACCATGCATTTTCCAATTCGGGTCATGAAGGGCAGACACTGGGTTATGTGGTAGGGCCGATTTAGTGACATTAGAATTAAGATTAAAATGTCGTTTTGGTTTAAAAGTACCCCGTTGACTATGTGTAATGGGCCCTTAATTTAAGATAGAATTGGACGGGATTTGGGTAATTGTTGGGTCAGTGGTAGACTGACCAGCAGACAGTGGGCTTGCTTGCCCAACAACGGGTGGCGAACAACGTTGAATTGGTGAAGAATTATGTGGGCCAGAAATTTAACCCAGATCGGAAGCAAAAACTGGGATGATACAAGCACTGGGCCGTGACTCGGGAACAATCTCGAGACTGGGGCTGGACCGAGACACGGGAACAATGTCGAAAATACATGGGCCAGGAGAATTTGGGCCAGCATGCAGTGGGCCTGCTGGCGAATTTTGGTCACGGGATAGCTCAGATAAATGGTGGATAATATACGGTGATAGCCCATCATCCAAAAAATTATACGAACTAGACACGGAACTATACAATTTAGCAAACGGAAATTGGGTTTCATGAAAAATAACATGGCAACTAATTATGATTTTGTTAGATGATAAATCAAAATATTTGTAACCACGACGATTTGATGGATAACCCAAAAATACACAAGCGATAAAACGGGCTTGAAGTTTGTTAATTGTAGTAGACGGGAAAAGCGGATAACATAAACACCCAAACACCCTAAGATGAGAATACAAGAGATTTTTATTGTAGAGAATTTTAAGTGGGGATTGATATGCTAAACCTTTATTAGGGAGAATGCTAAGGAGGTAGGTAGCCATTTGTAACACATGATGCCAAAAAGATGGAGGTAATGAAGCATGGGCTAGTAAGGTTCGGACAATATTATTAATGATACAAATTCTTCTTTCAACCTTCCTATTTTGTGAGGACGTATGAGTACAGGAAAATCGAAAAGAGATGTCATGAGTGTCACAAAATTTCTGAAATGACCCATTATCATATTCCCTACCATTATTACATTGAATGTTTTTAATTTTCCGTTGAAATTGTGTACAGATGAAAGCTCTAAAATTTAGGAATGTTGAAAAACTTGAGATTTTTTAGACAAAGGAAAAGTCCACAAAAAATTAGAGTAATCATCCAAGAATAAAATATAATAATGATGGCCCTAAGAACTCAAAACGGGAGAAGTCCATAAATCACTATGAATAATGTCAAACAACATCGATGTACTAGAAGTAGGAGCTACAAAATGTACCCTAACATGTTTACCTAATGGACAAGAAGGACAAATTGGAGTACTACGCGTACCCTTAGAATCAATAAAATGATTATGTTGCAGAGAAGAAATAATAGACGACCCCGGATGACCTAAACGTGCATGCCACAAGGAAGGAGTAAGAGCGGTAAACGTTGAAGGTGAGGCTTGACTAATAGAAATGATGGTGGTGGTGATTGGATAAAGCTCTCCCCTGCTATTACATCTCATTAGAGGTATCCCCATCTTGAAATCCTTCACAAAAAATCTAAAAGGATCAAAATTAACAGAAACCCAATTATCAGTTGTGAATTTTCGGCCATACACTAAATTTTTAATTAAGTGAGGGGCACGAAGAACACTTTTTAAGACTATAGGTGGATGCGGGGGAGATAAATTTATGTGACCATAACCACGAATTGGGATTGAATGAACATTACCAACAGTTATACCACGATTGTTGTTCAGATTAAAATAAAATGAGAGATTACCTGGTGCGGATGTCATGTGAGAAGTGGCACCGGTGTCCATATTTTGCATCCGGGGGATTTAATCTAAGTGTATACATTGAGGCCTCGATATCCGTGGGCGTCGGAACTGCCGATGGGCTTGCCGCAGCGAAGGCCTGCTGCCACGGCTCAGCAGGACGTGCATTCTGGATCAGAAAACTGGGCCTGATTGTATTATGGAATTGGGCCCAATTTCTTGGAAAAGTCTACGGTGGGTACGATGAGTTGGGCCATTGGCCGCTGGCCCATCCCCACAGCTAGTTGGCCCAAGGCTGTGGCCAGTGGATCTGCGGCCCACTGTTCCAACCCCCGCTATTTCCACCGCCACTGCCATGGCCGCCACCACGGGTTCTTGCCACAATTTTTATGATTTTGACCTTTTTTGTCACCACCATTATTACAGTTTTGGCTAGAATTATCTAAGAGAGAGTGAGGGTCATCCGACGTGGCCATCATCATGACGAAATATGCTCCGATAACCTCCTTCTTAGCCAAGCCGACCTCTTCTAAGGTGAGCATGGAACAGGCCTGGTAGAACAGTGAGAGATGATTCATTTGACGAAGAAGCGTCCCAATGCCATTATAGGCCTCAGATAGGCCTGCAACCATCTGAAGAACAAGACGATCATTGGTGACGGGCGCACCAACATTTTTGAGTTGGTCCGCCAATTTCTTTAGCCTTTTACAATAGGTGGAAACATTCGGAAAATACTCCATGTTAACATGGGAAAATTCCTGCTCAAGAATGATATCATGAGAATGTTTGTTATCTTGGAATATATCACGCACCCTATTCCAAGTTTCTATCGTTGTGGCGTTAGGTTCAATAATCGTCTGCAAGAGGTCTGTAGAGATAGTGGAATAAATCCACTGGAGAACAGTAGCATCAAGGGTTTTCCATAACGCAGGGTCATCCTCGGGGATAGGCACCTTCTCCTTGCCTGTTACCGAGGGGATGATGTGATGAAGGACTTGATGCGAGCGTGAACTTTAAATAATTTCGCCCACGTCGTGTATTGAACGTTTTCCATCTCAAGTACAATAGGGATGTGATTTTTGATGTTGGAGACGGTAAGGGTAGAATGAAACGTGTTCTTTGAGGTAGACATGACGAAAGAACAAGAGGAGAAAAAACAAAAGGAATTTTGGAAGAAAATTTTGGGAGAGAAAGACGAGAAAAAAATTACTGGACGATAGCCTGACTCGATTCCCGAGGAGGAAGAGGGCATCAGAATGTTAGTGGGAGAAGATATTTTTGCCCTAGAATTCTGATACCATGAAAGAGAATAATTTCTTGATTATTTTCATTAATGAAAATGTTTATATACACAATATACAATTTCTAAATATAAAAAATTATATTCCTATTATAATACTAATATTTTAATTATATTTATATAAAAATTCTATAAAATATAATAAGTAACTAAAATATACACAACTTGTTAGTTTATCCGTGATATACAGGTACGATTTCTATCAGGAACATAGATGTCATGTAATGTATTTATGGGTAGGGACAGTACACTTGTGTCTGTCTGTTACATACGCAATCTTTATTTCTTTCATAGTTGTCTCTGTCACCTCAACTGGGTGCGGGACCCTTTGGTTTTCTCTGGCAGCAGCCGCCACTTCTATAGTTCTATCATTTGTACGAGTCAACTCTTTTGAAGTTATTGTTGGTATTTCTATGGTACTTTATAGAGCAGTACGAGAAGTAATAACTATTACAAATGTTCGAAAGGATAAATAAATGGTCAATCTTCAAAACTGCCGCATGTGTGTTGTGTCTTGAATCTTGATCACCTTGCAAAGCCAATGTTGAGAACTGCCGCAAGTTTGTTGTGTCTTGAATCTTGATAACCTGAGATCAAGAAACAACTAAATCTGGATGGTTACAACGTTGTGTGTTGAGTCGAGGATAGCCCTCTATCCTTAAGACAAGATTGCCCCGTATATATGCTTTTACGTTAGCGGACAATAGTCTCCCAAGATAAAACAATACTTTAATCTCAACACTACAAAGCCAATAGGTTGAGCCTGTCGAAGAAAACAAATATGACTCGACTTGCTGAAGATATGGAATAGGAAGGAAGAGTTTCTCTCTACTCTTCTCTTTTGTCTCTATGTATATAGTGTGTCTCTGTAGTGTATATCTTGTGTATACGTGAGGGTTTGGTCACTGTTTTTCAGTAGAAAATTGCACTGATTTTCGCTGAATTTCACTGACTGTTTTGTGCTATTTTGTGGCTGTTTTTCGGGCCTGTTACTTGCTATTTTTCGTCTCTGTTTGCTGCCTGTTTCTCACTGTATTTTCATCTATTTTCTGCCACTGAATTGAGCCAAAGAAGGCTCAATATATAGCAAGAAGAAGGGGCTGTACAACTGCCCAAAACAAGGCTGTAATGGCCTTTAAATGAGGGTTGTAATGGCAGGTTTTAATGCCATGAAAGAGGTGAATTAAGGTCATGAAGGAGGCTACTCAATTGCCCAACTAATGGGCTGTTAATAGAGGAGTTAATCAGCCAAGTAATGGCTGATTAATGCCTCAAAAAACAGTCCCAACGGTAGGCTTTCTGCCTTCCGTCACCTTCCCAGAAACTCTGGAGACCAAACTGTAAATATTGAAACTTCAGGGACCAAACTGTACATATGAAAGAATTCTGGTCCAAACTGTACATATGAAACTTCAGGGATCAAACTGTACATCTGGCAGAGTTCTCTGGTCCAAAAAGATAATATCAGACAGCCCCACAGCCCGTGAACCCGGAACCGGAACCGGACGGGACGGGCGGGCGGCGGCGCGCGTGTGGGCTTAGCCTTGAACCCAAGCACATCTAGGTCTTCCCTCCTTTAAACACATGGAATACCCCTTGGGTATCCAAACCCTTTACCACATTAGAGACTTATATAGAGAGCAATTCTTCCTATTCCCACCGATGTGTTAGATTTGTCCCACACCACATTTCCATGTCCAAACACCTTACTTTGTGGACCAATATCTCTTTCATTTCTCAACGAAATTAGATGATTTTTGGCCCTACGGTCATCTACTCACTTCGTAAATCATGCATGTGCGAAGAGACAAGGTTTCCAACATGCGGAACACTAGTGTTTAATTCATCAAAGATGGGTGGACGTATCTCCCCGCCAAAGGCTAATTTCCAACAATCCCCTCTATGAAAGAGAGATTGTGGCGCACACACAAGGTGCCTACATTTCAGCAATCTTTCAGCGAAAAGATATTGCATCAGGATAGGTATCTTTCGCTTTGAACCTTTCCTAGTTGAAACCATCGGACTTACTTACTGCGCGGTGAACGTGATGTCTTGAACCGTCAGTGTTTAGTGTAAGCCAAGACAATGATATCAACATAATAACTCTTCTTATTCATTTTCCTTCTTACGTTTCTGTCCGTTGTGGCCATGGACACACTTGGATTCTTAAGTGCGTTCATTTGAGACGGCCATCCTCGCACTTAAATAGGTGATCTCCTACAAGGTATCCTGCTATACCCCACTTCTCAAGTGTTAGGAATCATTAAAAGTTTTCCCAACCTAAACCTCAACCGTTTGAGGATCTTTTCAAAGTTTGGAAGCTTAACCTTTACCCACCATGCAGGTAGCACTTTAATGTCTATCGCGGGAACATCTTTGGATTCATGTTTCTTTACAGAAATCATCATCCGAGGTGCTCTTGCTTCCACCGAAGCGCTCAACTGAACCTTTTGCCGCTTAGTTTTCCCATTGAACCAAATTCTTGGGATCTCCAATCAGTATGGTTGGGTTTCCACCGCAAAGGTTCGTATTGTTTGGGTTTTAAGCCAATTCCCCTAGACAGGCAGCATACTTGATCTCCGGGTAGTCCCTTAGTTAGTACACAAGGATGTTACACCCGTGAGGATCAACTGCCATACGGTCTTATTTCTCCTATAGATCCTGAAGGATATGTCCAGACGTCGTCATCCGTGTCCTTCCTGAAGCCGACCGACTAGCCACAGTGTATAACTGCTGAAGACACGGGTTTCTCCCAATAAGGGACGTCCTCTAAGGAGCCGTGAAGTTACTCAACTTCTTTCATGCTTTGTATAAAGCGATAAACTCCGATTCCATCATGAATCGGCCGATGCAAGTTTGCTTAGAGGATTTTCCAAGACCCACCATACATATTTACTTATGGCTTTGGTGTTCTTCAGATCTGATGTCCAGTTTGCATCACTGTGTTCTCCCAGAACCGCTGGACATCCAGAATACTATAATCTGTAGATAAGCGAATAATTCAGATATCGTCATATTCGATTTAACGCCTTCTACCGATCATGTATTAAAATCATCGGTGAACCTTAGTTCAACTGATATGTTCGCAGGACGATACCAGGTCGGTTGTAGTGTGTACAATACATTGAACTACGCATGACCTGTGCATATCGCTCCTTGTCTATGAGTGCACCATGATTCCAATCAGTTCTATGATTCATATCCATTGGTGGCTTCAACGAGACTGTCAACTATCGACCAGTCCGTTAGATGTCTTAGAAATCCAATTCCTAAGATGTCATCTGTGATACCCATATCTTTCATATCGAGACTTTGTTTCAATATGACTTTTACTTTCAGACTGTTGATTCTCCAACTGTTGGCTTTCTAATTTCAGAGTCAATGTTTACGTGGTCGATTCATTATTTACATTTTATCCAAACTTTCAGGACCAAAATGTAAACATTTCAGGGACCAAAATGAAAGTTCAGGAAGAAGCCCAACAGTCCGGCAAACCAAGTCTGATTCTCTTCTTCCAACTCTTCGGTTGGGAAGGCTGTTTCAACATCTATGCCACGCAAGACTGCAATGGCACTGGATGTGAAGCTACTCACAGAGGAGCACATCTTACAACCCAAAGGTTCTTTTCCCGGATGAAGATCAACCATTACGCAAGTATGGTTCTATATGATAAAGTTTATTTCTCTCTTTGTAGCTTCTTTCCAAAGCAGCGCTTTTGGAGATGACAATTATTTGTTAATTGTCCATGGTTCATTCTTAGCCATACAAGCTAGAAGGACTAGAACTAGTCTTTGTCCCCTTCTTTGCTCCGTCTCGGTTCAATATCTAGAATCTCTGAGTTCTGCAGATCTTGAATATTAAGTTCCGGAAAGCCAGCAACTTTCGAGTCCTGTAGATACGAAACGTCTAGTTCCGGACAGTCAGGCCCTCGCGGGTTCTTGTTAACCTTGAGTAATTACTCCTTTTTCCTTTTTCAAGAAAAGTTATCTCCAAAGAATTCAACATTCTTTGACGCCAAAAGGCGATTAACACTACTGTTATTTGCAGATCCTAACAGATATGCAATCTACAGTCTTAGGTACAACTTGACCTGTTTCAGTATTTCAACTTTTACTAAGCCACCCCACATAATTTGGGCGTACGAGCTTTGCGCTTGGCTAACACCGTTGGACTGAGGTGAGAAATGAACAGTCGTTTAATGAACAATGCTTCACTTTCTCCCCCTCTATCACTACGAATTTCTCAATCCGTAGGCTTAGTTGATTTTCAACTTCTGCTTTGTAGCGCTTATCCGCTTCAACAACTTCATCTTTTCTTTTTAACAAACAAAGGATTCCATACGTTGTACCATCATCAATGAAGGTCACAACGTACTTGTCTCCCCCCTCTATTTTGTATAAACTTCAAATCACCCAAGTAGGTGTGACTAAGTTCTAGAGGAGCGGTGCTTCTTTCGCTATTCCCTTTGACGGAATTTGGAAATGTGATTTTGCCTATTCGTCTACCTCACATTCATTTTGAGGGTTTATGTCGACAGAAGGCAACAATCTCAACATCGTTAGCTTTTGAATGACTTGCTATTTAACGTGTCTTAATCTATGATGGCATAGATGCATGGATTACAAATATATCATTCATTTGGCTACAGACGTACTGTACCATTCTTAGTTATTACAGACCTGTTGGACTAGTCTCAAACCAGCTTGACCAACAGCGTCCCTTAAACCAAGTTAGGAACATGTATCACCTCAGCTTAGAGTGATCCCATTCCCTGAAGTCCTATTGAGGACAACCTCTTCAACCCCTTCTACTTTAGAGGTGGCGTTGCTTCACATGAACAACCTTTTGCCCGTGGTTAGGGCGTAACCGGATCATATGTGATCTGGATACTCTGGCCCACTGCAGTTGCTTTGCAGACTGAGTGTCCAACTTCTTTTCTGCCTTTCTTTAGGCCTTCAGATTATTTCAGACCTGGAAACTCTGACCCACCTTACTAGGTGTCCATTACTTTTCCTATGAAATGAATTCTGGCCCCACTCCAGTCGCCCGGAGGCTTTATATGACTGAGTGTCCAATATCATCATATCAAAGGAATTTTGGCCCACTCCAGTCGCCCAGAGGCTTTATATGACTGAGTGTCCAATATCATCATATCAAAGGAATTTTGGCCCACTCCAGTCGCCCGGAGGCTTTATATGACTGAGTGTCCAATATCATCCTATGAAGGATCTTCTGCCAAATAGTATGACAGGCTCAACGTCTTTAACTTTTAGACTTCTTCCGTTATGATTGGTGCCCAGATAATTCTTGGCGCTTACTTAAGAGTGTTAACAGTTTTCGCACAGTCAGTGGATCTTACTCCCTCGTATGCGCGAACATACTTTACTCACTTTTAATAATTACACTTAAAAGAACGGATCTTTTTAAGTTGCTTTACAATCCAATCTTTAAACGGAAAAGAAGATGAGATTAAACTTCTGATTTTTAAAGCGTAAGGAATATAAATTATTTTCATATTCCTCCTTACTTTAATCCATTTTTAATCAGACCTCATTTAATATTTATTCTTGACAAGTAAGAAAAACTACTTATCCCAATTTCGGATTCTGGCTCACTCCAGTCACTTCATCAAACTGAGTGTCCAGTTCCTTCTTACCATTATTCGGATCTTTTGTCTGGGATAGATACAGGCCTTCTGCTGCAAGATAGAAGTACATCTTCAGTCTTCTCCTCTTGTCCCAGTTGACATCCTCAGGCTCTCGTGAGCGCTTGTTCCAACCAGTCTTGGTAGCGGTGACACCATGAACACGTTCATCATCATCACTCTCTTCTACCAGAAAACCATTGCCATATCCAGATTTGGTCACACAACTTTTGACCGACATCTTTCGAACACTAATAGTATTACAATACAATCTTGTCTTAAGTTGTTGGTATTTCTATGGTACTTTATAGAGCAGTACGGGAAGTAATAACTATTACAAATGTTCGAAAGGATAAATAAATGGTCAATCTTCAAAACTGCCGCATGTGTGTTGTGTCTTGAATCTTGATCACCTTGCAAAGCCAATGTTGAGAACTGCCGCAAGTTTGTTGTGTCTTGAATCTTGATAACCTGAGATCAAGAAACAACTAAATCTGGATGGTTACAACGTTGTATGTTGAGTCGAGGATAGCCCTCTATCCTTAAGACAAGATTGCCCCGTATATATGCTTTTACGTTAGCGGGCAATAGTCTCCCAAGAAAAAACAACACTTTAATCTCAACACTACAAATCCAATAAGTTGAGCCTGTCGAAGAAAACAAATATGACTCGACTTGCTGAAGATATGGAATAGGAAGGAAGAGTTTCTCTCTACTCTTCTCTTTTGTCTCTGTGTATATAGTGTGTCTCTGTAGTGTATATCTTGTGTATACGTGAGGGTTTGGTCACTGTTTTTCAGTCGAAAATTGCACTGATTTTATTTGAATTTCACCGATTGTTTTGTGCTATTTTGTGGTGTTTTTAAGACTGTTACTTGCTATTTTTCGTCTCTGTTTGCTGCCTGTTTCTCACTGTATTTTCGTCTATTTTCTGCCACTGAATTGAGTCAAAGAAGGCTCAATATATAGCAAGGAGAATGGGCTGTACAACTGCCCAAAACAAGGCTGTAATGGCCTTTAAAGAAGGGCTGTAATGGCAGGTTTTAATGTCATGAAAGAGGTGAATTAAGGTCATGAAGGAGGCTACTCAATTGCCCAACTAATGGGCTGTTAATAGAGGAGTTAATCAGCCAAGTAATGGCTGATTAATGCCTCAAAAAACAGTCCCAACGGTAGGCTTTCTGCCTTCCGTCACCTTCCCAGAAACTCTGGGGACCAAACTGTAAATATTGAAACTTCAGGGACCAAACTGTACATATAAAAGAATTCTTGTCCAAACTGTACATATGAAACTTCAGGGATCAAACTGTACATCTGGCAGAGTTCTCTGGTCCAAAAAGATAATATCGAACTGACCCAGCCCCACGGCCGTGAACCGGAGCCGGACGGACGGGCAAGGCGGCAGCGTGGGCTTAGCCTTGAACCCAAGCACATCTAGGTCTTCCTTCCTTTAAACACATGGGATACCCCTTGGGGATCCAAACCCTTTACCACATTAGAGACTTATATAGAGAGCAATTCTTCCTATTCCCACCGATGTGGTAGATTTGTCCCACACCACATTTCCATGTCTCAAACACCTTACTTCGTGGACCAATATCTCTTTCATTTCTCAACGAAATTAGACGATTCTTGGCCCTGCGGTCATCTACTCCCTTTGTAGATCATGCATGTGCGAAGAGACAAGGTCTCTAACATGCGGAACACTAGTGTTTAATTTATCAAAGATGGGTGGACGCATCTCCCCGCCAAAGGCTAATTTCCAACAGTTATTGGTCTTCATGTGTGAAATAATACGAAGAAATTTGTATTATAATGTTTTGTTTTTCTTCTGGGAACAATTTAATTGATATTCTATCCACTTCAATTGATGCAAACTTTTTTGTTCTTTTTCGAAAAACCTTTTCTAGATTTTATAACAATTTGATTAAATTTTTTATTTTAGCTATAATGAGAAACTTTATAGTCTGACAAATTTTATAGCAATCACAAATTTAAAAAGTTTATATGATTTTTTTAACAATTCAGAGATCATTTGTATTTCTTTGAAAGATAATTGTATCTTTTAAGCTTGATAGGACATAGAGTTGATAGTTGATATAGTACTATAATCTGCTCGTAAAATTTAGCGCTACAAATTGGCGATACTTAAAGGTCCCAAAAAATCTGTGATTCTTAATTTCATATGTACTTAATTCCATCATTTTAGTTTATAAGTAATTTCAGGATGAATTAATATCCAAATAAAATATGAGATAAAGTTAATTTTCAAATTTATTCCAAAATTATTATTCTTATAATCCCATGTACCAAATGATCCCGGATGATTATGATACTAATCGTAGATGCAATGGTTGTAACTTGATGTTTTATTAGTTATATGTATGTACGCTTGGACAACAAACCCCAAATATTAGTATCAATATCAATATTCCTTTTCTAGCAACAAGCTTGCAATAAATCCTTAAACCAAGATCCTAATATAAACATTAAAGGACGCTTTAAGCAAATGACTTGAAATAGTCTTTGACCTAAAAAAAAAAGATGTTATAACATATTTTATCATAAAGAATAGGATATCAAATTTCTTAAGGACTGAACCCTTTTTATTGTCTTCTTCCTATAACAGTAACGTCAGAATTTGCAAAGGATGCTCAATATTTTCTTGACTTTTTTCCCAATGTGCAAGAAGAATATTCTTTGATAACTAAAAGAATTTAATCCAGGCCAACTCACTTCCTAAATGAATAATTTCACTACGCCATAAAATTAACAAGCTTGGTTAGTAGATTCATCCAAATAAAACACTTCAAGTGAAGAGAATATTTAGACTCATACATTTATATTTTAGTATATACTTCGTCCTAATTTATATGATGTAATTTGATTAAGCACATAATTTAAGAAAATAAAGAAATACTTTGAATCTCATAGTATAAAACAAGGTAAAGATATTTGTGTGGTTATATATCATCTCGTTAAGCGTAAAAAATAAAATTTAAAGTTAAATTATTGCTAAATAAAAAAATCTGTCATTTTTTTAGAATTGACTAAAAAGAAAAACGTGTCATATAAATTGGGATAGTAATAAAATTTGACGACTTCTCTAATTTCAAATTTGATTAGTGAAGGGTCAAATATACAAGTCTATTTCTATTCCTCTACGAAAATGGAGGCAGATGACTTTACCAGTAGCTTTTTCTCATTTTTACCCTTCTCCTCTCCATCTTATTTCAAAGATTTCCAGATCTGTGTGTTTTTTCGCCAGCAAAAATGGAGGCGATTTTATTAGTACTTTTTTTAAGGTGGAAATAACTCGATTTTAGATATTGCTTTGAGTGCTAATTTGCTGCTGGTTACACAAATGATTTAGCAGCAGCTATGATCGATTTTAGTGGTGAAAAACAATGGTGGAAGGGTGAGGAGCCAGCCAACATTAATAGTGCTTGAGCTGGTTACATGTTTTCTATGGAGCTTTAAATGGTGTTTATGAGGTAGTGAAAATGATGAAGATGACAAAAAAGTATAATATTTATAAACATGTATAATATGTGTATAATAATTGTATAATATGTGTGATTAGTGAGCATATGTTTATTATATATTTATTATACACAAATTATATAACAATGATATATTTTCTGTACACATACTGTAGGGATATATATATTATACAACAATAATATAATTTTATATGTATGATACATTTTCTATACATATACAGTAGTTACATTTTCTATACATCAATGACACAATTTCTATACATATGCTGGTACTAGTTGAAAAAAGGCTAAAAAAGCGACAGTCCGACGCACTAAGCTTCCGCTATGCGTGGGATCCGGGTAAGAGCTGGACAACAAGGGTCTATCGTACGCAGCCTTACCTTGCATTTCTGCAAGAGAATGTTTCCACGGCTCAAACCCGTGACCTCCTGATTACATGACAATAATTTTACCAGTTACGCCAAAGCTCCTCTTCAGTTGAAAAAAGCTATGAAATGAAATTACTTTGGAAATGCTAATAAATATCTTTTAAGCTTCTTGGGTCATCCAATATCAATAATTTCAACTGTATGACCATTTATGTCTTTGGCCCAAAGTTTTATATAGCAGTGACAAAAGCATTTATAGAGTCCATTTAATTAATCTCCTAATTAATAGAAAAGTTGTATGAGTTGGGTACACCTAAAGTAGTTGATTTAGCACAGAAGTTTGCTACTAGTCATTAGAAAGAGTTAATGCGAAATAACAAAACGGCCAGCCTCGGGGAAGAATAAAAAAAAAGCAGCTCGATGTACTAAGCTTTCGCTATGCGCAGAGTTCGGAGAAGGGTTGGACCACAAGAGTCTATTATACGCAGTCTTACTTCACATTTCTGGAAGAGGCTGTTTACACGGCTTGAACCCATGACCTCCTGGTCACAGCAACTTTACCGGTTACTCCAAAGCTCTGAGAAGATTCCAGCTAAATATAGGGGTGGATCTAGAAGTTTGGATACAACATTTACAAAATACAGTATCTTTTGTTTAAACAGTTTATTTACGTTAAGAAATTTATCAAATATATATAATATTAAATTTAGTAACCGGTTATTAACACTCAAAGTAGTTGTTCTATGATTCAAACTCATAAAGCTGCAATCCTGAATTCGCCTTCAGCTAAATAAGCCTATGCTCATGATAAGATCCTAATTAACTATCATATGTTGTCAACCCAGCTAATGAATCATCTCATGTATCAACATGTCAGTTGTAGCGTCTCTTCTTTAATTTACACAATACATTTTGATACTAATGATTTATACGTCATATTTATATAATACTATGAATTACAGAGCACGATTATATGCAACTCATGGTTCATGACTATAAACATACTTGCATAAGCAGAGTGTTTGGGTGATCATATGTAAAAATCGAGATAAAGAAAACAAAAATTGTTTGAAAATTGTTGAACATTTATAACATTGATTGTTGATATTGTAGTGCAGTGATGGTAAATAGCTCCTTGGAGTTTTTTTAATTTTTTTTTTCTGGAGCCCCTTGGATTGGAACTCTCCGAAACTGTTATGATGTCCCATGTAATGGATGAATTGCAGCCTCTTATATAATGTTGCGAGTAATTCTTATAACATGATCAAATTTTTGGGGTTAAGTTATACGCTAATTTTATGATCCAATTTTCTTACATAGTATTTAAGTTATATCCATCTCTATCTTTTGTTTATTCAATGTTGGGTCTCTATCTATTGGAGTATATTATTCACATTAGGGAAAAATACAAATATATCTCTTAACTTTGCGATATAGAGCAAATATACTCCCGTTAAAAAAGTGATGCAAATATATCTATGTCGTTACATATAAAGCAGATAAATAGGTAGACTTTGCGATATAGAGTAGATATACCCCTCGTTAAAAAAGTGGTGCAATCAAAATAGGTAGACTTACTAAAATGATATATTTACACCATTTGTGTAATGACATGGTATATTTGTACCATTGTGTAACGACAGAGGTATATATGCATTATTTTTTAATGAGGAATATATCCGCTGTTTATTGCAAAATTATGAGGTATATTTACACCTTTGCTCTTCACATTATGTGATGTAGTTAAAATGTTTCATACTGATTAAGAAAATTATTAATCAAATGAATCTTTGTGGATAACTGTCAAAAAAATCATTAGTTGCATGAGGGGTGGACGATACACGTCAGATGAGTGACACATGTCAATTGACTCGCGACATGACACGTGTCATGTGCTCAGAAGAGATAGCCTCATTTTGTGAGAAGTTCACGCTGCCTGACTTGCATCATGACACGTGTCACGTCTTCGTTGAGTGGCCATTTTATCAAATACCTATACGTACCTTCTTGTGTCGTCTATCATATAAAAATTACTTTTTCGTCTCATGTGTCACTTTAGCTAAAAATATGTATATTTAAAAATTAATAATGCAATGTAAAGTTTACCAAATTATTCTTATATAATAAAAATAAATTACTTTTTTCTCTTGATTAGTGCATGCACTAATAAACCTTACATTGAAAATTCAACAATATCAAGTTATTACGTGGCTTTTTAAATCATCATTTAAATGTTACTTTAACTAGTTAGTTTTTGTTCAAGGGTAGAATTGGAAAAAAACTAGCAAATTTAAGTCTTGATTTCCTAAATTGATACTTATTATGGGACATAAAATTTTGACTAAGGTGACCTATTATAGAATGGAGGGAGTAGAAAATTAGCCTAATAATCATTATTATATCTACTCTCTTTCAGAATTTGCTGGATTTATTATTTAAGTTTTGGTGTTTCTGCATCCCCTTTCTTGAAAGTAGCTAGGCTTGTTTAATCTTGAAAAAATATTTCACATCATTAAAATAATTTTTGGTATGGCTCAAGTAAATTAATGTTTTTTTTTTACAAAAGAAAAGACTATATTATTATAAAAGCATATATATGCTACCAAAATCAGACAATTTTTTGAGAATTTGTTCTATGTTCAAAGTCCCAAGCTCAAACAATTACTCCATTTTGCTATCGTATTTTCCCCTGGTTTCCCAACACTATAAACAAGCAACTGCTGTCTACCCATGAGATGTAATTAAAATGTTTGTCATTCTTCTGTTGCTACTTGATAATTGATGCAAAATATACTTTCTAAAATTACCGTCCTAATATTCTTTTTTGAAAAAACATTACCATCCTAGTATATAGGATTAACATATTTCACAAATATAAAGAACCAGAAACGCTAGTGCTACAGGGTCAGCTCTTTTCGACGGGATAGGCTTGTAAAGAAGCAAACCTTATCCCAAACATAACTCCTATCTTTGTAATCTAGTTCCCTAGACAAGAATTGAAGAAAGAATAATGGAACTTTCCATCCTTCTCTTCTGCATCTCTCTAATTTTCTGCTGGTTCTTCATCAAACCATTTTATTAATGTAGAATAGTGTAATTCTCCTAAGTTGAAAGTTTATGTAATATACATAGGTATTTACAATTACAAACCTAATTGTATAAGGATATCTACTTTACCTAATTATACTAGAATAATAATTACAGAATATATGAAGAATATTTATTTATTCTCTATCACACCCTCTTAGTTGGAGCGGGAGGAGACCGGACGCTCAGACTGGATTTGAAGTCAAGGAACAGCTGCCGAGAAAGTCCCTTAGCAAATATATATGCGTATGGATAGGAAGAAGGAACATATAACACCCGAACATGGCACATGACAATATTCTCACGAACAAAATGAATATCCATCTCAATATGTTTGGTTCGCTGATGCTGAACCATGTTATGAGACAAGTAAACAGCAAATATGTTATCACAGTAAACAAGAAATGCCTTACGTAAGGGACACTGAAGCTATAGAAGAAGGTTTCTGGGTCAGCAGATCTCAGCAACAACGTTCGCAACGCCTCTATATTCTATTTTCGCACTCGAACCGGAAAGCGTGACTTGCTGTTTGGCAGACCACGAGATGAGATTATCACCCAAAAATACACAGTAGATGGAAGTAGATCGACGCGTGTCCGGACAGCCGCCCCAATCGACGTCCGTATACGATATCGGCCTTGTCGGTGCAGATGGATAAGAGATGTAATCTGTAGTAAAGAGTACCCTTAAAGTACCGAATGATACGTTTAAGAGCGGTAAAGTGAGGCTCCCTGGAAGCATGCATGAACAAACACCCTGTTGAACGACATAGGGAATATCGGGCCTAGTGAAGGTAAGATACTGAAGTGCACCAGCAAAACTTCTATAAAGAAAAGGATCGAGCACCGGAGCCCCGTCATCGGCACTAAGTTTCGACTTCGAGTCGACTAGAGTGGGCATGATCTTACAGTTTGTCATTTTAGCCCTGTAAACAGTTTCTTCGGCATACTTACGCTGACACATGAACATTGCATTTTCGGATCTAGTCACTGAAATCCCTAAAAAATAACTCAACTTACCCAAGTCTGTCAAAGAAAATTCAAATTTGAGTAGGGTAATGATCTCGTATTTTAGCACATCAGATGAGGCAGTCAGAATAATATCATCCACATATAGCAAAAGGTATGCAGTGTCATTACCTCGATGAAAAATAAAAAGTGAATTATCACTTTTGCTGCACACGAACCCGATCTGCATGATGAAAGTGGCAAAGCGCTCATACCACTCCCTGGGGCTTGTTTCAAGCCATATAGTGACTTTCGAAGACGACAGATATATTGAGGAGCCTATGGATGCACAAAGCCAGACGGTTGATGCATATATACGTTTTTTTTCAATCCCCATGTTAGAAAACATTTTTCACATCAAGTTGATGAATCAACCAGTTCTTTTCCATAACTATGCTCAAAATAGTGTGAATAGTGACTGGTTTAACCACAGGACTGAAAGTCTCACCACAATCAACTCCCTCTTGTTGCCCCGTGCTATTTGCCACAAGTCTCGCCTTATGACGTTCAAGCTCACCACTATATCTGAATTTGTGACGATATAACCACATACAATGAATCACATTCACCCCCTCTGGTCTCAGGACAAAATCCCAAGTGCGTTGTGTAGTGAGAGCATTAAATTCCTCACGCATAGCCGCATTCCAATTCAGGTCAAGCTTGGCTAATTTTGAATTTTAGGTATAGGTGAGATAGTCTAGGTGGAGAGGTTAAAGTGGAATTTTGATTTGAAAATCCCGTGCTAGGCACGAGTTTTCATACGGTGGGTCAGAAGCGGGATTGTTTGGGTCACGTGCATTGGGGTGATTTCGGGTAGTGGGGTAGTTTAGGACATGATATTTTTCGTGACTAATTGAGGGTGTGGCAATGAATGATTACGGTGGGTGGTCGACGGGACAAGGGGGCAGTCGACGTTGGGGCAGTGGGCTGGGGCAATGATGGGATGTGGGGGGATGGTAGTTGTCAGGGCTGGAGGGTAGTCAACGGTGGGGAAGTGGGCTAGGGCAGTAACGGGATGAGATGAGTGGCACAATATATGACATTTCTAATGAGAGGGGACGTGTCCGGATCATCAAGAAAGACGTAATCAGGGACTTGAATTTTTTTGGATGTTTGCAAATGGGAAAATGTTCTCCTCGAATGTGACATGGCAAGAGACTAAGATTTTATTTGTGGACAAATCATAGCATAACTACCCCCTATGGTTTGACGGGAAACCCAAAAAAATGGAAGGGGTAGTTCTAGGTGCTAATTTGTGAGGGGCCATGGAGGCGAGATTCGGGTAGCATAGACAACCAAAAATCAGAAGGTGATCATAAGAGGGGATTTGACGGAAGAGAATTTTGGTTGGAGTTTTATTTTGAAGTGTTCGTGTTGGTAATTTATTAAGGAGGTATGCCTCCATGTGTAAGGTGTACGCCCAAAAAGAAGGGGGATGGAAGCATGGAAGAGCATATTGCGGATCTTATTATTGATGGTGCGTATGATTCTTTTGACTTTACTATTTTGAGGAGAGGTATGGGGCAAGAAAATCAAAACACCATGTTGTGGTTCACACAAAATTTATGAATGGGAAGATTGTGAAACTCACGGTCGTTATCACATTGAAAAGTTTTGATGGTCTTTTCAAATTGGATTTTAACATATGCTTGAAATTCAAGAAAGATTTGGTAAACTTGAGACTTATATTTTAGAGGATAAACCCAAAGAAAGTGAGAGAAATTATCCAAAAATACCAAATAATATTTGTGACTTGGTTTGCTAGTAATTGGAGAGGTCCATAAATCCGCATGAATAATATCAAAAGGAGAGAACGTTACACTTAGTGATGACAGAAAAGGAAGTCTACCATGCTTCCTTAATGGACAAGAGTAGTAATTGTGGGAAAATTTTCCTTTATAAAATGTGACTCTTAAGAAAATTACAAAACGGGTGCTCCTGGGCGCCCAAATCTATCGTGCCAAGTTGATGGAGAAATTGCAACTAGAGAGGTATGTGGATTGACACTGGGAGCAAAATTGGATGAGATTGGACAGAGGTTCCCCCCACTATTACATCTCTAAGAGTTGTCCCCGTACGTAGGTCCTTCACAGAAAAACCAAAAGGGTCAACCTCAATAGGTACAGAATTGTCACTAATAAATTTTCTAACAGAGATTAAGTTTTTAATAATGTTAGACGCGTATATGACATTTTTTAGGGTAAAGGGATGGTAAGGTGGTGGTGTTTGTGTGGTGCTATAACCTTGAATTGGAATGCAATTGCCATTTTTGACCAAAATACATTAAGGATTGCGCAAATTAAACAGTTGAGGGAGATTACCAGAGTTATGAGTGAGATGGGATGTGGCTCCCATATCCATGTACCATGAGTCGTCGGGCTGTTGGAGATTCATAGTGTTGTAGGCCTGACTCAGATTAGTAGGGGTCATAAGACCGTATGCCTGCTGCTCGAACGTGGAGAAGTGAGCCTTGTCGCCACCTCGCTTTACGCTGCAGCGTCCCCTTCCGCCTCATCGGCCACCACATTAAGGTTGGTGGTCCGTAGATTGCACATGACATGTGGGTGTGTTGGCGGTTGGCGTTACAACAACCGCCAATGTTTGTGGAGTGTGCTCGTCTAGTCTCCTCCAACAACAATTGTGACCAGCCCTTGTTGAAGCTAGGGAGGGGATCATCTTGTTGGATCATCATCGCAAGTGTATCGTACTCACCTTTTGGCAAATCATTGATAAGTTGTAAAACCATATTTGTTTCGGATATCGGAGTGCCAACATTAGCCAATTGATTGACAACCAATTTTAGTTGTTTACAATAGTCTGACATGTTGTCAAAGTTTCTTAAGACAAGTGTTGGTGAATTGTTCCTCCAAATAGACAACACGTGTATGTTTGTTGTCTTGAAAGATTTTCTCTAGTCGTGTCCATAATTCGTGAGTCGAGGCATCTGTCTTCATAATAGTATGAAGTAGATCCTTGGATATGATGTCATATATCCATTGTTTGACGATAATATCAAGCCGCTTTCACGTCAGATTGTCGACGTCGGGTGAACGGGGGTGGTAGCATCAATGTGATCAAGGACGTTGTAAGCACAAACATGTATTTGAAATAATTCGACTCACAATGAGTATTGTCCATCCTCTTGATCAAGAACTAGAGGGATAAAGCTTTTGATATTCGTTACGGCAAAGGCCAGATGAAATGTGTTAGTAGGGGTAGGAGGATGAAGCGGGAGAAGCCATGTGTCCGCCCGAAGTAATGAAAGAGAGGTGGGTGACGGCAGAATATTTTTTAGGGTGGGGTGGGGGGGGGGTCCACAGCCCGCTCATGACTTTAAAACTTGGCTTAGTCACCACTATCATAGCCTTCTCCCCTGAAACAGACAAAAAATCCTTCAAAAATATGATAAAACATTCCCGGCACGCACAGTTCCCGATGTCATGGCCTCCCAATCGAATCCTGAAGCGGCAGACAACATGTGGATGAACATAAGAAGAATATGTAACACACAATTGTTTACTAACCAAAGACTTAATTTTCTCCAAGAACTCTGTCACCAAAAGGCTGAACAACTAGTGAACCATATAAGGAGACAGTGTGCCAACAACTCAGCCGTTGACGTAGGGCGTATGGCATTTGCGATGACGTTGATTTTAATATCGAACACGATTTTCTTGATCGATATGGTAGACCCGGAATTCGAGACGGCTCACGAGTTTAAGGAATTGGTCTGGACTAGGGGTGGTAAAATTAACCCAATTCCAAATGACCCGTCAAACCTGCCCAATGTTTCATGGGTTTGAGCAAGAGTGATTTTGATGATGGGTTGGTTTGAGCTAGTCTAAGTTGACCCATCATAAATCAACAACCCAAATGAACCCATGATGATGCCCAAACTTGACCCACGAAAATGCTCAATCTTAACGATTAGAACTCCACTCTAGATTAAGATTTTTGTTTATAAATAATTATTTAAAAAATCTTTTATTATTTCGGAATAATAAAAATACACCAACGCACCCAATCACCCACCACACTATCCATCCACCCCACCCCACCCATTCCCTACACCAACCCCCACCCAAGCACTGAACCACCCTCACATATATGCCCCATACATTGCCAACTCCACCTCTACCTCCCTACCACCCCTACCCACCTCTACCCCACCTACCCATCTACCCCCACCTGCCTCTACCCTCCCACTTGCCCTACCCCATTCTCAAATTTCCATTTCATATATTTTTTTACATTTATAAACAATTTATAAAAATATGAAAGTTTTTATTACCTACCCCATTGCCCTACCCACACCTACCCCTCCACCTCCACCCCCACCCCATCCTCAAATTTCTATTTCATATTTTTTTACTTTTATAAAAAATATAATTTTTTTCTTATCTCCCCCTATCCCCCCGCCCCCTCCACCCCATCCTGAAATTTCTATTTCATATTCTTTTTTACTTTTATAAAAAAATTATAAAAAATATGATATTTTTTTTTTCCTTCTCCCCCTCCCCCCTCCACCCCATCCTCAAATTTCTTTTTCATATTTTTTTACTTTTATAAAAAGAATTATTAAATATGAAATTTTTTTCTTACCCTCCAACCTCCCTGCCCTCCCACACCATCCCTGAAGTTTTTATTTTATATATTTATTTTACTTATATATATAATTTTATTAAAACTGAGAAATTTTTCGTATCCATCACCCAACCCCCCCTCCCCCTACTACCCCCCCCCCTCCCACTCCACCCACACCCCCAAATTTTTTATTTTCAATATTTATTTTACTTTTATAAAATGAGAAATTTTTTTACATTATATATTTATTTTACTTATAGAAAATCTTTATTAAAAAATGAGAAACTTTTCTTACCCCACAACCTAGCCTCCCCCTCTCACCCCCCACTACCCCCCTGCCCTTTTACCTATTATTTTATATATTTATTTTGCTTTTATAAAAAAAAATTAAAATATTATTCTTATTTTAAAAACAAGGATATTGAAAAATCAAATATCATACAAAATAAAAATAACATTATAGAATGTAAGTTTGAAATTTGTAAAAGTAATGCGTTAAGTTGGACAAGTTTAGTTATGACCCATCATTTAGCCCATATAAGCTTTGGGCGGGTTGGACATTAACACATCTATTGATTCAGCTCATCTTGATCCGCTCAACTTCAGCCCAAACGGCCCATCTGACACCCCTAGTCTGGACCATCAATGAGGATGCTGGGAAGCATAACTTGTCTGATTATTTTCCGGTGCTAAAGCGGTTAGATTTGCAAAGAGTGAAACATCATATAAGGCCAGCTTATTTAAGGTTGGATGACATATTTGAACAATTTACTGAGAAGAGAGTTCAAGCTAGAGCTGCAGGGATGAAGAAGAAGGAGGATTTCTTGAATGTACTTCTTGATCAATGTGAAGAAGATGGGTCCGGATTTGATCGCAAAACTATAAAGCCTTTTATCCTGGTAAGTATTTTTCTTCTCCACTTACTTAATGAGTTTATGTAATATATATTGTCACTTTTTTACATCATCTAGTTCCATTTCCGTGTTATAGCAAGTAATTTTTCTTAATTTCAAGGTTTCAGACTTTATATTATAAGGAGATTTACCTGTAAATATTCTTTAAATGATCTGATGATGTGAAATTATTTACGATATGTATTAAATTAAACTCTTAATTTATATGTACATGTTTTACACATTCGTAATATGTGCACGTGTATTTAGTAAAAAATTTGAAGAAGCAGTGTCACTTGATGATATATATATTCTAAAAGTGTAACGATTAATTTTTTATGCTATCTTGTATGTTAACTCATAATAGCAGGTTATTTACCTTGTAGCAAGTTACAAAATTAAAATTACTAGCTATAGAGCAAAAAATAAACTCAGGAATTCAGGATTTATATGAAATTAATAATAAGTTAATAACTAATTTTTGAATGTGAATGTCATGGCAACTGATGATGACAATATTTATGTAAAGAATGGATCTTGGGCCTAACTCAACCCCAAAAGCTAGCTTGTAGGGTAGGGATTGTCCAAGTCCATATAAGGAGTACATGTCCCATTCCATCTCCTATGTGAGACTCTTAACACCCCCGCACGTCCAGACCTTGTTAACTGGAGCGTGAATAATATAATTTGGGGGCCCAACATCGGTGAACAAAGAATTGTAATGGACCTGACTCTGATACCATGTAATGAATGGATCTTGGGCCTAACTCAACCCCAAAAGCTAGCTTGTAGGGTGAAGATTATCCAAGTCGATATAAGGAGTCTATGTTCCCATTCCATATCCGACGTGAGACTCTTAACATATGAGTTTGTAAAATATGGATGATATGTGCATGTCTTTAACATTTTAATGTAGAAATAACTGTTGGATATGTAAAGCACCTACGGGAATAGTAAATAACTATTATAGTGATCGAAAGGATAAACAACAAAGATTACAACAACAAGTTGTCAATCTCTTGATCTTGAATTGGAACTCCAAATCTGGATCTTGTATTCAGAAATACAAGAACATGAAATGCTACATTTGTGGCTTGTAGAACCGCTGAGAATCCGAACAGTTAGAGTCCTTTGAGATTCAAGTTCACACCTGAAACACTTAGCAACCAATTAGATAATCACAATACCACCGGCTGAGTCGAGAGATGACTCTCTGTCTTTAAGACAAGATTGCCCTCGTATATAAGCTTTACAGAAGTGTGGACAATAGTCTTCCAAGATGAAACATCAAACTATCAAATGTGCAAAGCCTACACAAATGATTCCAGCGAAGAACACGAATAATAAAGATTGCTAAGAGAAGGATTGCTTATCAGAAAACCTGATCTCGTTGTGGTGTTGTTAACTTGTAAGTATGTTCATATGTTCATTTCTGTTCATCTATAGAATTGAGCGAAAGACCTCAATTTATAGATGTGCAAGATGGACTTTCAAATGTCCCATAATGGCATTCAATTGTCATGTAATGGATGACCTTTAATCCCCAAGTAATGCAGCAACATAATGGTCCAAATAATGACCATTATTGGGTGAATTCAATGCCATTGAAACTACCTCAACAACCAAACTTTTGGGATTTTGATGAACAGTCTGTTTGGGAAGCGCCGCGGCGCTGCAGCATTAGCGCCGTGACTCGTATTAGCCAGAAAGTTACTGCCGACCAGGAGTCGCGACGCCGAGCAGCTCCGGGAGGCGCCGCGGTCCTTTCCGACCCATTCCATCTTACACTTCGCACAATCCTTCCTTCGTTTACCAACGTGGAACACTTGTTATTTAGCCAATAACCGTCCATCATTCTATGTCTCAAACATTTCACTTACGTACCAATATCTCTTTCATTAACGAAATTTACGATACTTGACACTAAGATTGCACGTGTGGAAACGACATTTCCGACGTGCGGGACTCCAATTGTTCGAATCATAAATAATGGGATGAACTTAAATCCACATTAGTAAATTTTCAACAATAACATCTGAATAAAAATACCTCTAGCAGAAATACAGAACAACCCAACACATGATGCTGAAGTTCAAAAATTTGACAAGTAAAACTGCAGCACAACAGTTACTCATATTATCGTGAAAGACTATGAGTATCCAACTCATATTTTAAGGCAATGGGTGAAAGAGTCCTATGAAGGAAATAAAAAATAAAACAAAACAAATACACTCTTATACCAAGCTCTAGAAACAGCAATGAGCCCTAAATTCTTCCCTGCAGCAAGAGAAAAGAATTTGGGCCATTATTGACATGTCCCATGTTGGTACGAAGGAATGAATTGTGGCCTGCTATATGATCTTGAGTAATTCTATCACATAGAATAAACTTTTGGGGTTAAATAGCTAATTTCATGGTCTGATTCCTTTACATGGTATCGAAGCCACACTTATATTATTCACATTACAAGGTGTAATATTTAAAACGTTTCATATTGAGAGAATGTTTCATATTGAGAGAATATACTGTTGTCACCTTATATGATCTGAAGATTCTCACCTCATGAAATAACTTATGGGGTTGAATTAGATTCCTAAAGAATTCATTTCCTTACCAGAACACTAGTCATAATCATTCAGGTTAAATTATAGAAGAACTAAACTTAGTTTCTAAGCTTTTCCAAATTAAACTTCCCTTGGATTTTTTCGCAAGTGTTCGGTTTTGTGATTACTGATTAGACACAATGAATTGAGGAAATTGGCCACAACATGACTAGAGAAGAAAAGCAAGAAGACGCATCTATAACGAAGCTGATAATTTACCCCAATATTTACTCGCCTTTGACAGAAAATTTTGCAGTAGGATGGTATAATATAACTATCATGTGACGAAATTTTTATGTTTGCTAATTTGTTTTTGTCTTTATATTATGCTTCCTGCAACGATTATTTTTATTTGTCGTTTAAGGTTTTTACACACCATTAATAAAATCATTTGATAACATTAGTTAACGCCCTTTTGATTTTCAAAAGTTACAAATATTTTGAATAGACCAGATATTCTAGATGTTGATGACTAATACTAAGTGATGTTCTAGATGCTAACGACTACAAGATCGTTCTTTACCACATATCCTTGTGGTCCGACCCTTTCCCGAACCCCGCATGGTCGCCGCCGAACCTTGGGGGGCAAAATATGCCACTTGACCAAGCGAGTCTGCAGTATGGGCAGATCAACATGGCTCGGAGACCAGTTCAAGCTCCAGGACACTTTGGATTGCCGCCCGTTATGTAGTACGTTTCTACGAATGACCCTACCATGCAGGTGAACAATGTTGGCCAGCCGATGGCCCCTGGCTATGACTTAGCTCGGCTATCTGGTGACGCTGTTTACAGTGGAATACCATTCCAGCAGTCATTGCCAGTACCCAGTCCATACCTTCCAGAAAACATAATTTTTTTAAGAACGGTCGATGTTCGAGGACAGCAGCCATGGAATACTGTTCCACCTTATCCTCAGGCTCTGTTAGCCGTTCCAAGAGCTCATGTTGTAGGCTTTGGTAGCCATACCCAATAGTAGCAATGGGGCATTACCCCACCTATTTCTAATATCCAGCAGACCACCTACAACCTTCAAAACCCTGTCTAACAAAATGCAGAATGGAGGCCGCCAGTGCAGAACGCCTACCAGCCGAATCCAGTCGAGAATCGGTATGGGACGTCACAACTGATAAACCCAAATTTTTTTGCTAATACCATGCAGAGGTACTTCGGCATCCAACTGAAACCTTTAGACAAACCTATTTATAAGAAGCCTTACCCCGATTGGGTAGATCAGATAGCACATTTCCCGAGGGGCTTCAAAACACCGGAGTTTGCCATCTTCTCTGGCGATGACGAAAAATCCATTATCAAGCACATCGGTATATTTATTGCCGAATGCGGCGAGGCTGTCCAGAATGAGTATCACAAATTACAACTATTCCCTCTCTCTCTAACGGGAACAACCTTCGCATAATACTCCTCTTTGGATCCCGATTCTGTACAGAGCTGGGCTGAGAAGGACGGTTGCTTCCATGATAGGTTCTATTAGCCCTAACCTCAGGTTGCCGTGACTGATCTAATGAATTTCAAGAAGCAGGTCGATAAATCAGCTATCGATTTTATCGAGAGATTCAGAAAGAAGGTTAGAAAATGCACCGTACACTTCCTTGAGTCTGAGTGTGCCCACATGATAATCAACAACATGCACCCTCAGTTAAAGGAGAAGTTGGTGGGACAATCCTGCTCTGACCTGAGCCAGTTAGCTGAAAAGGCTAGCCAAATAGAGAAGTACGTCCAGGAGAAGGAGCGGAGAAGAGCCAGCCAAAATCGAGGCTCCCACTTGGTATCCATTATTGAAGAGGATTAGTTCGACTCAAAGTCAGCCGACTGCGCGGCAGACGCATTGGTAGCCGAGATTGTTAGGGGTAAGGTTTACTCTTGCCCAACCTTAAAAGCCATAAAAGGTAAGGAGACGAGTTCATCCGATAGCATGGTCGGTTACTCATTTGACATAACAAAGGCAGATCAGATCTTTGATCATCTGCTCAAAGATAATTAGATTCGGCTGCTTGATAGTCATAGGATTCCGCCAGCCGAGGAACTCAAAGATAAAAATTACTTCAAGTGACATAATTTATACAGTCATTCTACTTCTAATTGTGTGGTCTTCAGAAACGCAATCCAAAAAGGCATCAAAGAGGGGAGGTTCAAGCTAGCTGACAAGAGTATGGTTGAAATGTTCATGGATACCTACCCCTTTCCCGTGGTACCAATATCTATGGTATATTTTGCTAATCCTGATGAGTCAAGGGATACCAAAGGGAGACAACCGATGAAAATGGTGTGGGTCCCAAAGAAACCTATCGAAGGGTAGAAGACCACAAGGACCTCTGTGTTCAACTGGTTAGGCAGCCTACATGACATATGTGATGACAAGCAGCCAACTAGGAGCAGTTTTCATGGCCGCCCTAAATACTCGATGGACGTTGAATGATAACTTCAGGAACAAACCATGAGGTTCAGAAGGGTCCCTATCAGCGCCAGGCATAGGCCTAGAGGTCAAGTACGGATGCCAACCAACCGGTAGTCGAGCATGCCTCGAATAGATGAAGAGCCACTCCCTAAAACCAAACAGAGGGTGACCGAGTTTTAACGTAAATGAGGGTGTTTTGTCTGTACGCATCACAGTGAGAAATGAGGACCAGATGAGACCCCAGAGAATGGTTAAACTAGCCGCCAATATAGAGAAGGGGAAATGGTCTGTCAATCAGGCTCTCGGAAAGCACCGAGAGTTGCATCCAGGACTCAGAAAAGAAGGATGCAATATGCCAAGGCCTTGCATAAGATGCAACATACATTGTATCAAATTTCCAACACCAAGGCAGCCAAAAATCATAAGATTCCTAAGTCTGCCGTAGCCAAGGCTATCGAGCGGGCATTCGACTCAGTTGCTTAAGGGGAAATGTCGCCTGAAGAAGAGATGTCGGGTCAACCAGAGCTGGATGAACAGCCTACTGACAACCCGACGGAGGAACCCCGGCATGAGATTGTGGCCCCGAATGGACCTCTAACTGAGGCAATCCCACAGATCGTGCAGATGATCCAGTCAGAGGATCCCCAACTGATCCCCATTTGTCTCCAGGAAATTGAAGATATGAGCTTCTGATCAACCGAATTGGATAAATGAGGGGACTCCATCCTTGATTAATTTAGCCATGACCTGATTGATGAGATGTGGGCAGACATTGAAATGGTCAGCCTAATCTTATGTGCATTCGGGGCCAGCCGCTCCACGCTGGATAGCCTAGAAGGTGATGTTTGCGTAGAAGACGCAAAATGGACAACAATAGCCGATACCCCGGCTATGAACACTTTGAGCACCGTATTTCATCCACCTACAGAAGATATGGTTAAACACCTCAAACTCCTTTACGTCAAGGCTTACATTAACGACAAAATTATTTGTCGGGTGTTAGTCGACAATGGGGTTGTGCTGAATGTGATGCCGCTGCTTACCTTGAAGGGTCTTAACAAAATAAAGGAATATCTCATCCCAACTAACATGAAAATGACTAGCTTTATGGGAGAAGCCTCTGAAGCATTGGGAATTCTAGTAGCAGAAATCACAGTAGGTCCTAAGACGGTCAGGTCTACCTTTTATGTAATTAGATTGCAAGTCGTGCTACACCATTTTGCTGGGCAGGGACTGGATTCACACCAGCCGATGCCTTCCTTCTACCATACATCAAAAGCTCATCTTTTGAGAATGAGACAAGATAGAAATCATTCCAGCAGATGATAACCCGTTACGACCAGGGGTCCAGAACGTAGAGGCTGTCCTCTATTCACCCTATGTGGCTCCCATAGCCGTCATAAAGCAGTATGAAGAATGATCTTGGGAATCCTGTAATCTTACCTCGCGAGGGTTTGAAATAAAACAATTAGCCGAACCACGGCTTACCGTAGAGGATTTAAATGATTGAGGAAACCCAAATCATACGTGACATGTGGTATCGGCTGATCGCCCTAAGTTCTGTGACAAGGATAGCCGAGACATCACAGATGAGGAACCACGACAATGAACCAACGCTTGCAGCCGATGAAGTTGAGCTGCCGATGTAACTTGAATCATACATAAGAAGGGCTATGCCTAGTTTTGAGTCTCAGGATCCTTTGAAAGATAACAACTTGGGAACTGAAAAAATCCCTCAGCTAACACATATTAGTGGTTTGCTGAAGGAAGAAAACAAACAAGGCATAACGGCCCTTCTACTGCAGTATAAAGACTGTTTCGCATGTGATTATCATGAGATGCTTGGGCTGGTACGTACTTTGGTAGAACATAGATTGTCAATCAATGAGGGTTTCAAACCCCAAAAACAGCCGACCAGAAGGTATCACCCTTACCTGATGCCTCAAGAAGTGATCATTATTGCATGCATTGGAGACGAGACGATTGAAGTGACATGCGCGGCTGTCAGACTGAAACGACGACTACTTTCGGATACATCAACTCAACAGTCACACTTGAGTTAATGTAGGGGCATTGTTAACACTCAAAAGTAATTTAAGTGTTTATCCGAATTCAGTGACAACCGAACTATTCAAGAGCCGAATTTACTCCTAGACCTCGACTACAAGAACTTCATCGGCTACTAAGGCATCTTAGCCGAGTTGTTAGTTAGAGGTACGACTAGGACCCACTCAGATGCAGATGCCTCAACGACTAAGTCAAAAGGATTTTCGAACCTCTAGAAGTAGTAACGGCCAACAACAGCTAAAAAAAATGGCCATTATCCGAGCAAGAGGAGTAGAGGGGGAGAAAATCGGCACCACCTCCCCCATAGTCGGCCATTGAACTTAGTGGGTTATTTGATGGCTGACATGGGGAGGGACCACGTTGTATAATTTTTCCCTTTTTTGTACTATAAATAGGATCATTCTTTGTAAATAGAAGACACCCCAATCAATCAAACAACTCCATTTCTATTTATCTTTATCATTTACTTTACTGTACTCAGTTGCATTCATGTTTCTTACTTCTTAGTTTACTCATACCACCATCCTAATGCTTTTTGGAGTAGTTGGGAAACCCCTTGCTGGAAATTAGAGTTTCGTTTTCAGCCCAAATCGCGTAAGTTAAAGAATCAATTTGCCTCTCGATTTTGTCAGCCGATAAAACGGCAGAGAACAGAATTCGGGGTGAGAAGAGCCACCAAAAGGCTGAACAACTAGTGAACCACATAAGGAAATTACATAATAATGGCTCGGCATTTGATGTAGGACGCGTTGCTTTCGCGACAACGTTGAACTTAATGCCGCACACCATTTTCTCTGTCGATATAGTGGACCCGGAATTTGAGACGACACAAGAGTTTAAGGATTTGGTGTGGAGGATAGTGGGAAGCCTAACTTGTCCGATTATTTTCCGGTTTTGAGGTGGTTAGATTTGCAAGGAGTGAAACATCGTATAAGGCCAGCCTATTTAAGGTTGCATGACATATTTGAACAGCTTATTGAGAAGAGAGTGGAAAGTAGAGCTGCAGGGATGAAGAAGAAAGAGGATTTATTGGATGTACTTCTTGATTAATGTGAAGATGAAGGGTCTGGATTTGATCGCAAAACTATCAAGCCTCTTATCCTGGCAAGTGTTTTTCTTCTTTCTCTTTTTTTTCGCTTTGACTTAAATTCAAGTTAAGATTTTACGAAAAAAGCATCGAAATATAATTAGTTATGAACTTTGTTGTTAATTTATAGCTAAATTGCTCGCAGCTAACAATTGTTATTGATAATCCGTCGCTAAATAGGATTAATAATAAATTTTATCAGTTTGTTATCAGGTTAGTGTAGATTAATCCGCAATAATAGGTTAGTTATCACTTTTATCAGGTTGTTAATTAACGCTTTATCTTAAAAGGCACATGATCTATTGTATAATTGTTTTCACACCATAAGCGCTTATAACCTAATAAAACTCAGGTTTTATATGAAGTAGCTTGGTTCTTATTGAATGTGTGCGCAATTGACAGGATTTATTCATTGCTGGAAGTGATACATCCGCCGCTACAACAGAATGGGCAATGGCAGAACTCCTTCGAAAACCTGAACAACTCAAAAAAGTACGACAAGAAATTATTGAACAAATCGGCACAGAAAGGCTAGTTAAAGGATTGGATATCGACAAACTCTCTTCCTTACCTTCGAGCAGTTGTAAAAGAAACCTTGAGACTTCGTCCAGCAGCGCCATTACTCTTACCACGCAAAGCTTTAAACGACACAGAAATGTTCGGTTACACCGTGCCCAAAAACAGTCAAGTTTTTGTGAATGCTTGGGCTATTGGAAGAGATCCAAAATCAAGCATTAACTTAATAATAACGAACTTCAACAGATCTATATTTTGATTTTTATGGCTACTCATTAGTTAAGAAGGGACAAATATCATTTGCTTAATCTTGTTAAAGATTTTCTTACTTGGTTTTGTCTTTCTTTAAGAAAACAAATAAAGATTGTCTCAAAAATTTATCAGGGCTCTTTTCATTAGGCTTGAATGAGTCTGGGTCTGACTTTGATGTTGGGCAAGATAAGGTTATCTTGTACAAGTAAAAGTCCAATTTTGGGAATTTTTCTCTTTTAATTTGAGTCTTATTCTTGGGCCTCACAATGATTTGGATCTTGGGCAGAAAACAGATATATAATCTGCTTATTGTGGGCCTTAAGGATTGAGTTTAAAGTTTCTCTGAACCCAAGGCAACAACCATCACTTTAAAGTTATCATTACAAATATAATTAAAAAGTACTCGTAATAATTTTAGTGTGAAAATAATATTTGAACAAAAATATTTGTAGCTGAAATATAGAACAACTCAGCACATGATGCTGGGTTTGAAAATTTGACAAGTAAAAGTTCAGCACAATGCGTTGAATTTGAACTCATATATAAAGGTTGAAATTCTTGAAACTGCCCATTGAATAAAGATTCGAATTTGTAGGAATTATTCACGGAGCTTGAACCTATAAATATTCAAATCCCAAGATTTTTTCATTGTGTTAGAAATAGTATCATGAGTGAAATAATAATAAAATTTTAATGTGATACAACGAGTGAAACAATGATAAAACTTAATCAAGATAAATATCTTGAGTGAATAAATATTATTTCCTCCGTCTCAATTTATATGACGAAGTTTTACTAGGCACATAATTTAAGAAATTAATAAAGACTTTTGAATTTTGTGGTCTAAAACAAATTAGATATTTGTGTGGTTATAGATGATCTCATTAAGCATAAAATGAAAAGTTTAAAATTAAATTGTTGCTAAATAAAAAAATATATCATTCTTTTTTAGACGACCAAAAAGAAGAATGTGTCATATAAATTGTTACGGATTAAGTAGTAATAACTTGAAAAGGACTATTCAGATTATGATATCTCTTTTCAGAAGTTAAAACTCCATCAATCATTGTGTCTAGGAGTTTAAAGGAGGTATTGAAAGTATATTTATGTCCTAGAGACAATCTGTATTAGGATAAATATACTTTATACACATTCATATTATTATTAATGGAGATTAATATTTTGGCATTTGCAATTATTAAATTATTATTTGATTATTTGTAATTATTCATTAATGTGCATCCCTTGAGCTTACTTGTCATTAATAGAGTGAGGTATTAATGATATAGCGTAACTCTTAAAATAGCCTCGACTAATGATCATCGAGAATGGGATATCGATGATATGTGATAAGTCGACATGTGGTCTGCATCACATCCTTAGAAGATGTAGTATGTCTCACCTGCTACGAGTAATGACTACTCGTGATGGACACATGGATACTTTGGAAGTATTGGTATACCCTGCTGATATACAGTTTGTTATACTTTTCTAAAGTATGATCAGCGTGTGGGAATAAAAGTCCTTAGACTTGAGGTTAATGCGCACCTTGTCTACAAAGTAATATACTTTGATCCCTTCCTAAGCTCAAATGTCTTATAAGTTGAGATACGGTTTGTATTGGGTACATTACGATATGGATTGAAGGTGGTAGTTGAGCCAAGATTAGGATTCATTCCTCGGATGTATATTTGAGAGAACACTCAGATTCTCAGTGATATTAGGTTGACTAAAGTCGTTGGCCAACGCAATAGACATATTTAAAATATGGTCTAGTTGTCAACTAATATAGATGAGATACAATGATTAAGCCATTTGGATAGACACTTGAAAAATTCTAAGCTTGATCGGGTGTGTCGTGAATGAAAGAATTTTATCTTACCACATAAAAGTTAAGTTTACTGGATTCGTGTAAACGTACTTCACATATTGAGTTCGTCTTCTGGTGCCGTCTAGGAGTTCCGTGTAGACCTTAATTTGATTAATGTCGTTATGAGAAGGCCTGTAGGATCATACTATGTCGATTGTCCGTTTCGATCTAAGGATGTATTGAGAGTAATTAAAATGTTCTATTTGAAATCGAAACATTTAAATGAATAATGATTATTTTAATTAAGTCAAAATTGGATTTTGAATTTAATTAAGAATGCACAAAAAATAAAGTCGAGCGTCACGGCGCCCAAATCCTGGGGTCGCGGCGCCCCTGCATCAATTTTTAGGCCAGGCCCAAGGTCAAACCCTAATCCGGTTTGACCTATTTTTCAACTATAAATAGAGACATTCACCTCATTAAGCCTTAGAGACTTAGAATCATATACTCTCGAACCTCTGCCAAATTTTCTAGCTTTCCGAAAGAGAAGTACATTGAAGTTTGGAGCTTGCAATTGGAAGGGCAACCGCGTGTGCACCATATAGTAGATAAAGAATCCAGATTATTACAACTTGTAAGCAAATGTTTTATGTTACAAGTTCCATTGTTGTATAATCATACCAGAATTATTGTTGGGGTAAGTAAGAAACAAAATTTTAAACTTCCGTTGTGTCTTACTTATGCGTTTTTGAACCCAACAAATTTCTTCAGTGGTATCAGAGCTCACACTGGTTAAATGGTTATATAACTATTGAATAAAATAATAATATGAGTTAAACATAAAATTGGATTAAAACGAGGTTTCTTGAAATCCTACATGTCTTGAACGAATGTTGACCTTTTGGAATCACCCTAATTATCTCCTACACTAATTTGAGGAAGTCATTCCGCTCTAACTCGAACTAAGCCAAGTGCGTTGTCCGGCTCATTGCACGGTGCACGACTAAGAACGAGTAAAGAACGGATGATGGTCGATATGGGCGTTATTGATAATGGTTGGTGATGATAAATGACCTGTGTATTGATTCCTAAATTGGATTTAGGGGTTGAACGATTTTTTGAAAATCAACACAAAAACATTTGTAAGGACGTCGGAGCCGTGGCCCTATGGTAGGGCACCGCGGCTCTGACTAGGGTTTCAAGGAGGCGCCGCGGCTCCATGGTGGAGTGTCGCGGCGCTAATGCTTCATTTATTAAAATATGAACTTACTGGACAACAGGCGTCGCAACGCTAATGCATTTTCAGAAACAGAAATGTTTCTGCCTCTACAGCGCCGCGACTCCATGGTGGAGCGCCGCGACGCTAATTCAATTGCAGAAGCAGAAATGTTACTGCCTATGAAGCGCCGCGGCGCTAGTGCATTTTTTTCAAAAAATTAGCGTTACTGCCTCAGTAGCGCCGCTGCGCTAATGATTGGCGTTGCGGTCCCACCTGTCCAGAAACAAAAAAAGAGTTTACACCAAAGTGTTTTAATTGGTGTCGCGGCCCCAACTCTTTCATAGATGTGTTTTAATGTAAAGGTAAATGACAAACCTTTGTGGGTATTTACACCAAAGTATTTGCTCACAAAGGCCAAATTTGCTTAGATACATAAACGCAATCGTGTAATGGGGTTGACTTGCTTAGAAAAATCTTGGCGCCAAAGTGTCGGACTAATCTAAGGACGCAAGATTAAATGTAATAATTTGATCAACCAAGAGTTGCGAATAAGTTTTGCAATTGGTTTAGAACCTACCAAGATATGTTATTGAAGTTATCAGCCAAAGCAAATGCGGAGATAGCATAGGCTTGTATCTTGGCCCATTATGACCTTAATTAATATAGGTCCGTATTCTATCATGGGGTCGTAGAAGTATGTTAAAATAGTGGGAGCTAATTAAACAAAAGGCCTTGTTGATTAGCCTAAATAAATATGTATAATAGGAAATAGATTTTGAATTTGATTTCCGGTCTATCTAATTCTTCAGATTATAAAAGATGTCGAGCATGTCGTTGAAAATGTTGATTGAGATGAATAAAATTACTGGACCGAACTACCTTGACTGGCTAAGGAATTTTCCTATAGTACTCAGACAAGAGAAAATAGAATACGTGTTGGACACGGTGTTCCCAATAGTCCATGCGACAGATTCTGAAGAATATGCCTCATTTGATAAATATGCTTACCAGAAACATCTAGATGATGCCACTTCGGCGCAATGCGTAATGCTGTCTTCCATATCAATGGAACTTCAGAGATATCATGAGAACATGGGGCCCCATGAGATGCTCGAACACTTGAAGAGTCTCTATGACTCTCAATCCCAGACAATGGATATGAGTTGCTAATAGAACTCTTCAAGTGTAAGCTCAATGAAGGGGGCCCGGTCTCGCAGCATGTGCTGAAGATAATAGGGCTGATAGGGAGGCTTGCTTCGATTGGAACGAAGCTTGAAAAGAATGTCGCTACCACCCTCATCCTACACTCTCTCCCTCATTCCTTTGAGAACTTCATAGTGAATTTCAACATGAATGGAACGAAGGCGACTTTGCTAGAGCTGCACAACATGCTCAAGACCTTTGAGTCCTCCACTTCCAAAGGCAAAGCTGTGCTCATGGTGAGCTCTTCTAGCCGACCCAAACCGAAATGCAAGGAATGGCAGAAGAAGAAGGGCAAGGCAGTCGCTGCGCCCTCAGCTATGAAGCCCAAATGAGGTGTGAAGAAGAAGTTGAGCGCATCTAATGATGAATGCCTCAACTGCCATAGGAATGGGCATTGGAAAAAGGACTGCACGGCACCAGGAGGAGGGAAAGCACCAGATGCTCCTGCCTTTGGTAGACAAGGTATGTATATCATTGAAATCAATATATCTATAAATAACTCTCATTCCTGGGTATTGGATACCGCTTGTGGCTCACACATTTGTACAAATGTGCAGGGCTAACTGCTAGCAGGAAGGTTGGACCGAGAGAGGCAGACCTACGCGTTGGAAATTGAGCACGAGTCGATGATGTGCGCATAAGGACTTATACATTAAATTTACCTTCCGGCTATTGTTTAGTGTTGAATGATTATTTTTATGTTCCCTCTTTAATGAGAAATATTATTTCTATCCCAGTGTTGGACATAGAGGGATTTTCCTCATATATTTATAATGGCAGTCATATACTGTCTTTTAATAATGTTATATATGGAACTGCTCCTCTTGTGGATGGATTATATACACTGAACTGTAGTAGAGAGATTTTCAATGTACAAAATAAATGAGCCAAGACAAGTAATAGAAACTCTACCTACCTATGACACTACAGACTTGGTCATATCAACGAATTAAGGATATCAAGATTAAGGAAGTTAGACTACCTCGAACCATTTGACTTGGAGTCTTATGGCAACTGCGAATCTTGTTTGAGAGGAAATATGACCAATAAACCACTTTCTGGAAAAGGTGTACGAGCCAAGGAGGTCCTTGAGTTGGTCCATACTGATGTATGTGGACCATTCTCGACTCAATCTAAAGGAGGCTTCCCATACTTCATCACTTTTACTGACGACTTCATAAGGTATGGGTATGTGTATCTTATGAGACACAAATCTAAGGCTTTTGAGAAGTTCAAGGAGTACAAGTCGGAAGTAGAGAAGCAACTTGCAACAAGTATCAAGACCCTTCAATCGGATCGAGAAGGTGAGTACTTAAGCAAGGATTTTCTAGATTACTTAAAGCTACATGTAGTCCAATATGAATGGACACCTCCAGGAACACCACAAATGAACGGTGCTGCCGAAAGGAGAAACCGAACCTTATTGGATATGGTTCGATCCATGATGAGCTCCTCATCTCTACCGACATACCTTTGGGGACATGCTATACAAACCTCTATATATATTCTGAACAGGGTTCCTTCCAAATCAGTAGAAAAGATACCCTATCAGATATGATGTGGCAAGAAGCCATCTCTTAAACATATGAGACCCTGGGGGTGCCATGCATATGTTAAGAAGATGCTCACTGACAAGTTGGAATCTAAAAGTGAGAAATATTATTTCGTGGGGTATCCAAAGAAAACTAAGGGATACTACTTCTATCTTCCTGGAGAACATAAGGTCATTGTTTCCAGGAACGTAACTTTTCTTGAAGAAGAATATGTCTACAAGGAACATAGCTGCACAGAGATAGAACTTGAAGAAATTCAAGAACCACAAGATAACACAGAAAATGAACCATTGTCGAATGACCTAAACAAGGATTCAGTGGGAGTATCTGGTGAAGATTGGGTACTTAGAGTACGCCCTTCAGCCAGTAGGAGTGTTATGAGAGATAATGCAGAAATGCAAGGCTCTCATACACAACCAATGGAAAGTAATACAATGGTTGTACCTCATTCCATTTAGAAAATACATGAAAATGACATTCCTGAAAGCTCTCAAAGTGATGAATTGTCCAACACATAAAGACCCTCTCACAATCAGAATGCAACAAACACTGAAACGTAGAGTACTCAACTCCGTAGGACTACTAGGACTCATCGTCCACCTGAAAGACTTAATCTCCTTGTTGAAATACACAATGAAATAGATATTCCGGATGACGATGAACCTACAACCTACAACGAAGCTATGTTAGACATTGATTCACAGAGATGGCAAGAATCCATGAAATCTGAGATGGACTCAATGTACGTAAATCAAGTTTGGAACTTGGTTGATTTTCCAACAGGGGTTATACCCATAGGATGCAAATGGGTCTTAATAGAAGATTGATGCATATGGAAAGGTACAAACTTATAAAACAAGATTGGTGGATAAAGGTTATAATCAACGGCCTGGGGTCGATTATGATGAAACCTTTTCACCTGTTGCTAAGATCAAGTTCATTCGAATTTTGCTTGCAGTAGCTGTATATTATGACTATGACATTTCGCAGATGGTCATCAAGACTGCTTTCCTCAATGGTAATCTATTTGAGGAAGTGTATATAAAACAACCTGAGGGGTTTTCAATCGAGTCCAAACCAAATGCTGTATGCAAGCTACAAAAGTCCATTTATAGGATTGAGCAAGCCTCGAGGAGTTGGAACATTTTCTTTGACAAGGCTATCAAGTCATTTGATTTCATCAGAAGCAAAGAGGATCCATGTGTTTATAGTAAACGCAATGATGAGAGTATTGCCTTCATTATAATATATGTAGATGACATATTAATAATGGAAGACAATAACTCTCCTGCAGTCAGTCAAATAGTGGTTGTCCAGTACCTTCATGATGAAGGATTTAGGTGAAACCTGTTACATTCTGGGAATAGGATCTACAGAGATAGACCTAACAGATTGTTGGGGCTGTCACAGTCAGTCTACATAGACAAAGTGCTTAGACGTTTCTCTATGGAAAATTCCAAGAAAGGCGGTCTACCTATGGGACAAGGCATCAAGTTATCTAAGAAGGATAATCCTTCTAATTCTATAGAACTTGAACGCATGAAAATGATACCCATATGCTTCGGCTATAGGATCGATCATGTATGTCATGACCTGTACTAGGCCAGATGTGGCCTTTGCACTTAATATGACTTGTAAGTTCCAGCAGAATCCTGGGGAAGAACACTGGAAGGCAGTCAAGAGTATTCTTAAGTATCTTAGATGAACTAAATATTACTTCTTAGTCTATGGTGGGGAAGAAAATCTAATATATACTGGGTACACTGATGCTAGTTTCCAGACAGATGTTGATGACTATAAATCTCAATCAGGTTACACATTCATTTTCAATGGTGGAGCAGTTAGCTGAAAAAGTTTCAAACAAGCTACAACTGCTGATTCGACAACAGAAGCTGAGTACATTGCTGGATCGGAAGCTGATAAAGAAGCTGTCGCGATATCTGAGTTCCTGAAGGAACTAGGGGTTGTTCCAAGAGCCACTTGTCCAATAACATTTTATTGTGACAACACATGTGCGATTGCGCAAGCTAAGGAACCAAGATCAACCAACAGAAACAAGCATGTACCATGGAAGTACCACATACTCAAGGAGATGGTGGAGACTGAAGAGATTATATTAGACTATGTTCCCACAGAAGATTATCTAGCTGCCCCATTCACTAAATCATTAAGCTTAGTCAAGCATAATGGTCATTTTGAGAATATGGGCATTAAATATGTTGGAGATTGGCTCTAGGCCAAGTGGGAGATTGGAAGTATATTTATGTCCTAGAGACAATCTGTATTAGGACAAATGTACTTTATACACATTCATATTATTATTAATGGAGATTAATATTTTGACATTTGCAATTATTAAATTATTATTTGATTGTTTGTAATTATTCATTAATGTGCACCCCTTGAGCTTACATTGTCATTAATCGAGTGAGATATTAATGATAGAGCGTAACTCTTAAAATAGCCTCGACTAATGATCATCGAGAATGGAATATCGATGGTATGTGATAAGTCGACATGTGGTCTGCATCACATCCTTAAAGGATGTAGTATGTCTCACCTGCTACGAGTAATAGTTACTCGTGATGGACACATGGATACTTTAGAAGTATTGGTATACCCTACTGATATACTGTTTGTTATACTTGTCTAAAGTATCATCAGTGTGTGGGAGATAGAAGTCCTTAGACTTGAGGTCAATACGCGCCTTGTCTACAAAGTAATGTACTTTGATCCCGTCCTAAGGTCAAATGCCTTATAGGTTGAGATACGGCTTGTATTGAGTACATTAAGATGTGGATTGAAGGTGGTAGTTGAGCCAAGATTAGGATTCATTCCTCAGATATATATTCGAGAGAACACTAGGATTCTCAGTGATATTAGGTTGACTAAAGTCGTTGGCCAACGCAATAGACATATTTAGAATATGGTCTAGTTGTCAACTAATATAGATGAGATACAATGATTAAGCCATTTGGATAGACACTTGATAAATCCTAAGCTTGACTGGGTGTGTCGTGAATGAAAGAATTTTATCTTATCACATAAAAGTTAAGTTTATTGGATTCGTGTAAACGTACTTCACATATTGAGTTCGTCTTCCGGCGCCGTCTAGGAGTTCCGTGTAGACCTTAATTTGATTAATGTCGTTATGAGAAGGCCTGTAGGATCATACTATGTCGATTGTCCGTTTCGATCTAAGGATGTATTGAGAGTAATTAAAATGTTCTATTTGGAATCGAAACATTTAAATGAATAATGATTATTTTAATTAAGTCAAAATTGGATTTTGAATTTAATTAAGAATGCACGAAAAATAAAGTCGAGCGTCGCGGCGCCCAAATCCTAGGGTCGCGGCGCCCCTACATCGATTTTTAGGCCAGGCCCAAGGTCAAACCTTAATCCGGTTTTGACCTAGTTTTCAACTATAAATAGAGGCATTCACCTCATTATTCCACACACCATTTTCTGAAAATATTCTAAGCCTTAGAGACTTAGAATCATATACTCTCGAACCTCTGCCGGATTTTCTAGCATTCCGAAAGAGAAGTACATTGAAGCTTGAAGCTTGGAGCTTGCAATCGGAAGGGCAACCGTGTGTGCACCATATATTAGATAAAGATTCCAGATTATTACAACTTGTAAGTAAATGTTTTAGGTTACAAGTTTCATTGTTGTATAACCATATTAGAATTATTGTTGGAGTACGTAAAACATAAAATTTTAAACTTTCGCTATGCCTTATGTGTTTTTGAACCAACAAATTCCTTCAGGTATCATATGTGAAAATTATGTAAAGAGAATTATTACAAAGTCTTGAAGTTTCAATTTGTAGAAGTTGAACTTACATGATTGTGTCCTGGAATTTTAATAAGCCGACCTTGTTATAAAATTGTAGTAGGATTTTTTTTTTCTAAATAAGTCAAAAATCTAGTACAGTGTGTGCTCGAGTTTCACAAAGATACCGAACGCTAACGTATGTATGTATATATAGAGTTGGATTTTCATTTGAAAGTGAATTTCAGACTCCAACGTAGTGTGATAGAAATTTTAGAAGTAAATATTTCAGAGTCCAACAGACTATACTATGAATTTTTCGTGTTTTAATATATTTTACATTAAAAGTGGATAAACATTAAATTATTTTGAGGTTATGGTTAAAACTTGATTAGCGTCCAAAAAGTGGCAATTTGTGAATTTCTCCCTTTCTTGAGTCACTTCTTTGCAAGGGTTCCACTATTTTGTTATTATTATTAATTATTTTCCCTTTTATTAAATGCCTAAAAAGAAAGTGTAAATTAATTACTCCATCCGTTTCATTTTATACGAAGGTCTTTGACTTGTTATAAAGTTTAAAAAGTAAATGAAGACTTTTGAAATTTGTATTTTTAATAAATAAAGAAAGACTCTTGAAATTTGTAGTCTAAAATAACCCATAGAAATTTGTGTGATTGGAAATTATTTTATTAAGAATATAAAAATAAATTTAAAATTGAATTGTTACTAAATATAGAAAGGTACCATTTGAGATTGAATAAAAAGGAAAAAATATCATAAGGAGTAACTTTTAAAGAAGGAAAAAAGAAAAAGAAAACAACATTATCTTTGACATTCAACCCAGTTTTAACTTTAGCTGTTGAAGGACGGATTGTGGTTAGGTTTACCAAAAAATTAGAATACAAAAATAAGAACCCGAATTATAAACGCCTGGTCTGCCTAACCATAATGAGCTTAGCTTTCTGATTTACAAATCTTATATATATCCTTCAATAAATTACCATTTATTTCTCTCCTGTTGCTTAACTTATCAACTTAGATATCTTTAATTCTAGCTAGTTTTTTTCTCCTTTCTCCTCTTCTCCATTGAATTCTTAGATCTAGGCCGCGGCCTTTAATAGATCTAATATCAAAATAACCATATTCATTTAGTATTAGTTAAGATGAAGTATTATTTTTTTGAGAGTATAAAATGACAGTTCGGTGTATTAAGCTTCCGCTCCCAATTACTCCAAGGCTCTCCGACATTTTATTGAGAGTACGACAGACTAATAAGTTAATCTTTTGTAAAGAAAAAAAAATCGTCCATTTTATCAACTTATAAGAATAAAATATACTACATAGCAACTTACGTTTCATTCCCCATTTGGCTTATTAACAGGTCGATCTTTATATAATATAAAGCTAGTAATAGTCAATTTTATGTGTCATCTTTCTATGGACAATAATTCTATTTATCTTTTTTTTCTTCTATATTTTTAGCTTTTTATATCATTTTAAATTATTTTATTTTTATTTACAAAATTATCTCCATAACGCACACCCCTTCATCTTCATAACTTCTACTCTTAATTAATATTAGTAATTAATTTCATAATTTCTAATTTAATATAGAAGTTATGACACCTAATTCAAATCACACCAACATGGTATTTTCATTTCAATAAATGGAGAGGATTGTAGAATTGATGAGGGGATCAAAAACACAAAATTGTAGACTAAGGAGGAGATCAAAAACACAAAATGAAGAAAATGTTGATGGAGAAGGAAGTATTCTCATGTCAGGTACTCAAATATTTATTTTAGTAAGTGAGTGTCTTGATACTCTTATTATATGAATATCTTTTAGTATGTTTAATTTTTTTCACTCTTTGAATTATTATATTATAGAACTTCTATTTTTTATCTTCCTTTTCAGTTTGTTCGTTGTAGAATGGATGAGGAGATCAACACAAAATTGCAAAACTGAGGAGGAGATCAAAAACACAAAATAAAGAAAATGTTGATGGTGAAGGAATTATTCCCATGTCAAGTACTCAAATATTTATTTTAACAAGCGAGTGAGTGTTTTGGTACTTTTATTATATGAATATCTTTTATAGTGTTTAGTTTTTTTTCACCCTTTAAATTATTATGTTATAGAATTCTATTGGTGATCTTCATTTTCAGTTTGTTCGTGACACAAAATTGTTGAGAAGAGTCATCATACCTTTTAGTTTAGTCTAGAATTTTTATATTTATACTCTTTAATATATAAAAATGTATATATGTATCTAATATAAAGCTAGGAATAGACAATCATATGTGACACCTCTCTGTGGCCAATGATTCTATTTATCTTTTTTCTTATTTTTTTGGTTTTTTATATTATTTTATTTTAATTTACAAAGTCATCTCCACAATTCACACCCCTTCATCTTCATAACTTCTACTCTTAATTAGTATTAGTAATTAATTTCATAATTTATAATTTAACGTACAAGTTATGACACCTAATTAAAATCACACCAACATGGTATTTTCATTCCAATAAATGGAAAGTATTGTAGAATGGGCGAGGAGATCAAAAACACAAAATTGTAGAACTGACGAGGAGATCAAAAGTACAAAATGAAGAAAATGTTGATGGAGAACGAACTGTTCCCATGTCAGATACTCAAATATTTATTTTAGCAAGTTTGAGAGTGTCTTGGTGCTTTTACTGTATGAATATCTTTTAGAATGTTTAATTTTTTTTACCCTTTAAATTATTATATTATAGAACTTCTATTATTGATCTTCTTTTTCAGTTTGTTCATGACACAAAATTGTGAGAATGATCATCCCACATTTTAGTTTAGTCTAGTATCATAAATTGGATTGACATTTGCATGTTTCACTTGGGACGTTGACGTTGTAGAAATAGTGAAACAGATAAATACTACTATTGTTTATATAGGAGAAGGCAAAGGAATTTGCTTAGAAGCAAAATTTTCAAATAAGTTGATTTTCAATGATTATTAATCTATCATAATAATTTAATCAAGGTAACAATATTTCGGTTTGAGAGTCAATTTAAATTTCCTATCTTAATTATAATCAAGATGAAAGGAAGACATAATACCAAGTTTACTACTCCATAAGTTTAAATTGTGCCAGGTGAAAAAACGAATTTTTCTTTGGAGAGCACAAGTAAACAGAACATTCATACCCCTATATCCTATGAACACAAATCAAATTTTTTGGTGAAAAAAGTTTTCTTCATAGAAAATGACTCTATCATATTTATTATTTTCTTGGAGGAGAAGTTTTGGATTTCTATGAATAAAATATAATTTCTTCTTATACATAACACAAACGCATTCACAATGTAGTCGTTTAGAAAGTCTTATAGAAGGGGAGATTTTTCTCTCAATAGATTTTATGTTTTTATATTGGTTTTCTCAATATCTTAGTCATTTGACCAAATCATATTAATTATGCTTATTTTAGTATAGTTTTTGTGTCATCTGATTTATCGTCGTTCAAAGTTCGCAGTTATTAGTTTCCGCATGACACTCGATTATTTTGATCTCAACAAAATGGTCATGCAAACAGTAAATATCGAAGACTTCAACAACGGGAATTCACGAACGTTCTTTCATCGGAAATTCTTTAGAAATAATATGCTCATCAGTAACATTTTTGAAGGACTTTATGTGAGAAATTTCAAATTTCCTACATAACTATAAGAAAAAAGTTCATTTTTATTAATTTCAAGTTTCTTGTCTCCAACTAGATGTTTGTTTTTCAAAACACATCACCCAAACCTTACATAAATAAATAGTTCTAAGGTAAAAAAGGACCTTAGTTTCTTCCAAACTAGGAATTGCAACAAGAGGACTAGCCTTCCTCAAGCTAACTCCAAACTGTTCCTCCATGTCCAATTTCTGTGGTGCCATTCCATCAGGTAACTTCCAACTAAATGGTTGAATTATAGATGCAAAAATCAAATTCACCATCCTTATAGCCAGTGGCATCCCTTCACCAAACGGTATAAATTCAAAGTCCCTACCACTAGATTCGATGAATCTTTCAGGCAGAAACTCTAGTGGCCTTACCCACACGAAGTCTCTTCCAATGGCGCAAGCATTCACGAAAACTTGACTGTCCTTAGGCACAGTGAAGCCCAACACTTCTATGTCGTTTTGGGCTTTGTGTGTTAAGAGTAATGAAACTGCTGGATGAAGTCTCATGGCTTCTTTTACAACTGCTTGAATGTCCGATTCTTTCACTGCTCTCTCGGTGCCTATTTCTTGAATAATTTCTTGTCGTACTTTGTTGAGTTCTTCAGGTTTTCTAAGGAGTTCTGCCATTGCCTATTCTGTTGTTATGGCTGATGTGTCACTTCCGGCAATGAATAAATCCTGTAACATCATCTCCTATTCTAAGAAGGATTGACTCACTTTAATATATGAAAATAATTAATTTTATATTTCCAGTTGTTTTTAGCCAACAAATGTTATGGAGTATATGATATGTTTAAAGTGATAAGTCTAAAATAAATAAATTTTAGCATACAAATTCTGAAAATATTTAACGTCATAAATTTTGAAAATATTTGTTTATTTCTTGAATTCCGTCACAATTCAAACTATATCAAATAAATTGAAGGGGAGAGAGTACTATTACTTAGTACTATTTGTAGCTTAATCTGTAATAATAATTTTGTTAGCTTTTCAAATATGTACTATTATAAATGTAATTTTTACAACTGGTTAGTGCGTTATCATTTTCCCTTTAAGAAATATCTTACCCAACTGACGAGTGACGATTATAATAAAATGACTTAGATTAATCTGGAACCCTATCTAGATTACAACTTGCATTTTTTTAGATAATTGTTTAATCTTATAATTTAGTTCCATTTTCAGGAGGTTGGGAAACAGTTTTTCCTACTCCTGTTTTTGCACAATATCTTTTTGGTGATTTATGAAAGGGACACGCCACCACACGGAGAGATGATCAACTTGATATGCAAACTTACTCACAGAGGAAATAAGTAAATATGTGAAATTGTAATATTGTATTAATCTTGGGGAGTTTTTCTCCTTAATATAAAATATATATAGATGTACAATGTGAAATCTTTATATAATAGGGATTATAATTTTATTATAATTACATAATACTAAATATGATATATTTTACATTATACACATGTGTTAATACACCCCCTCAGTGCTAATTACCGAGAACAACCTTCTCACGAACAAAGTGTATATCCATCTCAATATGTTTGGTTCGCTGATGCTGAACTGGATTATGAGATAAATATATGACGGATATGTTATCACAGTAAACCACAGATGCCTTACGCAAGGGACACGGAAGCTCCAAAAGAAGGTTTCGGAGCCAACAAATCTTAGCAACAACGTTTGCAACTCCTCTATACTCTGCTTCTGCACTTCAACGGGATAATGTCGCTTGCCTCTTGGCAAACCAGGAAATGAGATTATCCCCTAAAAACACATAGTAGCCGGAGGTCGAGCGTCGCGTGTCTGGACAGCCCGCCCAATCAGCATCCGTATATGCTAACAACTTGATCGGTACTGAGGGGTATAGACGTAATTCATAATCAAGCATGCCCTTAACATATCGAATGATACGTTTAAGAGAAGTAAAATGAGGCTCCTTGGGGCATGCATAAATAAGCATACCTGCTGAACAACATAAGCAATGTCAGGCCTGGTGAAAGTAAGATACTGAAGTGCACCTGCATGACTCCGGTAAAGAGTGGGATCAGACACTGGGTTACCATCAACAACACTAAGTTTTGATTTAGAGTCAACCGGAGTGGACATGATCTTGAATTTTGCCATTTTAACCCTGTAAACTATCTCCTATGAATACTTGCGCTGACATAAAAATATAGTATCTGCAGAACGAGTCACTGATATCCCAAAAAATAGCTCAACTTCCCCAAGTCAGTCATAGCAAATTCGATGTTAAGTAGTGCAATAATTTCATGTTTCAACACATCATAGGAGGCAGTAAACACAATGTCATCCACATATAACAATAAATAAGCAATGCTACTACCTCGATAAAAAGTAAATAGAGAGTTATCACACTTGTTGCAGACGAACCCAATTTGCATAATATACTGTGCAAAGCGATCATACCACGCTCGAGGGGCTTGTTTCAAAGCATAGAGTGACTTACGAAGACGACATACATACTGAGGGGCTGTTGGATGGACAAAACTAGGCGGCTGGTGCATGTAAACAGTCTTTCAAATCCCCATGTAGAAAAGTATTTTTTACATCAAGTTGTTGAATCAGCCAATGCTTACCCATTGCAATACTCATAATTGTGCGAATAGTAGCCAATTTGACAAACAGACTGAATGTCTCACCACAATCAATTCCATCCTGCTGATTAGTACCATTAACCACAAGTCTCGCCTTATACCTCTTGAGCTCACCATTGTCTCTGTATTTTTTACGAAAAAGTCGCATGCATCGGATCACATTCACCCCCTTCGGCCTAGGAACCAAATACCAAGTGTGCTGTTACGTTAAAGCATTAAATTTCTTACAAATGGCCGCATTCCAATTCGGGTCTAGTGTGGCCAATTTTAAGTTTTTGGGAATTGGTGAAACGGTTTGGGTGGACAAGTTAAACTGGACTTTGGGTTTGAAAATCCCATGTTGAGCACGGGTTTCTATACGGTGGGTGGGGGAAGGAGTATGTTTGGTATTTTGTGGGAGTTGCTGGTTCAGGGATCTGACCGACGGAATGGGTGGGGAGCAGGAACTGGTGTTGACGACAGGGTGGGGTGTCGGGTGTGTATTTGCTGGGCATGACAGTGGTTGTGGTGGTGTGGGGGTGTCTGTCGGGGCTCCGGGTTGGGTTGAGGTTTGGATGAGTTTTGTTGGATATGGCGACGGCGGTGGGTTGGGGCCGAACTAGGTTGTTGATGGGTTTGGAATGCCGGTGACTGGAGATAATTCGGGGGAATGGTATTGCACTAGAGGGTCGGCTATGGCTTGGTTCGATGGCGGAGACACTGCGGTTGGGTGATGGGGGTTCCGGTGACTGGTGGTGTGGTTAGTGTCGGAGCGCCGGCTGCTAGGGGTGGCGGCAGGCGACGACGATTGAGACTGTGGCAGAGACAGTGATAGTGGTGTAATGACTCCGTTTGAGGTGACAACGGTGGATGGCAGTGGCAAACTGGCGGTGGTTGGCTGACGCAACTGACTGAAGACGACGGGGGACATGTTCGACTCGTCAAGAAAGATGTAGTCCATTTTTTGGTATTTTTGGATGTTTGAAAAAGGGAATATGGTTTCGTCAAACGTAACGTGATGTGATATGTGAATTTGACGGGTGCACAGGTCATAGCACAAATAACCCCTATGATTATGCGGAAACCTTACGAAGACACACATAGTGGTTTGGGGTGCTAATTTGTGAGGGGTGGAGGAGGCAAAATTTGGATAGCAAATGCAACCGAAAATCCGTAGGTGATCATAGGAGGGGATCCGACGGTATAAAATTTCGATTGGGGTAATATTGTGAAGGGTGATAGTGGGTAAAATATTAAGGACATATTCTACCATTTTGACCGCATAAACCCAAAAGGAGGGAGGAAGAGATGCATGAAAAAGGAAGGTAAGGATCATGTTATTTATGGTGTGGATGATCCGTTCAGCTTTTCCATTATAAGGAGAGGGTGTGGGGACACAAAAATTGAAAAATCATGCCATTGTTTTTACAAAATTTGTGAAACGTGGAATTATTAAATTCACGACCATTATCACATTGAAAAGATTTAATGGCTTTTTGAAATTGCATTTTGACATAAATACGGAACTCAAGAAATTTTACAAAAACCTCTGATTTTAACTTTAGTGGATAAATTCAAATAAAGTGAGAGTAATAATATAATAAGGCGAGATAATATTTATGACCAAGAGAGCTAGTAATGAGAGATGTCCATAAATCGACATGAATAATATCAAAAGGAGCAAACGTAATATTGAGAGATGACTTAAACAGAAGATGAACATGTTTGTCTAATTGACAAGAAACACAATTTTGGGCGAGTTTCCCGTTACAATGAATGAAACCATTGCTTCTAAGAAAATTAAAATATGAGCTCCTGGATGGCCAAGTCTATTATGCCAAGTTGACGGAGAGATAGCAGCGAGAGAAATGGGAGAGCACGAGCGGGCAACAGAGGTGGATGAGAATGGATAGAGATCCCCCGTGCTATTGCATCTCGTAAGAGGTGTCCCCGTACGAAGATCCTTCACAGTAAAATCAAAAGGGTTAAAGTCTACAGAGACGAAATTATTATGAGTAAATTTGCGGACAGAAGTCAAATTCTTGATAATGTTTGGAGCATACAGGACGTTAATAAGGGAAAATGATGGGTGAGGTGGCTGAGTGTATGTGGTACCATAACCCTGAATTAGAATGCGGTGGCCATTACCAACAGTAATATATTGAGGTTACTTCAAACGAGACAGTTTGGGAAGATTACCTGCAGACCGGGTGAGGTGAAACGTGGCCCCCGTATCCATGTATAAATTTCCATCGGGCTGTTGCATATTTAGGGAGCTGAATGCCTGATCTAAATCAGTGGGGGCCAGGCCCACTAGAAACTATTGTTGTGACGTGAAGTGGGCCTGTTGTTGGCCTGGTCTAGGTACGGAAAAAGGCCTCTGCCTTGGGCCTGGTTTGGGGCCTAATAGACCCATAAGAGGGTAAGTCTGCTCGGCCAGATATTGTGGTGGCTGGAACGCAGCCCTGTGTGTGTTTAAGGGCCACTGGCCAGTGGCGGCCCACTGATCAGAATTGGGGGCCTGCTGCTGTCCCTTTCCACCACGGCCATGCCCCTTCCCTTTGCCGTTGTTTCTGCCGCGGCTGCCTCTGCCACCGCTGTCATCCCGTAGCTGGCTGTTTGGTATTGGCGGCTGGGCGGCGGTGGTGTATTGTGGTAGCGTGTTTTCAACTACTAACGCCTTTGGTTGTGTTCGTCCTGTTTGACACGTCTGGTTTCCTCCAAAAGTAATTGGGAGCGTGCCTTGTTGAAATTCGGTAGTGGGTCGGCTTGTTGAATCATAGTTGCGAGAGTATCAAATTCTCCTTTTGGTAAACCCACAATAAGTTCTAGGACCATCTTAGTGTCGGAAACGGATGTCCCCACGTTTGATAATCGGTCTGCAACTAGTTTCAATTGTCTGCAATATTCGGACATATTGGAGAAATTTTCGAGACATGTATTATTGAATTGTTCCTCCAAATACATTGCTTGAGTATTTTTATTGTTCTGAAAAATTTCTTCTAACCAAATCCATAATTCACCAGCCGTGGCACCTGTTTTCATGATGGTGTGGAGAAGGTCTTTAGATATGGTGCCATAGATCCACTGTTTTACCATAGCGTCAAGACGACACCATGTCGAGTCTGCAATGTCGAGAGGGCGAGGGATAGAGTCGTCGATATGATCAAGTACATTATATGCAATGCGTGGATAGTGAATAGTTCAACCCACGAGGAGTACTAACCGTCTTCTTGATTAGAAATTAGAGGGATGAAATTCTTGATGTTCGTGACGGTAAAAGCAGGGTGAAAGAAGGATGTGGAGGAGGGAGGGGGTTATTATCGACGACTGTGGAGGATGCCGAAAAAAATAAGGGAGGCTGCCGGCAGCTGCTTCCCGTGGGGGGGGGGGCTGGCAGGAAAGTAAATTAGGTGTTTTAGGATTTGACTCTTGATACCATGTAAGATTGTATTAATCTCCCTTGGAGAGCCTTTCTCATTAATAGAAAATATATATATGTGTACAATGTGGAATCCTTATACAATAGAGATCCTAATTCTACCATAATTACATAAACTAAATATGGTATATTTTACATTATACACACGTGCTAATAGAAACTTCTACAACTAATCATTTAAAAAATATTTGATATTTGTATATATTTAACTTAAATATCAGAATTCTTTTTATTTCTTAAGTTTTTCATGCAGTTAAATCACTAGCTATATGACAACTTGCTTTCTAGACCATTTTTTTTTTACTTTTAACATACTAGTTTAACCTTGAATACATTGCTAAAAATATTAGATCATTCAAAAAGCCAAAAAGGTATCTACATATAATCTCTCTTGAAATTTTATAATTTATATATTACATGTTACAGATAGAAAAAGTTAATGAGATAATCCATAGACACAAATATATCCATAACATATTTTCTATTATAAGGTTAAAAAATGCTAACTTCCTTCTTAAATTTTATATTTAATCAAACACTGTGATATAATAAGTAAGTTGTGTGGATGAATTAATACTTTCCTCTCACATCCAATATCAACACAAAATTAAGTAATTTCTTTTTGACGTGAATATAAGGGAAACTCAAAATTCAAACTAAGAGAAAAAAACATAAGTTAGTACTTACCACCCTAAGAGGCTTGATGGTTGTACCAAATCCAGACCCATCATCTTCACATTGATCAAGAAGTACATCTCAAGAAATCCTCTTTCTTCTTCATCCCTGCCTCTCTATCTTTTACTCTCTTCTCAATAAGTTGTTCAAATATTTCATGCAACCTTAAATACGCTGGCCTTTATACGACGTCTCACTCCTTGCAAATCTAGACACTTTAACATCGGAAAATAATCCGACAAATTCGGTACCCCATAATCGTCCATACCAATTCTTTAAATTCATGAGCCGTCTTGAATTCCGGATCTACCATGTCAATTGAGAAAATAGTGTTCGATATGAAATTCAACGTTGTCGCGAACTAGACACGTCCTATATCAACAACCGAGCCATTAACATACTGTGTCCTTATGTGGTTCACTAGTTGTTCAGTCTTTTGGTGACGTAGTTCTTGAAGTAAATCGAGCCGTTGGTTCGTGAACATTTGTGTGCTGAGGAATCTTTTTTTTTTTCTTCCAAAGGTGATCATCGTTAACCCATGCTAACGTGGCTTCAGGGTTCGGCTGGGCGGCAACAGCAACGGGTACAATGCGTGCTGAGAAAGTTTCGTCGTGTTTGTGGAGGATTTTTTTTGCTACATCGGCCGAGGAGACTACTAGGGTGGTGAGTGAACCGAGTTGTAGGGTCATGAGAGGGCCATGTATTTTGGCTAGCTCGGCTAGTGATTGATTGGGTTTTGAACCTAGTTTTAATAGTGAGCCAATTATTGGTAGGCCAGTAGGACCTGGTGGTAGCTTTCCGGACTTAGATTGGACATATGGCTTGATGATGAACAAGATAAATGAGATGAAGAGGATAAGAAGGATGGGAAGTTCCATGTTAGATAAGTTGGATACAGATGCAAAGAATACTATACTCCTTATAAGACTTGAGAGAGGCTCCATCTTATAGAAAAATGCCATATGGAAAATGGAGTACAATTTATTACTAGTAACATCTTTTTAGCAACAAGAAGAAGAACAACTTATTAGCAATAACTATATTATTGCTGACATATATGAATAAATTGCAACAACTTTATTTATTGTTGCTATATCTTGTAACTTTTAGCCAGGATTATTTTTGTTGGCAAATAATTTAATTTTGTTATTATATTCTATGGATAATATAATAAATTTTAAATATAAACAAATTGCACTAACTTTTTAGAAACAGCTATATTGTTGGCATATATGAATAAATTGCAACAACTTTATTTAATTGTTGCTATATCTTGTAATTTTTAGCCATGATTTTTTTTGTTGGTAAATATTTTAATCTTGTTACTACATTCTATGGGTAATATAACAATTTTTAAATACAAACTAATTGCAACTACTTTTTAGCAACAACCATAATATTGTTGTCTAATTTTCATAAATGACAACAACTTGATTTAGCTTGTTGCGGTTATAAATACACTGTATTAATGTATGTCCATTTAAATACTCGCACAATTGGATAAGCTTGCAATTGAATAAGCTTAAATCTGGATAAGCTTGAAACTGGATAACTTGAAATTGGATAAACTTGAAATCAAGCAAGCAGCTTGCAAGCAGGCAAGCTTGTCAGCAACTTCTTTTCTTCTATAAATAAAAAAATAAATCCAGTTCATTTGTACACCAGTTTGAAGTTGAATAATATATCAGTCTATCTCTATATATACTTGTCTCTAGTGTATTTACTTTATAGTCTTTATTTTATAACAAGTTATCAGCACGAGACTCTGCCATCTGGAGCAAATACTTTGAAGCCTCGAAAGTACTGACGTTCTTTTTCTTCATTAATGATAAATATTTCTAAATGTGAAGTTGTTGCCCTGGATATATCGGGCAAAAGCTACCTGTCTTGGGTGCTTGATGTGAAAATGCATCTTGATGTGATGGGTCTGACAGACACCATCAAAGATAAAAATCAGGCATCAAATCAAGACCGTGCCAAGGTAATGATATTCCTCCGCCATCACCTTGATGAGGGCGTGAAATTGAAATATCTCACTGTTAAAGATCTTCTTATGCTGTGGAATAATTTGAAACATAGATATGACCACCTGAAGATAGTCATGCTTCCACAAACACATTTTGATTGGATCCATTTGAGGCTACAATATTTTAAATCTATATGTGAGTATAATTCCTCCATATTCAGAATTATTTCTCAGTAGAAATTATGTGGTGAAAATATCACCGATCATGATATGCTGGAGAAAACATTCTCCACTTTCCTTGCCTCGAGTATGCTCCTGCAGCAATACCGAGAGATAAGGTTCAAAAAATATTCTGACCTAATTTCACATCTTCTAATGGCTGAACAACATAATGAACTATTAATAAGAAATCATGAAAATCGACCTACTGGTACTATCCCATTCCCTAAAGTGAATGAGGCAAACTTTCACCAATCTAGGCGTGGAAGAGGTCGTGGCCCCAGTCGTGGTCATGACCGTAGTCGAGGAAGAAATTCTAATCACGGTTGTCGTTCTGCACCAAATAATACTCTTCACCACCAGCAGTGTAAAGAGAAGGATGAAAAGCATGAAACCAAATTAAATTAAATATTATAGATTTTTTTTAAAACTTAAAACCAAACCTAGAAAAAATATCGATTTAGATCAATTATTTTGCCCAATCATGAACACCCCTACTTTAAGCTAATTACCCAATTGGTTTGTGAGAGTTCCAAAGCTTGAAAACAATACAAGTATTTAATACTCATGTGTATATATCCAATTTCTATGGTCTAATTCTAAAGGTTGGAATATCAAGTTGGTCATAATTCTTCAAAAAATTCCTAACTTGTCTTGGCAAAGAGACTGTTTCACTACAGAAACACTGTTTATTGCTATACAATGAAAACAACATATTCAGTGTAATTATATAAGTGAAGTATGAGGAGGATAGTATGTAGTCAACCTTACTTCTATCTTGTAAAGGTAGAAAGATCTCTTTCGGTAGACCCTCGAGCTCAAGTAAAGCATATCAAATCTGATAGAATACCGTGTATTGTGTATTAAGGTAATGTTATATAATTACCATAATTGTAGAATTCTTGTACAAGTAGAATTAAAATATTAGAAGTATAGTAGGAATATGATTTTCCTTATTTGGAGATTGTAACTTGTATATATACCCCATTCATTAATGAAAATAATCAAGGGATTACTTTTTTCATGGTATCAGAAGTCTAGGTATAAAATACCTTCTCCCAAAAACATCAGGCTACATCTGGTTATTGTATGTTTCTTGGTGATAACTTGGTCTCGTAGTCTGCGAAACGCCAAGCTACATTATCGTGATCCAGTGCAGAGGCTGAGTATCGAGGCGTGTCTAATGTGGTATCTGAATCATGTTGGCTATGTAATCTTCTATTAGAATTACATTTTCCTATTCAGAAAGCTACCTTGGTCTATTGTGATAATGTTAGTGCAATCTACCTTTCTGGCAATCCGGTCCAACATCAGCGCACTAAACATATCGAGATGGATATTCACTTTGTTCACGAAAAGGTAGCTCGTGGACAAGTATGCGTTTTACATGTGCCCCCCAGATACCAAATTGCTGACATCTTTACGAAGGGCCTTCCCTCAGTTCTATTTGAAGATTTTAGGGACAGTCTCAGCGTATGACAAACGCTCGCTATGACTGCGGGGGTGTGATAGAATACCGTGTATTGTGTATTATGGTAATGTTGTATAATTACCATAATTGTAGAATTCTTGTACAAGTAGAATTAGAATATTAGAAGTATAGTAGGAATATGATTTTCCTTATTTGGAGATTGTAACTTGTATATATACCACATTCATTAATGAAAATAAATAAGAGATTATTTCTTTCAAAATCAGGTCTGAAAAAAATATAATAAAGAAGAGGACATACTGAATATCTGTTAAAACCTAAATTGCTAAGCAATCAGTCATCATATATCTATTAAAACCTCTGTAAAGCAATATTTCAGAAAATATCCCCGTGTCACGATTCCTCTAAATTCTAATCTCTGTCGAATAATGTCCATTAATTGTAACAATTTCATCTTTAACCACCTTCAGTATCAACATTTTGATTCAGACTAAATATTTACATAATGAGAACGATTTATGGCAGAAACGACACCTAAATTCAAAATTTTGCGCACATAAATCTGATAGAGAATACGTATATATTATCCATATATTTTGTAATTATTAATTTGATGTAATTATGTAAAGTATATATTCTCATACAATTAGGTTTGTAATTGTAAACACCTATATATATTGCATTTATGAGAAGCCTCCAGACAAGTAGAATTTCACAACTCTACATGGTATCAGAAGCCAAACCCTAATACTCTCCCTAAACCGCCCCTCCTCTTCCTCCTTGCATCCGGCGGCCACATGGCTTCTCCGGAATCCTCCTCCTCCACACAAGATGCCACACATCCTCCTCCTCCCTCCTCCTCTCCCAACACCTTTCATTCGGCCTTTGCCGTGACGAAAACTTTATCCCTTTAGTTCTTGATCAAGAGGATGGACAATACTCATCGTGAGTTGAATTATTTCAAATACATGCTTGTTCCTACAATGTTCTTGATCACATCGACGTCACCACACCCTATCCGCCCGATGTTTACAACACGACGTGGAAAAAACTTGATGCTATCGTCAAGCAATGGATATATAGCACCATATCCAAGGATATACTTCATACTATTATGAAGACAGGTGCTTCGACTCACGAATTATGGACAAGGCTAGATGAAATCTTTCAAGACAACAAACATACACGTGCAGTGTATCTGGAGGAACAATTCAATAACACCCGTCTTGAAAACTTTGCGATTATGTTCGACTATTGCAAATAATTGAAATTAGTTGCAGATCAATTATCTAATGTGGGCACACCAATTTCATAAATAAAGATGGTTTTGCAACTAATTAATGGTTTGCCAAAAGGTGAGTACGATACACTTGCGACTATGATCCAACAAGTGATCCCCTCCCTAGTTTCAACAAGGCCCGGTCACAATTGCTTTTGGAGGAGACTAGGCATGCCAAACAAGACGAACATAATCAAAAGACGTTGGTGGTTGATGCACCGGTGACCACTACTACACCCGTCGGCCAGCTGTAATACACGGACAACCAACAGTCGCGGTGGACGGTCATATTTCGGCGGCCAAACACAACAGGCCCAATACCTATCTCAGTGGGCTGGCCCACTGCCTTGGCCTATTTTCGAAAATTGGGCCTCTCCCAAATGCCCCTGCCCGATAGTGTCGGCCCAAAGCACTAGGCAGCAGCCCAGCATTCTGGGCCCCCTCCAGGACCATGCTAGATGGGACAAATATAACATGCCCACTTCTCGGTGGCCTAATAGGAACAACAACCATACGATAACCTTACCCCTACCAAACTAGGCCAGGCCTACAACACCATGAGTTTATAGCAGCCCGACGATGCCTGGTATATGGATACGGACGCCACATCTCACCTCACTCGTAACTCCGGTAATCTTCCTTAACTATTTAATTTTAACAATCCTCAATATATTTTGGTCCGAAATGGAAATCACATTCCAATTCGACGCTATGACACCACCATCTCACCCTCTTTTTTCCCTAAAAAATGTCCTATATGCTCCTGACATTATTAAAAACTTAATTTCTGTTAGGAAATTTGCTAGTGACAATTCCGTAGCTATTGAGTTTGACTCTTTTAATTTTTCTGTGAATGACCTACGTATGGGGACAACTCTTACGAGATGCAATATTGTGGGGGGCCTATATCCTTTCTCATCCAATTCCGCTGCAAGTGTCAATCCACATACCTCTCTAGCTGCAATCTCTCAGTCAACTTGGCATAGTAGACTTGGGCACCCAGGAGCACCAATTTTTAACTTTCTTAGAAGTAAAAATTTATTCAATGTAATAAAGGAAACTTTACCCACAACTGTTATTCTTGTCCCTTAGGAAAGCATGTTAGACTTCCTTTTAAGTCGTCTTTGAGTGTTACTTTTCCCCCATTTGATATCATTCATGCAGATTTGTGGAAATCTCTCATTACTAGCAAACTGGGTTATAAATATTATTTGGTGTTATTAGATGATTTCTTTCATTTTCTTTGGGTTTATCCGCTCAAATATAAATCTCAAGTTTACTTCACTTTTGTTGAATTTCGAGCATATGTTAAAACACAGTTTGTGAATGACATAAAATCGTTTCAATGTGACAATGGTCATGAGTTTGACAATTTCCAATTTCATAAATTTTGTGCGGACAATGACATGGTGTTTCAATTCTGCCCTCACCACCACCGTCGGGCCCTCCGCCGACGGTAGGGCCTCCAACCCTGATAACCAGAACCGCCTGCCCGAGGACCCGCAACAGCCCGCATCCACCTGCAACAACCGTCGGAGCCGACAGTCCGGCAAGGGCCGCGATGGACAAAATTCCAGCAACAACGACGGTGGGAAGGGGTTGTCCCCACCGGTAGGAAACAGCCAGCAGCGACCATGGCAGTGGCAGCAGCCTCCGCCGTGGGCTGCCTACCCGCTTCGCATATGCACGACATGGCAGCCTAATCGTAATTCCCATCATGTTCCCAGAATCAATTAGAAAGTCTATCACTATTGTCGTGGTTAATACTAGCTTTGATAACGAACATGACTTACAAATTTGGTATTATTTGTTAGTCAGATTGTCATCTTCTCTACTCTTTAAAGTATAAACTAGAGTAAAAGTGTTTTTTTATATTTATACCCAATAAATTTTGTTAATGTTGGATTTTGTGTTGTGACATTTGACCCAACATATCTTCTGATGTACTGATTTGAATGCATAAAAATGTTGGGACAAATGTCACAACATTCGGACCAACATTTTTTAGAACAGTTTTGCCCTACTTCACGGTAACTAGTAATATTTTATTGTGAGGTAAAAATGACATAGGCGTTGTTAATTGGAGCTATGTAAATCGTGGGAGAAAGAGTCAAAGTTTGGGGAAGAAGTCGAGTAAGGAACAAGTCAAAGTTGTTTAGGATTTCACTCCATGATCTTCTCCAACAAACACACCAGCTGCCCACCTTTTCCTCAACCTCCACAACCAATCGATGAGATTTTCAAGGAAGACTCTCTACTATAAATAGAGAGTCTACTACAGTGAATCGATAGTCAGAATCAAAATGTAAAAATACCAAGAGAGCTCTCGGGATTTCATCTCAGAAACGGGATCACAAATGTTGCCTGAGTGTGTTAACAACATTCTGTCCAACATTATAATTGTTGTTTAGATTCTAGATTAGCTGTGTATGGAGCGATTGTAATGAGAGGTTGTCTATGTCTACTTAATTAGATTTTTTAGGCAGAAGTCATCTGCGACTTCAACTTTTAATTCCTTTCCATTTTATCTTGTAAATCTATAATGAAAGGTATTTATATTTTTGTATATAATATATATACAATACTTTCGGTCATTGACCGTCATAGGTTATATAATATATATAATCTATGTAAATTTTAAACCTTTGTGTTCTTTAAATTTCTACTACATTGCTCTTTAAAAATTTCTGTTTTTACTAAATTGTTATCACTGGTGTCGGACGACATTATTGCCGACATTCAGAAACATAATTGACATTCGAGTTAGTTTATTTCCAGTTTGTTTTTATTGTTCCATAGCATACCCGGACCTAACAAGTGGTATCATAGTCGACACTTAACACAATAAGTGATTGATCCTATTGTGATAAGCTATGGATCCGGTAAATCCGATTATTGGTAGACTTTCTATTTTAGATAGTTCAAACTATGCCTGTTGGAAAATTCGCCTACGTTCTCATATCAAATATATTGATGTTAGGGCATGTAGATCTATAACCAATGGGTATGTTGTTCCATTATTGCCACCAGACGAGGAAAGTGACATTCTTGTTAAACCTGAATCCGAATGGACTACGGAAGAAACCAATAATTCTAGCTTTAACGAAAAGGCTTTAAATGTAATTTTTGGATGGGTTGATCTTTACATGTTCAAACTCATTCAAAACTGCCCCACGGCTAAAAACGAATGAGATACTTTACAAATTTATTGTGAAGGTAGCTCAAGTGTTCGTCGAACAAAGCTACGCATACTTATGAGTAAATATGAATGTTTAAGGATGGAAGAAGCGGATGATATTAAATTTTATTTTGAAAAGTTGATTGACATCTCAAATTAATGTCAAGTGCTTGGTGAACCATTAACCAACACTCAACTTGTTGAAAAGGCTCTCCGTTCTCTTTCTGAAAAGTTCAATTTAAAGATTTGTGACATTGAAGAAGCTCACAATCTTGCCACTATGGACCTTCATACCTTAATGAACATTCTCAAAACCTATGATATGAAGATTGAGAATCAAAAGGAATTATATAAAAGCAAGAATGTGGCACTTCAAGTTCAATCCTTGGAGAATCAAATCGAAGAAGAGGATGAGCATCTTGAAGAAATTGGTGAAGGTGCAAATGTTGCTTACTCACTTGAAAATACAATTCGATGGTGAGGAAGTCCAACAATGATAGAAATCAATCTGAATCTAAAGAGCACCATAACCAAGTCTTCAATCAAAATCCCACTAGATTTCCTCCTAATGTACAAAAGGGAAATCAACTAAGAAGAATCAACTTAGATCGTACCGAATTTGATCCCAAACAGCTTGAGTTTCTGCAATGTCATGCATGCTCGGACTGGGGTCATTATGCCAACAAATGTGAAAACGTTCTTAGAAAATTTGGTAAGAGTCTATGGGTTTCTCTTAGTGATGACGAAGGAGAAGAGGAAGGAGATCAAGAAGTCAAAACACAAGCAATGCTAGCTACTATTTTCGAATAGTCTTTATCGGACAATGTAAATGTCACCGACAGTGTTGTCTCAAATGTCATAACATTTTTCTCAAACATCAGCAACGACATCTACATCCCCAGCAACATCCGAGAAGTACGAATTCTTTAACTCTTCTGATGTTAATTGCTTTAGTGGTTTTATTTCTGCTAGTGAGACTGATTGTGATAATCAAGGTCATTCCAAAGATGATATGATTAAGGAATTGCAAAATCTATGTAAAGACTTAATCATAGAATCCAATCATCTTGACACAAATGTAAAATCTTTAACTCGTGAGAATGTACATCTAAAAGGCACAATAACCCGACTAGAGGTTGCGCTTACCAAAAAGGACATTGAATTTGGTAAGATCAGTGCAAAATTGGATTTAGCCGAAGCAACCTTCTGTAGGCTCAACACGGGAACTTCAAAATTGAATGAAATAATCAACTTTAGTAAACCTTCACATGCAGGAATTGGGTACTAAAACTCTCTCAAAACCATATGCTCAAATCTCTTTGATAAAAATGAGAAGATTTGCTTTGTAAAGGAAAATGGAATAAATAATAGATTCTCATATATGTCAAAGAATATGAAGTTTGTATGTCATCACTGTAACTCCACTAGACACTTAAAATCATACTGTTTCAAAATTTAAGATTTTGTGAGCAAAATGTTGCCTAAAAGGTTGTCCAACATTTCGGATAACATTCAAAGCAACATTTCTGAGCCGAAAGGTAAAATATGTTTTAAGAGAGTTTGGATTCCCAAAAAGGATGTAACACGTAATGTTTCTATAACTGCATTAAGAACTAACAATTCAGGTTCTTGGTACTTTGATAGTGGATGTCCTCGCCACATGACAGGTACAAAAGAGTTTCTAAAAGAACTTGTCACGACCCAAACCGGAGGGCCACGATAGGCACCCATACCTCACCTGCCGAGTACCACTAAACATACATTCAAGACCTAATCATAATTAATTAAGGGCCACAAGAGGCCGCCACCCAGTACCCAGCCGACACATATAGATGATATACTGAAAAGAAGCTATGTGAAATCTTATCCAGAAAGCCCAACTTATATATATATTCCTACTAAGGCCGACAAGGCCATACACGACTACTACACACAGGACACCTGTCTACAAGCCTCTATAGAGTATACAACATCAAAAGGTCGGGCATGAAACGTAGCGTCCCCCGACAAAAGGGACATCAGTACGACTGATGTACCGAGTATGTCAGGCATGAACAGTATCATAACAAGAATACATTAATAAACTGAAACAGAAACAGCTGACAATATTAGCCGATAGCAACAGTCGACAGAAATAGGTGACCAGTAGTGAATGCCTCTGAGGGCCCTAATACATATGCCTAAATGTCATGCAAATGCGGTATATATATATTGGCCTCATCGGACATCTTCCTTCCCATAACACCCTATGTGGGCATCATTTCATTTCGGCCTCTGTGAGCATCATATCATATTGGCCTCATTGGACATCTTTCTTTGTGTGATAGTCTATACCAGCTGCATATGGTATTGCGTATATAATGACATTTCCTTTTCCCCATCCCCTACATATATATAATTGATACCATATAGTAGTGTATATAACACATGTGGGTCCAGGGTAATATATGAATATAATGTAAATGCATGAATGACAATGAAACTTTCTGAACTTATCGGATGACATGATATCCTTGTACCTTCGGCTAACACTGTGAACCTTAACATGTACCTTCGGCTAACATTGGGACTATCAACATTTTTCTCATATACCTCAACAAGGATTTAGAAACATATTTAGACATGCTTTTAACATACTAATCAATAACATGAACATTCTTAACTACTAAGAGTAGAATAATTTATGAAATAACATTACACTTAAGTTTCGTTACATGGAACATGCAAAAAGAAAGAAGAATTTGTCGTAACATACCTATTGCGATCTTGGAAATAACTATGACAGTTAATCTCCCTTTAAATCTTAATCTCAAATCCAAGCTTAAAAGTAGAGTAAACATGTTGTTGCGTATATACCTTGCCTTGTGCTAAGCATAAAATTAATGAGAGAGTTTCTCTAATTCGGCTCTATCTTTCGTGAAACAGAGAGAGCATTTGCTGAATATTTTGGTATGGAATTATGTTTTGGCAGCAAAGTGATTTCATCCCATTAAATGTTAGGAGATGAGATAATGCTCCCCCCTTAACACATGTCATCTCCAAAGTTTTCATGCATCTTAGTGGAATTGTTGTCACTTATTTATGCTACACGTAACTATTCTCACTAACCTTGTCCCCCACTAACAATTCATTAATTAGCCGATCCTTATTGTTGTCCCACTTAGCCGATAAGTCCTAAATTAGTTCGGGACCGCATCTTTTTATATACTAAGCTCTTTATTAGCATATGTCTAGATGCTTAAATCATCTCCCGAAAGTACGGGGTGTTACATCCTTCCCCCCTTAGAAACATTCATCCTCGAATGTTGGGGTGACATATCTAATCCCCGTTACGTAGCTTGAGAACATAACCTCTTCTTTTCATGGGGCCATATAATTATAACATATATCATTACATCCACATCAGACTTCTCATGGTCTTTAAGCATTAATTATAATATTATGAAAATAAAACTCACCTTATGCTTCTTTTGGAACCCCGACGTTGGTTTGGAATAGGTGTTGATATTGTTGTTTCATCTCTTCTTCCGCTTCCCATGTCATTTATTCTATGTTCTTGTTCCGCCAAAGAACTTTCACGGAGGCTACTTCTTTAGTCCTCAATTTGCGGACTTATCGATCTAAGATAGCAATAGGAACCTCTTCATATGATAAGATATCTGTAATCTTCACGTTATCAATTGGTACAATTCGGGAACGATCTCCAATACATGCTCTCAACATAGAAACATGAAAAACTGGATGGACAAACGCTAACTCCGAAGGTAACTCCAGCTCGTAAGCTACTTGGCCGATTCGTCGAATTATGCGATATGGCCCAATATACCTTAGGCTGAGCTTTCCATTTTTCCCGAATCTCATTACACCCTTCATCGGAGAGATTTTCAAGAAAACTCAATCATTCACATGAAACTCTAAGTCTCACCATCGCACATCTGAATACAACTTCTGATGACTCTGAACGCTTAACAATCGTTCTTGGATAAGCTTCACCTTCTATATGGCTCAGTGTACTAAGTCAGGCCCAAATAACTCTGATTTGCCTACCTCGAACCATCCAACTGGAGATCTACATCTCCGTCCATATAGCGCCTCGTATGAAGCCATTTTAATGCTAGCATGATAACTGTTATTGTACTCAAACTCAATAAGGGGTAAATGATCCTCCCAACTTCCCTTAAATTCCTATACACAAGCTCGTAGTATGTTCTCGAGCGTCTGAATCGTAATCTTGGCTTGCCCGTCCGTCTGATGGTGGAAAGCTGTGCTAAGATTAACTTGGGTGCCTAAACCTTTTTGAAATGATTTCCAGAAGTTAGCTGTAAATGGTGCACCTAGGTCCGATATAATATAAATTGGCACACCATGAAGGCGAACAATCTCCTTAATGTATAACTTCACGTAGTCCTCGGTTGTGTATGTAGTTTTGACCGGCAGGAAATGAGCCGATTTGTTCAGTCTGTCAACAGTTACCCAAATAGAATCAAACTTACGATAAGAGCGAGGTAAATCCGTACCAAAATCCATATTGATCATTTTCCATTTCCACATCGGAATCTCAATATTCTGTGTCAAGCTACTGGGCTTTTGGTGCTCTATTTTTACTTGCTGACAATTAGGACACTGAGATATAAACTCCGCAATGCTTCTCTTCATGTCATTCCACCAATAGATGCCCTTGAGATCATGATACATTTTAGTAGATCCAGGGTGAATGGAACATCGTGAGCAATGGACTTCCGTCATAATTCAATCTCGTAATCCTGCTACATTTGGAACACATAAACGACCTTGGTGCTTGAGAATCCCATGTTCATCAATCTCAAAGATTGTGGTCTTCTTCTGTTGAATGCCCTCTCTAATCTTTCTCAAACTGGGGTCTTCCCGCTGGCGTTCCTTAATTTCTGATATGAGAGACGACTCAGACATATTCTGAATCACAAAACCACCATCCTCTGAATCCATTAGTCGGACTCCCAAACTAGCTAACTGACGGAGCTCTCTTACTAGTTCCATCATCTTGACCTGCACCAGCATCGAGCTGACCATTGACTTAAGACTGAGTGTGTCTGCTACAACATTAGCTTTGCCAGGATGGTATAAGATGTCCACATCATAGTCCTTCAATAATTCAAGCCACCTTCTCTGTCTCAAGTTCAACTCTTTCTGTTTAAATATGTACTGCAGACTTTTATGATCCATGAAAATGTCCACATGAACACCATACAAGTAGTGCCGCCAAATCTTCAGTGCATAGACTACTGCGGCCAACTCCAAATCGTGTGTAGGATAGTTTTTCTCATGTTTCCTCAATTGCCTTAAGGCATAGGCAATCACTTTACCATGTTACATTAGCACACATCCCAAACCTACTCACGAGGCATCACAATACACAACGTAGCCTTCTGGACCCTCTGGGAGAGTAAAGACTAGTTCCGATGTTAGTATATCCTTTAACTCTTGGAAACTATGCTCGCAAGCATCAGACCATTGGAACTTTATGGCCTTTTGTGTCAACTTTGTTAATGGTGCTGATATGGTAGAAAACCCTTCTACCAACCTCGTATAATATCCGGCTAACCCCAGAAAGCTGCAAACCTCTGATGGAGTTGTGGGTCTCGGCCAATTCTTCACTGCCTCAATCTTCTGAGTGTCAACTCTTATACATTTGTTTGACACTATATGACCAAGTAAAGCCACTGAATTCAACTAAAATTCACACTTGGAGAGCTTTGCATACAACTTATGGTCTAGGAGCGTCTGTAGTACTATACGTAAATGATCCACATGCTCTGCTTCCTAGTGAGAGTAAACCAGAATATCATCGATAAATACTATCACAAATACATCCAGGAATGGGTGAAATACGATGTTCATTAGATCCATAAATGATGCGGGCGCGTTTGTGAGTCCAAATGACATTACTAAGAACTCGAAGTGCCTATACATTGTTCTGAAAGCCATTTTCGGAATGTCCTTCCCTTTAACCCTTAGTTGATGGTACCCGACCTTAGGTCGATATTTGAGAACCATTATGCACCCTGTAACTAGTTAAACAAATCATCAATTCTGGGAAGAGGGTACTTGTTCTTGATAGTGACTTTGTTCAGCTACCTATAGTCAATACACATCCGTAACGAGCCATCTTTCTTTCGTACAAACAATACCGGCGTACCCCAAGGAGATATGCTAGGCCTAATAAAGCCTTTCTCAAACAGATTATTTAATTGCTCCTTTAATTCTTTCAATTCAGCTGGCGCCATTCTATAAGGAGGAATAAATATAGGCTGTGTGTTTGGCAACACATCTATACCGAACTCAACTTCCCTTTCGGGAGGAAGGCCTGGAAGTTCGTCTGGAAATATGTCAAGAAACTCATTAACCACCGGAATTGATTGAGAAGTAGGTGGTTCGGCATCGACATTCCTAGCCCGAACGAGATAGTATATACAACCTTTGGAGATCATCTTCCTTGCCTTAAGGTATGAAATAAATCTACCTTTTGGCAATGCCGTATTACCCTTCCATTCAAGGACTGGCTCACATGAGAACTGAAATCTAATAATCTTTGTTCGGCAGTCAGCACGATGCCAGCCAATCCATAGCCATGATAACATCAAAATCAACCATTTCTAGTTCTACCAAATCTGATAAGGTCTGATGACTACAAACTAATAATGCATAACTCCGATAGACCCATTTAGCAACTACCAACTCACCAACTGGTGTAGGTATCACAAATGGATCTCTTATCAACTCAAACTTCATACCAAACTTACAGGCAATAAAAGAGGTGATATATGATAGATTGGAGCCTGGATCTAATAACGCATAAACATTATGTGAAAAGACCGATAATATACCTGTAATAACATCAGGTGAGGACTCATGATCCTGTCATCCCATCATTGCATAAGTGCAGTTCTGGCCCCTACCTCTGCCTCGACTGGATAACGTCTGTTCACTTTATCCCCACGGGCGTACTAAATGTGATGAGGCTGCTGTAGATTCGACTAGCTAGGCTCTAACACCGTCGCATCCTGTTGGGCATTCTTGCATAATATGACCAGGTTCACCACAAGAATAACACATGTTTGATCCTTGTCGGCACAACCCTGTATGGATCTTACCACACTGCTCGCATTGAGCCAACGGTGGCCTCATCTGACTAGAATCCCTTCTGTAATAAGACTCTGACGCTTATGAACTCTGACTTGGTCCCGATTGAACAAATCGATCAATCCTCTACCTTGAAAATGGTAATGATGCGCTAGCTGCCGAATAAGATGGGCGTCTATAAAGTTTTGGCCTGGGCCCACCTCTGAACTCTCTTATGTCACCTACAGATCGAGCCCTCTTATACTGGCCCTTTCACGCTCTCGATATACCCGCTGTTGTCTCTTACGATTCTCCAGGTTCTGTGCATAAGCCTGAATGCGAGCAATATCCATATTTGGATTCAGAGAAGTCGTAGTACACTCGTTGACCAAGTGCGGCCCTAAGGCGGTAAACCTATGCACCCGGTCACTCATTTCAGCTATAATCGTAGGGGCATATCTGGCCAATGAATTAAACTGCAAGCTATATTCTCGAACACTCATGTTGCCCTACTCAAGACGTAGAAATCTATCTTGCCTGGCCCGTCGAAGCTCGACTGGCAGAAAATGTTGTAAGAAGGCCTCTGAAAAATCTTTCCATCCTGCTGGTGGAGCACGAGATCCCCTAGATTGCTATAATATCTCGTACCAGGTCACCACGACATCTCGCAGTCTATAAGAAGCAAACTTTACCGACTCAATAACAGTAGCATCCATTACCTACAGGGTTTGCTGTATCTTATCCAGAAAATTCTGTGAGTCCACGTTCAGGACCGATCACGTAAACACCAGAGGGTCTAAGTTATTGAAATTCCGAGCTCTCGCGCTAGCAGCTCTATCAGAAGGACTAGCAACCTGATGTTGGGCCTGAGCGGCCACTAATCGATTTAATAATTGTACAATACTTCACATGTTAAGATCCTCATCTGGAGTATCATGTGGAGGAACTGGGGGTACTGCAGCCCCACTAATCTCCTCTGGAGGTGGTGAAATCGGGGAATCATACGAAGGAGTCGCACTATGGGTCTCACTCTGGCCCTCGCCATTGGGTGGCAATTGACTAATACATTCACCAGTAGTCGTATCCAACGCCCTCATACTCTTGAAGTTCCTCCTTGTTGTAGGCATTACTGAAATTGGAATCATAAACACGAGACATATTAAAGGTGGAATGCTTATAACCCTGGTCTACTGCACGATCTATGAGATGAAAGAATAGAAACCATCCCTAAATGTTAAATGGCATCCTGCTTACAAGTATGGTGTACAACATACACATAAACAAGACTCTATTAGACACGGCTTGTAGACACCCTAGGACAGACCTGCTCTGATACCAAGTTTGTCATGACCCAAATCGGAGGGCCGCGATGGGAACCCGAACCTCACCTGATGAGTACCACTAAGCATACATTCAACACCTAATAATAATTAATTATGGGCCACAAGGGGCCGTCACCCAGTACCCAGCCGACACATAGAGATGATATACTGAAAAGAAATTATGTGAAATCTTAGCTATAAAGCCCAACTTATATATATATTCCTACTAAGGCCGACAAGGCTATACACGACTACTACACACAGGACACCTGTCTACAAGACTCTAAAGAGTATACAACATCAAAATGATGGGATAAGGGCCCGCCATACCCACATATGCATGTAAATATTACCGTACCAAGATTATACCAATACTCCGAAACAAGGGAGGCATGAAATGCAGCGTCCCCTGACAAAAGGGACGTTAGTACGACTGATGTACCGAGTATGGCAGGCATGAACATTAGCATAACAAGAATACGTTAATAAACTGAAATAGAAACAGCCGACAGAAACAACTGACAGCAACAGTCGACAGAAACAGTTGACCAGTAGTGAATGCCTCTGAGGACCCTAATACATATTCCTAAATGTCATGCACAATGAAAATGCGGTATACATATATATATTAGCCTCATCGGGCATCTTTCTTCCCATAACAACCTCTATGGGCATCATTTCATTTTGGCCTCTGTGGGCATCATATCATATTGGCCTCATTGGGTATCTTCCTTTACGTGATAGTCTGTACTAGCTGCAGGTGGTGTTGTGTATATAACGCCATTCCATTTTTCCCATCCCCTACATATATATATAATTGATACCATATAGTAGTGTATATAACACATGTGGGTCTAGGGTAATATATGAATATAATGCAAATGCATGAATGACAATGAAACATTCTGAACTTATCGGATGACATGATATCCTTGTACCTTCGGCTAACACTGTGAACCTTAACATGTACCTTCGGCTAATATTTGGACTATCAACATCTTTCTCATATACCTCAAGAAGAATTTAGAAACATATTTAGACATGTTTTTAACATAGGAATCAATAACATGAACATTCTTCACTACTAAGAGTAGAATAATTTATGGAATAACATTACGCTTACGTTTTGTTACATGGAACATGCCAAAAGAAAGAAGAATTTGTCTTAACATACCTCGATTGTGATCTTGGAAATAACTATGATTTTAATCTCCCTTTAAATCTTAATATCAAATCCAAGCTTAAAAGTAGAGTAAACACGTTGATGCGTATATACCTTGTCTTGTGCTAAGCATAAAATTAATGATAGAGTTTCTCTAATTCGGCTCTATCTTTCGTGAAACAGAGAGAGCATTTGCTGAATATTTTTGTATGGAATTATGTTTTGGCAGCAAAGTTATTTCATCCCATTAAATGTTAGGAGATGAGATAATGCTCCCCTCTTAACGTATGTCATCTCCAAATTTTGCATGCATCTTAGTGGTATTGTTGTCACTTATTTATGCTACACGTAACTACTCCCACTAACCTTGTTCCCCACTAACAATTCATTAATTAGCAGATCCTTATCGTTGTCCCACTTAGCCGATAAGTCCTAAATTAGTTCGAGATTACATCCTTTTATATACTAAGCTCTTTATTAGCATATGTCTAGATGCTCAAACCATCACCTGAAAGTACGTGGTGTTACACTATGAGTCATTCAATGGAGGTAACGTAACTTATAGAGGTGACAGTAAAAGCAAAATAATTGGAAAAAGAATCTTGAATGTTCCTGGACTTTCAACACTAAGAAATGTCTTACAAGTTGAGGGCTTAATGAAAAATTTGATTAGTGTAAGTCAACTGTGTGATGACAATCTTGAGGTAAAGTTTAATAAGAATGCCTGTAAAGTTACGAATGAAGCTAACTTATGTGTCATGACTGGAACAAGGACATGTGACAATTGGTATCTTATTGCAAGACAAGAAATATGCAATAATGTTAAGATCGATGACACAACAATGTGACATCAAAAGTTGGGGCATGTCAACTACCGTAATTTAGAAAGATTGATCTCATATGAAGCGGTAAGAGGCATTCCCAAACTGAGTCGTAAAGGTAAAACAGTATGTGAAGATTGCATTAGAGGTAAGCAAACCCGTATTTCCCATAATGTTGTTCATTATGACGGACAACATTCAGGTACGTCTCACTATTTTCAATTATTACACATGGATCTTATGGGTCTAATTGAGGTAGACAGTTTACGAGGCATGAGGTATTCCTATCTGATTGTAGATAATTTTTCTAGATATTCATGGATATATTTTTTGAAAGAAAAATCACAAACTTTTGACATGTTTAAAATATTGCACTCTAGAATAAGAAATTTGTTTCATTCTCCTGTTTTTCGGATCAAATCCGACCATGGAAAAGAATTTAAAAATAGTTCATTCAAAACATTTTGAGAGAAAAAGGAAATTTTCCATGAGCTTTGTGCTCCAAAAACTCCTCAATAGAATGGGGTAGCAGAAAGGAAGAATAGAACATTGCAAGAAATGACTAGAGTGATGCTTAGTTCTAAACATTTGTCAAAATATTTTTCGGCAAAAGCCTTGAATACTGCTAATCATATCGCTAATAAAGTCTATTTAAGGCCTGAAACAAAGATGACACCCCATAAAATTATAAATGGAAAGAAACATAACTTGCGTTACTTTCATGTTTTTGGGTGTATTTGTTACATTTTAAATGATAAAGATCATTTGGAAAAGTTTGACTCTAAGAGTGACAAATGAATTTTTGTTGGCTATTCACAAAATAGTCATGCTTATCGAGTATACAATCTGAGATTCAAAACTATACAAGAGTCTGTAAATGTTATTTTTGATGATCTTTCTAATTTTAGAGGAGATACAACTTAAAATAATGTTATAGTTTCAATGGAAAATAAGCATATTGCAGAAGAATCAGATGTTGCCCCAAATGTTGCCACATCTGAAGCAACATCTGAACCTGAAACAGAGATCACATAGGCCATGGATGAGGAGTCAAATGCCGAATTGCTAGATCAAGTTCGAAGGGACCTCTCATCAAGGATTAGGAAGAATCATCCCACGGGTCAAGTGATAGGGGGAGTTTTTGAAGGAATTAGAATAAGAGGAAAAAACCACTCAATTACAAAGATATGGTAAGGTATGTGTGTATGTCAATCATATACCAAGAGGTTAGTCTTTCTTATTTTCTATCTACTTTAGAACCAAAAAATATTTTAGAAGCACTCAAAGATAATTTTTGGATTTAAGCAATGGAAGAAGAGCTTGAACAATTCTCTCGAAATGAAGTTTGGGACTTAGTTCCTCGTCCAGATAATTCAAATGTAATTGAAACTAAATGGATTTTTAAAAATAAATCAGACGAATCGGGAACAGTTATGAGAAACAATGCTTGTCTAGTTGCTCAAGGCTATACTCAGGTTGAAGAAATCGATTATGATGAAACCTTCGCACCTGTGGCAAGAATTGATACTATTAGATTGTACATGCTATTGCTTGTTATCTGAAAATTACTTTACACCAAATGGATGTAAAAGGTGCATTCTTAAATGGTTATCTAGATAAGGAAGTATATGTTGAACAACCAAAATGATTTGAAGATCCTTACCACCCACACTATGTGTACAAGCTCAAAAAGGCTTTGTATAGGTTGAAACAAGCCCTTCATGCATGGTATGGTCATCTATCTAACTTCCTTCTTGAATTTGGTTTTAACCGTGGTAAAGCTGATCGTACTTTATTAATTAAACATCATGGTATAGATATTATTATTGCTCAAATCTACGTAGATGGCATAGTCTTTGGTTTTGACCTCACAGTCTTATCTAAAGTCATTTGTTGAATCTATGTCATCAACATTTGAAATAAGCATGATTGGGAACTAACTTTTTTCTTAGGCTTGCAGATTAAGCAAAGTGAAGATGGACTCTTCATCTCCCAAAGCAAATATGCCAAGAATCTAGTTAAGATATCTGGGTTGGAAAATGCTAAACAAATGAAAACGCCAATGGGATCTTCGCAGAAGGTATGTAAGGATAATGTTGGTGAAAATGTTGACCCAACATTGTATCAATCTATGATAGGTAGCCTTCTTTATCTTACTGCTAGTCGCCCAAATATTATGTTTAGTGTTTGTGTTTGTGCCCGTTTTCAAGCCTATCCCAAAATATCCCACTTAAATGTTGTAAAACGTATTATTCGATATGTTGCCGGCACATGTGAGTTTGGGATTTGATATTCCAAAGACACTAATCCTAACTTAATAAGATTTAGTGACTCGAATTGGGCTGGAGATGTGGATGATAGAAAGACTACAAGTGGAGGATGTTTTTATCTTGGCAATAATCTTGTTTCATGGTATAGTCGTAAATAAAATTGTGTCTCACTTCAACTGCTGAATCTGTATATGTAGCAGCTGGAAGTTGTTGCTCTTAATTAATATGGCTAAGACACATGTTAGACGACTATGGTTTTTCTAGCAACATTTTGATTTTGTACTGTGATAATCCGAGTGCTATAAATATTTCCAAAAATCCAGTTCAGCACTCACGTACAAAATATATTGATATTAGACATCATTTTTTAAGAGATATAGTCGAAAAATAGCTAGTTCAAATTGAACATGTTGATACTCTTCATCAACTAGCTGACATTTTTACAAATGCTTTGGACCATGAGAGATTTTCTAGTTTGAAGAAATCTCTTGGTCTTTATAATCTCTAAAAATGCATTTTTGGTGAATGTTAGTTGCAACACTATCTAACATTTCAGGTGACATTTATCTATGGAATATCATAAACTGATTATTATTGATGTATATTGAATAACCTTTGGTCTCACAAGCATTATCCTTCAATAAGAATAAGTTATCAATGTGATACCATTATCTGCGATGATATATATATCATAAAAAGGGAGTATCAAAATAAGGCAAAGCCTTAACAAATGATTGGCAACTGTGCAAAATGGGCAAAGCCCTTTGAAAAGATATCATTCCTATTCAATAGGAGTATTGAGTGCTTCAAAAGAAATTTTGAAAATACTAAATTAAGTATTCTCACTTTTGACACGAGAAACCTTTTTGTATGTGTTTTATGATTAGACCAAGGACACGATGGAAAACTATTACATTGTCTAGTGATCAAACTCATAAAATATGTATAAAATGTGTCTTGATTTGTTGTCAATACGAAAAATTCTTGAGGGATCAAAATACTTGTGTCATACAAAATGCTGCCAACATTGCTGTTGATATTTTCATAATGTGATATTTGTTGGGATGTTGTTCTTAACTGATTTCAGAAAAATTAGATTTTTCTCCCTATTTTTATGCCTTGTTTTAATAGGAATTTCAAACTTTAAAATGATAAGATTAAATTGAATTCCCACCGTGATGTTCATCTTTTTATCCCAAAATTTTAGGTATAAGTGGTTAGATAAATCTGAAACTCCTAAAACTAAGGAATTTTTATTTCTTAGAAAGGTTTGCCATGTATGTAAGTATTCCTCTCATTTGCTATTTTTTTATCATTTATGATTTTCCAAAGTAAAAAAAATCACATCGAGTATACATCCTCTTACCCGATGGAATCATCACCATTCCAAACTCCATTCTCAATCTCAAATCCTAAATTCCCAAAACTTTCTCCACAATATTCACTAATGGAAACCTCTCCAATATCAACACTAATGTCAGCCAAATAACACTCCCAATGAGTACAAGCCCTCCTATGAATACTGAATCATCTGAGCAGAATGAACCGCAACAACACTACCGGTTATCTTCTTCACCATCCACAGAGGACTTTTCCAAAGCTATAGTATTTAAAGGTTTAGATGAACCTTTAGATATTAGCAATCCTGAAGATGATAATAACCATATATATGTTGATGAAACTGTTGATTTTTCATCTTTGGGTAAAAGGCCAAGGTCCTCTACTTTGCATACTCATCGATCAAGTAGAGTTTGTTGCCATGAAAGAAGGAAGCTGAAAGTGAAAATATTGCCAGAAATGTCACCAACATTCTGGAAAACACTAGTCCAGGATAGTCTACACTGTCTACAGAATGGCTTGTAGATCAAATTAGAAAAATCAACCAACATATTGCTAAGGTTGATGCTGCAAGAAATACCCTGATACAAGCTAGAGACCATTATATGTTGTTACTTTCTTCACAAAAAGGGGGAGAAAATGATCTTGTTGATGACGAGAGAAGCAGAGAAAGTGCTGATGCAGGGGGAACAGAAGAAGAGGCTAGAAGCTACTGAGTGCTGATGTAGGGGGGTTGAAAAAGAAGGCTAGAAGTTGTTGTTCTGTGCAGAGAAGCAGTTATGCAGGAGTAGGAAGTTGCTGCTGTTGTATGATGAGTTAGGAGGAGTTGTTGCTACTGGTTGTTAACTGTTTGACACGATGGACATTGATTTATGTGGACAATGGAATATTTCTTTTTATGATCTATATATAAATCTATATAAGTGGATGATATGTATATATGCGCTAACATCTTTCTTCTTTTCTAATCCTATGAATTGGTACACGCATGATTACTTGAAAGCCATCACAGGTTAAGGGGGAGCATAGCATTGATATTATTGATCACAAATGTCGGACAAACATTTGCCTCAATATCCTAAGTCAGTTTAGGTTTGTAATGAGTTTTGTGAAGAAAGGCAAAAGGGGAGAGATTGTTAATGTTGGGTTTGGTGTTGTGACATTTGACCCAACATATCTTCTGAAGTACTTATTTGAATGCATAAAAATGTTGGGATAAATGTCACAATATTCAGACCAACATTTTTAGAACAGGTTTGCCTTACTTTACGGTAAGCAGTAATATTTTACTGTGAAGTAAAAATGACTTAGGCGTGGTGAATTAGAGCTGTGTAAAATGTGGGAGAAAGAGTCAAATCTTTGGAAAGAAGTTGAGTAAGGAACAAGTCAAAGTTGTTGAGGATTTCACTCCATGATCTTCTCCAACAAACACACCAGCTGCCCACATTTCCCTCAACCTCCACAACCAATCGATGAGCTTTTAAAGAAGACTCTCTACTACAAATAGAGAGGCTACTACAGTGAATCAATATCCAGAATAAAAATGTAAAAATACCAAGAGAGCTCTCGGGATTTCATCTCAGAAATCTGGATCACAAATGTTGCCTGAGTGTGTAGACAACATTTTGTCCAACATTACAATTGCTGTTTAGACTCTAGATTAGCTTTGTATGGAGTGATTGTAATGCGAGGTTGTCTATGTCTACTTAGTTATATTTTTCAGGCAGAAGTCATCTGCGACTTCAAGTTTTAATTCCTTTTCATTTTATCTTGTAAATCTGTAATAAAAGGAATTTGTATTTTGTATATCATATATATACAATACTTTCTGTCATTGACCGTCATATGTTATATAATATATATAACCTATGTAAATGTTAAACTTTTGTGTTCTTTAAATTTTCGATGCATTGCTCTTTAAAGTTTTCTGTTTTATAATAAATTGTTATCACTGGTGCCGGATGACATTATCACCAACATTCGGAAACAGAATTGACATTCGAGTTAGTTTATTTCCTGTTTGTTTTTATTGTTCCATAGCATACCCGGGCCTAACAAATTCTTCTTCTTTCTTAAATGTGGGACAAAATCTCTACTCAAAGGTCATGAGTAGAGATGGCAGTGGATCCTGGACCCGGTCCGGATCTGGTGGATCCAGATCCATTTTATAGGATATGGATCTTCAAAATTTGGACCCGGCGGATCCGGATCGGACCCGGATCGGACCCGGACCCATTTCTGACGGATCGGATCCGGATATCGATCTTATATTTGAGATCCGTATCCGGTCCAGATCCGACCCGTGGATCAATTTTTTATTAAATATATTCATAACTTTAGAATGTAATTTTATAAGTATTTTCTTAAAATTGCTAAGCACGTCCTTGCAAGTTTAATTCTCATAACAAGTTTAATTTATCCCCGCGTTAACTCAAAAACCAAAAAATAAAGAGGTAACTTCAATAATAAAATCAATGTTATATTAGTGAATGACTAACATCTCCATAGACAAGTAGTTAAAATTATATTCACTTCATTTGTGAAGATTCCAAGCACATGCAAGTTCTGCATTGTGGAAATACTAGTTAACATTTTTCACAACTATTGTCATTGTCCAACATTTTCAATTAATAGTTCACAATCAAAACGAGACAACGAACAAAATATCTCATATGAACATTTTAAAATTGAAACACAGTAAACTGTTAGCTAAGTAAAAATCGTTTGTCTGTTCAAAAAAAATTCTTAGCAAGACAATTTTTTTTACATGTGGATCCAGATCCGGTGGATCCGATGGATCCGGATTTGGATCTGATTTTTATGGACCCGATGGATCTGGATTCAGGTATGAAAAACGGATCTGGATCCAGATCTAGTAGGATCCGGTCCAGATCCTATCCGTTGCCATCCCTAGTCATGAGAAACCTCTCTAAATAAGAAGTTGAAGTTTGCTATCCATCTCTCTTAATGAGCACAACCTAAAGGCCCTGGTAATTTTATTTTATTTTATTAAAATTATATATTTATTAGTGGATTAGCCGATGATCAGCTAAATCTCTTGTGTTGACCTATGTTTCACTAGACTACTTGGAATCATGATACTAATACTTTAATAAAACTGATGATTCATGTGAGAAGGTACTAAGGTTGGGAAGAGGACAGCCCATGCAGAATGTCTGAAGCTCAGGTTGATAGTCATGTTTTAGCCCGCTGAGCCAAGGTGGTGTTAGGGCGTTGTTTGAATCTGTTTTGAGTTAAGACAACTTCTATGTCAGGGCTTGTCGATCGTAAAATCTCCATTGAATAGTACCCTCTCGGTGATCCCTTCCGCCGAATTTTGGTGTCATCTTCTCTACATTTTAAAGTGTAAACTAGAGTAAAAGTGTTTTTCTATTTATACCCAACAAATTATTCTTCTTTCTTCAATGTGGGACAAAATCTCTACTCAAAGGTCATGGGATGAAACCCCTTTTTGCACCAAAAACCAACATTATATTATTTTTCTTGGTGCTAGAGAATCAACGAGACTGGTTTGATTAAACGAGTGAAGTCAAGGAAATTTCTTTAGATAAATAAATAGCAATGACAAATATACTACATCAAAGTCACGTGAAAAAGATTCGGGAAAAAAATCAAAACAAATAGAATTAATAATTGGTGAAGATATTTAATACATAATGATTGAAAGAAACCGTGTATATCACGGACAAACCAATGAATTGTGTATATTTAGGTTACTCACCATATTTAGGTTACTTACCATATTTTGTAGAATTCTTGTACAAGTGTAATTAGGATATTAGTATTATAGTAGGAATAAGATTTTCCATATTTAGAAATTGTATATTGTATATACAGACCTCTTCATTAATGAAAAGAATCAAGAAATTATTCTCTTTTATGGTATCAAAAGTCTAGGGCAAAATTTCCTTCTCCTAAATTCACCTTCCGCCGGCCCTACTCTTGGATTACGACATCGGTTTCCGGCCAACAATACCAATCCCTTCCAAATTTTCTTCTGAATCCCAAATTCTTCTCTTGTTCTTTTGTCATGTCTACCACAAAGAACACGTTTCATCCTGCCCTTACAGTCTCCAACATCAAGAACCATATCCCTATCGTTCTTGAGATGGAAAACGTCCAATACGCGATGTGGTGGAATTATTTAAAGTTCACGCACGCTCGCATCAAGTCCTTCATCACATCATCCCCCCGGGTAACAGGCAGGGAGAAGGTGCCTACCGCTGAGGATGACTCTATGTTATGGATAGGAGTGGCCAGTGGACCGGGATCGGGTCAGTCGGGTTAGGACCGGCGGCATCGGGTAGGGGCGGGACAGGGGGAGGGGCGGGCTCGGATCGGTTCGGGATCGACGGGATCGGGACAGGCGGGATTCGCCGCCGTCCCGTCCCATTTCAGATCCCGTTGGAATCGGGTCGGGGCGGGATCGGGCTGGGGTGAGATCGAGATTGGGTCGGGCATTTTTTTTTTAATTTAAAAAATAACATATATATATAAAAACTCAATAATTAAACAAGATAGTGTAATAAAAATATTCCAAAGCTGTTTTTGTGCCTCTTATATTATTTAATAGACATAATTTTTTTTGTAATACAAATACAAATACAATTGTCAAAATTGTAACTTTGTGGTGTTGTTCAAAAGTTGCAAATTACATAGTAAAATTGCAAATTAAAAAAATTACATTTTGAAAAAAAACTGTTGTGGTTTCTTGATAATTTCCTATGGTTCTTCGGTTGGAATTGGTATTTGTTGATCAAATTACTCCACGTCTCTTCCACCACATTCAGATAAGATTTCGTTGTAGTTTCCGTCTTCTTCTTCGTTGATCTTCGGTTGACCGCACCTTCTCCGCTCCGCTCGTATCTAATCTCTAAATAATACTACAATCTCCAAGATGTCTCGTGCTAATGAGTGTCTGTGTTCTCCTATTTGATATCTGCCGGAAGAAAAAGCGCTTTGAGACACCGTTGATGACGCTTGAATGTTCAAAATATCTCGGGCCATCATTGAAAGTGTCGGAAAGGTCTTCTTATTCCCCCTCCAGTATTTCAGCAAGTCTTCACGTCCTTCTTCATTGAGAACTGCTTGGTACGGTACAGAACCCTGCAAAACAAAAATATCAAACTCGCTAATTTGGTTAGTAGCAGTACGGCCGCACATTATATTTCTGAGGCTTTCAATACTAATTGCAGAAACAACATGACTTTTGTGAGGTTGTGTTGAAGAAGACGAAGATGGTATGGAAGCCGGTAGATTGCTAGCACTTTCTTGTTGGTAAAACCTATATACTTTTTTGCATTCTTCTTCTACGCTAGACAACACTTCTTCTTTAGTTTGTTCAATAGGTGGTGGGTGATTTAGATTTTTGGGACATGGAGGTGGTAGTACTTCTATACAATCGTAAATAGTTTCAATAAGTGATTTAGTACCGTCTATTTTAATAGTCGGATTTAATACAACACCAACAATATAAATAGTGGGAATAGGAATAAAATATTTTTTTATTTTGATAAACATTTTTTTAATAGCTGCCTTATAAGCTGGTTTATCCATATATTCATTAAGCAGTAAAAATATTAGAGCTATATAAAACAACATAGTTGAAATAGTAGGATAATATATACCGGAAAATTCTTTTGTTCGGAAATTTTTTCCCAGTCGCTATCTACAACCATATCAGCTGGATTTTGATTATGAGAGTTAAAAAATAAAGTTATAGGTTTTCTATAGTCATAAGAAACAAGTAGTTGCTCGTATAAAGAATTTCACCTAGTGGGTACTTCTTCTGGAATTTTTCTATAAGGTAGTTGACAATCGTGACAAGTTTTTTTATATTCTTTTCTTCGTTTTATTCTGTTATTTTTAAAAATAAAGTTTATAGCAAATTGTATTTTACTAAGAATGTCTTCAAAAAGTGATAGACCATCCTTTACAACTAAGTTATATATATGACACTCACATTTTATATGAAAATGATCTGAAAAATATGGAGTTAAATTATTTTTAAAAATTATAATAGCATAATTGTTAGAAGAAGCGTTATCTAATGTAAGTCATAATTTTATCAGTTATTCCGTAATAATCGCACACTTGATAAATATTTTCTGCAATAAAAGTACCAGTGTGCCTATCATCTATATATCTATACGCTAAGATACATTTTTGCATAGACCATTTATAATCTATCCAATGACAAGTTACTGTTAAATAATCATGGTCGTTAGTACTACGGCCTATATCAGAAGTGATATCCACTTTTCCATTAAAATGATATAATGAATAACGTAAATACTGTTGATATTCATGTGCAAATTTAAATACATCTCTCTTAACAGTTGATCTAGGAAAACTGTTAAAAGCAGGATTATACATATCTCTAATGTAATGAATAAAACCGGGAGATGAAGGAAATGAAAAAGGCAAACCCTCCACAACAACTAATTTTGCTATTGCTTTCCTATCTCTATGTTTATTGTAATTAGGGCCTACAATTCCCCCCGTCGTGGGGTTAATTTGATCCTGTACTTGATCCGGGATAGTATGTGAACCTTATCTCGATGGAGCAGGCATTTGCGCACCCAGTTTTGAAGCATCGTATTGGGCATACCTAGATTGATGAGCCCTTGCTACATATCTCATTAAACCCCCCGTCCCACCGTGACCTTTTCCAGTTTTAAATTTTAAAACATCTTTACAAATTTTACATCTAGCTACTTGAAATGTCCATGCATATGATTTTAATGGTCGTTTCGTAGGACCTCATCTCATACTAGGGGAAATATGAGGTATTTCAGTTGAATGTGCACTAGTGGGTGTGTTGTCATCTACATTAGTGGGTGTATCATCTAGATCATCGTCTAAATTAAAGTCTTCTTGAGTTCCAGAAAATAGCTCCTCATATAAATCTAATGGTATTGTAGAAAAATGTTCAGTATCAACAAAATCATCCTGTGTAGGAATAGGATTCTATCTAGAAATATGATGACTAGAAGAAGTACCCTTGCCCTTGTTGCCCCTACTAGAAGAAGCCTGACCCCTACCCGTAAGCATATGTTTAAATCATTCCATTATAAATTGATAATTATACTAATAAATAATTCAAGTAAATGAAATTAAATGCGCTAAATAAAATAAACAGACAATAATAATTTAATGAATGCACGAATGTACCAAAAGCCGACGTGTAATCGAGAGGTTGAAAATTGAAACTTTGCTCGATGGAAGATCCTCAAGCTAGTTGCCAACTTCACTCCCAAATGAATATATAAAATTCAATATTTAGTAGACAATGTAGACTTGTAGAGAGATAGATTGAGAGAATAGAGAGATTGTAGGAAGATTTGTGAGAAAGATGAAGAGAAAATAAAGTATTTGTAGTTGGGAAATTAGATTAAAGTGTAAATATAATAACTTATGGGTTAAAAATAAATATTAAGGGGGTAAGGGGGTTGGGGGAGGGAGGAGGAGAAAAATGGTCGTTGCACAATGGCCAAAATGTAAAATGGTCGTTGGTGCAATGGTTATTTGTGCAAAGGCTTTCGGGCAGGATCGGGGGCTGGACCGGGACTGAGTCGGGCTTGGCGGGATTGGGGCGGGCCGAGATGGGTCGGGACGATACCATGTCCCGTCCCGGTTTGAGTCCCGATACCATAATTTTTTTTTAAAAGTCGGGTTCGGGGAGGGACGGGGGCGGTGTCGGGGCGGGACTGGGCTGGGATCGGGCGGACCGGGGCCACTGTCCAGCCATAGTTATGGAGAACTCTTGATGATACAGTTCTCTAGTAGATTTATTCCATTGTCTCTATAGACCTCTTGCAGAAGATTATTGAACCCAAAGCCACGATGATGGAAACTTGGAATATGGTGCATGATATATTCCAAGATAACAAAAATTCCTGTGCCATCACTGTTGAGCCGAAATGTTCCCATGTCCACATGGAGGAATTTTCGAATGTTTCAGTCTGTTGTGAAAGGTTGAAGGAATTGGCGGATCAACTCAAGAACGTTGGTGCGCCCGTCGCAAATGATTGTCTTGTGCTTCAGATGATTGTAGGCCTCTCCGAGGCTTATAATGGCGTTGTGACGCTTCTTCGTCAAAGTAATCCTCTTCCACCATTCTACCATGCCCATTCTGTGCTCACATTAAAAGAGATCGGCTTGGCTAAGAAAGCGGCTACTAGAGCAAATTCCGTCATGATGATGGCCACGTCTGATGACCCTTGCTCGTTCTTGGATAATTTTAGCCAAAACCATAATTACGATGGCGATAAAAAGGGTCAAAATCGGAAAAATAGTGGCAAGAACTGCGGTGGCGGCCGCAGAAATGGCGGTGGTCGGAGAAGTGGCGGCAGTGGCAGATGTAGTGGCAGTGGGCCGACTATGCTGCAGCACCGCTGGCCGCAGCCTTGGGCCAACTGGCCAGTGGCCCAACATGTCGTTCCCGATTTATTCAACAAATTAGGCCAATTTCCAGAATTCTCTGAGGCCAAATTTCCAAAATTCTCAGGCCAAACAACTTGCTGGGCCGTGGTAGCAGGCTGTCCTGCTTGGGCCTCATCCTCAGTAGGCCTTAGTTGCTGCGGGCCCAACAGTCATCCCGACACCTACGGATATCGAGGCCGCGATGCATACACTTGGATTAAATTCCCTGAACACAAATTGGTATATGGACACCGGTGCCACTTCTCATATGACATCGGCACCAGGTAATCTCGCGTCTTATTTCAATTTGAGCAATAATCATGACATAATTGTTCGTAATGATTATTTAATTCTAATTCGTGGTTATGGTCACACAAATTCATCTCCTCCGCATCCACCTCTAGTCTTGAATAATGTCCTTCATGCCCCTCACTTAATTAAAAATTTAGTGTCTGTCCGAAAATTCACATCTGATAATTGGGTTTCTGTTAATTCTTACCCTTTTGGATTTTCTGTGAAGGATTTCACGACGGGGATACCTCTAATGAGATGTAATAGTCGAGGATAACTTTATTCAATCACCACCACCACCATTTCCACGAGTCAAGCCACACCATCAACGTTTGTCGCTCTTGCTCCTTCCTTATGACATGCACATTTGGGTCATCCGGGGTCGTCTATTATTTCTTCTCTTCAAAATAATAATTTTATTGATTGTAAGAATACACGTAGTACTCATATTTGTCCTTCTTGTCCATTAGGGAAATATGTTAGATTACCTTTTGTAGCCTCTACTTCTAATACGTTGATGCCTTTTGACATTATTTATAGTGATTTATGGACATCTCCCATTTTAAGTTCTTCGGGACATCGTTATTATGTGTTATTTTTGGATGATTATTCTAATTTTTTGTGGACCTTCCCTTTGTCTAAAAAGTCTCAAGTTTTTTCAACTTTCTTAAAGTTTAGAGCATTTATCCGTACCCAATTTGAACGGAAATTAAAAACATTCACTGTGATAATGGAAAGGAATTTGATAATGGGCCGTTTCGAGAATTTTGTGACACTAATGGCATATCTTTTCGGTTCTCTTGTTCTCATACGTCCTCACAAAATGGGAAGGGCGAAAGAAAAATTTGTACCATTAATAATATTGTCTGAACCTTGCTAGCCCATACTTCATTATCTCATTCTTTTTGGCATCATGCATTACTAATGACTACATACCTCCTTAACATACACCCTAACAAAGGTTTAGCATATCAATTCTCATTAAAAATTCTTTATCATAAAGATCCCTAGTATTCTCATCTTAGGGTGTTTGTGCTATCCACTTTTTCTGTCCACTACAATTAACAAACTTTAAGCCCGTTCTACCGCTTGTGTGTTTTTGGGTTATCCGTCGAATCATCGTGGTTACAAATGTTTTGATTTATCTACTAATAAAATCATAATTAGTCGTCACGTCATTTTTGAAGAAACCCAATTTCCGTTTGCTAAATTATCTAATTCTGTGTCTAGTTCTTATAATTTTTTGAATGATGGGCTCTCACCATACATTCTCCAACAGTGGGCCCAAACTTCCCGTGATCCAATTCTACCAGCAGGCCCACTGCCTGCTAGACCACATAGTCCTGGTACGGTTCCAGAACCTGGTCCAGTTTTAGGTTCTCGACCAGCAGGCACATTACTCTTTGGCCGCCCAATTTCACTATCTTGATTCTGATGTCTCACTAGCACCCCACCGCTGCTAGCCTAAATAAATCCTCCCCATCTATCGCTTTTAGCCAATGTGCCCATCGCTGTTGGCTACCCACTGCCGACCCGACACATATCCCAAACCTGTCCAATTCTATCTCGAGTCAAGGGCCCGTTACTAATAGCCAATGGGGTATTTTTAAACCAAAACAATATTTTAATCTTAATTCTAATGTCACTAAATCACCTCTACCATGTAACCCAATGTCTGCCCTTCATGACCCGAATTGGAAAATAGCCATGGCTGACGAGTATAATGCTCTTATTGATAATAAGACGTGGGATTTGGTGCCTTATCCGCCTGGTATTAATATTATTCGGTCTATGTGGATTTTTACTCATACAGAAAATTCTGACGATTCCTTTGAGAGGCATAAGACCTGTCTTGTAGGTGATGGCAAAACACAATATGTTGGCGTAGATTGTGGAGAGACATTTAGTCCGGTGGTGAAACCGGCAACTATTCGCACTGTGCTTAGTCTTGCTTTCTCGAAAGTATGACCCATTCATCAGCTGGATGTGTAAATGCTTTCTTACACGGTGATCTTAAGGAGACAGTATACATACATCATCCCTTGGGTTTTAAGCACCCCAATTATCCTCACCATGTCTATTTAGTGAATAAGTCCTTAGATGGGCCTAAATAGGCCCTACGGGCTTAGTATAAGAGGTTTGCAGATTATGTGTCTACTATTGGGTTTTCTCACAATAGGTCTGATCATCCTCTGTTCATCTATCATCGTGGTACTTCTCTAGCATACATTATGTTATATGTGGATGATATTATTTTGACTGCCTCCTCCGATAATTTGTGCGAGTCTATCACGACCCTTCTCAGTTCAGAATTTGCTATGAAAGATTTGAGACCGTTGAATTATTTTTTGGGAATAACTGTCACTTGTCATGCATGTGGTCTATTTTTATCAAAGAGGAAGTATGTGACTGAGATTATTGAAAGAGATGGCATGTCATCTTGTAACTCCTCTGCTACTCCGGTTGATACCAAACTGAAGCTGAGTGCTACATCTAGCACACCATATGAGGATCCCACCCACTATCATAGTCTTGCAGGGGCTCTTCAGTAACTTACATTCACGAGATCAGATATTACTCATGTAGTTCAGCAGGTGTATTTATTTATGTATGACCACAGATTGATCACATGCATGAGCTCAAACGTATTATACGATACATACATGGAACACTTGATTATGGGGTGCATTTATATCCATCACCCGTCTTTACTCTCGTGTTGTATACATATGTTGAATGTGGTGGATGTCCAGCTACCAGACGTTCAACTTCTGGTTATTGTATGTTTCTTGGCGGTAACTTGGTCTCTTGGTCGGCAAAATGCCAGGCTACTTTATTGCGATCCAGTGCAGAGGCCGAGTATCGAGGAGTAGCCAATGTGATGTTTGAGTCATGTTGGTTGCGTAATCTTTTATTGGAGCTTCACTTTCCTATTCAGAAAGCTATATTGGTCTACTGTGATAATCTTAGTGCCGTCTATCTATCTGGGAATCCGGTCCAACATTAGCGCACTAAACATATCGAGATGGATATTCACTTTGTTCGCGAAAAGGTCTCTCGTGGACAAGTACGTGTCTTGCATGTCCCTTCAAGGTACAAAATTATTGACATCTTTACTAAGGGTCTTCCCTTTGTTTTGTTTGAAGATTTTAGGGACAGTCTCAGCGTACGACAACCGCCCTCTATGATTGCGGGGGTGTGATAGAAACCATGTATATCACGGACAAACCAGCGAATTGTGTATATTTAGGTTACTTACCATATTTTATAGAATTCTTGTACAAGTGTAATTAGGATATTAATATTATAGTAGGAATATGATTTTTCATATTTAGAGATTGTATATGATATATATAGACTTCTTCATTAATGAAAAGAATCAAGAGATTATTCTCTTTCAATGATTAATGCTAATTGTTGGTAATGATTGGTGGCAGTGGTTGATGACTATGGTAGTAGTTGTTGGAAATGTTTGTGGTGGTGATAGTGTTTGGTAGTGTGATAGTTGCAATGCTGGAAGGGGACTAATGGTGCAAAATACTTTTGAATGTTGAAATTAAATTTATAATAAACAGTTATGCAATAGACCCTTGTGGTCCGGTCCTTCTCTGAATTCCGCGTATAGCGAGAGTTTAGTGCACTGGGCTATTTTTTTTTTAGTTATACGTTTGGATAAAAGTGTTGAATTTTAAATAAGTTGATGAAGTGTTTTATAAAAAAGTGTTGATAAACAAAGAGTTTATTGTTGCAAGATTTTTTATTTTAAATTAATCTAGATACAAATTATTTTATGTCTCAATTTACTTTAAGTTCTAAGTCATTTAAATAAGGATATTTTTAAGGCCAAATACCTAGATAGTCCACTTAAAGTTAGTTAGTAACAAAATATACATTTTAACTTGTCAAAAATGTGTCCGCTAAACACACCATTCACCAAACTCAGAGCGCGTGAACGTCCCCCTTTCCTTGTTTTCTTTTCTCTTCATTATTTAAACAAAAAAAAGGACTGAACGTGGTTCAAGAAGGATGGTGGATAGGGATGGCAGGTGGGTATAATTTTGCGGATTCCGCACCGCACCCGCCCCAGTTGGGGCGGGTATGGGTATAACTTTGGCGGGTAGTAGGCGGGTATGGGTATTGAAAATATACCCGCCACGGGTATGCGGGTAGGTGGTGGATTTGCAGTCATACCCGCCTACCCGCCCGCCTACCCGCCTACCCGCCCGCCTACCCGCCTACCCGCCCCATAAGCCCAATAATATTAGAATAGTAGTCTGTATTCCATAAGCCCATCCATAATTCATAAACCCAATACTCTTAATTAGATTACTAGGGTTCAGCACCCATACTCCCAACAGTCCAACACATTTCGAATTGGTTATTCTCTTCATCAGCAGTCAGCACCGATATTCTCATCTTCAGCAGCCATCTACCATCGACCGACGACCGACGATCGATACCCTTAACTCTTAACCCATCACCTGCCGACGGCCATCGACCAACAGTCCATCACCATCGACCACGAACATCGACCTTATTTCCCCCAAACACATCGGTCGTCGACCATCAGTCCATCTCCATCACCATCGACCTATTTTCCCCCAAATCCATCGGCCATCGACCGTCGACCGTCGACCATCGACCAGCGATCAGCCCTTATTTCCCCCAAACCCGTCGGCCATTAGTTCACTGCACCCAAACCCATCGATTATTAGTTCGCTCCGCCTCAGTTTGCTACACTAAAAAAAGGTTAGTCTATCGAGTGTCGAAGCATATATTTTGTTCACTGTCAAGTGTCGAAGCATAATAAACTAGTCAGACCATTAACAAGAAATATGTGTTGTGTCTCATTTGATAAACTAATAATATTTTCCTATTTATTGTTGGTAAAAATGCATTAACATTTTGGTCATACTTGATTTTGGTCATACTTGTTATGTTTTCCTGAGTTGCTGTAACTTGAGATAAATTGTTGTTATTTACTACTGTTGTTTTGCTGCACATATTGCATTTGTTGAGCTGCCATGTTGTGTTAAATGGGCTGCTGATCTACTGTGCTTTAGTATAAATAATTGTTGTATTTCTGGCTCATTTATGGTTGTTGTTAAGGCTGTTTAGTTATGCCTTAAGGGGAGTTGCTACTGTTTTTTAGTAGGATGATTGTTGTTGTTTGTGTTCCATCTTCTGATTATTGTTCTGATTACTGTGATTATTGTTGTTGTTTGTATTCCATCTCCTAATCTATATATATGTAATTGCATAGGTAAGAATGGCGAGCAAGGGTAATGCCACTACTATGTCTTCCCCATCAGATCCTTCTACGGCAAGTTGTACCCCGAATACAGTGGAAACATGTAAAGAAATTGTAGAGAGCCAAGAGCAAACTAATTCTGCAGATACTTCTGTTTTACTCCGAACCAGTAGACATACATCAAAAGTTTGGGATAATTTTACAAGAAAACGAGTAGGGGAAGAAATAAAAGCGGAGTGCAACCATTGTTTGAAGCAACTTGCGGGAGGACCAAGAGCTGGAACAAGTCACTTGAAAGAGCATGCAAGTAAATGTTTAAAAAAGAAATACATGGATCTCCGACAAACAAGGATGTTTGGTACACTTGCTAGCCCTTGTGATACGAATGAGACGCTGACATTGTCCCCGTATGAGTTCCGCCAAGATAATGCGAGACAAGACTTAGCAGAAATGATTATTCTCCATGAATACCCACTAAGCATGGTTGAGCATTATGGCTTTAGAAAGTATTCTAATACTCTTCAACCAGGTTTCAAGGTTCCCTGCCGCAACACAACAAAAAAAGACATTCTCCAACGACACAATGTCGAAAAAGAGAGTATAAGTGCTTTGTTAAGGAAAGTCAAAGGAAGGTTTTCTTTGACTACCGACATGTGGACTGCAAACTATCAAAAAAAAGGATACATGGCTGTCACCGCACACTTCATTGATAATTCATGGAAACTCCAAAGTCGAATCATCAGGTAAGTTGTAATGTATTCCATCTCCTAATCTATATATATGTAATTGCATAGGTAAGTTGTAATGTGGTAACTGGTTGTGATTATTTGATAGCTGTGGTCTTCTATGATTATGTGATTATGCAAGTTTTTATTTCAACTTAATAGTAGTATTATGTTCATATCAATCTTATAGGTTCTTGTATGTCCCGGCACCGCATACAGCTGAGGTGCTTGCCGAGTCTTTAAAAGAATGCATTCAATCTTGGAATCTTGATCTTAGATTGTCTTCTATAACGGTTGATAACTGCACTACAAATGATGCAATGATGAATTTATTGCGTTTGGAGTTTCCTTATGGTTCATTGATGTTGCATGGGCGTTTTCTCCATATGCGTTGTTGTGCACACATACTTAATTTGATTGTTCAAGATGGCTTATGTGCCGTTTTCAAAGAGGGTATTGAAAGAATTAGGGAAAGTGTTGTCTTTTGGACTTCATCACATAAGAGAGCTCAAAAATTTGAACAAGTAGCTAAGCAAGTTGTTCCTGATTGTTCAAAATCACTTATACTTGATTGTAAAACTCGATGGAATTCGACGTATGACATGCTTCTAGTTGCTATGAAGTTTAAGGAGGTGTTTGTTGTTTTAAGTGCGCGAGATAATTTGTACAAAAATCCACCACTTAGTGAAGATTGGGATAAGGTTGTGAAAATATGTGAACTATTGGAAGTGTTTAATGATATTACACATCAATTTTCTGCCTCGACGCATCCGACTGCCAATATTTATTTCCCTAGAATTTGTGAGATTAGAATCTTATTAACCAACTTGTTGTCCTCACCTACCATTTATATAGGAAAAATGGTTGAGATAATGCTAGATAAATACAATAAGTATTGGTTAGATGTTAACGGTCTTATGGGCGTGGCAACTATACTTGATCCTAGGTTCAAGATGGCTCTCATTCGGTTTTACTTTGCTAAAATTTATGATACGCTTGTTGTTGATGTCGAGGTAAAAAGGATTTATGATTTTCTAAAGGAATTGGTGGATGAGTATGGGCACAAAAATGGTAATAATCCAGCTAGTAGTAATCACATGTCTTCAACTGATGTTACAAGTAGTATGAGAATGGGGTACATGCAAGAGTTTGCACAATTTGTGTCACAAGACAATAGTAAAGTTGGACTAAAATCTGATTTAGAGAAGTACTTGGAAGCTGAAACTGTACCACTTGTGGATGATTTTGCTATTCTTAATTGGTGGAAAACAAATGGAAATAATTATCCCATTCTCCAACAAATAGCAAGGGATATATTGAGCATTCCAGTTTCTACTGTCCCATCGGAATCCGCATTTAGCACTAGTGGACGTGTACTTGATCCTTATCGTAGTCGACTTCTTCCGGAAACGGTGGAGGCATTAATGTGTGCTCAAAACTGGATTTGGGCGGATCTTAAAGGTAACATTAATTTGATTAAATTATTTATGTTGTATTAAATTGAAGTTAGACTATAATTACTTTGTTTATACTTTATACATTATGCAGGTGGTGGTGATGTCAAGGAGATGGAAATATGTGATCTTGAGGAATAAGTCGACTGATGTTGTTGGCTTGTCGCTAATCGATGTGATCAAACGGCTTATCGATGTTGCTATCGCTAATCGATGTTCTTTGTCTTCTTCTTTGTCTTCTTTGCTATCTTCTTCTGGCTTGCTACTAATTGTTCTTTGGCTTTCTTTGTTGCTTGGCTTCTTGATGTTGCTCACGCTAGCGATGTTGTTGTCTTGCTTCTTTGTCTTGCTTTGCTATCTTGCTACTAATTGTTCTTTGGCTTTCTTTGCTAATTCTTCTGGCTTTCTGTTCTTCTTGGCTTCTTGATGTTGCTCTGCTAAGCGATGTTCTTTGTCTTCTTCTTTGTCTTCTTTGCTATCTTCTTCTGGCTTGCTACTAATTATTCTTTGGCTTTCTTGCTAATTCTTGATAACTCTTTATTCTTCTTTGGCTTCTTGATGTTGTTGTGGCTTCTTGATGTTGTTGTTCTTCTTTAGCTTCTTGATGTTGTTGTTCTTTGTTTGGCTTACTTATGTTCTTCTTGCTAGCGATGTTCTTCTTTGCTACCTTGGATCAACTTTGTTTTTGTCATTTGTTAACTATTTGGACTGTACCTGAAAATATTACTTGTTTGAATTTGACTATTGTTGGTTGTATTTATTTGTCATTTCTTTTATTTCTAATATTACTGGTTTGAATTTATTAGATAATACTGCTATGCTAAAAGAGTAGAAGAAGATAATAGAGAAATGTTTGTGGAGGCGGGTACAGGCGGGTATTGACGGGTGACGGATATCCACTTGGGTGGTGGAGCGGGTGTGGATTTAAGAATATACCCGCCTAGGCGGGTATGGATGTTGAAATTGTACCCGCCACGGGTGGCGGGTAGGTGGCGGGTATAAAATTTTCTGGCGGGTACGGGTGCGGGGGAGGGGGTACCCGCACCCGCCCCGCCCAATTGCCATCCCTAATGGTGGACTTAAGTTTATTTTTCAATCTACCATTTGATTCAGTTCAGAAATAGAAATACAATTCTTCAATTCACCATACGCACAGATAGGATGCCATGGTGATATAGTAGGAACGAAAACAAACTTTTAAGAGCGTCACTAATTAGCAGAAGTTCCCCTCAATTTCAACTTGACATAAATGAAGCCAAAAAGTTAAAGACAAGACAAGTCAAGTTAAAGACAAGTCAAGTTAAGAGAGTCACTAATTAGCTGCGGGTTCCTTCGTTTAAAAAAAAAAAATATACTTCACTTATATCAAATTAAATATTTGACTTGTAACAATTTTAAAGAATAAATGATTGCTGGTTCATGGCATCTGATATGGAACTGAATTCTCTTAGGAATGTTTTATTTTTGTTAACTTTTGGAATGATTATTTATTTGAAATGGCATTTCCAACATCTTGAAATAATTTATATTTTGTTTGTTTTAGTGTTGATTCCCACTCTCTTTAGATTCTCTTGTCTCTGGATCCACATTTCATCGCGAAAACATGTGGATGGCTGAAAATATTTTTATTCTGTTTTATATTACTACTAGTTGGGTTTATAAAAGAAAATAATTTAATTCCTTGTACCTGTAATGTAGTAAAATTAGTGCAGAGATGGCTAATAACCGCCCCTCAAAGTTGACGGACGTGATTAACTTTATTTATTTGTACTAAAATTCAAGGCTTCTAGAAATAATGTAATTCCTTGTACGTGTAATGCAGTAGAATTAGTGTAGAGATGACTAATAACCGCCCCTCAAAGTTGACGGACGTGATTAACTTTATTTATTTGTACTAAAATTCAAGGCTTCTAGAAATAATGTAATTCCTTGTACGTGTAATGCAGTAGAATTAGTGTAGAGATGACTAATAACCGCCCCTCAAAGTTGACGGACGTGATTAACTTTATTTATTTGTACTAAAATTCAAGGCTTCTAGAAATAATGTAATTCCTTGTACGTGTAATGCAGTAGAATTAGTGTAGAGATGGCTAATAACCGCCCCTCAAAGTTGACGGACGTGATTAACTTTATTTATTTGTACTAAAATTCAAGGCTTCTAGAAATAATTTGGGGATTGTGACATTATAAAAGGCAGCTAGAATTACCTGAAAAAATATCCACCACCAATAGCATTCTAATTTGATGGAGATCAATTTAGTTTCATTTCTCCTCTTCTTGTCCATTTTTATTATTGTTAGAAAATTGAGAAGCCAAAAACAAAAATTGCCTCCAGGTCCATTGAGACTCCCACTCATTGGGAGTTTGCATCACTTGATTAGTGGAGCAAATCCACATCGTATTTTTAGAGATCTAGCTCGAAAATACGGCCCTATTATGTACTTGGAACTTGGAGAAGTTCCTACAGTGATCATATCATCACCATCTATGTCCAAACAAGTTTTAAAAACTCACGATCTCGCCTTTGCTAGTAGGCCACAGTTCACATCCACAGATATTGTTATGTACAATAACAAAAACATTGCGTTCGCCGAATATGGCGACTACTGGAAACAAATGCGTAAAATTTGCATTATGGATCTTCTAAGCGCGAAGATGGTCAAGTCATATAGCTCGATTCGGAAAGCTGAGCTTTCAAGTGTGCTTTCATCAATTGATTCCGTTGGGGGTACTTGTGAAGTGAACATGACGGAAACAATTGTTCGGTTTACGAGCTCTGTGACATGTCGATTAGTGTTTGGGAAATTGTGCAGAGATCGAGACGAGTTGATAAATTTGATGAAAGACGCGTTGTTTTTAGTAGGAGGATTTGATGTGGGTGATTTCTTCCCCTCGTGGAAGTTACTTTACAAGATGAGTGGGGCAAAGTCTAAATTGGTAAAGATGCATCAAAAGGTTGATTCAGTTCTGGAGAGAATAGTTAATGAGCATATTAAGAATCGAGCAGACGGGATCAGGGGAAATGGTGCGTATGGAGCTGAAGATTTGGTTGATGTTTTCTTAAGAATTAAGGAGAATGACCAACTTCAATTTCCAATCACCAATGACCACATAAAAGCTGCGATTTTGGTAAGTAAATTTTCCCCATCTCTTAATCTTTGCTTCCCTAGCATTTTCATCCTCTCTTAAATTCCACAACTAAGCACAATGAGGACTAATTAAAGATTTATGTTGGTTTATTAGTAATCACCTTGATTACTAATAGTTCTTCCTTAAACTAGTGATATTGACCTCTTTTAATCATGTATGGTCCTAACAACACAAATATTATGCAGGACATGTTTACTGCTGGGACGGAAACTTCATCTACAGCTATTATTTGGGCATTGTCAGAACTAATGAAACATCCAAACATTATGGCCAAGGCACAAAGTGAAGTGAGACAAGCCTTCAAAGAGAAAGCAAATTTTGATGAAGAAGATCTTGATAATTTGCCCTACTTAAAGTTAGTGATTAAAGAAACATTAAGGCTACATGCTCCAAGTATAGTGCACAGAGAATGTAGGGAGGAAACAATTGTTGACGGATATACAATACCTGCTAAGGCCACAGTACTAGTCAATACATGGGCAATGGGAAGAGATCCAGAAATTTGGGACGAACCTGAGAGTTTTATACCAGAGAGATTTGAAAATTCTCCTGTAGATTATTTGGGAAATAACTACGAATATCTTCCGTTTGGTGCAGGAAAAAGGATTTGTCCAGGATTGCAGTTTGGTTTAGCTAATGTTAAACAACCTCTAGCTCGGCTCCTCTACCACTTTAACTGGGGGTTTCCAAATGGAACAAGTCCAAAAGATTTGGATATGAGTGAGAAAAGTGGATTAAGTGCCGCTAAAGAGAAAGATCTCTACTTAATTGCCAAAACAGATCAAAGTTTGGATCTCGTGCTTTAAATGGTGAATATGAGCAAAGAATATGCTCCACTATTGGTTCTTCTTTCATCTTTTTTTAATTTGGTGTTTTTTTCTTCTCCCTTTTGTTTTGAAGTTTATTTACCCTGAAAATGAGCAAAGAATAGGCTCCACAATTGGTTTACTGTTGAATTCAAAAGGTCAGATCACCGAAGAATCGATTTGTTCCGCCATTTTGTGTAGTATGTAATAGTATGATCACATTTTATTTCCCTTTTCTCTAAGTTATTGTTCTTGATTAACATCGATATGTCAGATTTAAATAAAATCTAAACTCTGTAGTCTTTAAATTAATCACAAGTCTTGTCTGATTGATGAATTTACCTTGTTCACAAATCATACTAGGTGGAGCATGTTAGACAACACAACACGTGAAAAACGTAACTAATTTATTATTGTAAAAGTAATTACACCAAGACTTGAACACTATAACTTGAGCACAATATACACCAAGTTCTTACTCGTTTATTTTTACCAACACTTGACACTCACACTTAAGCTTACTTAAGTATTTAGACACACTTTAGACTCACTTGGACACTTTTTGGATGCACACTTGGGACTTAAGTACACCTTACTTGCTCTCACTTCTTGAGAACTTCTTACTCAGTTTTTGGGACACTTTAGCTTACAATTGGGGTTTATTACAAATAACTAAGGTCACCCCTATTTATACTTGTGTAGGGATGATTCTAGACATGGTCCTAAAAAGATCTAGACAATTCTATCTTATTCTACAAATATCTAAGACTCTAGAACATCTACACATTTCTTACAAATATCTAACAACAATCTAGAGTTTCTAGACATTTCTCTAAGTTAAGTATCCAAGATACTTTAATAGGTCATTCTAGAACCTTTCCTGAAAATCTAAAAAAAAATTTAGTACCAAAAAAATCAACTTTATTATTTCACACTCCCCCTTAAAGTGATTTTTTGGAAGCTATCCTAAACTTGTCGCAGAAGAACTCAATTGAAGCTTTTGGGTGCTCTTTGGTGGAGATCTCAATAGCATTTTCCTGACTCTTCTTGCTTCTTCAAATGATGAAGGTCTTTCGCCAGTAATTGGATCTGCACGAAAACATGAATGCGTATTGACAAAATTTACATCTTTGTAACATACTGGCATGACAATATTTCCTCTTGGCCTTTTCGAACCACATGAAACATCTTCTTGCCAAATTTCATGTTTTGAGTTCCCCCACTCCCTATTTCTCTTAGCTCCTCTTTCATAGCTTCAAACCACTTGATGTTCTGGGACGCCTCTTCATATGTCTCTGTTCTATAAACTTTTATTCTTCAGCTATAGCAACATTGGCGTACATGGGATTTGGCTTTCGAACTCATGTCGATCTCCGATGCTATGGGCTTACTCCTTCTGGTTGATGGTCTTCTACTCTTTGATGCAAGCCTGTTTGCCACGGATTCGGTGTTGCCTCATCCTCGGTATTCTCTTCCTCACTTTTGCTTTCTTATAATCATCTTCGTTATCAGAATCGTCAACGTCATCATCGTGGTTATCTTCTTCTTTAACGTCCTCGACTATGGGTTCATCTTCCTGAAGCTTCTTCTCGGCTTCGAGTTCTTCGATGACTGGACCTGGCATGGTTGCTTGTTTCTCTTTATCTCCTATCATATGATTTGAGCAGCCAGAGTCGACTATCCAATCACTGTTGTAGTTGATCGTTCCAGGAATGGTAACTGCCAAAGCTAATTCTTCTTCCTCCACGGCGAAAGATGTTTTAGTGTCCCACTCTTCATCGTTTGTCTTTCCTGCATTTGACGTGGCTGCATTGCTTTTTGCAGTGTTCTTCTTGAACCAACAACTTTTAGCCATGTGGCCTTTTTTCCCACTGTGATAGCATTTTCCATCAAACTTATTGTTATTCTTTGGCTGGCCACCCCGGTTGTCTTTCTTTTGAGCTCCCCCTGTTTGAGAGCTTCCATGATGATTATCCTTATCATCATATTTTCTAGAATTTTTCTAGCATTTGGTCTGGATCGACCTTTCTTATCACCACTATAGAGTGCTTTTTCATCACTCTTTAATGAGACTCCAGATATTTTCTTAGCCAACGCTTCTTGGTCAGCTAGCAAGTTTTCTAATTCAACAAGAGAAGGTTGTCTTGGCTAACCTTATATTGCGGCAATAAAATGTCTATATTCTAGCCTTAATCCATGAATAATAATTCTTCTAATTCTAGCGTCTGACATGCCAGCAGCAGAGTCTAATGCAGAAATTTTGCGACAAAGAGATTTTACCTTGGTAAAGTATTGGTTTATCATCATGTCGCGTTGTCTGATAGAGAGAAGCTCGTTCTCTAGAAGCTGCAGTCTCGTATCATTCTTCTTGGTGAACAATGTTGCGAAAGTATCCCACGCTTCCTTCGGTGTCTTAGTCGGCCTGATGTGCTCCAACATTTCATCTTCAACTGTGGTCTGAATCGCAAACATGGCTTTGCCAGCTCTAATCTTCCATTTCTTTAGAGCAGTTGCGTCTTCTGGTTGTGTGACCTCATTGCCACCAATGATCTCCCACAAGTCTTGGCCTTGGAGATATGCCTCCATATGCATCGATCATGTGTTGTAATTCTGATTGTTAAGTTTCTTGATTCCACCGACCACTTGAAGGTCACCCATCGTGTCTTGGCTAAAATTCTATTTTTACCAAGAAAGCTTGATTTCGACAACAAGCTCTGTAGTTAGTACTAAACCACACACGAACACTTTAAGAAACTCAACAAACGATCATTTGGTATGAACCGACCTGGCTTTGATACCACTTGTTAGACAACACAACACGTGAAAAACGTAACTATTTTATTATTGTAAAAGTAATTACACCAAGACTTGAACACTATAACTTGAGCACAATATACACCAAGTTCTTACTCGTTTATTTTTACCAACACTTGACACTCACACTTAAGTTTTCTTAAGTATTTAGACACACTTTAGACTCACTTGGACACTTTTTGGATGCACACTTGGAACTTAAGTACACCTTACTTGCTCTCACTTCTTGAGAACTTCTTACTCACTTTTTGGGGCACTTTAGCTTACAATTGGGGTTTATTACAAATAACTAAGATCACCCCTATTTATACTTGCGTATGGATAATTCTAGACATGGTCCTAAAAAGATCTAGACAATTCTATCTTATTCTACAAATATCTAAGACTCTAGAACATCTACACATTTCTTACTAATATCTAACAACAATCTGGAGCTTCTAGACATTTCTCTAAGTTAAGTATCCAAGATACTTCAATAGGTCATTCTAGAACCTTTCCTAAAAATCTAAAAAAAATTGTAGTATCAAAAAAATCAGCTTTATTATTTCACAGGGCATGACTTTTGGTACAATCTTATTTCACTATTATATTACCTCAAACGCATATCATCCATTAATAAGTTTACATTTCTTAAAAAGAAATATTGTAGCACTTCTGGTCCAATTAATGAAACTGTTAAATATACACAATATACATGTGTATATTGTGTATATTGGGTCTCGGCTATGCTCGCGGATTGGCCCTCGGATGGGCTGATTATTATGTGTAATTTATGGTAAATATTTAGTATCCTAGTTTAGGTAATGTTGTAATATAATTAGTATTGTATTACCATAATTAGTGTATTACCATAAATGTATAGAATAAGGTTTTAGGAATATAATAGGAATAAGATTCTCCTATTATGTAACTTGTATATATAGCCTTTCAATTAATGAAAATAATCAAGGGATTATTTCTTTCATGGTATCAAGAGTCTAGGTTTATTTTCTCTCCCAAATTCTCCCAAATTCCGTCGAAATCCTTAGCCAAAATCCGAGACCTTGCTCTCGGGTTTCGTACCGACGAGAACCTCCTTCTTCCAAAAAATTTCTCCCTAATCCTTCAATCACATATTGTTCTATCAATATGTCTACATCCTGGAACATGTTTCATTCGACCCTTATAGTTTCTAACATCAAGAATAACATCCCTCTCATTCTTGAAATAGAAAACGTCCAATATGCAACGTGGGCCGAACTGTTCAAAATTCACGCACGATCGCATCAAGTCATCCATCACATAAACCCCGCGGCTCCTGAGGATACGGAGGTACCAAAACGCGAGGATGATCCTAAGTTGTGGACGACTATTGATGCTACCGTTCTTCAGTGGATATATTCCACCATATCTACCGACCTTTTGCAAACAATTATTGAGCCTGACGCTACAGCACAGGAAACTTGGAATAGACTGCGTGATATATTCCAAGATAATTAAAATTCTAGAGTCGTTACCTTTGAGCAGGATTTCTCCCACGTCAACATGGAAGATTTTCCTAATGTTTTGGCTTATTGCAAAAGATTAAAGGAATTGGCGGACCAACTTCGCAACGTTGGCGCGCCAGTTTCAAACTATCGTTTGGTCCTCCAAATGGTTTTCGGCCTCTCTGAGGGCTATAGTGGTGTGGGGACACTTCTTCGGCAAAGCAATCCGCTTCCGCAATTTTATCAAGCGCGTTCTATGCTTACACTAGAAGAAGCAGGCATGGCAAAACGAGCGGCTACCGGTACTAGTCCCGTAGACATGATGACCGAGTCTACGGTGTATCCTACCATTTCGAACAACTCGGACCAAAACCGCAATAACGGTGGCGGCAATAAGGGTGGAAATAAGAAAAATGCTAAAAACCGCGGCGGCAGCCGGCAGAATGGTGGTGGCAGTGGGGGTCCTCTAGGTGCTCCGCTTGTGGATGATTTGTATGTTCTAAACTGTAGTCGTGAAATTTTCAATGTGCAAAACAAACGAGCTAAGATAAGTAATCCAAGAAACTGCACCTACTTATGGCACTGTAGACTTGGTCACATCAATGAATCAATGATAGCAGGATTAAGAAAGTTAGACTACCTGAAACCATTTGACTTGGAGTCGTATGGTAACTGTGAATCTTTCTTGAAAGAAAAGATACCAACAAGCCACTTTCTGGGAAAGGGGTGCGAGCCAAAGAGGTACTTGAGTTGGTCTATACTGATCTATGTGGGCCATTTTCAACTCAAGCTAAGGGAGGCTTCCCTTACTTCATCACTTTACAGACGATTTCACAAGGTTTGAGCATGTGTATCTTATGAAACACAAGTCTGAAGCCTTTGAGAAATTCAAGGAGTACAAGTCAGAAGTAGAGAAGCAGCTTGAAACAAGTATTAAGACCCTTCGATCAAATCGAGGAGGTAAATACTTAAGTAAAATTTTTTTGGATTACTTAAAGCATCATGGAGTCCAATCACAATGGACACCTTCTAGAACGCCACAGGTGAATGGTGTTGTTGAAAGGAGAAATTGAACCCTATTATATATGATTAGATCCATGATGAGTTTCTTAGCTCTACCAACATACCTTTGGGGCTATGCATTGCAAATCTCAATTTATATTCTGAACAAGGTTCCTTCAAAGTCAGTAGAGAAAACTCCATATGAGATATGGAATGGCAAGAAGCCAGCACCTAAACACATGCGACCCTGGGGTGCCCTGCATATGTAAAGAAGATGCTTACTGACAAGTTGGAATCTAAAAGTGAGAAATATTATTTTGTGGGGTATCCAAAGAAAACTAAGGGATACTATTTCGATCTTCTTGGAGAACATAAGGTCATTGTTTCCAGAAATGCAACTTTCCTTGAAGAAGACTATGTTTATAAGGAACAGAGCTGCAATAAGATAGAACTTGAAGAAATTCAAGAACCACAAGATAACACAGAAGTTGAACCCTTGTCAAAAGACCTAGACAAGGATTCAGTGGGAGTATTTGGTGAAGATTGGGTACTTAGAGTACGGCCTTCATCCAGTGGAAGTGTTGTGAGAGATAATGCAGAAATGCAAGGCTCTTATACACAACCAATTGAGGATGATACAATGGTTATACATCATCCAACTAAGGAAATACATGAAAATGACATTCTTGAAAGCTCTCAAGGTGATGGATTGTCCAGCACACAAAGACCTTCTCATAATCAGAATGCAACAAACACTGAAACGCAGAAGAATCAACTCTGTAGGACCACTAGGACTCATCGTCTGCCTGAAAGACTTAATCTCCTTGTTGAAACACACAATGAGATAGATATTCCTGATGACGATGAACCTACAACCTACATCGAAGCTATATTAGACATTGATTCACAGAGATGGCAAGAAACCATAAATCTGAGATGGACTCGATGCACATCAATAAAGTTTGGAACTTGGTTGATTTGCCAACAGGGGTTACACCCATAGGATGCAAATGGGTCTTCAAGAAGAAGATTAATGCATACGGCAAGGTATAGACTTATAAGGCAAGATTGGTGGCTAAAGGTTATAATCAACGGCCTGGGGTCGATTATGATGAAAAATTTTCACCTGTTGCAAAAATTAAGTCCATTCAGATTTTACTTGCAATAGCCGCATACTATGATTATGACATTTGACAAATGGATGTTAAAACTGCTTTCCTCAATGGTAACCTAATTGAGGAGGTGTATATGATACAATCTGAGGGTTTTACATCCAAGACTAAGCCCAAAGCAGTATGCAAGCTACAGAAGTCCATTTATGGACTTAAGCAAGCCTCAAGGAGTTTGAATATTTGCTTTGACAAAGCAGTCAAATCGTTTGACTTTGTTAGAAGCAAAGAAGATCCCTGCATTTATAGTAAGTACAAGGAAGAGAGTATTGTCTTCATTGTTATATATGTGGATGACATATTAATAATGGGAGATAATAAGACTCTTATGCAATCATTCAAGGAATGGTTATGAAGCACATTCATGATGAAGGACTTGGGTGAAGCCTGCTACATTCTTGGAATTAGGATCTATAGAGATAGACCTAATAGATTGTTGGGGCTGTCATAGTCCATATACATAGACAAAGTGCTAAAATGATTCTCTATGGAAAACTCCAAGAAGGGAAGTCTTCCTATGGGTCAAGGCATCAAGTTATCAAAGAAGGATAGTCCTTCTACTGTTGCAGAACTTGAACGCATAAAAAGAATCCCATATACTTCAGCTATATGATCTATCATGTATGACATGACCTTTACGAGGCCAGATGTGGCCTATGACTTAGTATGACTTGCAAATTTCAGCAGAATCCTGGGGAAGAACACTGGAAAGCAGTCAAGAGTATTCTTAAGTATCTTAGACGAACTAAAGAATATTTCTTAGTCTATGGTGGATAAGAGAAGCTAGTGTGTACTGGGTACACTGATGCTAGCTTCCAGACAGATCTTGATGACTTCAAATCTCAATCTGGATATGCATTCATGTTCAATGGCGGAATAGTGAGTTGGAAAAGTTCCAAGCAAGCTACAACTGCTGATTCAACAACTGAAGCCGAGTACATTGCTGGATCAGAAGCTGGTAAAGAAGTTGTCGCGATATCTAAGTTCCTAAAGGAACTAGGGGTTGTTCTAAGTGCCACTTGTCCAATAACGATTTATTGTGACAACAGTGGTGCGATTGTGCAAGCTAAGGAACCAAGATCAACAAACAGAAATAAGCATGTACCGAGGAAATACCACATACTCAGGGAAATGGTGGAAACTGAAGAAATAAAATTAGACTATGTTCCCACAGATGATAATCTAGATGACCCGTTTACTAAACCATTAAGCTTAGTTAAGCATAATGGTCATTTTGAAAACATGGGTATTAGATACATCAGAGATTGGCTCTAGGCCAAGTGGGAGATTGAAAGTATGTGTGTCCTAGAGACAATCATTATTAGGGACAAATGTACTTGAACACATTCGTATTATTAATAAGATTAATATTTATGGCTTTTGCAATTATTGAATTATTATTTGATTTTTTGTAATTATTCATTAATGTGCATCCCTTGAGCTTACGTTGTCATTAATAGACTGAGATATTGATGATAAAGCATAACTCTAAAATAGTCTCGACTAATGATCATCGAGAATGAGATATCGATGATATGTTATAAGTCGACATGTGGTCTGCATCACATTCTTAGAGAATGTAGTATGTCTCACCTGCTGCTAGTAATGGTTACTAGTGATGGACACATGGATACTTTTGGAAAATATTAGTATACCTTGCTGATAAACTATTTGTTAGACATGTCTAGAGTGTTATCAGCGTGTGGGATATAAAGGTCCTTTGACTTGATGTCAATACACACCTTGTTTACAGAATAATATACGTTGACCCTGTACTAAGCTTAAACTCCTTATAGGATAAGACACGTCTTGTGTTGGGTACATTATGATGTAAATTAAGGTGGTAATTGAGCCAAGAATAGGATTCATTCCTCGATTGGATATTCGAGAGAGCACTCAACCTCTCAGTGATATTAGGTCGACCAAGTCATTGGCCAATGCAAGAGACATATTTAGAATATGGTCTAGTTGTCGACTAATATAGATAAGATAAAGTGATCAAGCAATTTGCATAGACACATGGAAAATCCTAAGCTTGATCGAGTGTGTCGGGAATGAAAAGAATTTATCATCTCACATAAAGGTTATATTTGCTGGATTCATGTAAACGTACTTCATATATTGAGTTTGTCGTACGGTGCAGTCTAGGAGTTCCGTATGGACCTTAATTGGATTAGTGTCGATATATGAAGGCATATAGGGTCACACTATGTCGATTGTCTCTTCGATCTAAGGGTGTATTGAGAAAGTATTAAATATTCGATTTGGGATCGAGATATTTAAATTGATAATAACTATGAAATAATTTCTATTAGATGGAAATTATTTAATTAAATCAAAATTATATTTTGGATTTAATGTGCTGAATATATATATTAAATGAAAACGGGAAACATAATTTTTACGTAAGGCGCCGCGGCGCCGACCCAGCAGTGGCCCAATCAGACTGGCCCACTGAACCTCGGTTTTTGGGTCAGGCTTAGAGCTCAACCCTAATCTGATTTGTGACCTAATTTTAACTATAAATACATCACTCCCATTGTTAATTAAAACACACAAATTCTATAAACTAATTCTAGACTTAGAGTCTAGGACGAAACTCTCTCAAACCTCTGTCAAGATTTCTTGGCTTTCTTGACAGAGGAATACACCATAGCATAGTGTTTGCAGTCGAAGGGACAGTCGCGTGTAATCTCTAAGTAAAGACTCCAGATTTATTAACTTGTAAGTGTTCATGTTTTATGTTACAGGTTTTTTATTGTCATACAACCATACCAGAAGAAATTGTTGGGTAAGTAAGAACAAAATTTTAAACTTCCGTTGTGCCTTATTTATGTGTTTTGAACCCAACAAAACCCTACATTCTAGCCATTTGCCAGTGACATTCACATCAGCGAGGGACAAAATTTTCAAGGCTTTCCAACAAGTTATGTCAATTACTTGTAGCTTCCTGTGACGGCTTTCAATGTAAAGATCTTCAAGATTTGGTGCTACAATATCAACCATCTGGAATTCAGGAGGACAAAATAGCCAAACCGTCCTCAGTTTCGGTAAAGTTCCTGCAATTTGCAAACTGGCTAGTCCCTGACAACAACATAAAATTAAATCCTCTAAACCACTGTAGCTTGCACATAAAGCTTGAACGAATTGCTCGTGAATATATGTTTCAGAGAGTCTTAACTTTCGCAAAGATGAAAGCTTTATGCCATCGAGGGGCAATTCAAGCTTAAATCCGCGTAATTCAAGAACGTGTAATCCCTCTGCAGCAAAGATTTCTTCCGGCAAGGTATTGAAACTGACAACAGGTCCGGCTACTATTAAATCAACTTCTTGATGTTACTCGCGACGAGCATCTTAATCCAATTATGAATATTATAAGAGCTATAATGACAGGATGGTAATGTTAGCTAGAACTTTTGTACAGAAATCTTCTGCTTCTGGCGATTCGCTAGAGTTTGATCGACAACATTCACAAGCTGTGGTATTTTTTCTGAAAGTATCCTGCAGCAGTCACCAAAATTCAAGTAGGAGAGGGAAGTCCAAGCAGCACACCATGTCTTGGAGAAAGTACTAAATTGTACAGCATCTTTAGCAAGGAGTAAAGACAGAAAGTGCTGTAAAATTGGAACTGGTAATTTATAAATGGAGTGCAAAAACCAAACGCCAAAAGGAAAAAAGAGTTATGGAAAGAAAAGTTTCTTTTAACTTTTACAGGTGTAAGCTACTTCTTTTTATTTTGTCACGAAGCTTTTTTTAGCGGAAGAATTTAGGAAAGAATTGCACAAAGCAGAATTCTTTCCTTAATTTGCCTAAATATTAGAAAATAATATATCACATAATGTTTGGATACTACCAACTTATGTCGGATAACTTAATTCCTACCGAACTTATACTAGATAAGGCATAAGTTCTATTGCGAAATTTATTTATTTTTTGGTAAGAAAACAACGAATTGATCGACTCTACTGGAGATCGAACATAGAATCTCTGGCTTCGTTTATGACTTGCAAAATTAGGTGATAGATAAGATTTTTTTGATCCACAAATTTTTATTAAATGAAAAGCAGGTAAAAATTAAAGATCACCCCAAAATAGGGGTAATCCGCTCAAAAAATTTGTTAAGTTTAAGGTTGAGGGCTAGGGCTGGGGCCGGGTAATTCTCTTGGATAAGCACAGTAAAATCGGACCATCTATAAACTAGTTACGGACCAAATCAGATCAGCCCGGTCTGAAAGATGTTTTTAATTCTGGCCAAATAGTTTTTATAGCTGTTAGAAATCATCCCTAAAACACCCACTAACCCCAAAATTTGTATATTTACATTTTTATCCAATTTTTAACCTATAAATACCCTTTTCATCCTTCATTTTTTTCACCAATTCACTATCTCTGTAATTCTATATCTTTTAAATTACTATCGAAGTCATATTTTAATTTTTTGCCCGAAGTGGAAACTTGGCAATTAGCAAGATCAAGTTTCCATTATTACGGTTATACTTGCTTTTATTCTGACGTTTAGGCACCAAACAAGTTATTCTTTTAACACATTTGACCAGAAAAAAAATTACACGAATAAAAAGTCATTGACATAAAGAAAAATAACAAAATACAAAATGTGAGGTAAAATATGTGTAAGAAGAATCAAGAAGAAATATGAATAGAAATAAATATATTATTGTATAGGGACTATGTGGCAATTAAGGTTTTAGGAAAATATCTTTTTGTGTGTGTGGGGGGGGGGGGGGATTGACCCCTACCATGCTATATTTAACTGCAAAGAGGTTACAAAGTTAGAGGGGGATATGGAACCTTGCCTCTAACAAACAAAAAAGATTGATTTCTCAATCTAAAGGAAAGGAGTTAGCAGAATTAGCTTACAAAAAATTACACTTCTCATATTTTCTCCTAATAGTAGGAGTTTCTCACTTATCTAGTTGAAATAATCCCTTTGCCTCTCTACGAAAGTCTTGTAGTCATATTTCCATTAGTTGCAGCCTGTTTAGCCATGAAGTCAACCAATTGATTGGCTTTCCTGTAGCAATGAGATACTTGATATTGAACATTGTTAAGACACCTAACAGTGTTGATGATAGTCTGCTTGAGTTTCAGGTTGTTTGTGTCCTTGTTTTTCAACATGTTGGCCACTATCAAAGAATCCAGCTCAATATGTAACTTATCCATGCCTTGCCTTGCCGAACACACCAGTTGATACCATACTTAACTGCAAAGGCTTCAGCTTGATTGTTGCTGCTACATTCAATTGGAATTGAAAAGGCAAAAATAAATGCCCCTGTATCAGACCTCACTACTCCTCCCATTCCAGCTTTTTTGGTGTCATTGAAGAAGCTTCCATCAGTTTTCACTTTTACCATCCCATGATCAGATGTTTCCCAACATACAGTAGTACATCTCAGTACAGGACTGAGTTTCTCAACCATTTTGCACAGTTCTGTCCATCTATCCTCTGTATTAACAGAGGAAAAAGATTAATTGATCACAGCTTTGATATTCCAAATGTATTGTGTGACCATATTATAATGGTGGAACTTCTATTCATCACCATATCTACAAGCTGTCCAAGCCTTCCAAATTTCTCAACAAATCATTACAGGAGCAGCTTGTAAAATCAATTTGTTAACACTATTTTGGGGATTAGTATTCCACCAGTTACTAATTCACAGTTCTTATAGGTTGGTGTTGATGACTAATACCAAGTGGAGCACCCATGGCCTTCCAAATGTAATCTGCAGCATGACTCTCCACCATGACATGTTGCATACTTTCTATTTGAGGGACATAACAATAGACACAATCCACTATATCCTGTGTATTAGCATTAGCATTATTCCCAACTCTAGGAAATGGGAACTTTTTCAAGAACATCCTCCAACAAATGAATGACATTTTGAAAGGAATAGCTTTGTGCCAAATTTTGTTGATGTAGTTGTCCTTATTTCTGTGCTTTCTTATCAGGTTCCAAGAAGACTTGTTGGTGTACATGCCATCTTTTGTCTTGGTCCATATAGGGTAGTCCTCTTTGTCCTCACAACCAATTTCAATAGACAGTTAATGAAGTGCAACCTGACTTGGTAGAGTTCTGTACAACTTCTGAGCATTCCATCTATGGTCCACTATGAAGTCTTGTACCTTGTCTTTGTAGTTGCTCATGTTGATATAAGTTGAACATATTTGTGTCAGCTTGGTTCAATTATCCTACCAGAAGCTACAAGATCCTGTATTGATGTTCCACTGAATATACTTTTCACATTTGTCTCTGGTCCACAACAGATGTTTCCAAGCTTTAGTATTACTGGGTTGTCTTTTCTTGCCAACAGGGTGCATCTTGGGGAAATATTTGGCCTTGAGAAACTCAGCCCAAATTGAGTTCTTTTGCCTGAACTGCCACCATCTCTGTATAGCCAAAGTGTTTGCAATATCTGTCATATTTTTAGTACTTATGCGTGTTTCCTCTTTTGGATAGCACAACTTTGTTAAAAGTCATCATCAACTTAATGTCCAAGACAATGGATAATCAATCTAAAATGTTCAAGTAGTTCTAGAAAGTTGAAAGAAGAACTTTAGGATAAAGTTCTAGAGCGGAGTCTAGAAATAATAACTCTCGAAATAAATAGAAGAGTGGTTCTAGAAAAAGGTAGTGAAGAATATTCTAGAATAGAGTAGTAATTAAGTATCCTAACTAGATTCTTCCATCACCACCTATAAATAGAGGTGATCTATTTGAGTTGTAATCAAGTAAGTAAGAAGTTCTCAAGAAGTGAGAGCAAGTAAGGTGTACTTAAGTCATAAGTGTGCATCCAAAAAGTGTCCAAGTGAGTCTAAAGTGTGTGTAAATACTTAAGTAAGCTTAAGTGTGAGTGTCAAATGTTGGTAAAAATAAAAGAGTAAGAACTTGGTCTATATTGTGGTCAAGTTATATTATTCAAGTCTTGGTGTAATTACTTTCATAATAATAAAGTAATTATGTTTTTCACGTGATGTGTTGTCTAACAAGTGGTCTCAGAGCCAGGTCGATTCATACCAAAGAGTCATTTGTTGAGTTTCTTAGAGTGTTCGTATGTGGTTAAGTACTACAGAGCTTGTTGTCGAAATCAAGCTTTCTTGGTAAAAATAAAATTTTAGCCAAGACACGATGGGTGACCTTCAAGTGGTCGGTGGAATCAAGAAACTTAACAATCAGAATTACAGCACGTGGTTGATCCATATGGAGGCATATCTCCAAGGCCAAGACTTGTGGGAGATCGTTGGTGGCAATGAGGTCACACAACCAGAAGACGTAGCTGCTTTGAAGAAATGGAAGATTAGAGTTGGAAAAGCCATGTTTGCGATTCGGACCACAGTTGAAGATGAAATGTTGGAGCACATCAGGTCGGCTAAGACACCGAAGGAAGCGTGAGATACTTTCACAACATTGTTCACCAAGAAGAATGATATGAGACTGCAGCTTCTAGAGAACGAGATTCTCTCTATCAGACAACGCGACATGACGATCAACCAATACTTTACCATGGTAAAATCTCTTTGTCACGAAATATCCCGCATTAGACTCTGTTGCTGGCATGTCAGAAGCTAGAATTAGAAGAATTATTATTCATGGATTAAGGCCAGATTATAAAAAATTTATTGATGCAATACAAGGTTGTCCAAGCCAACCTTCTCTTATTGAATTAGAAAACTTGCTAGCTGACCAAGAAGCGTTGGCTAAGAAAATATTTGGAGTCTCATTAAAGAGTGACGAAGAAGCACTCTATAGCGGTGATACGAAAGGTCGATCCCGACCAAATGCTAGTAGAAATTCTAGAAAACATGATGAAAAGGATAATCATCATGGAAGCTCCCAAACAAAAGGAGCTTAAAAGAAAGACAATCGGGGTGTCTAGTCAAAGAATAACAATAAGTTTGATGCAAAATGCTATAACTGTGGGAAAAAAGCCACATGGCTAAAAGTTGTTGGTTAAAAAAGAACACTGCAGAAAGCAATGCAGCCACGTCAATTGCAGGAAAGACAAGCGATGAAGAGTGGGATGTTGAAGTATCTTTCGTCGTGGAGGAAGAAGAATTAGCTCTGACAATTACAGTTCCTAGAATGATCGATTACAATAATGATTGGATAGTCGACTCTGGTTGCTCAAATCATATGACATGAGATAAAGAGAAGCTACAAAACATGATCGAGTACAAAGGTGGTAGTAAATAGATTTCTTCAAGCGAAGTTAGGGTTCGTTTCACCCTTTGAAAAACTATGGGGTAGTAAACCTGCAGTAAGTCACTTTCGTGTATTTGGCTGTGTGTGCTACATGTTTGTGCTAAGTTATCTACGTAGCAAATTTGATAAAAAGGCGATACAGTGTATCTTTGTAGGATACGACAGCCAAAGGAAAGGGTGGAAATGTTGCGACCCAACAACTGGAAAGTGTTATACATCAAGAAATGTGGTATTCGATGAGGCAACATCATGGTGGTCACCTCAAAAGGAAGAGTTACCAGATTCCAAGGAAATGTAAGACAATTTGCAAAAAGTCCAGAAAATGAACATAAAGATCATAGTGAGGAAGAAAATACCGAGGACAAGGCAACACGGAATCCGTGGCAAACATGCATGCATCAAAGAGTAGAAGACCGTCAACCAGAAGGAGTAAGCCCACAGCCTCGGAGATCGACAAGAGTTCGAAAGCCAAATCCTAAGTACGCCAGTGATGTTGTAGCTGAAGAAGAGTTAGGGATGCAAAAACAAATTAAGTTGGTGCTGAGGGGGAGTGTTAAAAGTCATCATCAACTTAATATCCAAGACAATGTATAATCAATCTAGAATGTTCAAGTAGTTCTATAGAGTTGAAAGAAGAACTTTAGGATGAAAGTTCTTGTCACGACCCAAACTAGAGGGCGGCGACGGGCTCCCGGACCCTACCTGCCGGGAACTACCAACCATACAATCCACACCTAATCATATTTAAATACGGACTAAGCCAAAAAAGACTATATAATGTTTTAACCGGATAGACCTAACTTTTATATATACCAAGGCCGACTAGGCCATACATGACAACTATACACATGACACCTGTCTACAAGTCTCTAAACAATACATAAAATCACAAGGGCGGAACAGGGTCCTGACAAACACAAGTGTATATGCAAAATAATATACCATGACCCAATTGCAACTCTGAAACAAATAGAGTGCTCCAATACGAACTAAACCAGCAACCTAATAGCGCCAACTGTCACCTTCTTTAACTGAATCTGCGGGATGAAACACAACGTCCCCCGATAAAAGGGACGTCAGTATGACTGATGTACTGAGTATGTCAGGCATAAGAAATAACATAACAGAGATACATAACAACCTGAAGCAGAAACAACCGACCATCAGTAAATGCCTCTAAGGGCCCTATTACATATGCCTAAATGTTATGCACAATGCAAATGCGGTATACATATAAATATTGGCTACACAAGGGCATCTCCCTTCCCATAACCACCTCTGTGGGCATCAGGTTATATAGTATTGGCCTCTTCGGGCTCTTTTGTGATAGTCTGTACCAGCTGCAGGTGGTGTGTATATATAACGCATTTCCCTTTTCCCATTCCCCATACATATATATAATGCATACATATAGTAGAGTACATAACTCCTTTGAGGTGAAGGTTGTACATGAAAGTGATGCATGAATGACAATAAAACATTTTCCGAATTTATCGGATAACATAATATCCTTGCCCTTTCGGCTAACACTGTGAATATCAACATCTTTTCTGTATGCCTCAGTAAGGACTTAAGAATATATTTAGATGTTCTTTTTAACATAGGAGTCAATAACATGATCATTCTTAATTGCTAAGAGTAGAGTAATTTATGGAACAACATGATGATTATGTTTCGTACATAGAACATGCCAAAAGAAAGAGCCTTGCATACTTTCTTATCGAAGTTATCTAAGTTCCACGGGTCCTTGTAAGCTCTATGAATGATTATCTACATCATACGGATGATTTAAATCATAGTCGGACCAATTTGCTATTAATAAATTGTTTGAGACATTCTATCGAACACCTTATACGCGTGGAAACTATGTCTCTTCTATATGGAAACCTATACATGCAGCAACATAACCAGCCTTCCTAACCCTCCCCCTTAATTGCTATCATATCCATAACAATTCAGCAATTTCATATGCAACCTCTAATTCCATATCGGCAGCCCCAACAATACCCAACAAAACTTAACATTTCCGATAATCCCTTTAGAACCTAGTGGCAGGAATTATGCTCTATAACTTTTATAAACTTAGGAACAAGAAGAATACCTCTTTTAAACGCAGCGACGAGCGTCGTCGGATGACCTTTCACCCAAACCAAATTTCGACAAGCAGAAATAGGACCCAAAAACTGACTTGCGCTAGGACTTCTCGAACTAAAGGTCTCGGCTTGGTTTTTGAGTTTCTAAACTTGTTCAAGAATTCAATTTCGCTAGAGGTAAGGCCCAAAACGCCATGAATTTCTCCCTTTCTGGGTGAGCAAAGGTTTTCAAAAAAACCCCAATTTGGTCGAAAATTTCAAAGGGTTATCAATTGAGAATTTACTCATTCTGCTTGAAGTGTAACAATTCTTTCTCCAAGGATGAACTTCTACAGAAGCTTAAGAGATGGATCTCTTTTAATAATAGAGAAGGGTGAAGAGGTTGGAGACTTGTGAATCTCCCAGTGCTGCCATTGATCGTTTATAAGGCTTAATCAGTAAGACAGTGGGTTATAAGGATACACGTAGAGTCCCACTATATATTGTCCCCTTTAAGAATTAATTAATCCCATAATTAATTACTTATACACATAATTAATTTCTTGATCCCAATTCACTTAAATCCTAATGACTTATAAAATCTTCTTATACTCAATGTCATAATTCTTGTAATATGACACTAGTCCATAACCTCTTTGATGATATATAATTATTATTATTAATCCTCGTCGTCACACTTGTTAAATCTAAAATTGTTTCAGGATCACATCCTTTTATAGACTAATTTCCTTGTACAACATAAACTTCCCGGGGTCCGGGTCTACTTGCTTAAGTTTATGTGCTCAAACCATTACCCGAAAGTACGGGGTGTTACAGTTCTAGAATGGAGTCTAGAAAGAATAACTCTAGAAATAAATAGAAGAGTGATTCTAGAATAGAGTAGTAATTAAGTATCCTAACTAGATTCTTCCATCACCACCTATAAATAGAGGTGGTCTATTTGAGTTGTAATCAAGTGAGTAAGAAGTTCTCAAGAAGTGAGAGCAAGTAAGGTGTACTCAAGTCCCAAGTGTGCATCCAAAAAGTGTCCAAGTGAGTCTAAAGTGTGTGTAAATACTTAAGTAAGCTTAAGTGTGAGGATCAAGTATTGGTAAAAATAAAAGAGTAAGAACTTGATGTATATTGTGGTCAAGTTATAGTGTTCAAGTCTTGGTGTAATTACTTTTATAATAATAAAATAATTACATTTTTCACGTGTTGTGTTGTCTAACAAGTGGTATCAGAGCCAGGTCGGTTCAAACCAAAGAGTCATTTGTTGAGTTTCTTAGAGTGTTCGTGTGTGGTTTAGTACTATAGAGCTTGTTGTCGAAATCAAGCTTTCTTGGTAAAATCAAATTTTAGCCAAGACACGATGGGTGACCTTCAAGTGATCAGTGGAATCAAAAAACTTAACAATCAGAATTTCAGCACGTGTCGATGCATATGGAGGCATATCTCCAAGGCCAAGACTTGTGGAAGATTGTTGGTGGAAACGAGGTCACACAACTAGAAGACATAGCCGCTCTGAAGAAATGGAAGATTAGAGATGGAAAAGCCATGTTTGCGATTCGGACCACAGTTGAAGATGAAATATTGGAGCACATCAGGTCGGCTAAGACACCGAAGAAAGCGTGAGATACTTTCGCAACATTGTTCACCAAGAAGAATAATACGAAACTGCAGCTTCTAGAGAACGAGCTTCTCCCTATTAGGAAATGCGACATGACGATCAACCAATACTTTACCAAGGTAAAATCTCTTTATCGTGAAATTTCTGCATTAGACTCTGCTGCTGGCATGTCAAACGCTAGAATTAGAAGAATTATTATTCATGGATTAAGGCCAGAATATAGAAATATTATTGCCGCAATACAAGGTTAACCTTCTCTTGTTGAATTTGAAAACTTGCTAGCTGATCAAGAAGCGTTGGCTAAGCAAATATCTGGAGTCTCATTAAAGAGTGATGAAGAATCACTCTATAGCGGTGATAAGAAAGGTCGATCCCGACCAAATGCTAGTAGAATTTCTAGAAAACATGATGACAAGGATAATCATCATGGAAGCTCTCAAACAGGGGGAGCTCAAAAGAAAGACAACTGGGGTGGCTAGTCAAAGAATAACAATAAGTTTGATGGCAAATGCTATAACTGTGGGAAGAAGGGTCATATGGCTAAAAGTTATTCGTTCAAAAAGAACACTACAGAAAGCAATGTAGCCACGTCAATTGCAGGAAAGACAAGCGATGAAGAGTGGGACGCTGAAACATCTTTCGCCGTGAAGGAAGAAGAATTAGCTCTAGCAATTATCGTTCCTAAAAAGATCGATTACAATAATGATTGGATAGTCGACTTTGGCTGCTCAAATCATATGACAGGAGATAAAGAGAAGATACAAAACATGACTGAGTACAAAGGTGGTCGTGTGGTGGTGACAGCCAACAACTCAAGACTATCAATCGCTCACATTGAAAAAACAACAATCATGCCGCGATTCAGTCTGAAAGAGGTTTCACTCCAGGATGTCTACCATGTACCTGGGATGAAGAAAAACTTACTATCAGTGGTGCAACATACGACATCAGGCCACTATGTCGTATTCATACCTTAATATGTCAAGATCTTGATAGATCTTGAAATCTTTGGAACACCGATGATGAGTGGACGACGCTTAGAGTTTGTCTATGTAATGTCAGCAAAGTCAGCTTATCTAAACAAGACTCGAAAGAATGAAACAACGAATTTGTGACATGCAAGACTTGGACATGTAAGCTATCACAAACTCAAGGTGATGATGAAGAAATCTATGTTGAAGGGTCTTCCTCAACTCGAGGTCAGAACATAGACCATTTGTGTAGGCTGTCAATACGGTAATGCGCATCAATTATCGTATGAAGACTCAAAGTTCAAAGCCAAAACACTATTGGAGCTGGTCCATTCTGGCTTATTCGAGCGAGTCAAGCAATCATCAATCAGTGGCATGCAATACATGGTTACATTCATTGATGACTTATCATGGTACATATGGGTTTTCTTTCTAAAAGAAAAATCTGAAACTTTTCAAAATTTAAAGTGTTCAAGGAAATAGCGGAAGGAGAACTCGTCAAGAAAATCCAATGCCTCCGAACAAACAACGGTGGTGAATATACATCAGATGAGTTCTCTCAGTACCTATGAGAATGCCATATACGCCACAACCGAATAGAGTAGCTAAGAGGAAGAATCGACACCTTGCATAGATATGTCGAAGTATGCTACATTCGGAGAATGTTCCAGGAAGATTTTGGGCATAAGGTATGAAGACAACAGCTCATGTCATCAATAGACTTCCTCAAGCGAAGTTAGGGTTCGTTTCACCCTTTGAAAAACTGTGGGGTAGTAGACCTGAACTAAGTCACTTTCGAGTATTTGGTTGTGTGTGCTACGTGTTTGTGACAAGTCATCTATGTAGAAAGTTTGACAAAAAGGCGATATTGTGTATCTTCGTGGGATACGACAGCCAAAGGAAAGGGTGGAAATGCTGCGACAACAACTGGAAAGTGTTATACATCAAGAAATGTGGTATTCGATGAGGCAGCATCATGGTGGTCACCTCAAAAGGAAGAGTTACCAGATTCCAAGGAAATAGAAGACAATTTGCAAAAGAAGATGGGGGAGAAAATTGTTGAAGTACATCCAAGTCCAGAAAAGGAACATGAAGATCAAAGTGAGTAAGCTAATAAAATGTGTTAAGTTGTGTTTCATGTGTGTGCTGTTTGTGTGTCTATATGCTTGTGTTACGATGTTATTCACATCCGAGGACGAATGTTGTTTAAGGAGGGGAGAATGTAAAATCCTGATTTGTTACAAAGTAATACTACTACTACTACTACTACTACTACTACTAATAATAATAATAATAGAAACCATCTGCATGTTCATTCACCTTCCCCTTACAATCTACACGTACATTCCCACCTCTCTCCTTCCCCTTTAATCTCCCTCAATGTCTTCTCCTTCCACCTCCCATAAGTTACACACACACAACACACTATATATTATACATAGCACAAAAGAAAGCACTTAGCACAAAGAAAAAAAACCAGAAAAAATACCAAGAGCAAAAATCAGAAAAATACCAAGAGAGCAAGAAGGGAAAGGATTAGTTCGAGTTTGAAAGTTCATTTGCAGTACGAAGCAATAAAAAGTGAGTTTTCTCACCCATAACTCTTAGTATAATCCCTTATTTTTAAGTTACAGTACATATTAGAATATGATCCGAATGTTGAAAGATTGATCATAAAATTATTGTTTATAGGTTGTTTAATAACTAGTTTGGGTCACTAACTTACAATCTGTTTTGCTGAGTTATACTTGTTAGAATTGGATGAAATTTTACAGGGTTCTACATATCTCCTTGGAGATCATACTGAGCCTAATAGGGGCTAAAACCGACATACGGTTTTAGAGTTATCGCAGTTTAATGTTTCTGCCTCGGATCGAATGAAATCCGGAAGGCAGGACGTATAATGGAGTAACTGTACATATTGGGGAAGAATCGGAAAATTTGTTCTGAATAAAAGTTCTAGATTTATTTGTTCTCGACAGTTTGAGACTTTACAGGGATTAATCCGACTTACGGATAAAAAGTTATGAGTGTTTCTATGATTGTGTCTTGTTATAAAAAAATCTGGTGAAATAGTTTTCTGAGAGTTGTTAAAATAAAAGAACTGAATATTTTGGTGAGGAATATGAAAAGTTGTGCTGCATAAAAGTTTTATTTTTCTTCGTTCTAGACAGTTTGAGACTTTACAGAGATTAATCCGACTTACGGATAAAAAGTTATGATTGTTTTAATATTGTGGTTTTTTTTTACAAAAATATTCTGGCGAGACAGTTTTCAAAGGGTTGTTCTTGCGTGAATTTGTACTAGTTACACTAAGTATTTTAATAGGAAACTGGGGATAGTGATAGGTCCCCGCGTTAACTTCGGCTCGGCATAAGAAATGCCTTATTTGGGGTTACGGTTTGAGAGTTGTAACCCTTACAAGTGAGAAGTGTGAAAAGTTGAAAGAAAGGAATATTATTTGAATCTTATGAAAATATGGCATTTTATATATATATATATATATATGTATGTGTGTGTGTATAAGTTTATCCATGCAGTCGAGATGATAGAAGTCTTGGTAATGTAAACAGTTTTGCTATCACCTACGGGGCTATCGCGTTACACACTTCTTGCCTTCGGGGCTATTCAAACATACTTGCCTTCGGGGCTATTTAAACACACTTGCCTTCGGGGCTATTCACATACATTTGTCTTCGGGGCTATTCAAACACATTTGCCTTCGGGGCTATTCAAACACCCTTACCTTCGGGGCTATATTTGAAATGCATTGGATCGGGTTGCACGCACCGCAACAAATATGTATATAATATGTGACATGGGATGAAGTAGGTGTACTGGTTAATAAAGTGTTCCCTAGGATGAGTTGGGAGGAGATTTTGGTGTGTGTGAATATTTATGGGCTTGTACACTGAAAGTGCTGAAATATGTTTTCATGACATGCTTAATATGTTCATAATATGATGTACTTAAAATATTGTGAGGTTACTTTGAATTGTAGGGCGAGGTTCTCACTCAGCTCCGATTGGTAGGGTTGACTCTTTTATTTAACATATTTCAGGAAAGCGCGATAGAGGAAAAGCTCCGCAACAGGGCTAGCGATCGTCCCGCAGCCTTATTGTTCCACCAATCCATTACTTCAGATTTGGTGAAAGTTGTTCTAGATGAAGTTGGTTTGAAGAACTAAGTTTTCGTTATCTTGGGGAATGGCCCACATGAGACTGTTGTTTTCTTTTGAGATTCAGATATTTTTATTCTGTATTTGAACTTCTATCGAGTCTAGAAAAAAATGGGGATGCTCAAGTATGAGCTCGTGCTTTCATTAAAGAAGTACATGGTTATATTATTTTTCGGATCTAGATATAGATATAATTTAGGACGAAAAGAAATTAAATGGTTCGCCTGGAAAAGGAATAGTCGTCCAGGTGCCATCATGCCCTAAGGGAGGACTTGAGAAAAGTCGGGGCGTGACAAGTTGGTATCAGAGCTAAACCAGGATAGGAGATTCTAGGAAATTTCTTCGAGTTCGGTGTTTGAATGGTTACTTATTGTGCCGGTGTGCGCGCCACCTTAGTAATATGTGAACGGAATAACATCCTAAACAATTTCACTTCCTTCATACTCTTCTCGTTCCTATGTTGAGTTTTTTCAAAGACTTGGTTCTCGTACTACCTCCTTCAAAGGATTATGAAAGGGGATTGTGCAACGATAAACTATCTAACAGTTATTTTTGTAGATATGGTTACAATTCGAGTTCCAACCAAGAGGGAAGTGCTCATAGAAAGCGAAAGGGATAATGCGAGCTTAGGAGGAGTTCATGGACCGTAGGATGGACCCAAGAGATGCTTTTGGCACGTATATGGATGACACAATAGCACGTTGTACGGATTTGCTTAGGGGTAGACGAAAGGGGCATGTACATGCCTAACATCCGAAAAGATGTTCTCAGGCGTGAGTTTGAACAGTTGAAACAAGGAGACCGCAGTGTGCAAGAATACGATACCCAGTTCATGCGATTGTCGGCATACAACATGTACATTATTCCTACGGAAATGGAGGAGGTCAAAATATTTGTTAAGGGTTTAAACCCGAACTTGGCAGAGAAAGTAGTGGCATTAGCCCATGATCGGACTTACCTTCAGATCGTCGACATGGCAATGAGGGTAGAAGGTTTTGCTAAAACAAAAAAAAAGTATCCGCAGAAGAGGTTTCGATCGTCGGGATCCTTTAATCAGAATCAAAACCAGAGGAAAGAAGGTTGTAGGGGTTCGTCAAAATCAAGCTAGTCAGTTGGACAGTCTCATTATGGGTCCCAAGGGCATAAATGGTACAATCATCAAGGTAGCAATGCTAAGGCCACCAACCCCAATGCAGGGATTGACAAACCGGTCTGTAAGATCTTTTGAAGGAAACATTTTGGAGAATGCAGGTTCTCACAGAAAGGTTGTTATAACGGTGGATAACTAGACCACTATGCTAGGGATTGCAAGAAGAGAACTCAAACTCAGTATTCTCATGGGAGGTCAGAAGCAACCACAGCTGTCCATAAAGAAAATCAGGGAAATCAGTCCCGATAGGGTCAGGGAGGTCAACAGTCCAACAATCCTAATCGGCTCTACGCTTTGCCAAGAGGAATCAGGCGGAGGCATCCAAGGCGGCGGTCATAGGTATTTTGTTGGTCTCAAGTATTTTTGCACTTGTATTATATGATCCCGGTTCTACATCTTCGTATTTGTCGATGGGTTTTGCTAAGAATCTACATGTCGAACCTTCCTATTTAAGTGAACCCTTTGAGGTCATGACACCAGTGGGGGCCTCAATTTGGGCCTCTCGGGTGATTAAAAATTTTCCATTAGAAGTAAATGGCAGAGGAACAATAGCAAACTTAGTATTACTTGGTATGGTAGACTTTGATATTCTTTTGGGTATGGATTGGCTGTCGTCATGTTATGCCACGTTGAACTACCAACAAAGGTTGTAAAATTATCTTTTCTCGGGGAACCATAAGTTTTTATAAGGGGTAGAATTGAGACACCCTCGAGTCGGCTTATTTCCTACCTTAGGGCTCAAAAGTTATTAAGAAGTCGCGAAGTGGAATACTCTTACCTGGCTAGTATAATGGATACCCCAAAAGAGTCCCCAAAGGTACATACTGTCCCTATTGTTCGTAATTTTTTGGGGCTTTTCCCTGAAGATCTTCCAGGCCTTCATCCGAACAGGGAAGTGGAGTTCGCTATAGAATTAATTTCGGGTACAAGACCCATTTCCATTCCTCCATATCAAATGATCCCAGCTAAATTGAGAGAGTTAAAAGAACAACTGAAAGATCTTCTGGATAAGGGATTTATAAGGCCTAGTGTTTCCCCCTAGGGTGTACCGGTCCTTTTGTTAAGAAGAAAGACGGTGTGCATCGATTATCGATAACTCAATAAGGTAACGATCAAGAACCGGTACCCATTACCAAGAATTGATATTTTTTTAACAACTTCAGAGAACCAGTTATTTTTCCAAGATTGACCTTCGTTCGGAATATCACCAGTTGAAAATAAATCCTGATGATATATCCAAAACAACTTTTAGAACCCGATATGTCCATTATGAGTTCTTGGTAATGTCTTTCGAGTTAACCAATGCCTTAGCAACTTTTATGGACCTCATGAACAGAATCTTCAAACAATTCTTAGATTTGTTTGTGATTGTATTCATCGATGATATTCTAATTTACAGTAAGAGTTTTGAAGAACATGAAGAGCATCTGAGCGTAGTGCTTCAAGTCTTAGAACAGAAGAAATTGTAAGCTAAAATTTTAAAGTGTGAATTTTGATTGGAAAAGGTAGCCTTCTTGGGCCGTGTTGTGTTAAGGGATAGAATTATGGTACACCCCTAAAAGATAGAAGCAGTGAAGAACTGGCCAAGACCTACCACTCCGACAAAAGTTAAGAGTTTCTTGGGTTTGGTTGGATATTATAGAAGATTTGTCAAAGGTTTCTCTAGTCTTGCTGCTCCTTTGACCCGATTGACTCAGAAAGCGGTTAAGTACCAGTGGTCAGAAGCATGTGAAATATGTTTTCAGAAACTGAAGGAGTTGTTGAATACTACACCAGTCCTAACCTTACCATCGGGACAAGAAGGGTTCACAGTCTATTGTGATGCCTCTAGTGTTGGGTTAGAATGTGTCTTGATGCAGTTTGGAAAAGTGACTACATATGCATCTCGACAATTGAAGGTACATGAGAAGAATTATCCAACTCATGACTTGGAATTGGCCACGGTAGTGTTCGCCTTACGAATATGGAGACACTATTTGTATGGGGTGCATGTAGATATATTTACAGATCACAAGAGTTTACATTCATAACCACGCATAAGGATTTGAATCTGTGACAAAGAAGATGGTTAGAGTTGATTAAGGATTATGACCTTAGCATTCTTTACCATCCTGGAAAAGCTAACGTGGTGGCTGACGCACTCAGTAGGAGATCAATTGGCAGCTTGGCCCACTTGGCAATACAAAAGAGGGGTATTGTCCGTGAGGTACAGAAATTGAGAAACCTCGGGGTTAGTTTAACTGAGGTCGGTGAATGCAGGGTGGCAGTACATGATACCTCTCAGACTGCCTTAGCTTCGAAAATAAAAGAAAGTCGGTTTGAGGATACGGAGTTTGTTAAGTTTCGGGAGAGGATTCAACAGGAAAAACCTTCACAGTTTACATTAGGAGAAAATGACGGTACCCTTCGGTATAAGGGTAGGTTATGTGTCCCTAAGGTAAGGGATCTAAGAATAAAGATCTTAGATGAGGGTCACAACACAAGGTATTTCATTCATCCAGGGTCAACAAAAATGTATCAGGACCTTAAGACAAATTACTGGTGGGACAAAATGAAGAAAGATGTTGCAGAGTTTGTCGGAAGGTGTCTTATGTGTCAACAGGTAAAAGCTGAACATCAAAAACCCGACGGACTACTTTAGGACATTGGGTGTCCCTATGTGGAAATGGCAGGTGATTCATAAGGATTTTGTGACTGGTCTACCAAAAACTCGAGAAGGTTATGATTCTATCTGAGTAATTGTATATCGGCTTACAAAGTCAGCCCATTTCCTATCGGTCAAGACTACATATCGGGCGCCGCAGTACGCGCAAATTTATTTAAAGGAAATAGTGAGGTTACACGGGATTCCATTACAAGTTATTTCGGATAGGGGTTCCCAGTTCACCTCACACTTTTGGCAAAGTTTCCAACAGGACCTCGGGACAAAGGTCAAGTAGAGTATGACTTTCCATCCGCAAACCGACGGACAAGCTTAACGAATAATTCAAACATTCGAGGATATGTTGCGGTCTTGTGTGTTGGACTTTCGGGGCAACTGATCGGACCATCTATCTCTAATTGAGTTTGCCTACAATAACAGTTTCCATTCTAGCATACAGATCGCTCCGTTCGAAGCCTTGTATGGGCGAAGATGTAGATCTCTACTGGGATGGTTCGAACTGGGTGAGACGCAACTGTTCGGACCCAAAGCGATTCAAGAAACAAACGAAGTGCAAATAATTTGGGAGCGAATCAAAACAGCTCATAGCTGCCATAAATCTTATGCAGACCATCACAAAAGAGATCTCAAATTTCAAGAAGGGGAGAAAGTATTTTTAAAAGTCTCTCCGATGAACGGAGTGATGCGATTTGGCAAGAAAGGGAAGTTGAGCCCAAGGTTTATTGGATCATATGAGATCTTATGAAGAGTGGGGAATGTGGCTTCGAACTAGCCCTTTCACAAGAATTAGAAACGGTGCATCCGGTGTTCCATGTGTTAATGTTACAGAAATACTTGCACGATCTAAGTCACGTCATCCGACCCCAAGAGATATTCCTGAATGAAGAGCTTCAATACAAGGAGATTCCGATAGAAATATTGGATAGACAGGTTAAGAACCTCGGGAATAAAGATATTTTTTCCGTGAAGGTCTTGTGGAGAAATCACTCCACAAAAGAAGCCACATGGGAAGACGAAGACGTGATGAAAGTAAAATATCCATTCCTATTTGAGTAAGATAATAAAATGTGTTAAGTTGTGTTTCATGTGTGTGTTGTTTGTGTGTCTATATGCTTGTGTTACGATCTTATTCACATTCGGGGACGAATGTTATTTAAGGAAGGGAGAATGTAAAATCCTGATTTGTTACAAAGTAATAATAATAATAATAATAGAAACCATCTACATCTTCATTCCCCCTTCCCCTTACAATCTGCACATACATTGCCCCTCCCCTTACAATCTGCACGTACATTCCCCCCTCCCCTTCCTCTTTAATCTTCCTCAATCTCTTATCCTTACACCTCCCACAAGTTACACACACACAACACAATATACATTATACATAGCACAAAAGAAATCACTTAGCACAAAGAACAAAAAATCAGCAAAAATACCAAAAGCAAAAATCAGAAAAATACCAAGAGAGCAAGAAGGGAAAGGATTAGTTTGAGTTTGAAAGTTCATTTGCAGTACGAAGCAATAAAAAGTGAGTTTTCTCACTCATAACTCTTATTATAATCCCTTATTTTTAAGTTACAGTACATATTAGAATACTATCCGGATGTTGAAAGAATGATCATGAAATTATTGTTTATAGGTTGTTTAATAACTAGTTTGGGTCACTAAATTACAATCTGTTTTGCTAAGTTATACTTGTTAGAATTGGATGAAATTTTACAGGGTTGTACATCTCTCCTTGAAGATCATATTGAGCCTAAGCGGGGCTAAAACCGACATACGGTGTGTGAGTTATCGCAGTTTAACATTTCTACCTCGGATCGAATAAAATCCGGAAGGCAGGACGTATAATGGAGTAACTGTACATATTGGGGAAGAATCTGAACATTTGTTCTGAATAAAAGTTCTAGATGTCTCTGTTCTCGACAGGTTGAGACTTTGCAAAGATTAATCCGACTTACGGATAAAAAGTTATGACTGTTTTAAGATTGTGTCTGGTTATATAAAAATCTGGCGAAATAGTTTTCTGAGAGTTGTTAAAATAAAAGAACTGAATGTTTCGGTGAGGAATATGAATAGTTGTGCTGAATAAAAGTTTTATATTGTGGTTTTTTTTACGGATAAAAAGTTATGATTGTTTTAATATTATGGTTTTTTTTACAAACATATTCATGCGAGACAGTTTTCAAAGTGTTGTTCTTGCGTGAATTTGTATTAGTTACACTAAGTATTTTAAGAGGAAACTTGGGAGAGTGATAGGTCCCCACGTTAACTTCGGCTCGGTGTAAGAAATGCCTTATTTGGGGTTACGGTTTGAGAGTTGCAAACCCTTACAAGTGGGAATTGCGAAAAGTTGAAAGAAAGGAATATTATTTGAATCTTATGAAAATATGACATTTTATACACACACACACACACACAATTATGAAAATATGACATTTTATATACACACACACACACACATGTGTGTGTGTGTGTATATAAGTTTATCCATACAGTCGAGATGATAGAAGTCTTGGTAATGTAAATAGTTTTGGTATCACCTACGGGGCTATAGCGTTACACACTTCTTGCCTTCGGGGCTATTCAAACATATTTGCCTTCGGGGCTATTTAAACACACTTGTCTTCGGGTCTATTCACATACATTTGCCTTCGGGGCTATTCAAACACATTTGCCTTCGGGGCTATTCAAACACCCTTGCCTTCGGGGCTATAATTGAAATGCATTGAATCGGGTTGCACGCACCGCAACAAATATGTATATAATATGTGACATGGGATGAAGTAGGTGTACTGGTTAACTAAGTGTTCCCTAGGATGAGTTGGGAGGAGATTTTGGTGTGTGTGAATATTTATGGGCTTGTACACTGAAAGTGCTGAAATTTGTTTTCATGACATGCTTAATATGTTCATAAAATGATGTACTTAGAATATTGTGAGGTTACTTTGAATTGTAGGGCGAGGTTCTCACTCAGCCCTGGATGGTAGGGCTGACTCTTTTATTTAACATGTTTTAGGAAAGCGCAATAGAGGAAAAGCTCCGCAACACGGCTAGCGATCGTCCCGCAGCCTTATTGTCCCACCAATCCATTACTTCGGATTTGGTGAAAGTTGTTCTACATTAAGTTGGTTTGAAGAATCAAGTTTTCGTTATCTCGGGGAATGCCCCACATGAGAATGTTTTCTTTTGAGATTCAAATGTTTTTATTCTATATTTGAACTTCCATCGAGTCTAGAAAAAATTGGGGATGCTTGAGTATGAACAAGTCCAAGTTATCAAACTATTAAGTTCAATAGTAATTACGACAAAAACAATGTAAGTGTGCATTAAATAAATTGGTGCCAAACAGTTTAGTATTGATTTCACCAAACTCTGTTTCATTAATACATCCGTCCTAATCAAATACTAATTTTGACTAATTTCTATTAATCTAAATATTCATCCAGAATTACCAACATCTTGATATAATTTGCAGTTTGCATTTCCTTTTGAGCATCACTGAAATTTATATAGAAGTAGTTGCCCTATTTGCGCATGCTAGAGCTTCAATACTTCTTTTGGTGTATTAGTGCAGTGATCTTAGATTCAAAAGGCCTTAATTTGCGAATTTTGGATGTTTGCAATGATTCCGGATCGAATAACGGGTTGGGGTTAGGTGTCATCACGACTTAGGAAAATTGGTCGTGACACAAAGTCCGTCACATCTCGTTCTACCAATAGATTTATTTCAAATCATAGTACATTTTTGTGGAATCTGAATGTATGAAATACCTTAAACTATGTCTCGATCATGATTCTCCCTCTAAGCCCATCAATATATTGGACACATAATCGCCCTTTGATATCTCAAAGTGCCATCATTGACAAAGTGTGAAAGCCGTGGTCATATGATTTTGAATCACTTCCCTCAATTGCGTGAGGTAAAGATCCTCATATTATTTTGATTTCTCTTCTTCACCTAGCAATGATTTTTATTGTGTTATGTACAACCATGTCACCCTCATCGGAGTGAATGAGCCGAACACCCATACTTGCTTAAAGAACACAAATTGTTGTAAGGCAAAACAATAAATATGATAAATAACTTGCCAGAATCTTTCTCTAAAATTTGGAAGCATCATATTCAATGTTCAAGACATGCCTGCAATATCTAATGGTTATTGCGAGTTAAATAATACCCAACATATGTTAAAAGGCCGCATTACTAAAGGTCACATAAGTACATCAGGGGGGAAATTACTGCAGGACAATAGCAAAAAGAAATGAATGCAAAATCCACTAAAAGCCAGGCAGCAATAATTAGAAGATCACCTCAAGTAGTTAACAATTATCTAATTAAACACATTGTGAACTGAGAACAATCTATGTTACTTAGAGAAACACTTAGCAGTTGATGGTAAATCCTCCTGGTTATCACAGAAAAAGGAAATATGAAAAATATTATATATCTTCAAATATACATGGCATTTAACACACTTAAATTAGTTTAATATCATCTAAACGATAGGCAGATCAAGGGCATAAATAACAATGATATTGTACATAGAATGACCTTATTGTCTATTCAGCATCAAAGCTTGTTTGTCATGGAAATTTTAGGATTCATCGCATGGTTAAGTACCGGAACATAATCTACACAGCAGAAACTGGAGTACTAAAAAACCGTTCAAATGCAATTTTTATGCCATACTCCTAGCAGTACCACGCTGCGCTCTTCTAGTCCACGTCATCAACAATGGCATGGAATGCTGGGAAGTGACAGATACCATGTATTTTTATGTCTGATTATACCATCTCATCAAAATAAATTTTTTTCATAACAACAACAATGGGCCAGATTTAAACTACGATCAAGAGCTTGTTTCTTCAAACTATTTGTGGAAGAATTGGCTTCACTTCTTTTGTAAATATTCAGATTTTTCTTCATTGTTATCTTTATATTTCTCTATATTGCAAAAAGTATATATATACTTGAATCCATTTTTTCTATATTGATTGTAAAATAGGGTAGGGCAAACCTAGAAACGGAAAGAGTAGCATATGGATCATATACTAATGGAACAAAGATTCTTAAAATCTCGAGCAGTCATGTTTACGTAACGCAATTTACTGATTCTTAAACTCTTGAGAAGTCATGTTTACGAAACGCACTTACTCCGTACATATTTGGTCTTTAGATGATCAAGAACATTGTGAAGAAAAAACAATTGAAGGATAAAGACACCATTTATATCTAAAATTAAAAGGAATAATAATGAATCTGCAACAGATTTTGCAGTTTGAAATTGGAATAGCACTTACTAATAAATTGTTGGGATACAATTGTTGTAGAGAACGAAAAGTAAGTAACTCTTGCAATGATAAGAGAGGATAAACTAATTATTACAATAAACTGTAAATCAAGAACCTAACAAACAGCTTGTGTGATTTGCTGAGTCGAGTGATGGCACTCTGTCTTTAAGACAAGATTGCCCCGTATATCTCCTTTTACGTTGTCGAGAAATAGTCTCCCAAAATACAACAACAACTTAACAATTGAGCAAAGAAAACTCAAGTGTTACTCTTGAAGAACTTTGAGTATAGTAACTTTGCTAGAGATGAAGAAGATGAATTCAGAAAATTCTGGAGTATTTTCTAAATGTTGTGTAGTCTTCTTCAATTGAGCCAAAAGCCTCAATTTATAGTGTAAGGAAAGGACCCCTTAACTAGCCAACAAATGGCCTTCAATAGCCATGTAATGACACTTAATTAAGAGGTTACATTCAGCCAAATAATGGTTGAATTCATGTGCCACGTAATGGAGAATCAATGCTCCAAAACCAGCCCAAATGTCAGAACTTTTCAACTTCCCGTCGCAGCATTCTGCCTCCAAAACGCCGCGGCTTTATGAATTAGTGCCGCGGCGCCGCGGCTCCAGTAACTGAAGACCCAATTAGCGCCACAGCGCTCCCAGGGAGGCGCCGCGGTGCTCCGGCGCCTCGGCTACGCCGTGGCCCTTCGCAGCTCCGCGGCGATTTCGGACACGTTTCATCTTACACTTCTTTGTTCGTTTATCAATGTGGAATACTTTATCATTTGGTCAATAACTGTCCATCATTATATGTCTCAAACGTATTACATACGTACTAATATCTCTTTCACTAATGAAATTTGCGATACTTGGCACTATGTGTGCACGTGTGTGGAAACGACGTTTCTGATGTGCGGGGCCCCAATTGTTTGAGTCATAAATAATGGGATATACTTAATTCCACATTAGTAAATTTTCAACAATCCCCTCTTGAAAGAGATTTTGGCGCACTCACATGGTGCCTTTCCAGCAATCTTTCAGCGGACCGATGTTGCATCTGGATAGGTAGCATACGCTTTAAACCTTCCATAGTTGAATGCCATCGAACTTACTTACTGCTCGGTGAATGTGATGTCTTGAACCGTCAGTGTTTAGTGTAAGCCAAGTCAACGGTACCAACACAACAACTTTTTTTACTCAGTTCTTCGTAATATTTTGTCCGTTGTGGCCGTGGACACTTCTTGGATTCTTAAGTGCGTTCATTTGAGGCGGTCTGTCCTCGCACTTAAATAGGTGGTCTCCTACAAGATATCCTTCTATACCCCACTTTACAAGTATTATGAACCATTAAAAGTTTCCTCAAACCTAACCTCAACCGGTGAGGGTCATTAAAGGTTTTGGAAACTTAACCTTCACCCACACTGCAGATAGCACTTATAGTCTATGGCTGGAACGACTTTAGATTTGGTGTTTCATTACAGAAATCACTATCCGAAGTTCTCATGCTTCTACCGAAGTGATCAACTAAACCTTTACAGCTTAGTTTTCCCATTGAACCTAATTCCTGGGATCTCTAGTAAAAAAGGTTGGGTTACCACCGTATTGGTCCTTATACCTTGGGTTTTAAGCCCATTCTGCTTGACAGGCAGAACATCTGATCTTTGGCTAAGCCCTTTGTCAGCGGGTCCGCTATGTTATCTTTTGACTTTATGTAATCAATGGATATTATACCCATAGTGATCAACTGCCTAACGGTCTTATGTCTCCGTCGAATATGATGAGACTTGACGTTGTACATAGAACTTCGTGCCCTTCCTAAAGCCGACTGACTGTCGCAGTGGATCATTACAGAAGGTACAGGTTTGTCCCAACAAGAAACATCCTCTAAGAAGTCGTAAAGTCACTCAGCTTCTTCTCATGTTTTGTCTAAAATGATAAACTCCGATTCTATCATGGATCGGGAGATGCAAGTTTGCTTAGAGGATTTACAAGACACAGCCCCACCACCAATTGTAAATACATACCCACTGGTGAACTTGTTGTTCTCTATATCAGATATCCAGTTTGCATCACTGTACCCCTCTAGTACAACTGGATATCTCGAATAATGCAACGCGTAAGTAGCGTGTATTTCAGGTATCGTAGTACTCGATTCAACGTCTTCCAATGATCATTACTCGGATTATGGGTAAACCTAGCCAACTTGTTGAGTGCATAAACAATATCAGGTCGGGTGTAGTTTGTTATGTACATAAAACTCCCAATCACTTGTGCATATTGCTCCTGGCATACGGGTGCACCATGCTTTTTACCAAGCTTTTGATTTCTATTCATTGGTGACTTTATAGGCGAACTGTCAAACATCTCAAACTTTCTCAACACATCATCGATGTAGTAAGACTGAGATAAGACCAGTCCGTCAGAAGTCTTAGAGATCTTTATCACTAAGCTGACATCTGTGATATACATATCCTTCATGTCGAAGCATTGTTTCAACATGTTCTTAGTCTCTAGAATCAAGTTGGGACTGCTCCTTGTGATCAACATGTCATCTACGTACAGACATATCAAGACGAATGAGTCAGAATTACCTTTCATGTAGACACATTTGTCACACTCATTAATGGAGAAACCCTTTGATAGTAGAGTACTATCAAATTTTTCGTTCCATTGCTTCGGGGCTTGTTTCAGCCCGTACAGAGATTTAACAAGCCGATAGACTTTCTTCTCTTTCCTTGGAACCACATACCCCTCGGGTTGTTCCGTATAAATTTCTTCTTCCAAATCACCTTTTTGGAAGGCTGTCTTGACATCCATTTGATGTATCTCAAGGTCACGCAACACTGCGATCGCAATGAATACTCATATGGACGTCATCCTAGACACCGAGGAGTACGTGTCAAAATAGTCAAGGCTTTCTTTCTACCGATAGCCCTTGACTACCAACCTAGCCATGTACTTATCTATAGATACATCTGCTTTATACTTCCATTTGAGTATCCACTTACAACCCAACGGTTTATTTCCCGGAGAAAGATCAACCAACTCCTAAGTATGGTTATGCAGGATGAAGTCTATTTCACTCTCAATAGCTTCTTTCCCGAGCGGTGCCTCTGGAGTTGACAATGCTTCAGCAATTTTCCTTGGTTCATCATCAATCATATAAGCTATAAAGTCAGGACCGAAGGATTTATCCTTCCTGGCCCTTTTACTACGCCTTGGTTCTATCTCTGGAGTCTCCAAATTATGAGAATCTGGAAAACTAGATTCCGGATATTCAGCCACTTCGAAGTCCACTAGATCTGAACCATTTAGATCCAGGCAGTCAACGACTCCCGGTTCCTAAGAGCTTTGTTCATAATTTCGCTTGCGAGAGGTTATGTCTTTTACCTTTCTAGGAAACGTATCTTCAAAGAATTGAGCATTCCTTGATTCCATGATTGTACCCCCGTGGATATCTGGAATATCTTAATTATGCACTAAGAAGCGATAAGCACTACTGTTATTTGCATATCCGATGAAAATGTAATCTACAGTCTTAGGCCCAATCTTGACCTGTTTTGGCTTGGGTACTTCGACCTTTGCCAAACAACCCCACACCTTTAAATATTTATAGGTGGGTTTCTTTCCTTTCCATGATTCATATGGAGTTTTGTCCTTACCCTTATGTGGGACTCTGTTAAGAATCGTATTAGTAGTAAGGACAACTTCTCCCCATATATTTTGTGGAAGACCAGAATTGATGAACAAGGCATTCATCATTTCCTTTAATGTACGGTTCTTGTGTTCCGCCACACCGTTCGACTGAGGTGAGTATGGAGTCATCGTTTGATGAACAATGCCCGATTCGGCACAATATTCCTCAAATAGCGCTACATATTCTCCCCCTCTATCGCTACGAATGGACTTAATCCGCATACTTAGTTGGTTTTCAACTTCTGCTTTGTAATGTCGGAACGCTTCAAAGGCTTCATCCTTACTTTTCAACAATTAAAGGTAATAATACCTTGTGCTATCATCAATGAATGTCACAATGTACTTGTTCCCTTTCTAGTTTGTGCAAACTTCAAATCACATATATCTGTGTGAATAAGTTCTAGATGAGCAGTATTCCTTTCGACAGATCGAAAATGAAGCTTTGTGAGTTTTGCCTCTATGCACATCTCACAATTATGCTGAGGGTTTACGTCGATAGATGGCAACAACTCCAACTTGACCAAACTTTGGATGGACTTGTAGTTGACATATCCTAATCTATGATGCCATAAATTAGAGGACTCAAGCAAGTAAGAAGAAGCTTCAATATTATTGCTTGTACGTAATATATATATGGCATTAACTTTAAAGAGGCCTTCACAGACGAATCCTCTTCCCACAAACGTTCCATTCTTAGCGATTACAAATTTATTGGACTCAAACACTAGCCTAAAACCAGCATTAACCAATAAATGACCTGAAACTAAATTTCTTCTAATCTCAGGAACATACATCACCTCCTTCAGAGTGAGCTCCTTTCCAGAAGTCATCTTCAGGACTACCTTTTCTACCCCCATCATGTCAGAGGAAGCGTTCTTTCCCATGAACATCTTCTTGTTTGTAACTGGTGTATAAGTGGAGAAGGCATCTCTATTGAAACAGATGTGTCTTGTTGTACCTGTGTTCATCCACCATTGCGTGGGATTCTCAACAAGGTTTGCTTCTAGCACTACCAATGAGAACTCCTCAATTATGTCATCCAGAAACTTGTCTTTGACGACGTTAACATGTGCCTTGCCCTTAGCCTTGGCCTTCTGTTGTTGCTCAGTCTTGAGCTTACGGCAGTCCTTGATCATGTGACCAGGTTTCCTACAGTGGTGACAGTTTCCTTTGAACTTCTCCGCTGCTTGGGTCTTGTCGTCTTTCTGGAACTTGCGCTTCTTGCTTGGGTTCCCTTTAGCCTTAGCCAGATTTGCCTTTGCCTCAGCGGGTTGTTTACCCCTAGGCAAGTTCTTCTTATTATCTTCCTGAATTTGGAGTTTGATAATAAGTTCTTCAAAGGTTGAGTTTCAAGTAACTCATAAACTCATTCCACGAAGGAGGGAACTTTTCAATCAGTGATGAAACAAAAAACTGCTCATTTGGTTTCATACCTTCCAAATCCAAGTGATGTAGAATCATTTGGAATTCCTGGACTTGGGACATCACTGTTTTACTAACCACCATTTGAAATTTCAGGAATTTCCCAGCGATGAATTTCTTAGTACCTGCATCTTGTGTGTTGTACTTCTTTTGCAGTTTCTCCCAGAACTCTTTGGCAGTGCCAACGGTGCAATACACCGTGTAGAGAGGGTCTGACAAGCAGTTCAATAGATAGTTCTTACACATGAAATCACTATGACTTCATGCATCAAGAACCATATTCATGCCATTAATAACATGGATACCTAGGCCCCCTTCAGCCGTTTCAGTAGGCGAAGGGTCCATTTCATCTCCAGCTTATGGAGGATCTTCTATTAGGAAATGAGCCATTCCCATAACAGTCAGATGGAATAGTATCTTTTGTTGCCATCTCTTGAAGTTGGAGCTCATGAACTTTTCAGGGCGTTCATGGTGGAATCCAGTGGATGGAGAAACGACAACGTTCCCTTGAGCGGCAGTAAAGGCATTGGATAAGCCTTGAGCAACCGGAAAGGCATTAGGTGTGCCTTGAGCAGTGGGGAAGGCAGAGGGATTGCCTTGAGTAACAGCAGCAGCAGCAGAATCAAAAGCAATTTATTCTCTTCCAGTCATCTTTCTAGGTACTTACAACACAATCTTATCTTAAAATTGTTGGGATACAATTGTTGTAGGGAATGAGAAGTAAGTAACTATTACAATGGTAAGAAAGGATAAACTAAATATTATAATAAACTGTAAGTCAAGAAGTAACAAACTGCTTGTGTGATTTGCTGAGTCGAGTGATGGCACTCTGTCTTTAAGACAAGATTTCCCCGTATATCTTCTTTTACGTTGTCGGGCAATAGTCTCCCAAGATACAACAACAACTTAACAATTGAGCAAAGGAAACTCAAGTGTTACTCTTGAAGAACTTTGAGTATAGTAACTTTGCTAGAGAGGAAGAAGATGAATTCAGAAAATTCTGGAGTATTTTCTAAGTGTTGTGTAGTCTTCTTCTATTGAGCCAAAGGCCTCAATTTATAGTGTAAGGAAAGGACCCCTTAACTAGCCAACTAATGGCCTTCAATAGCCATGTAATGACACTTAATTAAGAGGTTTCATTCATCCAAATAATGGTTGAATTCATGTGCCAAGTAATGGAGAATCAATGCTCCAAAACCAACCCAAAGGTCAGAACTTTTCAACTTCCCGTTGTACCATTCTTTCTCCGAAGTGTCGCGGCTCTGTGAATTAGCATTGCGGCTCCAGTAACTGAAGACTCAATTAGCACTGCGGCGCTCCGGTGCCTCGGCTCCGACAGGGCTGCGCCGTGGCCCTTCGCGGCTCCGCGACGATTTGACACATTTCATCTTACACTTTGTACACTTCTTCCTTCGTGGCCCTTCGCGGCTCCACGATGATTTTTGAAACGTTTCATCTTACACTTTGTACACTTCTTCCTTCGTTTACAAACGTGAAATAGTTTGTCATTTGGCTAATAACCATCCATCATTCTATATCTCAAAACGTATTACATACGTACCAATATCTCTTTCACTAATGAAATTTGCGATACTTGACACTACGTGTGCACGTTTGTGGAAACGACGTTTCGACGTGTGGGGCCTCAATTGTTTGAGTCATAAATAATAGGATATATTTAATTCCACATTAGTAAATTTCTAACATAAATAACATCGAATAAGTTGTTTAATCATTTTATGGTAGCATGTATTGCAAAACTGATGCCTCTCATCCTTTATTTGTAAGGACTGTTGATCAACTATACAATTTTTTTATTAAAGTAGAAAAGGGGTTGTACCTTAGATCAGTATAGGAGAATTAATTCCTTGAGTATTTTATTTCAATGTTAGCAAATATATACAATATTACAATATAGTACTAATCTAGGTTTACCTAAAATATAAGATGTTAATCTACCTAATTGATTTACAATGATAATTACAAGATCACATATTAGTTAGTAGTGATTGGAAAAATTATGGGATTATCCCATAATTATCCTTACAGTCCCCCGCAGTCTTAGCGGGAGGTTCTTGAATGCTGAGACTGTCCCTAAAATTAGCAAAACGTACGCGCGGAAGACAATTCGTGAAGATGTCTGCAATCTGATAACGGGATGGTACATGGAGAACCCGGACTTGTCCACGGGCAACCTTTTTCTTGGACGAATAAGATATCCATTTTGATATGCTTTGTGCGTTAATATTGAACTGGATTACCGGATAAGTATATCGCACTCTCATTGTCATAATAAACAATGATTGCCTTCTTAATCGGACAGTGGAGCTCTAAGAGAAGATTACGGAGCCAACACAATTGGCCACCCCTTGATATTCTGCCTCAGCGCTTGACCGAGACAAAGTTGGTTGGCGTTTGGATGACCATGAAATTAGATTATCTCCCAAAAATACACAATAACCCGAGGTTGAACGTTGTGTGTCCGGATAGCCACCCCAATCCGCTTCAGTATAAGAGGATAGAGTCGAGATGGAGGATTTATACAAATGTAATCCAAAATGAATAGTACCCTAGATGTACCGCAGAATCCGTTTGATAGCCCCCATATGTTCATCTTTCGGATCATGCATATGCAAACACACCTTCTGAACAACATAGGAGATATCAGGTCTCTTGAAAGTGAAGTACTTCAAGACCCCTGCGAGGCTGTGGTAGTGTGTAGGATCACTGTATGAAGCCCCTGCAGTATTACTCAATTTGGATTTTGTATCCACTAGAGTATGCGATGGCTTGCAGGATGACATACCGATTTTTTCAAGTATCTCCTCGGCATATTTCTTCTGACTTAGAAACAAACTACCTACATATTGAGTGACAGCAATGCCCAAAAAATCATTTAAAGGACCCAAATCCTTCATCGCAAATTTTGTTGCGAGAAGGGACATAATAGACTGGCGAAGGGCGGTAGACGATGCAGTGAGAATGATGTTATCTACATACAAAAGGATATACGCCATGTCACTACCCTTCTTATAAATGAATAATGATTGATCAGACTTATTGTGGAAGAAACTAAGAGTGGATACAAAACATGCAAACCTGTTATACCAAGCCTGTAGAGCTTGTTTCAAACCATATAGAGACTTTTCCAGCAAGCACACATAATCTGAATGTGTAGAGTCTCGGAAACCCAGCGGCTGGTGCATGTAAACTGTAGATGGCCAAGCAAAAATGCATTTTTGACATCTAACTGATGAATGATCCAGGATTTGAACAGTGCCAGGCTAAGAACCGTCCGGATAGTTGTTGGCTTAACCACCGGACTAAAAGTTTCTCAACAATCTACTCCAACCTGCTGAGACCTGCCATCACAAACAAGACGAGTTTTGTATCTCGAAAAAGAGCCATCCAAATTCTTTTTGTGACAAAAACCCACATAGACCTAATAATGTTCACAGTAGATGGACATGGCACTAATTCCCATATCTTATTTTCAATAAAAGCATTAATTTCGTCTAACATGGGAGCTTTCCAATTCGGGTCTGATAAGGCTGCTTTGAGATTTTTTTGGTATGGGTGATGGTTGAACCGAAGATAGTAAGTTAAACTGACATTTGGACTGAAAAATCCCATGCATGGCATGGGTTTCAATGGTTCGAGGATATACTGTCATCAGTTGGGTGGTAGGAATCTCAGGGGGTGGAGTGGAGTCCAAGTTTGAAGGTGTGGGGTAGTGATTTACCCAGTGGTTATTGGGTCGGGGTAATGGGCTGGCTCGATTTATTGGTGAGCGAGCAGTGGGCTCTCCCACATGGGCTTGGTTGTTACGGGGATTTAATTGGGCCGAGACTACTGGTCCAGTCCCGTGAAGTGGTGGGGCGAGGTTAATTTGGTTATTGGGTTGTGGCAGGTCAACTGGTGGTTGATTATTGAGATGGTGGTGTAAAATGGGATGTATTCTGTTCTCCAAAAAATCATATGAAGCTGAGGATGCCACATGAGACTTAGCAAACGGGAATTTAGACTCATCAAAAACTATGTGACGGGAGATAATAACTTTCCCCGTCGCCATATCAAAATATTTATATCCCCTATGATTTAATGGATACCCCAAAAACATACAAGGAGTCAACCTAGCCTGCAACTTGTGAATGGAAGTAGAAGGAAACAAAGGATAACACAAACACTCAAACACCCTCAAATGTGTAAAAGATGGAAGACGATGATACAACATTTGTGTAGGGGACACATTGGAGAACAGTTTACTAGGAATAATATTTAAAAGATAGGTTGCCATTTGAAGTGCATGGTGCCAAAAATTTGGTGGTGTGGAAGAATTCACAAGGATGGTGCGAATATTATATTATTAATTGTTTGAATTTTTCTTTCGGCTTCCCATTTTGTGGTGATGTATGTGGACACGAAATACGTAAAGACATCCCATTTTGGTGACAAACTTCTTTAAAATGGATATTTATGAATTCCCCCCCTCTCCCCATTGTCCCACTGAAAACATTTAATGGATTTGCCAAATTGAGTTTTGATAAAAACACTAAATTGTTTTAAAATGGTATAGGTTTGTAATTTATGTCCTAAGGGAAAAGTCCACAAAAAATTTGAATAATCATCTAGAATTAGCAGATAATACTTATGACCTGCAGAACTTAAAACAGGTGATGTTCACAAATCACAATACAAAATATCAAATGGCATAAAAGTACGAGAAGTAAAGGACGCAAAAGGTATCTTAACATGTTTATCAATCACACAAGATTGGCAAACAGAAGAGTCCAAAGTTCAGTTACAAGCAAACAAATTATTTTTCCTAAGAGAATTAAAAATTGGTGCTCCTAAGTGACCCAATCGATTGTGCCAGACAATAGGAGAAATGGCAGCAAAGGTGGATGGTTTGGTTATGCGGTTGTTGGAAAAAAAGGTGATGGGATACAAGTCCCCCGTGCTATTACATCTCATGAGTGTCATCCCCATATAAAAATCCTTCACAGAAAAGCCAAACGGATTAAAATTCACAGAAACATTGTTGTCAATTGTAAAACGTCTAAAAGATATCAAGTTCTTAATTAATTTTGGTGCATGTAGGACATTTTTCAAGTATAATGGAGGGTGGGGAGAGTGTAGTGTTACCTAACCAACACCACGAATTGGAATTTCCTTACCACTGCTGACAACAATATTTTTATTATTGCTCATATTGAAATAAGATGAGAGATTACCTTGAGATGTCGTCATATGTGACGTAGCCCCTGTATCCATGTACCATGACTCATCCAGAACATTTAGATTCATGTGGTTCATGTCTTGTTCGATGTCAGTAGGCGCATAGCTTACCGAAGATGGTGCCTAAGCCGCAAACGCATGTTGGGGATAAAACCCTAGAATTCCTGGTTAGCGAGTTAAAGGTGGAGGCTTGGCCCACGAAAAAGTAGGGTACGGACATGGCGGGGCATCCCACTATAGGGCCCAGGCCCACGGTGGGTACTGCCCCCACTGATTACCGTCGTTGCTACCTGGACGCCACTGCCCGCTGCCGTCGGTGGGTGGGCCACCTCCATGACCTCATCCATTTCCACCATTATTTTTCCCTTTGTTATTGTTACGGTTTGAACTCCATTTTTGGCCATTAATTTGACGATTATTATTTCCCCCCGAACCAGAATTTTAGGGCTTCGAATCCGTGGAAAATGAGTTGGTGGAGACGAGAGCAGTACCGGCGGTGGATGCTCCAGAAGATGCCTATTTTTCCTTCCTTGTTTCCTCGAGAATTAACCTCGAACGGGCATCATAGAAAGAAGGCAATGGATTATTTTGATGAATGAATGTAACAACCCCATCATACTGTTCATCCAATCAACTGAAGGACCAATAATTGATTTGTCACGGGCGAGCCAACGTTGGATAATTGGTCCGCAAGCATCTTCAATTCCTGACAATAAGAGGAAATATTGGAAAAATTATCTAGTTTAATATTTGTAAACTAGTGTTCAAGATAAACGACTCTAGAAACTTTGTTATCCTGAAATATATTTTGTAGACGTTCCCACACCTCTTGAGCCGAAGAATTCGACTCCAAAATGGTATGTAAAAGATCATTGGATATAGTGCCATAAATCCATTGAAGGACAATAGCATCCAACCGGGACTGTAACACCCTGTACTTTCGGGCGATGGTTTGAACATCTAGACATATGCAAGTAGACCCAAGCCTCGGGGAATTTATGTCATATTCACGTATGCAAATAAAGAGATTAGTATGTAAAAGGAGGAAGTCCCAAAATAATTTAGGAATTAATAAGTGTGACGATGAGGATTAATAATAATAGTTGTATATCCCAAAGAGATTATGGACTAGTGTCATATCACAATATTATGACTTTGAGTATATGAAGGTCTTATAAGTTATTAAGATTTAAGTTAATTGGGTTCAAGAAATTAATTGTGTGTTTTAGTATCAGCTCGTGAGGATAGGGGTTATTAGTAATGAATTAATGGGGGACAAAAGTTAAGTGGGCTAAAGTATAAGAGTTATTGGGAATCTTTATGTGTAGGCCTTTAAAAGAATCCCCTAAATGACTAAGGTAAAACAAGTAGTTAGTGGCAGCTTAAGAGATTAATAAGTGAAGTGGGGTAATCATTTTGGGTGAGGGAAACGGTGGAGCAACATTGTACAAATTAAGATATATATATATATATATATATATATATATATATATATATATATATATATATATATATATATATATATATATATATATATATAAGAAGAGCACACTTCACTAGTTTCAAGTAGCAAATCGTGAAAATTGTAGATAGCAACTTAGTTAGTATAGGCGACAAATACTACACGTGAGTAGAAAATTAGTAGCAGTTCGTGGAAATTGAGGCAACAACACAAATTCAATTGTTGGCGGTGGTAGAAATTCTTGAATATAAGATTGAAGTGCTATACGGCATATACGTTGTATCGACGAGTGATTCAACAAAAGATATGTTAAGGCAAATTATTTCTTATTTTGGCATGTTCTAAGAACGAAACATAACCGTGAAATTGTCCCATAAATTATTCTACTCTTAGTAGTTGAGGATGTTCATGTTATTGATTCCTATGTTAAAAGCATGTCTAAATATGTTCCTAAATTCTTATTGAGGTATATGGGAAAGATGTTGATACTCCCAATGTTAGCCGATGGTACATGTTAATGTTCAAAGTATTAGCCGAAGGTACAAGGATATTGTGTCACTCAGGATGTTTTATTATCATTCATGCATTTTTATTTGTATTATATTCATGTATTACCCTGGACCCACATGTGTTATATACACTACTATATGGTATGAAATATATATATGTAGGGGATGGGAAAAAGGGAAAGGCGTTATATGTGCGTCACCACCTGCAGTTGGTACAGATATCACGAAAAGAAAGATGACAATGAGGCCATTATGATTATGCATACCCACAGAGGCCGATATAATATGATGTCCACAAAGGCTATTATGGAAAGGAAGATGACCTTGTATGGCCAATATTTATATGTATACCGCATTTGCATTATGCATAACATTTAGGCATATGTATTAGGGCCCTCGGAGGCATTTACTGCTGGTCAGCTGTTTGTCGGCTATTTCTGTTTCAGTTTATTATTATATCTATGTTATACCATTATTCATGCCTGACATACTCAGTACATCAGTCGTACTGACGTCCCTTTTGTCGGGGAACACTGCGTTTCATGCCCACAGGTTCACGTAGGCAAGGCGACGATCCACATTAGTAGGTTGCTGACCCAGCGGATTTTGGAGCACTCCCCTTATTTAGGAGTGTCGGTCTATCTTGGTACTGTAATTTTTGCTTGTATATATGGGTATGGCGGGGCCTTGTCCTGACTTTTTGATGTCATATAATATTTAGAGGCTTGTAGACAGATATCCTATGTATTGTAGTCATGTATGGCCTTATCGGTCTTGGTATAGATATATATATATGAGTTGGGCTTTTTGGTTAAGATTTCACGTAGCTTCCTTTTTGGCTTAGTCCGTATTTAATTATGATTAGGTGTTGATTGTATGTTTTGAGGTACCCGGCAAGTAGGATCCAAGTGCCCGTTGCGACCCTTCATTTGGGTCGTGACAAGCTTGGTATCAGAGCATGTCTATCCTAGGAATTCTACAAGCCGTGTCTAGTAGAGTCTTGTTTATGGGTATGTTGTACACTATACTTATAAGCAGGAGGTTGCCTGACATTTAGGGATGATTTCTATTCTTTCATCTTATAAATCGTGCATTAGAGCTGAGTTATAAGCATTGAACTCCTAATATGTCTCATGTTTATGATTCCAGCAATTCCTACAGCAAGGAAGAAGTTCAAGAGTATGCGGGCATTGGATAGAGCAGTAGGCGAAAGAACCAGCCCATTGCCACCCCTAGCGAGGGCTAGAGTGAGACCCTCGGTGCGACTTTTTTGTAATATTCCCCCAGTTCACCACCATCGGAGGATATTAGTGGAGCTGCAGTACCCCCAGTTCCTCCACTTGATACTCCAGATGTGGATCTTGATATGCGAAGTGTTGTACAGTTATTGACGCGATTGGTGGTCGCTCAGGCCCAACGTAAGGTTCCCAGTCCTTCTGATAGAGCTGCTAGCGTGAGAGCTCAGGATTTCATTAATCTAGACCCTCCGGTATTCACAGAATCAGACCTAAACGTGGACCCACAAATTTTTTTAGATCAGATACAACGTACTTTATGGGTAATGGATGCTACCAATATTAAATCGGTAAAGTTTATTTCTTATATACTGCGGGATGTCGCGGTGACCTGGTATGAGACATGGGAGCAATCTAGGAGACCTCGTGCTCCACCAACAAGATGGAGAGAGTTTTCAGAGGCCTTCTTACAACATTTTCTGCCGATGGAGCTTCGACGGGCCAGGCAGGATAGATTCCTACGTCTTGAGCAGGGCAACATGTGTGTTCGTGAATATAGCTTGCAGTTTCATTCATTGGCCAGATATGCTCCTACGATTATAGTTGAGATGATTGACCGGGTACATAGGTTTGTTACTGGGTTGGGGCTGCACTTAGTCAATGAGTGTACTACGGTTTCTCTGAATCCCAATATAGATATTGCTCGCATCCAGGCTTATGCACAGAATTTGGAGGATTGTAAGAGAAAATATCGGGTAGATTGAGAGTGTGATAAGGAACATCATAAGAGGGCTCGATCTGTAGGTGACGTGAGGGATTTCAGAGATGGGCCTAGGACATAACCTTATAGGCCCCCATCTTACCTAGTAGCTAGTGCATCATTACCATTTTCGAGGTCGGGGATTGATCGGTTTATTCAATCGGGACCATGTCAGAGTTCACAAGCGTCAGGTCTTATTATAGAGGGGATTCTATTCAGATGAGGCCATTGTTGGCTCATTGTGAGCAGTGTGGTAAGTATCATACAGGGTCGTGCCGACATGGAGCAAATGTGTATTATTCTTGCGGTGAACCTGTTCATATTAGGTGAGAATGTCCGACAGGAGGCGACGGTGTTAGGGCCCAACCAGTCGGACCTGTAGCAGCTTCATCACATTCAGTACGCTCGTCAAGGCAAGGTCAGCAGACATTATCCGGTCGAGGTAAGGGTGGAGCAACTAATTTCGGTGGGGGCCAGAACTGCACTTATGCATTGATGGGATGGCAGGATCAGGAGTCCTCACCTGATGTTATTATATGTATATTATCGGTCTTTTCACATAATGTGTATGTGTTATTAGATCTAGTCTCCAATCTATCATATATCACCCTTTTTATTGCTTGTAAATTAGGTATGGAGCCTGAGTTGATAAGACATCCGTTTGTGATATCTACACCAGTTGGTGAGTCGGTAGTTGCTAGATGGGTCTATCAAAATTGTGCAGTATTAGTTTATAGCCATCAGACCCTAGCAGATTTGGTAGAACTAGAAACTGTTGATGTTATTATGGGCATGGATTGGTTGGTATCATGCTACACTAATATTGATTGTTGAAAAAAGAATGTTAGATTTCAGTTTCCAGGCGAGCCGATCCTTGAATGGAAGGGAAATACGGCAACGCCAAAAGGTAGATTTATTTCATACCTTAAGGCAAGAAATATGATCTCAAAGGGCTGTATAAACCATCTTGTTCGGGCTAGATATTTCGACACCAAACCACCGACTTCTCAATCAATTCGGTTAATGAGTTTCTTGATGTATTTCCAGACGAACTTCCAGGCCTTCCTCCCGAAAGGGAAATTCAGATCGGTATAGACATGTTGCTAGACACTCAGCCGATATCCATTCCTACTTATAGAATGGCTCCAGTTGAATTAAAAGAATTGAAGGAGCAATTAAAAAAATTTCTTGAGAAAAGATTTATTAGGCCTAGCATATCTCCTTGGGGTGCGCCGGTATTGTTTGTACAAAAGAAAGATGGCTCGTTATGGATGTGTATTGACTATCGGCAGCTGAACAAAGTCACTATCAAGAACAAGTACCCTCTTCCTAGAATTTATGACTTGTTTGATCAGTTACAGGGAGGAAAATGCTTCTCAAAGATCGACCTAAGGTCAGGGTACCATCAGCTAAGGGTTAAGGAGAAGGACATTCTGAAGACGACTTTCAAGCCAAGGTATGGACACTTCGAGTTCTTAGTAATGTCATTTGGACTCACAAATGCACCGGCAGCATTTATGGATCTAATGAACAGTGTGTTTCGCCTGTTTCTGGATGTATTTGTGATAGTATTTATAGATGATATTCTGGTTTAATCTCACTCGGAAGCAGAGTATGTGGATTATTTGCGAATAGTACTACAGACGCTCCGGGACCATAAGTTGTATGCAAAGCACTCCAAATGTGAATTTTGGTTGAATTCAGTGACTTTCCTTGGTCATATAGTGTCAGAAGAAGGTATAAGAGTTTACACTCAAAAGGTTGAAGTAGTGAAGAATTGGCCGAAGCCTACGACTCCATCAGAGGTTCACAACTTTCTGGGCTTAGCCGGCTATTATAGGAGGTTTGTAGAAGGATTTTCTACCATATCAGCACCATTAACAAAGTTGAAACAAAAGTCCATAAAATTCCAGTGGTCCGATGCTTGTGAGCAGAGTTTCCAAGAGTTAAAAGATAAACTAACATCGACTCCAGTTCTTACTCTTCCAGAGGGTCCAGAAGGCTATGTTGTCTAGTGTGATACATCGGGAGTAGGTTTAGGATGCGTTCTAATGCTGCATGATAAAGCGATTGCCTATGCTTCAAGGCAATTGAGGAAACATGTTAAAAACTATCCGACACACGATTTGGAGTTAGCTGCAGTGGTCTATGCACTAAAGATTTGGCGGCACTACTTGTATGGTGTTCATGTAGACATTTTCACGAATCATAAGAGTCTGCAATACATATTTAAGCAGAAAGAATTGAACGTGAGGCAAATAAGGTGGCTTGAATTATTGAAGGATTATGATGTGGACAATGTATATTGGGCCATATCGCATAATTTGATGAATCGTCCAAGTAGCGTATGAATTGGACTTACCTTCGGAGTTGGAGTTTGTTCATCCAGTTTTCCATGTTTCTATGCTGAGAGCATGTATTGGAGATCCTTCCCGAATTGTGTCAATTGACGATGTGGCGGTTACAGAGAATTTATCATATGAAGAGGTACCTATTGCTATCCTAGATAGACAGGTCCGCAAGTTGAGGACTAAAGAAGTAGCTTCCGTAAAAGTTATGTGGTGAAATAAGAAAGTGGAAGAGATGACATGGAAGGCGGAAGAGGAAATGATACACAATTATCTATATCTATTCCATACCAACGCCGAGGTTCCAAGAGAAGCATAAGGTGAATTCTAATTTCTGAATTTATAATTAATGCTTGCGAACCATGTGAGGTCTAATGTCGTGATGTATGTTACCTTATATGGCCGTGAAAAAAGTAGTTGTATTTTCGGGATATGTAACGAGGATTAGATATGTCACCCCAACATTTGAGGATGAATGTTTCTAAGGGAGAAATGATGTAACACCCCGTACTTTCAGGCGATGGTTTGAACATCTAGACATATTCAAGTAGACCTGAGCCTCGGGAAATTTATGTCATATTTATGTATGCAAATAAAGATATTAGTATATAAAAGGAGGCAGTCCCTAAATGACTAAGGTAAAACAAGTAGCTGCTGGCAGCTTAAGAGATTAATAAGTGAAGTGGGGTAATCATTTTGGGAGAGGGAAACGGTTGAGAAACATTGTACAAAATAAGATATAAGAACAACACACTTCACTAGTTTTAAGTAGGAAATCGTGAAAATTGTAGATATCAACTTAGTTAGTACAGGCGACAAATACTAGCAAAACGTGAGTAGAAAATTAGTAGTAGTTCATGGAAATTGAGGCAGCAACACAAATTCAATTGTTAGCGGTGGTAGAAATTCTTGAATATAAGATCGAAGTGATATATGTCATATACATTGTATCGACGAGTGATTCAACAAAAGGTATGTTAAGGCAAATTATTTCTTCTTTTGGCATGTTCTAAGAATGAAACGTAACCGTGAAATTGTCTCATAAATTATTCTACTCTTAGTAGTTGAGGATATTCATGTTATTGATTCCTATGTTAAAAGCATGTCTAAATATGTTCCTAAATCCTTATTGAGGTATATGGAAAAGATGTTGATATTTCCAATGTTAGCCGAAGGTACATGTTAATGTTTAGAGTCTTAGCCGAAGGTACATGTTAATATTTAAAGTCTTAGCCGAAGGTACAAGGATACTGTGTCACTCAGGATGTTTTATTGTCATTCATGCATTTTCATTTGCAGTATATTCATGTATTACCCTGGACCCACATGTGTTATATACACTACTATATGGTATGAAATATATATATATAAGGGATGGGAAAAGGGAAAGGCGTTATATACGCGTCACCACCTGCAGTTGGTACAGAATTCAAGAAAAGGAAGATGCCCAATGAGGACAATAAGATTATGCATGCCCACAGAGGGCGATATGATACGATGCCCACACATGCTATTATGGAAAGGAAGATGCCCTTGTATGGACAATATTTATATGTATACCGCATTTGCATTGTGCATAACATTTAGGCATATGTATTAGGGCCCTCAGAGGCATTTACTGCTGGTCAGTTGTTCCTGTCGGTTGTTTCTGTTTCAGTTTATTGTTATATCCCTATTATACTATTATTCATGCCTGACGTACTCAGTACATCAGTTGTACTGACGTCCCTTTTGTCGGGGGACGCTGCGTTTCATGCCCGTAGGTTCACGTAGGCAAGGCGACGATCCATATTAGTAGGTTGCTGACCCAGCGGATTTTGTAGCACTCCCCTTGTTTTAGAGTGTCGGTCTATCTTGGTACGGTAATATTTCTTGTATATATGGGTATGGCTGGGCCCTGTCCTAACTTTTTGATGTCATATATGCTTTAGAGGCTTGTAGACAGATGTTCTTTTTCGGCTTATTCTGTATTTAATTATGATTAGGTGTTAATTGTATGTTTTGAGGTACCCGGCAGGTAGGATCCGGGTGCCCGTCGCAGCCCTCCGGTTTGGGTCGTGATAGGGACTATTGGTTTTTTTTACCAAATCGGCGTCTGAGGATGACTCGGAAGGTATGATATGATCGATCACCTCATAGGCGCGGTAATGAATCTTGAATAATTTTGCCCAAGAGGTATATTGTCCTTTCTCCATTTCAAGTGTTATGGAGATAAAATTCTTGAAGTTTTGATGGATGGGAAGTGAATAACCCTTTGTATGTTCTAGGGTTTTAGAATAGGAGTAAGCCGGGGGGGGGGTGTAACATCCCGTACTTTCGGATTACAGTTTAAATCGCTAAGCATTTATAAAATTGCTAGGCATGTGTAAATAGACCCGAGCGTTGGAAAAATTTATGTTATATTTACATATGCTAATAAAGAGATTAGTATATAAAAAGATAAGACCACAAAATAATTTTGGACGTAAGAAGTGTGACAACGGGGATCGAAAATAAATTTTGGTGTGTGCGTAAAGAGGTGATGGACTAGTGTCATATCACAAAATTATGACATCGAGTATATGAATGTCTTATAAGTTATTAAGACTTAAGTGAATTTGGGATCACGAAATTAATTGTGTGTAATTGATTTGTGGGATTAAATTTAAGTGGAGGGGACAAGCTTAGTAGGGGACATCACGTGTAACCCCTTAAATTAATCTAGCATAATAATCTAGTGTAGGTGTCATGTGGTTAAGTAATTAATGGGTTAGGAGTCCTATTCAACTACACGTACTAGAATAGCATTTCGTTAAAGGATTAGAAGCAAATCGTGATTCATTCCTCCAAACCTTTTTCGTGGTACGAATTGAAACAAGAGGAAACAGTCAATTCATTTCATGTATTTGGAAAATAAATTTTCTCCTTACCTTTCTTTATCCAGTGTTATGCTTAGCCAAATTCTTTGGTTAAGGTCTTCTCCACATATTAAGGTATGTTAAGGCAAATTATTTCTTTCTTTTGGCATGTTCCATGTAACGAAATATAATCGTGATATTGTTCCATAATTTATTCTAGTCCTAGTAGTTAAGAATATTCATGTTATTGATTCATATGCTAAAAGCATGTCTAAATATGTTCATAAGCCCTTATTGAAGCATACGGAAAAATGTTGATATTCGCAGTGTTAGCCAAACATGGAAAGGATATTATTGTCATCCAACAAATTCAGGAAATGTTTTATTATCATTCATGCATTTTTCATTTGCATCATATTATATATTACCCTGGACCCATTTGTGTTATGCACACTACTATATGGTAAATATTATATATATGTAGGGCATATGGGAAAAGGGAAAGGTGTTGTATACGCACACCACCTGCAGCTGGTACAGACTATCACATAAAAAAAGAGTCCTATGAGGCCAAAATGATATGATGCCTATGTGTGGTCGATATAACCTGATGCATACAGAGGCGATTATAGACAGGAAGAGCCCATGTGTGGCCAATATATATAGTATACCGCATTTGCATCATGCATACATTCATCAACCATTATATGGTATGATGCTCACAGAGGTTGTTATGGTAAAAAAGATGCCGATGAGGCCAATGTATATATATACCGCCTTGTGCATGACATTTAGGCATATGTATTAGGACCCTCAGAGATAATTATTGTTGGTCGGTTGTTCCTATTTTAATTTACTGGTATATCCTTGTTATGTTATTATTCATGCCTTACATACTCAGTACATCAGTCGTACTGACGTCCCTTTTGTCGGGAGACGCTGCGTTTCATGCCCGCAGGTTCATATAGGCAGGGTGACGGTTCAACGTTAGTTGATTGCGGATCCAGCAGATTTTAGGAGCACTCCCCTTGTTCGGAGTATTGGTCTAATTTTGGTGCGGTACATTTTTCCTTGTATATTGCTTGTATATATTGGTATGACAGGGCCCTGTACCGACCTTTGATGTTGTTACTCTTAGAGGCTTATAGACATGTGTCCTGTGGATAGTGGTCTTGTATAGCCTTGTCGGCCTTGGTATGAGTATGTATATATATATAAGCTGGTTACTTGATTTTTCATAATTTTCTTTTGGCTTAGTCCATATTCAATTGTGATTAGAAGTTGATTGTACGATTAGCGGTACCCGATGGGTAGGGTCCAGGTGCCCGTCGCGGCCCTACGATTTGGGTCGTGACAAACATGGTATCAAAGCACGTCTATCCTAGGGAGTCTACAAGCCGTGTCTAGTAGAGTCTTGTTTATGAGTATGATGTGCACCATACTTATAAGCAGGAGGCTGCCTGACATTTAAGGATGGTTTCCATTCTTTTATATCATAAATCGTGCAGTAGAGCTGAGTCATAAGTATTTCATTCCTAATCCATTTCGTACTTATAATTTCAGCGATGCCTACAACAAGGAAGAAGTTTAAGAGTATGAGGACATTGGATACGACTGCGGATGAAAGTACCAGTCGATTTCCAGCTGCTAGAGAGGGCCAGAACGAGACCCTCGATACGACCTCTTCATATGATTCCCCCATATCACCACCATTAGGGGAGATTAGTGGAGCGGCAGTACGCCCGGTCCCTCCACCTGATACCCCAGTCTAGGATCTTGATATGCGGAGTATGGTACAATTACTGACACGATTGGTAGCCGCTCAGGCCCAACATCAAGTTCCCAGTGCTTCTGATAGAGCTGCTAGCGCAAGAGCTTGGGATTTCATCAATCTAGACCCTAGAGTATTCACAGGAACAGACTTAAACGCGGACCCGCAGAATTTTTTGGATCAGGTACAGCGCACTTTGCGGGTGATGGATGCTACCGATACCGAGTAGGTAAAGTTTGCTTCTATAGACTATGAGATGTCGCAGTAACATGGTATAAAATATGGGAGCAGGCTAGGGGACCTCGTTCTGCGCCAGCAGGATGGGGGGTTTCAGAGGCTTTCTTATAGCATTTTCTACCAGTCGAGCTTAGACGGGCCGACAGGACAGGTTCCTACGTCTTGAATAGGGCAGCATAAGCGTTCGAGAATATAGCTTGCAGTTTAATTCCTTGGCTCAATATTCTCCTACAATTATAGTTGAAATGAGTGACCGGGTACACAGGTTCGTTACTGGCTTGGGGCCACACTTGGTCAATGAGTGTACTACGACTTCTTTGAATACGGATATGGATATTGCTCGCATCCAAGGTTATGCACAGAACCTGGAGGATCGCAAGAGGAAACAGCGGGTCGATCGAGAGCGTGATAGGGGCCAACATAAAAGGGCTCGGTCTGTAAGTGGCGTGAAGGACTTCAGAGGAAGGCCCAGGCCACAACCTTACAGACGACCATCTTACCCAGCAGCCGGTGCATCATTGCCATCTTCAGGATCGAGGGCTGATCGGTATATTCAAATGAGACCAGGCCAGAGTTCACAAGCATCAGAATCTTATTATAGAGGGAATTCTATACATATGAGGCCATCGTTGGCTCGATGTAGGCAGTATGGTGGGACCCATGTAGGGTTGTGCCAATAAGAGGTAAGAGTGTGATATTCTTGCGGGGAGCATGGTCATATAGTGCGAAATTATCCGACAAAATATGAAGGTGTTAGAGCCCAGCCGGTCGGATCTGCATCAGCTTCATCCCAATCAGTACGCTCGTTAGGGCAGAGTCAGCAGACGTTATCTGGTCGAGGCAGAGGAAGGGGCCAGAATCATACTTATGCACTGATGGGACGACAGGATCATGAGTCTTCACCTGATGTCATTACAGGTACGTTATCGGTCCTTTCACATAATATGTACGCGTTGTTAGATCCAGGCTCAAATTTATCATATATTACTCCTTTCGTTGCCTGTAAATTTGGTATGGATCCTGAATTGATAAGGGATCCATTTGTGGTATCTACATGGTTGGTGAATCGGTAATTGCTAAATGGGTCTATTGAAATTATGCAGTATTAGCTTGTAGTCATCAGACCCTAGCAGATTTAGTGAAATTAGAAATGGTTGACTTCGATGTTATATGGCCATGGATTGGTTAGCTTCATGCTACGCTAATGTTGACTGCCGAACAAAGATTGTTAGATCTAATTTTCAGGCGAGTCAGTCCTTGAATGGAAAGGTAATACGGCAAAGACAAAAGGTAGGTTTATTTCATACCTTAAGGCAAGAAAGATGATCTCCAAAGGGTGTATATACCATCTTGTACGTGCAAGAGATGTCGATGCTGAACCACCTAGTCCTCAATCAATTCCGGTGGTCAATGAATTTCTTGATGTATTCCCAGACGAACTTCTAGGCCTTCCTCCTAAAAGGGAAATTGAGTTAGGTATAGATGTGTTGCTAAACACTCAACCGATATCTATTCCTCCTTATAAAATGGCTCCAACTGAATTGAAAGAATTGAAGGAACAATTAAAGGATTTGCTCGAGAAAGGCTTTATTAGGCCTAGCATATCTTCTTGGGGCGCGCAAGTATTTTTCATACGAAAGAAAGATGGCTTATTACGGATGTGTATCGACTATCAGCAGCTAAATAAAGTTACTACCAAGAACAAGTACCCTCTCCCCCGAATTGACGATTTGTTTGATCAGTTACAAGGTGCGAGATGTTTCTCAAAAATTGACTTAAGGTCGGGGTACCATCAACTAAAGGTTAAGGAGAAAGATATTTCGAAGAAGGCTTTCAGGACAAGGTATGGGCACTTCGAATTCCTAGTAATGTCATTTGGACTTACAAATGCACCAGCAGCATTTATGGATCTAATGAACAGCGTGTTCCGCCCATTCCTGGACGTATTTGTGATAGTATTTATAGATGATATTCTGGTTTACTCTCACTCGGAAACAAAGCATGTAGGTCACTTGCGTATAATACTACCAATGCTCCGGGACCATAAGTTATATGCACAGCTATCCAAATATGAGTTTTGGCTGAAGTCAGTGGATTTTCTTGGTCATATAGTGTCAGACGAGGGTATAAGAGTTGGCACTCAAAAGATTGAAGCAGTGAAGACTTGGCCGAGGCCTACGACTCCAACAGAGGTTTGCAGTTTTTTGGGCTTAGCCGACTATTATAGAAGGTTTGTAGAAGGATTTTCTACCATATCAGCACCACTAACGAAGTTAACACAAAAGGCTATAAAATTCCAGTGGTTCGATGCTTATGAGCGGAGTTTCCATGAGTTAAAGGATAGATTAACATCGACACCGGTCCTTACTCTCCCAGAGGGTCCAGAAGGTTATGTTGTGTATTGTGATACCTTGGGAGCAGGTTTAGGATGTGTGCTAATGCAACATGGTAAAGTGATTGCCTATGCTTCAAGACAATTGAGGAAACATGAGAAGAACTATTCGACACATGAATTAGAGTTGGTCGCAGTAGTATATGCACTGAAGATTTGGAGGCACTACTTATATGGTGTTCATGTAGACATTTTTACGGATCACAAGAGTCTGCAATACATATTCAAACAAAAAGAGTTGAATGTGAGACAAAGAAGATGGCTTGAATTATTAAAGGTTTATGATGTGGACATCTTATATTATCCTGGCAAAGCTAATGGTGTAGCAGACGCACTCAGTTGTAAATCAATGGTCAGTTCGATATCGGTGCAAGTAAAAAGGAAGGAATTGGCAAGTGAACTTCATCAATTAGCTAGTTTGGTAGTCTGACTAGTGGATTCAGAGAATTGTGGGTTTGTGGTCCAGAATGTGTCAAAATCATCCCTTATATCATAAATTAGGAAGCGTCAATGGGAAGACCCTAGTTTGAAAAAGATAAGAGAGAGCGTTCAACAGAAGAGGACTACGACATTTGAGATTGACAAACAGGGAACTCTCAGGCACCAGGGCCGTCTATGTGTTCCAAATGAAGTAGGATTATGGGATAGAATTATGACGGAGATTCATTATTCACGGTACTCTATTCATCCAGGATCAACTAAAATGTATCATAATCTCAAGGGTATTTATTGGTGGAATGACATGAAGAAGCGCGTGGCAGAGTTTGTAGCTCAGTGCCCCAATTGTCAGCATATAAAAATAGAACACCAAAGGCCTGGTGGCTTGACTCATAACATCGAGATTCCGATATGGAAATGGGAAATGATTAATATGGACTTCATTATGGGATTACCTCGTTCCTATCGGAAATTTGATTCTATTTGGGTAATTATTGACAGACTGACCAAATCAGCTAATTTCTTACTGGTGAAAACTACCTACACTACCGAAGATTATGCGAAGTTATATATTAAGGAGATCGTTCGACTTCATGGTGTGTCTATCTCTATTATATCTAACTGAGGTGCTCAGTTTACAACTAACTTCTGGAAATCATTTCAGAAAGGGTTAGGCACCCAAAGTTAATTTAAGTACGGCTTTCCATCTTCAGATAGACGATCAAGATGAGCGAACGATTCAAACGCTCGAGGACATGTTACGATCTTATGTGTTGGACTTTAAAGGAAGTTGGGATGATCACTTACCTCTTATTGAGTTCGCGTACAATAACAACTATCATGCCAGTATTAAAATTGCTCCATATGAGGCCTTGTACGGACGAAAATGTAGATCTCCTATTGGATGGTTCGAGGTAGGCGAATCAGATTTATTTGGACCTGACTTGGTACACCAAGACATAGAAAAGGTAAAGCTTATCCAAGAATGGTTGTTAACAGCTCAGAGTCGTCAGAAGTCATATGCAGATGTGCGACGGCGAGACTTAGAGTTTAAGGTAGACGACTGGATATTTTTGAAGATTTAACTAATGAATGGTGTAATGAGATTTGGAAAGAAAGGAAAACTTAGTCCGAGGTATATAGGGCCATATCGCATAATTCGATGAATTGGCCAGGTAGTGTACGAATTGGACTTACCTTCGGAGTTGGAATGTGTTCATCCAGTCTTTCATATTTCCATGTTGAGAGCATGTGTGGGAGATCCTTCTCGGATTGCACCAATTGAGGATGTGCAGATTACAGAGGATATGTCATATGAAGGAATTCATGTTGCTATCCTAGATCGACAAGTCCGCAAGCTGAGGACTAAGGAAGTAGCTTCTGTAAAAGTTCTGTGGCAAAATAGGAACGTGGAAGAGATGACATGGGAAGCGAAAGAGGAAATGACGTGCAAATATCCACACCTATTCCAGACTAATGTCGAGATTTCAAGAGAAGCCTAAGGTAAATTCCAATTCCTGTCATAATATTTAACGATTGTGTATTACATTCGAGGACGAATGTTTCTAAGGGGAAAAGATGTAACATCCCGTACTTTCGGGTTACGGTTTAAATCGCTAGGCATGTGTAAATAGACCCGAATGTTGGAAAAATTTATGTTATATTTACATATCCTAATAAAGAGATTAGTATATAAAATGATAAGACCACGAAATAATTTTGGACGTAAGAAGTGTGACAGCGGGGATCGGAAATAAATGTTCGTGTGTGCGTAAAGAGGTAATGGACTAGTGTCATATCAAAAAATTATGATATCGAGTATATGAAAGTCTTATAAGTTATTAAAACTTAAGTGAATTTGGGATCACGAAATTAATTGTGTGTGTAATTGATTTATGGGATTAAATTTAAGTGGAGGGGACAAGCTTAATGGGGGACATCACGTGTAACCCCTTAAATTAATCTAGCCTAATAATCTAGTGTAGGTGTCTTGTGGTTAAGTAATTAATGGGTTAGGAGTCCTATTCAACTACACGTACTAGAATAGCATTTCGTTTAAGAATAAAAAATAAGACCAAAGGAAGCAGTACATTAATTAGAAGCAAATCGTGATTCATTCCTTCAAACCTTTTTTTTTGTACGAATTGAAACAAGAGGAAACAGTCAATTCATTTCATGTATTTGGAAAACAAATTTGCTCCCTACATTTCTTTATCCAGTGTTATGCTTGGCCAAAATTCTTATTTTGGTTAAGGTCTTCTCCACGTATTAAGGTATGTTAAGGCAAATTATTTCTTTCTTTCGGCATGTTCCATGCAACGAAATATAATCGTGATATCGTTCCATAAGTTATTCTACTTCTAGTAGTTAAGAATATTCACGTTATTGATTCTTATGCTAAAAGCATGTCTAAATATGTTCCTAAGCCCTTATTGAGGCATACGGAAAAAATGTTGATATTCACAGTGTTAGCCAAACGGGCAAGGATATTATTGTTATCCGAAAAATTCAGGAAATGCTTTATTATCATTCATGCATTTTTCATTTGCATCATATTATATATTACTCTGGACCCACTTGTGCTATGCACACTACTATATGGTAAATATTATATATATATATAGGGGATATGGGATAAGGGAAAGGTGTTATATACGCACACCACCTGCAGCTGGTACAAACTATCACGTAACGAAAGAGTCCTATGAGGCCAAAATGATATGATGCCCATGTGTGGCCGATATAACCTGATGCCTACAGAGGCGGTTATGGACAGAAAGGGCCCATATGTGGCCAATATATATGTATACCGCATTTGCATCATGCATACATTCATCAACCAGTATGATGCCCACAGAGGTTGTTATGGTAAGGAAGATGCCGATGAGGCCAATGTATATGTATACTGCCTTGTGCATGACATTTAGGCATATGTATTAGGACCCTCAGAGATAATTACTGTTGGTCGGTTGTTCCTGTTTCAGTTTACTGTTATATCCCTGTTATGTTATTATTCATGCCTGACAAACTCAGTACATTAGTCATACTGACGTCCCTTTTGTCGGGGGACGCTGCGTTTCATGCCCACAGGTTCACATAGGCAGGGTGACGGTTCACGTTAGTTGATTGTAGATCCAGCAGATTTGGGGAGCACTCCCATTGTTCGGAGTGTTGGTCTAATTTTGGTACGGTACATTTTTGCTTGTATATATGGGTATAGCGGGGCTCTGTCCCGACCTTTGATGTTGTTACTCTTAGAGGCTTGTAGACAGGTGTCCTGTGGTTAGTTGTCTTGTATAGCCTTGTCGGCCTTGGTATGAGTATGTATATATACATATATAAGTTGGTTACCTGATTTTTCATAATTTTCTTTCGGCTTAGTCCATATTCAATTGTGATTAGAAGTTGATTGTACGATTAGCGGTACCCGATGGGTGGGGTTCGGGTGCCCATCGCGGCCCTCCGGTTTGGGTCGTGACAGGGGAGGGTTGGAGTTTAGTGGTCAGCTAGATGTTTTTAGAAGTGGTTTAGGTTTAGGGTTTATGGGAGGTAGTAAACTACAACCCTAAGTGGCTGAAAATTAATTAGAAAAGAGAAGAAAAAAATTGTTAAAGAGAAGAGGAATTAGGGCAAGAGATCTTTGGCTCTTGATACTATGTATGAGAATTAATTCCTTGAGTATTTCATTCCAATGATAGCAAATATATACAATATTACAATGTAGTACTAATCTAGGTTTATCTAAAATATAAGATGTTAATCTAACAAATTGATGACAAATTGATTTACAATAATATTTATAAGATTATATCTTAATTAGTAGTGATTGGAAATAATTATGGGATTGTCTCACGTTTAGTCACAGGCAGGCTAAGTACTCACAAATAGGGGTGAGCACGGGTACAGGGTACCCAAATACCCGACCGGAACCGACACTAACGGGTAGGTTTCGGGTAGATATATTATAATAACGGGTAGGCTCCGGGTAGATATATTATAATAACGGGTAGGCTCCGGGTAGATATATTATAATAACGGGTAGGCTCCGGGTAGATATATTATAATAACGGGTAGGCTCCGGATAGTAAAATTAGGAACCGATCAATGTCGGGTCCGGTTCCGATTCTGACAAATAGAGACAGGGTACCCGAACCCGGAACCTATAAAATATTAAATATTTTAATTTTTTTTAGAAACATTTGGACCACTTTTAACTTTCTCCAAAATTATTTGTTGCACGCCTGCACATTGATTTTCCCCACCCCAAGACGTAAATATTTTAGCTTTTTCACCCATTTATTCTAGAATGCTCTTTGTGCCCTAATAGAAAACACCCAAAACTCTCTCAATAACAATGGCGTTTTAGCTACACCACCGAGCTTCATCGTCGTCGTTGTTGAAGATTTCTCTCAGGTACTTTCATCGTTGTCGTCATTGAAGCTTCACTTTTGCCTCTTTCTCTCATTTGGTTGTGTTCACGTCATTCCTAAAATGAATATGGGTTCATATCTAACTCTTCAATTTCTTTTTAATATCATATGCTTCTGTTCTATTTCAGGCGATACTCATCTTCAATTTGTATTACTTTTTTATTTGAAATGTAAATCTATTTTTAAAATTTGTGTATATTTTTGTAGTTGTGAAGATGAAATTTAGGGATTTACTAGTATAATAAAGCTTTTATTTTGTATCGAAGAGCTTATGAACACAAAAATAAGTTTAATTCAGATATTTTTAAATTTATTTTGAAATCAACACGTTCAATTAATTGAGTGTCAAATTTGGCTTGCAATTTTAGGTTTTGGTAACAGAATTAGTTTTTCTACAATGAATAAGTTTTCTAAAACTTCTTATAAGGGTACTAAAAACTCCGATTGCAGGCTAAAAAACTACTTGATGAAATTATTTTAGAACTCTTTTTTATTCTCATAGGCTTAAAAATTGTTGCTTAATTTGTATTTTTTATTTACAGGGTACCCGGGAACCTACCCGGACCCTGCGGGTCCGGGTAGGTTCCGGATAATGATTGCTACGGGTAGGTTCCGGATAGTAAATTTAGGAACCGGTCTTTTACCGGGTAGGGTCCAGGTAGTTAAAAAATGTTAGGGTACCCGGACCCGTTCACCCCTACTCACAAACATATCCTAAAGAGGGATCAACCCCACACAGTTCTTTTACATATACAACAAATCAATGTTCATTTTGAATCATCAATATTTTGTCATTGTCCAATAGCATTCAGTAGGCGCACTGCATCAATGTTTCAATCGAATCACGAACTTGAGGTCGTGCTTGAATGCTCTCTTCTGCTGCGGCTGTTTCTTGAATAGTAAGTTTCCGTTCGGTTTGCGTAGAACAAACATGTAACCACTTTGCTTCTTCCTTGTCTTTGCAGTGTCGGCTACTTAGGATAAATTCAGCAGAAAACGATGGTTCAAGAGCATGTCGGCAGTCCAACGCGAGCTGGGATTCTTGACAAGACACCTTTTCAGAAAATCTTGGGCTTCATTCGATAACTTCGGGTTCTGAAACTTTGGTTCCTCAAACCCTATTTGATACAACACATTATCCTCTGCGTCTTCTTCGCTGCCTGAATCTGATTCCCACAGCGGTGTCCCTGTCAGTAACTTGTAAACAGTGTAGCCAACAGCCCAAATATCAACCTGTGGCCCGTACTCGCTGTTCAGCACGGATTCAGGTACCCTATACCTTTCCGTTCCCCTTTTCCAAAGTCACAGCAAGCCCGAAATCAGTTATTTTGGCAATTTCATCGGTGCCCATAACAAGAATATTGCCAGGCTTGATGTCACAGTGAATGATTCCTCTACTGTGAACATGACTGAACCCTAAAAGACATTCTTTGTGTGTTTCTTAACTTCAAGCTCCGGCAGTCCTTCACCTGAATTGTAGTTCTGTAGACGATCGGCAAGGCTTCCGCCGGATGCATACTCGAGCAGTAAGTTGTAAAGGATGACGCCATCTTCGAACGTGAGATTAGCTCCGAAACAGCGGACAATGTAAGGAGTCTTTAAATATGCGGAGGAATTCCCCTTCTTCTTGCAACGATTGAGAAGCAGTGTGCATGCAAGATTTGACGGCAATCAGAGACGGAAGAGTAACGCCATCAAGTTGTGCATTGGACGTAGAAGCTAATGAAACAACACCGAAACCACCACGACCCAAAACTCTGCCTCTCTTCCACAATAGTTCCGATGCCATCGTAAAAGAACACTGGATGTTGCTGTACCTGTGAGTGCTGCTGCGTAGTATTTATAGTATGTATTTTTTACCTTGTACACTAATCCTATATTAGCGTTACCCTAATCCTCTTTTAATTTAGTTTAAAATTTGGTTTCCTATTTTTACCTTCTACGCTATTCTTCTTTGTGTTTCCTATTTCTACAGGGATTAATTTCCGTTTCGTTTTTATTTTCCCAAGTGAATTTCTTAAACATGATATAAATTAATCAAAAGAGCATAATCTTAGGGAGGGAAAATCTGTTGAATTTCTTTTTCATTATAAAAAAATGGATTTATATAAATGTAGTCAAAATAAAAGAGTTAAGTGTAATTTTAAAAATCACAAAAGAGGTGAATGTTATAAAGGAGAATCTGCTTGAGGCTTTTTTCCTTGATACTAATGTGTATAATTGGGACTTGGGAGGTGACCTTAATTATGTGGTTTACTTATCTGTGGCGCTTGAGAACGATGTAAAAAATTCAAATTTGAGCCAAATGTTTGCATATAAACACTTTATCGTGTGTTTAGGTGTTTAATTGAATAGACTATAATTAAAATGTCTAAATGAAGTTGACTGACAAATTTTAAAGGGTTATGAATGTATTCGGTCTTTCTTCTTTCTTCAAAAATATCATTTCATTCGTATATGTTTAATAGCATTAGGACATGTTTAGTCCGTTTTGAACTATTAATTCAAACTATATGAAAGCTTCAAAAGATGTTTAGTGTTTGATGATTTTTAACGGAAAAATAAATTAAATTTCCCCAAAACAAATAATTCCCTTAATTAAATCCAAACACTTACAAAACAAAACCAACCATTTATTAAACTAACCAGACACTAGTAGCCTTCTTGTTTTGTTCCTTTTTTTTTTCTTTTTTATATTCTCTCCATCTCAATTTATGTGACATTCATTTAATTGCGCATGAAATTAGAAACATTTAAGTATATCATAACATTTTTGCAACTATAAAACTTTTAAAACTTTATTCTTAAACATGTCATAATATTTATGTAATTATACAATCGTGTCATTAACAATAAAATAAGAAGTTTAAGTTAAATTATTTTTAAATTTAAAAAGCAGCCTCTCTTTTTATTAATGGACCATAAAAGGAAATGTAACCATATAAATTACAACATAAGGAGCATTATCTTACGAAGTTGATTTCACTGTAAACGTGTAAATATAGGAAACAATATATTCACTACCCATAATTAGAATATTTCCATATATTGTATAAATATAATTATGGTAAGACTAGGATTCCTCTTTTGTATAGGCTTAGGATTCCTATTGTATAAGGGATGAATATTGTACTCTATATATACCTTGATATTAATGAAAGACTCTCCAAGAGAGATTAATATCATCTTACATGGTATCAAGAGCCAAATAAACAAAACCCTAAAAACCTTTCTCTTCCACAGTAGTTTTGCCTCTCCTACTGTGCGGCCCTCCCGGATTTTCTTCTTATTTTTCGGGTTTTGTTCTTCCTTTCTTCTCTTCTCTAAATGGCTATCCCTGATTCTTCCACACTTTCTGACGCCTCTACCTCCACAAATCCCACCACAAAGTCATCACCCCCGTTTCATCCCGCCCTTACTGTTTCCAACATCAAGAACCATATTCCCATTATACTTGATCAAGAAAACAACCAGTATTCTCCCTGGGTTGAACTTTTTCGCAATCATGCATGTCTCTATAACGTGCTTGACCATATTGATGACACTATTCCGCGCTCTACGGAGGTTGATGATTCTATCTGGCATCGTCTCGACGCTGGCGTCAAACAATGGATATATGGTAGTATCTCTTAGGATTTGCTCCTTACTATCATGAAATCTGACTCCACAGCCCTTGACTTGTGGAATCGTTTGGAGGAAATTTTTCAGGACAACAAGCACACTCGTGCCGTGTATTTGGAAGAACAGTTCAACAAAACACGTCTTGAAAACTTCTCCAATGTCTCTGAGTACTGCAAGCAGCTTAAACTTCTAGCGGATCAACTCTCCCACATCGGCACACCTGTCACTGACGATAAAATGGTGCTACAAATGATTTCTGGCCTTACTAAGGGCGAATATGATACTTTGGCCATCATTATTCAACAGGCAGATCCGCTACCGAGTTTTAACAAAGCTCGCTCACAATTGTTGCTCGAAGAAACCCGTCGTGCTAAGCAGGATGAGCACGCCCAGCAGGTGTTAGCTGTCGACACGCAACCCCAAGATCAGACGCCACCAGACAACTCCCAATGAGCACGCCCAGCAGGTGTTTGCAATGACTGATTTGGGGAAGCTGAGTTACTTTTTGGGGATATCAGTGACCAAGTCTGCCAATCATATGTTCTTGTGTCAGCGTAAGTATGCAGAAGAGATTGTGTACATGGCTAAGATGACGAACTGCAAAGAGGTGCCTACTCCAGTTGATTCCAAATCTAAGCTCAGTGCTATGGATGGTGCTCCAGTCTCTGATCCTACTCTGTATAGGAGCCTTGCAGGTGCACTTCAGTATCTCACATTCACCAGGCCAGACATAGATTATGTTGTTCAGCAGGTGTGCTTATTCATGCATGCCCCCAGGGAGTCTCATTTCACTGCTCTTAAGCGTATCATTCGATACATTAAGGGCACTCTTGATTATGGTTTGCACCTATATCCCTCTGCACCAGACAGGTTGCTTTCATATACGGATGCAGATTGGGCAGGGTGTCCGGACACGCGACGCTCCACCTCCGACTTTTGTATTTTCTTGGGGGATAATCTGATTTCTTGGTCTGCCAAGCGACAGGCTACCCTATCTCGCTCCAATGCCGAGGCTGAGTACAGAGGCGTTGCAAATGTAGTAGCTGAGATTTGTTGGCTCAGAAATTTACTGTTAGAACTTCAGTGTCCTTTGCGTCAGGCATCTATTGTGTATTGTGATAACATCTCTACCATCTATCTTTCTCATAATTCGGTTCAACATCAGCGAACTAAGCATATTGAGATAGACCTACACTTCGTTCGTGAGAAAGTTGCGTTAGGCCATGTCAGAGTGTTACATGTTCCATCATCCTATTAGTATGCAGACATATTTACCAAAGGACTTCCCAGACAGTTATTTCTTGACTTCAGATCCAGTCTCAGCGTCCGGCCTCCTCCCGCTCCGACTGAGGGGGTGTGTAAACGTGTAAATATAGGAAACAATATATTCCCTACCCATAATTAGAATATTTCCATATATTGTGTAAATATAATTATGGTAAGACTAGGATTCCTCTTTTGTATATGCTTAGGATTCTTATTGTATAAGGGATGAATATTGTACTCTATATATACCTTGATATTAGAATATTTCCATATATTGTGTAAATATAATTACACGTTTACATTCACGTTTGGACATTTTTTCAAGAGAAGACTTTACGATATGTTTTGATATATTTGATGAGTCTTTTTATAGATTCTTTTTACAATTCCATCTAATGCGTTTTGTATGCTATATGACTTTATCCGGGTTGGTTCTCGAGTTATGGTAGCCTATAGGTTGACCGTCAATATAAAATTAATTAATATATGATGAAAATTTACAACAATATTGAGTGTATTTGGACGTAGAAGTGGAATGGATCCAAATAAAGGAATAGACATTGAGGATACATATAGTCAATTTAAATTTTAAACTTGATCTGTATTTATTTTAACCAATCTTTAACTTTCTTTAGGTAAATAATATTTTGATTTCCCACCCTATTTGATAGTAAATGCTTCGGAGTCCGACTAATTAATGCATAGTAGCTTTGACAAGTCTCACTTTAGAAGGTGAAATGGTTTCTACTAATAACGGCTTCATTCCCAAAATTGAAATCTGCGATCTATGATTAAGAATAAAAATAACCTTTTATGATGGTTTAGGTAAACATATTGTTATTAGGTAAACTTTTAGGTTCTGTTTGGAAAGCCACCTGATAATTGAAATTCCTAGTAATTACACAGCCTAATAATTACGCAGTATAATAATTATGATAATTTATTTGTTTGTCATAACGTAATTACAGTATAATTACAAGCGTATTGTTTGATTGCACAAATATAAATACACAGTTTGATTAAATTTTAAAAATAAAAATTAATTTTCCAAAATTGAAAGTTAATATTTGACAAATATGTGTCTTTATAAATGATACTATTGGATTTATATATCTAAGATACATATTGTTTCTTGAAATATATTAATTAATAATCATATATGTGTAACTAATATTGTAAAAAGTAATTGATATATATTTTCATAGTAATAATATTTTAATTTAATAAATTATAAAAAATATATATATTTTGTAAGAGTATCATGGACGCATGTTTGTAAAAGCTAATATTTATACTTATAATGTTATAACATTATTCAAATGTTTGACCAAAAAATATTCTATCCATTTTAATTGAGAAATGAACGACATGCATGAAATAACAAGTCAATACTACTAAAAACAAATAAATTGAAACCGATAATATAAAGTAAGTTCAAAGTCGAATTTTTTCTTATATAATACTCTTATGTCAAATTTCCAACATAACAGAAAACAAGTTCCAACATAGCTTAAGTATAAAAGAAAAGGAAAACATAAATCTATAACTTCATTCAACAACGAAATTATACTTTAATGACATCACTCGTTATATGTCAAGTTTGTTAACGAATCATTATTTTCCTAATATTAGTAGTTTCAAAACTATAATAACACAGTTATTCTAAATTAAAAAAATAATCAGAAATAAAAAAATTCGAACAATTACATGAAATCACAAGAAGTGGCGGTTAGAAAATGAGAAGAAAGAAAATGAAAGATAAATAATATAAAATATATATTTTAAAAATAAAACAATTTAAAAAGTAAAAAAAATAATCAGAAATAAAAAAATACAAGCAATTACATGGAATCACAAGAAGAAGTGTTGGAAAATAAGAAGAAAGAAAATGAAAGATAAATAATATAAAAATATATTTTAAAAATAAAACAATTAAAAAAGTAAAAACAAAAAAGAAATAAAAATAATAGAAATAAAAAAGAAATAAAAATAATAGAAATAAAAAAGAAATAAAAATAATAGAAATAAAAAATAAATTTAAATAATAGAATAAAAGTTATATTTAAAAGAAAAGAAGTTAAAGTAAAAAGAAAAAGAAAGAAATTAAAAATTTGTCATGTAATTACATGGAATAATTACACCATATTCTCAACTCAACACCCTCCCCCCTCCCCCTCCCCCTCCCCCTCCCAACCCCAAGAATTGGAGAGTGTAATTATACCGTCCCAATTACACTAGATTCTCCTCTGACTTGGTAATTACATGGCCAAACAATCATGTCAAACTTTAATAATTACACTCAATTACATTTAATTATAATTTCCTTGTGGTTTACGAAACAGGGTCTTAATTTTTTTTAACATGGTGTAAACTTTTAATTAATTCGCAAAAACAAAACTTCTACTAAGTCAATCTGCCGATTAAATTTTTGATTCCATTATGAAACTATTTGGTGCCTTTGGCCTCTCACGCTCCCAAAATAGAAAGATTAATTACTCCAATCGTGACAAATTATTTATCGTGGTTATTAAAAATAGTTATCTCAAATTATTTGTCGTTTTAGAAGTTCAAGATATAATTAATTATTTTTTCTCTATTTTACCCTTTGAAATTAATAAAGATTGACACATATATAGAATAAACATTTAATGGTGTCACGACCCAAACCGGAGAGTCATAACGGGCACCCGGACCTTACTTGTCGAGTACCACTAATCATAAAATAAGCATATAACCGTAATTTCACATGGCCCACGAGGGCCGCCATGAGATACCCTACTGACATATGAAAATAGTAAACTCCAAGGAGCTATATAAAATTCTGCAACCAGAAGGACCCAACCTATATACATAAACATACCAAGGCCGACAAGGCCATACACGACTACTATACACAGGACAACTGTCTACAAGCCTCTAAAGAGTATGTAACATGATAAGGTTGGGGCAGGGCCCCTCCATACCCCTGTGCATATCCAAAATATCGTACCACGACTAGACTGCAATTCTGGAACAAATAGAGTGCTCCAATATCAACTGAACCAGCAACCTACTAGTGCGCACCGTCACCCTGTCTACCTGAGCCTGCGGGCATGAAACGCAGCGTCCCCCGACAAAAGGGACTTCAGTACGACTGATGTACCGAGTATGTCAGGCATGAAGAATAGCATAGTAGAGACATGAAAGTAACATGAGACAAGAAATAACCAACTAGTAGAGGATACCTCGGAGGGCCATAATATGTCTAAATGTCATGCACAATGCGGTTATACATATATATATATATATATATGCGTATATAATGCCATCAAGCCTCTGTGCGTATCCCATCATATCATATTGACTTCTGTGGGCATAATCTTCATCATATATATATCAGCTGCAGGTGGTGGTGCATATATAACGCCTTCCCTTTTCCCATCCCCATACATATATAATGCATACATATAGTAGTGAATATAACACCTTTGAGGTCAAGGTATGTACATGAATATAATGCATGAATGATACTAAAACACTCTGAGTTTGTCGGAGTGACGTAAGGTCATTTCACCTCCGATTAACATTATGAATATTAACATCTTTCTCATATACCTCAATAGGGATTTAGGAACATATTTAGACATGCTTTGAAAATAGGAATGAATAGCATGAACATCCTTAACTACTAAGAGTAGGATCATTTATGGGACAATATAATATTTACGTTTCATAACTTAGAACATGCCAAAAGAAAAAAGGATGTTCCTTAACATACCTCTTGTCATCTATTCGAGTATAACAACGAATTCAATTGTACTCCACGATCTCAATAAGTGGGAAAATCAGTTCCTTTACTTGGTTATACCAAGAGAAAACTTCACTCCTTAATCAAAAAGAGATATCTAAAGAACGATGCCTTCCTCATTGCTGCCATTTTCCCTTTGCTGATGCATATACTCCGTTGCGGCATAAAGGGAGTAACATTGCTGCTAGCATGTTTTGCCTTTTCAACAAGGATGATTTAACTACAAAATGAAATGTTTTTGGTGTATATGTATTGCTTGCTATGTACTTGCTGCCCTCTTTTATCTCAAGAATAATGGCTTAATTAATGAGAGATCTCCACAACAATTCTTCCTAATTGACATGTGCACCCCACTATATTGATTACATTTATGAGGTGCCAAGTTCTCCTAAAGAAAACCACCTTCACTTCCCTATACCCTTACACACATGAATTAGTCATTTCTTGTTCTCATGACCTTGTCCCACATGTAAAGTAATTCCCTAGTACTTATCCATATTTTTTTACTTAACTCGTTAATCTTTCACTACACTTTAACTCACAACCAATCACTCACACATAATTATTTCGGAACCACACTTTTATATACTAAGCTGTTTATTTGCATACATGAATATGACACAAATTCTCCAAGGCTCGGGTCTACTTACATACGTCTAGCTGTTAACCCATCGCCTGAAAAGTACAGGGTGTTACATCATCTCCCCCTTAGGAACATTCGTCCTCGAAGTATACATAAGGGACCAATTAATCCTCAAGGTTTTCTGAAATTTTTTTTTTGACTGAATTTCCCTTATAAATGGGATTATCCAAACCCTGTTAGCGAGTAGAAGATATCCAAACTTGCCTTGTACGGCCATACAATGACATATACATATCACCGGGCTTATGTGGCCGTCAAATATCAAACATAACTATCTAAAGTGGGAACTCACCTCATGTATCCATACGTCAGCTCTTGGTCAGATTATGCTTCACTCGGAACATCAGCTTTAATCTGAAATAAGTGAGGATACTTATACTTCATCTCCTCTTCCGCCTTCTATGTCATCTATTCTACATTCTTATTTCGCCATAGAACCTTCACGGAGGCTACTTCTTTAGTTCTCAACTTGCGGACTTGACAATCTAGGATAGCAATAGGAACCTCTTCATATGATAAGTCCTCTGTAACTTTCACATTTTCAATTGGCACAATCTAGGAAGAATCTCCAATACACGCCCTCAACATAGAAACATAGAAAATCGGATGAACAAACTCTAACTCTAAAGACAATTCCAATTCGTAAGCCACTTAGACGATTCATCGAATTATGAGATATGGCCCAATGTACTTTGGATTGAGCTATCCCTTTTTCTAAATCTCATTACATCCTTCATAGGAGAAATCTTCAAGAAGACCCAATCATTCACTTGGAACTCTAAGTATCGCCTCCGCACATATGAATACGACTCCCTAATCCTCCCTTTCCGAAAGGAAGATCGGACTCTTAGTGGTTAACAGTCGTTCTTAGATAAGTTTCACCTTCTATATGGCTTAGTGCACTAGGTCAGGCCCAAATAATTCTGATTCGCCTACTTCGAACCATCCAATAGGAAATCTATATTTCCGTCCATACAAAGCTTCATATGGAGCCATTTTGATACTAGTATGATAAATGTTATTGTATACAAATTTAATGAGGGATAAATATTCATTCCAACTTCTCTTAAAGTCCAATACACCAGGTCATAGCATGTCCACGAGCGTTTGAATCATACGCTCGGCCTGCCCGTCTGTCTGATGGTGGAATGTTGTGCTAAGATTAACTTGAGTGTCCAAATATTTTTGAAATGATCTCCAGAAATTAGCTATGAATTATGCACCTCGATCAGATATAATAGAAATAGGCATACCATAAAGGCGAACAATCTCCTTAACATACAACTTTACATAGTCTTTGGCTGAATAGGTAGTTTTGACCGCCAAGAATTGAACTGATTTGGTTAGTCTATCAACAATCACCCAAATAGAATCAAACTTATGATAAAAGCGAGGTAAACCCGTAATGAAATCCATATTAATCATTTCCCATTTCCACATCGGAATTTCAATATTTTGAGTTAAGCCGTCGGGCTTTTGGCACTCTACTTTTACTTGCTGACAATTAAGACACTGAACCACCAACTTCGTAATGTTCCTCTTCATGTCGTTCCACTAATACATACCTTTGATATTATGATACATCTTAGTAGATCTAGGGTGAATGGAATATCATGAGCAATGGACCTTCGTAAAAATCTTATCTCGTAATCCTGTTACATTGGGAATACACAAATGGACCTTCCACCTGAGGGTCCCTCTCCCATTATACTCGAAGGTTGCGGTTCTCCTTTGTTAAAATATATTTCCCGATCTTCTCCAAGAATGGGATCTTCATCATGACATTAGTTTTCTTCCAGTATGAGGTATGACCCTACTGTATTATAACTCCATAGAGCTATCACTATCTGAATCCTCTAATCGGACTCCCACTTAACTACCGATCTGTTCCCTCAGGTCAACTTCTCTCCTTAGTCCTCACATTAGTCAAGTCGTTTGTGGGTGAATGATTCTATTGTCAACTTAGCTTTGTTTACTAACTGGTGTGCTGAAAACTCTTATATTTGTAGTATCTCAACCATGAACACTTTATAGACAATATCATTGAATCTGAAGTGCGCGTATCATCGTAGTTAACTCTCATTCATGTTTTGATAATTGTTCACTCATTTTCTTACTTGTCGTACTCGTCTTAATTCTAAAATATTCTGGTATACATATGTACCTCAAACATTGCTCCTAATTCCAATCCTTGGCGTTATTATCCCTTAAAGGATGATTTGTTAACTTATTCCCTTATTCTATACTTGAAAGATTCTAAAGAATTTGCATTACATGACGTTGGCCTACTATATCCACGCTTGGTCATTATACTTAGATTTGAACTCCTTCACTTGTCTCATGGCTAATTATTTTTGTCAATGGCGCTTTGAGAAAAGATTTTCTTGATCTCGTTAAGCTGTAAACCATTACTTTATCTATCTCGTAGAACTTTTGGTCAGTTCAAAAATGCTCATAGACATATGTATTTGTCTGACATTTTATCTTCATTATAATGTCATTATCTCTTTACATATATATTTAATGTCTACCTTATATCCATAGGCGTCATTGGCCCTTTTTTACATGTTTAGGTGCTAATTTCGCACTTTACTCATTGTTACTTCTGTTTACATACTTTATGAAAGGTATGACTGCATGTGTTGTGGAACCGAGGCTTCTTATGTTTAGATCCAATTCACAGTGTTACATGATCCAATGACTTATCAAGCTTTCTTGTCTTATCATTATTAGATCTCTCATCGACCGAGTGCTCATTCGTTTTACTTTTACATTTCCTTTTCAAGTTGCCTTGGGAGGTCTCTTATCTCAAAGTATTTATCATACTATCTTCCTGAACATCAGAGGTTCGTCACCTTTGGTCGAAGAGTTCTTATTGTCCTTCCTTTACCATTGGTCCTTACACTGTTCTAGAGTAATCATACCTTTGTGAAACCTGCATAACAATAATCTCATTCACGTTTATCCTTCTTGTTGTAATCCTTCCTTCTATTCGTCATTAAATGAAAAACATTTCTGCCTTGATACTTGATCGCACCATTCCATTCGTACTTATTAACTATTTTCATATTTCTTACAACCATTCTTTGATTATTCCATAGTTCTCGTCCTCAATTGGCCCTAACAAGCTATTGTTATCTAGAGGTTGTTTAGAATTGTAACATGATGTATAATGAAGCCGAAGACCTTACCAGTTCAATACATATAGCATGTTTCAGCTTACTAACGTTGATACATGTAAATCTCAATAATACTCGGTATGGCCTTTTGCGCACAAACGAGAGGCTTTTGTCCCTTTCCACTACCGTGGATAAATAGATCCTTATTTATGACTTGGGATCACTATCCTGGGTACGTCACTTTTCGTTATCGTCTTAAATTTACTGATGGTCACTCTTCACATGATTCGATTGTGGCAATCCATTCTCGTTAATAATATCCTAGGACGATTCTCAATCCACTTTATATAAGACATTACAATTTAGGTCGCATGTACATAACATATTCCCTCATTCTAATCAGCAAGAGTCACTGTAAAATGTGTAGATTTTCATAACCTACTAAACCTTCCAATGATGTCTTCTGCTTTTCATCTGTACAACTCATAATCATTTTATCCTTACCTTTCCGCATCAACTTGGGACACTTCAGAACGTTGTGGCCATTGCTTCCACACTTCCATATTAGACAGAAAAGAAGATACAATCACCGATAAAGTTCCATTATCACCTAGATAAATGTAGTGAAGATGATCTGGCAAAGTCTTCAACTCTAACACTTGAGGTTTCTCTATGGAAGGTAATGCTCTTTCTGGAAATTTCCCCAACTCCTCATATTTTTTTTCTATAAATGGCTCATAAGAATTCACCCACCTGACATACTCCATAAGCTCAACATCCTCACTGTCATCTTCCTCACACTGTGTTAGCGCCACCTCAAGAGCGTCAGTACTCATGTTATTTTCATAAATAACCCCCTCAATCACATCAATTGAAAAACAATTGTCACTTGCTCTAGGATAAGATATCAACTTGAACACATTGAAAACCACCTCTTCGCCCTGAAATCGGAGTCTCAACTCACCCTTCTGAACATCAATAAGTGCTTGCCCCATGGATAAAAATGGTCTCCCAATAATTATAGGCACGTCAGCATCCTCTTCCATGTCAAGAACAATAAAGTCAGCAGAAAAAATGAATTTGTCCACTTTAACTAACACATCTTCAATAATACCCCGTGGATGCTTCACCAAACAGTCTGCCAATTATAAAGTCACTGTTGTAGGCCTAGATTCACCCACACCAAGATTACGAAACACAGAGAAAGGCATCAAATTTATACATGCCCCCAAATCACACAAGGCATGCTTGCATTCAAAATTCCCGATAGTGAAAGAAATAGTGAAGCTCCCTGGATCTCTCAACTTCTGGGGAAGATTCTTTTGCAAAATGGCGATGCACTCTCTAGTTAAAGCCACATTTTCATAATCTCTCATCTTTCTCTTTTTAGAGAGAACTTCCTTCATAAATTTCACGTAATTGTGCATTTGCTCTAGGGCCTCAGCAAAGGGAATATTGATGTGCAACTTCTTGAACACCTCTAAAAACTTGAAAAATTATTTATTAAGAGAATTTTTTCGAAGTCTTTGAGGGTATGGAATTCTGATTTGAGGATCAACAATAACTGTTGGTGGTGTCTTTTCTGTAATAGGGTGGTCTTCAGTAACCCCCTTTTTCTCTAAACCGGATATCTCTCCCAAGTCGTCATTCTTTTCAACAGGTGGTTGAGTTGCAGACTGCTCAACTTCTTTACCACTTCTCAAGGTGATGGTCTGACACTACTCCTTAGGATTCACAACAGTATTGCTAGGCAGATTCCCTTGAGGTTTGTTATTCAACATGCTTGCTAACTGCCCCACTTGTGTCTCCAAATTCCGAATAGAGAATTTTGTCTCTGTCATGAACTGAGTCTGGATATTAGTGAGAGTCAACAAAGCTGCTTGCAATTCATTAGGATTCTCTTGTAGGACTTGTGGCCTAGACTGCTGAGGAGATGAAGCTTGATTCATTGCTTGTTGTGGACTGTTCTGTTGATATTGCCCTTGAAACTGTGACTGTTGGCCTTGGTTGTTTTTCCATGAGAATTTAGAGTGATTTCTCCACCCAGGATTATAAGTGTTGGAGAATGGATTGTTATAGGACCTCTGAAAATTCTCAACTGCTTGAACCTAAGCTTGGTCCATAAGAATATTGTTTGGATCCATTATGGTGCACCGATCAAAAGTATGTAGACCCCCGCAAATTTCACAACCCACTTGCATATAAACAGCATTGGCGGACACAGTATTCTGCTGCAATTGCTTTGTCAAAGAAGCAACTTGAGCAGTTAAAGCAGTGATGTCATCTAGTTCATGAACCCCAGTCACTTTTCTACTGCTCGTTGATCTCTTATCAGACCATTGATGGTTGTTTGTGGCCATATATTCTAACAATGCATACGCCTCATTAGCACTTTTACTCATAAATGCCCCTCCAACCGCAGCATCAATTATGGTACGAGTAGTACCACATAACCCATTGTAGAAATTGTGGACCAACATCCACTGTTCAATTCCATGGTAGGGACATCTCCTTTGCAACTCCTTAAACCTCTCCCAAGCATCATACAAAGATTCACCTTCAAGCTGATAAAAATTATTCAGTTCTCCCCTTAACTTAGTGGCCTTTGATGGAGGAAAGAACTTGGCAAGAAATTTCTAAGTCAAATCTTGCCAGGTAGTAATAGAGTTTGCCTGAAGAGAGTTTAGCTAGCTTTTGGCTCGATCCCTTAGTAAAAATGGGAAGAGCCTCAATCTAATGGTGTCATCAGTCACACCATTGTATTTGAATGTTGCACATAGTTCCAAGAAATTGGCCAAGTGCATATGAGGATCTTCAGAGGGTAACCCACCAAACTGAACTGTGCCTTGGACTATTTGCAAGATTGCCGGCTTAATCTCGAAGTTGTTTGCATCCACAGTTGGTGGTCTTATACAGGTCTGTACTCATGTTATAGTTGGAAGTATATAATCTTGTAAGCTTCTCACAACGGGATTCTGAGCTTGTTCCTGCACCAATTCTGGCACCCCTCCATTCAACCCATCATTGTTTTGAGGATTTTTCGTAACTACAGTTGAACTACCAGCTCTCTTGTTTCTTCGATTCCGCTGGCACGCTTTCTCAATCTCAAGATTAATAGGAACAAGGTTGTCTGCTCCTCTTCTTCTTCGCATATAACAAAACTACCTGAAGAAATGATCAAAAGATGCACGAAAATCAAGTTAGACACTTGTTCTTGGAACAACCAAATTAGAAATAAAATTAATTACTTTGATATTGATGATTTTTCAGTCCCCGGTAACAGCGCCAAAACTTGTTGTGGATTTTTTAGAGCTACGCAAGTATACGTATCGCAATTTGTAATAAATTTTTTTAAGACCGAGTATCGTCCCACATACACTGAATTATCAATTACCAAATAATTAATCTCTAGTTTCTATTTGGCTAACGAATCTTGATTTGTAAAGGTTAAAATAAGAAAAACATAAATGAAGGTAAAATGCAAAAATAAACTAGCAGCAAAAACACATAAATTGAATTAGAGAATGAGAGCAATTAGGGATTCCAATCTCATCAACTATCCACTCTACCATTTACTAATGCAAGATTAACAGTTCTTCTTCTTATTAAGATAGCAGGTTAACAAAAATGTTCTATATTCAAGTTACGACATATAAAACTCAACCTAAATGAGAATTTTCTATATTTCTATGATAAATTTCATCAATTAGAAAGCATTAATATCAACAACCTAAAAGCTACACAAGCAATCATGATACTCTCGTTCAAGATTAAGACTATGTCAATTCAACTATAGCATATTCAAATCTCACTTTTCAGATTTTGATTTAAACTCATTTAGATAAACGAAAACGAATGGCCAATCAATTCTCATTCAATAACCACACATTGAAAAGACCTTAATATAACAAGAACACAAGATAACTTTGCATTAGTTCATGATAGATGTTCAAGTGATTTAATTGAAAACCCTAATAGAAGAATTAGTTCATAGTCATTCTAAAATTAACACATAAGCTGAAAATTAACATAAAGATACTTCAAGACCAAGAAAAAGAACTTGAGAAATTGATCTCCAATGGCTCCTCCAAGGTTCCAAAACCTCTTTTTCCCATTCTTTCCCCCCATTTTTCTCTCCTCTTTAAAGACAACCCTATTTTTTCATTTGAAAAGACCTTTTTGCCCTTGTGAAAAATGAGTTTTCATAATTTGTACGGACACAAGCACCGCGGCTCTGTATTAGAGCGTCGCGGCTCTTCTACTTCCAGAAATGTGGTCTCTCTGGAACCTCAGTGACGTGGCACTGTTGTAGGCGTCGCGGCTCATTTGTCATTTTTTTCATCCGAGACACATTCAATTGCCTCACGAACTTCCCAGGACTTCTCTGAACCGTTTCTTTGACTAAACCGGCATATGTATCTTCAATATCCACTTATTGTCTCTAAATCCGCCTCACTTTCATTCTGTATCGCTTTATCCTGAAAACAAAATAAAAACAAGCGTAACACTGTACAAAACAACTTAAAGACTAACACAAGACTCCCTAAAACACACGCTAAAACAGTACTGAAATAGACTTAACACCATACCCCTATGCATATCCAAAATATCGTACCACGACTAGACTGCAATTCTGGAACAAATAGAGTGCTCTAATATCAACTGAACTAGCAACCTACTAGTGCGCACCGTCACCCTATCTACCTGAGCCTGCGGGCATGAAACGCAGTGTCCCCCGACAAAAGGGACGTCAATACGACTGATGTACCGAGTATGTCAGGCATGAAGAATAGCATAGTAGAGACATGAAAATAACATGAGATAAGAAACAACCAACCATTAGAGGATACCTCGAAGGGCCATAATATGCCTAAATGTCATGCACAATGCGGTCATACATATATATATATATATATGCGTATATAATGCCATCAAGCCTCTGTGGGTATCCCATCATATCATATCGGCCTCTGTGGGCATAATCATCATCATATATATATCAGTTGTAGGTGGTGGTGCGTATATAACGCCTTCCCTTTTCCCATCCCCATACATATATAGTGCATACATATAGTAGTGAATATAACACCTTTGAGGTCAAGGTATGTACATGAATATAATGCATGAATGATACTAAGACACTCTGAGTTTGTCGGAGTGACGTAAGGTCATTTCACCTCCGATTAACATTATGAATATTAACATCTTTCTCATATAGATCAATAGAGATTTAGGAACATATTTAGACATGCTTTGAAAATAGAAATGAATAGCATGAGCATCCTTAACTACTAAGAATAAGATCATTTATGGGACAATATAACGTTTACGTTTCATAACTTAGAACATACCAAAAGAAAGAAGGATGTTCCTTAACATACCTCTTGTCATCAATTCGAGTATAACAACGAATTCAATTGTACTCCACGATCTCAATAAGTGGGAAAATCAGTTCCTTTACCTGGTTATACCAAGAGAAAACTTCACTCCTTAATAAAAAAGAGATATCTAAAAGAACGATGCCTTCCTCGATGCTGTCATTTTCCCTTTGCTGATGCATATACTCTGTTGCGGTATAAAGGGAGTAACATTGCTACTAGCATGTTTTGCCTTTTCAACAAGGATGATTTAACTACAAAATGAATTTTTTTTGCTGTATATGTATTGTTTGCTATGTACTTGCTGCCCTCTTTTATCTCAAGAATAATGCCTTAATTAATGAGAGATCTCCACAACAATTCTTCCTAATTGACATGTGGGCCCCACTATATTTATTACATTTATGAGGTGCCAAGTTCTCCTAAAGACAGCCACATCCACTTCCCCATACCCTTACACACATGAATTCGTCATTTCTTATTCTCATGACCTTGTCCCACGTGTAAAGTAATTCCCTAGTACTTACTCATTTTTTTTACTTAACTCCTTAATTTTTCACTACACTTTAACACACAACCAATCACTCACACATAATTATTTTGGAACCGCATTCTTTTATATACTAAGCTTTTTATTTGCATACGTGAATATGACACAAATTTTTCAAGACTCGGGTCTACTTACATACGTCTAGCTATTCAACTCATCACCCGAAAAGTACGGGGTGTTAGAAATGGAGAGATTATAACTTAAACATAAATAGGGTAAAGTATGTCAAATGACCCTCCTAATTAATATTTCTTAAGGAGCGTTAATAATTTGAGACGGAGGTAGTATAACAAGAGACGAACAGTACTAGAAAAACAGTATTAATACCAAGATGCTTTTTCTTTTGATGTCATTAGTGATCAAATTAAGGCTAAGTTTGAAATTAATACAACCAATATTTACAGAATCCAAACAAGGTTCACAAAATCTAGCATAGGTCTTTTAAATCCTTGAAACCTCCAAAACCAGCTGTTCCCTACACATGAATAAATAAAAAATTCACCCCTATTTAATCAGTCTCTACAAATACTCTAAACAATCATTTTGCTATACCTCTCGAAGCAAACGCGAAAAATCTTGTGAAAGCTCGCGAATGGGAGAAAATGGAGAAACTAGTTGTGATCAGGTGGAACAAGCACCAACTTTGAAAATCGAGAGGGGAAAGGAGGAGGAGGCATATATATTGTTTGCAGGGAATAATCATGAAGAGAAGCCAACTAAAACTGAAGTTTTTGGTTGGTATTTGTATGGGATGTGTTCTTATTTTATTCACACAGTTTTGATTCCAATTGTTTTTCCTCTTATTTTAAGCCAAACTGTGTCCTGGCCGTCAGAACCGCAACAAAGTCTTGTCAAGAATGCCAGGGGTCTTGAGTGCAGGCAGAGGGAGTTACAACTGTAAGTACACTATTTAATTAAGACACATTTTTAAATGATATGAAGAGTGCACAAGCAGAGTTAGGATTTTGAGTTATGCATCTCGATTTTAGAGAAGCCAATTAAATTATTTATATATGTTAGGTGGAATTTTAGAGAATCACATCTATAGGATTCTGCCGAATCTGTAAGCAGAAATGTAGCTCCTCTCTGATGCTATATATCACGTGAAAAAATCTTATGCATATTCGGTATTTACCCAAATAAATTAATACATACATATGTCTCGTACATACACTTTGATTACTTGCTCTTAATTAATATGTATTCTCACATTTCATTGTATCGCGTGCAAGTCCAATTCAGTTAAAATAATATTAAAATCATTTCAGTGCAAAAGAAAGGTCAGATAGGCTACAGTTCTTGCTAGATTGGAAATTTTATAGCTAATTATATAGGAATCTAGTATCACATCCAAAGTCCAAACATTTAATTAGCTGGTCGATTAACTCACAATGACAACACCTAAGAAAAAGGGGATATATCTGCCTATGAGTGAATTTAAATTTGTCCTTCAGTGATGATGTTGTAGGCAATGTAATATGATCCTATTATATTAGCTGCAAACTGATTGCGTTGCCAATTGATGCATACTTACGTTATGAAATCTCACCATGTTTAATTGATTTATTATAGCACTTAGTTTGTGCAATTTGTTTTCTATAACAAGAATTTGATTGAGTAATATCTGTGATTAATTCAACCTATACATGTCCATTCCAGGTATGAAATGTTAACAAATCATAAATTGAAGGTCTCCATTGTTGAATTTTCAGCACTGGAGTGGACTTCAGTTTCTTGGCTTATAGGCCTAATTCTGGCTGCACCAGTTCTTGGAATTCTTTCCATCCACCTAGACTACGGCAGGAACCAACGCTTCATTTTTGCTGCAGTAACAGCCGTTGGAGCTGTGTTCTGCCTTCCTGCTGGATTTTTCAAGACTAGATGGATCTTTCCCCCTTATATCGCGGCTGTTGTTGCAGCCAACACTATAGCTGGAGCCTGCCATGCACGCCACCTTGGCCTAATGGTTCGCGGACTTGTTGGTTCCCCTATCCGGAAAAGCCAATTCCCAGATAGAAGAGCTGTAGCTAGTTGGCTCTCTCTTCATTCCACTGCTGCCGGCTGCTTAGGAGCTGCCATAATCTCTGCTTTTACTTACCACATGCTCGGGAAATCTGATGACAGGTTTACTAGCTTGTGGGTTGTTGCGATATTTAGTGGACTTACATGGTTCATTGGAATCCTTCATATTATAAGCACGAATAGACCTGGTCCTAATGCAAATTTACCACCAAATTCCGTTCCAAAAACTCATGTCATTTCAATTTTCAAGTACCCTCATGCAACTGGAAGCCTTGCTGGAGTGTTCCTTTCGTCTTTCACGACAATGTGCATATTCACAGGAGGAATTTTGTAATCGGAGACCTATGCGTAACACCAGTTAACATTTTGTATAATTGGCTGACATATTTCATATTCCCATTGATCTCTCTTCCATTAGCTTATCCACTGCAGCTAATCATGAAGGCAGATGCTGTGAAAATGCAGCTTCTTGGGTTCTTATTATCAGCTGCTGTGTCGGGATTCGGATTCTATTATCACCACAAGACTTGGAATAAGGTCCACATACTAATCTTTGCTGCAGTACAGAGTAGTGCAACAGGGCTTTTGCATGCATTTGGAAGAGTGCTTTGGTTGGATTGTTCACCAGCAGGAAAAGAAGGTGCTTTCTCAGTTTGGTTATCATGGATGAGAGCTTTAGGCACTTGTGCTGGTTTTGCACTTGCATCAGCTTTCCCTGGAAATATTAGCAAGTCATTTGGGATTGCATTTTGTGCTGCAGTTCTTGGTAAAATTGTACTCATATTTGGTAACATCAGCAACTTTGCAGGTGCTAAAGCTGCTGGACATGTCAGGGAACATAGTGAAAAAGGCTCACCAGTAATAACTTTGGGTAGTAGTGTTGAAGGGAAGGTACCTTTATCTACTGAATCACAAGAACAAGAAGAAGTGAGAGTTCAACTGTAGTAGTTTTGCCCTTCTTTGTCCTTTTTCAAAATTTTCTGTTGGATTATTTTAAATAAATTTACTTCCATCTTGTTCATGTACCTAGTAAACTTTTTATCCACACCTTTCTATGTGTCATGGATTTGGCCTTGTAATCTTCATTCTTTTCTTGTGAAGAGAGCAAATTTATAAGAAAAGCTGTGTTTTAACTTGCTATGGGTTCTTGTAGGGAAGTGAGAGTATCAAAAGGTAACTAGGCCTCATTTGTTTCCGCTTCCATAAGATTAAAACGTCCGAATTTGAATACACATTTGAATATTAATTAAGATGCGCATTAAGATTAAGACGTCTGTATTAACGTGTACCATATCGTCATAGAATCTCAATTCAATTTCATCACCATAATTAAAATATATCTCATATATTGTGTAAATATTTAGTGATGTAGAATTATGGTAAGTAGAGGATTCTTATTGTATTAGGGTTCTACACATTGTACACTATATATATTTGTATTAATGAGAGGCTCATTAATACAAATATACTCATTAATATAAATATATATAGTGTACAATGTGTAAATCCCTAGTACAATAAGAATCATCTACTTATCATAATCCTACATCACTAAATATTTACACAATATATAAGATATATTTTAATTATGGGGTGAGATTGAATTGGTATTCTATGACCATATGGTACACGTTAATAGTCTGAATACAATTATACTATTCAATTAAACTTTGAATTGAAGGTAATTGAGGGGAACAACTATACTATTCAATTATCAAGAGGAGATAAAGAATTGGTGGTAATAACATACTGCAATTAGCAGACAACTTTTCAAATTATTTCTTTTTTATTTTTAATATTCCTTATGTTCACAAAATATTGTCACACCGTGTATATCATGACTTTTGGTAATATTTTTTGTATATAATTAGCATTGTACACTTACCATAATTATAGAAATTTTGTACAAATAGAATAGGATTTTGGGATTAGAATAGGAATAGGATTTTCCATATTATGAAAATTGTAAATTGTATATATACTCATTCATTAATGAAAATAATCAAGAGAATATTTCTTTCATGGTATCAGAAGTCTAGGACTAAATTACATCTGCTCCTCTCCCATATTTAGTCTCGGTTCCGCCGTCCCTTCTCAGCCGAGCTTGCATCGGAATTCGTGCCCCCCCTCTCGGATTTCGTGCTAATTTTACCTCCTCTCTTCTCAAATTTTCTTCTCAATCCCTTTGTTATTTCGTTATGTCGACGTCAAAGAACCACTTTCATCCTGCCCTTACTGTTTCTAACATCAAGAACAACATCCCTATTATTCTTGAGATGGAAAACGTCCAATATGCGACGTGGGCAGAGTTGTTTAAAATTCACGCATTCTCACATCAAGTCCTCGATCACATAATTCCTCCCGCTATCCCTCTTCCAGCGGAGGATCCTCAGTTATGGATCACTCTTAATGCTACCGTTCTTCAATGGATTTACACCACTATTTCGACCGACCTTTTATAGACGATCATTGAACCAGACACTACGGCTATGGCTACCTGGAATAGATTGCGTGATATATTCCAAGATAACCAACATTCCCGTGTTGTCACCCTTGAGCAGAAATTCTTACAAGTCAGCATAGAAGATTTCCCGACTGTTTTCGCTTATTGTAAGCGGCTCAAGGAAATGGCGGAACAACAACGTAATGTTGGCGCGCCTGTTACCAATAATCTTCTCGTTCTCCAAATGGTTGCAAGCCTATCTGAGGCCTATAATGGTGTTGGAACTCTACTCCGACAAAGTAATTCGTTTCCCCCTTTTTATCAAGCTCGTTCAATGCTCACGTTATAAGAAGTCGTTTTGGCTAAAAAGGCGGCTACCGGCGCCAGTTCTGTGGCGATGATGACGTCATCCGATAATTCTCACGGGTTTGTTGACAATTCGAGCCATAACCGCAACAACGGTGGGGGAAAGAAGGGTCAAAATCGAAAAAATAATGGCAAAAATCGTGGCGGCAACAACGGCGGTGCCCGAAATAGTAACACTGCCAGCGGGAATAGTACCAATAGTGGGGGTGGGCCTCGGGGTCCTGGCCCCCAGCCCGCCTTGTCCCAGCCTTGGGCCCCTTAGCAATGGGCCTAGACGAGTGGCCCAATCCTACCTATTGCCCAACCCCCAATTATTTTCAGCCCCCTTGGGCCTCAGTCCAGCCCCATTACAGTCCCAATCACTCGGGTCCAGCTTCAGGCAGTCGATTTTCTTCTAGGCCGGTTTGCTTGGGCCTTGGCCTCCGCATGTACTCTATGCAGTGGGCCCCACACCGACTCCGACAAATATTGAGGCCGTAATGCATACGCTTGGATTAAATCCTCCTGACATGAACTGGTACATGGACACCGGCGCCATTTCTCACATGACGTCAGACCAAGGTACTCTCTCGTCTTATTCCAATTTGAGCAAAAATCGTGGCATCATTATTGGTAATGACAATACAATTCCAATTCGTGGTTTCGGTAATACAAACTTTGTCTTCCCCACATCCGCCTCTTTTCTTAAAAAATACTCTTCATGCCCTAACTTAATTAAAAATTTGGTGTCTGTCTGAAAATTCACCACTGATAATTGGGTTTTCTGTGACGGATTTCAAAACGGGGATACCTCTCATGAGATGCAATAGTAGGGAAGATCTTTATCCAATCACGTCCGCCTCCAGTTTCTCGAGTCAAGCCATGACAACCACATTTGCCGCTCTAGCTCCATCCTTGTGGCATGCACGTTTGGGTCACCCTGGGTCATCTATTGTTTCTTCTTTACATAAAAACAATTTTATTTCTTGTAAGGGTACGCATAGTACTCCAATTTGTCATTCATGTCCTTTAGGAAAACATATTAGATTACCATTTGTAGCCTCTACTTCTCGTACTTTAATGTCATTTGATATTATTCATAGAGATTTATGGAGATCTCCCGTTTTAAGTTCTGTGGGCCATCGTTATTATGTTCTATTTTTGGATGATTATTCTAATTTTTTATGGACCTTTCCGTTAGCGAAAAAATCTCAAGTGTTTTCCACATTCTTAAAGTTTAGAGCATTCATACGTACCCAATTCGAACGGAAAATCAACAATATTCAATGTGATAATGGCAAAGAATATGATAATGGGTTGTTTCAGAAATTTTGTGAAAATAATGGCATAGTTTTTCATTTCTCTTGTCATCATACGTCCTCACAAAAAGAGAAAGTCGAACGAAAAAATCGTACCATTAATAATATTGTCCGAACTATATTAGTCCATGCTTCCGTACCCTATTCCTTTTGACATCATGCTCTACAAATGGCTACCTATCTTCTTAACATACTTCCTACCCAAGGGTTGGCAAATGCGTCTCCTCTTAAAGTCCTCTATAATAAAGATCCTTCGTAATCACATCTTAGGTTCTTTGGGTGTTTATGTTATCCGTTTTTTCTGTCAACTACTATTAACAAACCTCAAGCCCGTTCTACCGCTTGTGTCTTTTTGGGTTATCCGTCTAATCATCGTGGTTACAAATATTTTGATTTATCGTCCAATAAAATCATCATTAGTCGCCATGTTATTTTTTATGAAACCCAATTTCCGTTTTCTAAAGTGAGTAGTCATGTGCCTAGTTCGTATAATATTTTAGATGACGAGGTCTCCTCGTTTATTATCCATCATTTATCGGACTTGTCCTGCACCCACAATCCGCCAGCGGGCCCACGACCTGCTGGTCCTACTGTTCTGTCACATCTGCCCAGTGGGTCAGACGCTCGGCCCAGTACCATCTCGGTACTGTTCCAGTGGTCCAGCCCGATGTCCCAGCCTCCGTTACTGTCCCAGTTTCCGTTGTTGGGCTAGCAGGCCCACTACCTATTGGCCAGTCCGTCACCAGGCCACCCACTGCCCGATATCCACATGTTTCCTTCTCGAGTCATGGGCCAGTTACTCGTAGTCAATGGTGTATTTTTAAACCTAAACAACATTTTAATCTCAATTCTATTGTCTCTAAATCCCCTTTACCACGTAACCCAGTGTCTACCTTAAATGTCCCGAATTGGAAATTGGCTATGAATGACGAATATAATGCTCTTATTGAAAATAAGACGTGGGAGTTGGTCCTGCGTCCTTCTTCTTGTGTTAATATTATTCGGTCTAAGTGGATTTTTTCTCATAAAGATAATTCTGATGGCTCTTTTGCCAGACATAAGGCTCGACTTGTAGGTGATGGTAAAACTCAATAGGTTGGCGTGGATTGTGGTGAGACATTTAGTCTGGTGGTCAAACCGGCTACCATTCGCATTGTTCTCAGTCTGGCTCTTTCAAAAGCATGGCCCATTTATCAGTTAGATATGAAGAATGCTTTCTTACATGGTGATCTTAAGGAAACCATTTACATGCATCAGCCCTTGGGTTTTCGAGACCCCAAATATCCTCAACATGTCTGTCTATTGAAGAAGTACTTGTATAGGCTTAAGAAGGCCCCATGGGTTGGTTTAAGAGATTTGCAAACTATGTTTCGTCTATTGGGTTTTCTCACAGCATGTTTGATAATTCATTATTCATATATCGTCGTGGTTCTTCCCTGGCTTATATTCTATTATATGTGGATGATATTATCTTGACTGCCTCTTCTGATGCTTTGTGCAGGTCTATCATGACAATGCTCAGTTTTGAGTTTGGTATGAAAAACTTGGAGCCCCTGAGTTACTTTTTGGGGATTGTTGTCTCTCGTCATGCATGTGGATAGTTCTTATCACAACGGAAGTATGCCGCTGAGAAAATTGACAGGGCTGGTATGTCCTCATGTAAGTCTACTTCCACTCTAGTTAATACTAAGCCCAAGCTGGGTGTTGCGGCTGTCTCACCCTACGAGGATCTCACTCACTATCGCAGTCTTGTCGGAGCTCTTCAATATCTTACTTTCACGAGACCGGATATTACGAATGCCGTACAACATGTGTATTTGTTTATGCATGATCCTAGGGTAGAGCACATGAATGCGCTCAAACACATTATCCGATACATCCAAGGGACACTTGACTATGGCTTGCATCTATATCCATCATCGGCCTCTACACTAGTCTGGTTATTACATGTTTCTTGGTGATAACTTGGTCTCATGGTTTGCCAAACGACAGGCTACCTTATCACACTCCAATGCAGAGGCCGAGTATCGAGGGGTAGCCAATGTGGTTCCTGAATCATGTTTGTTACATAATCTTCTCTTGGAGCTTCACTTTCCCATTCAAAAAGCTACCTTGGTATATTATGATAATATTAGTGTCGTATATCTTTCTGGGAATCCGGTTCAACACTAGTGCACTAAATATATTGAGATGGATATCCATTTTGTTCGCGAAAAGGTAGCTCGTGGACAAGTACGCGTCTTACATGTTCCTTCCAGGTATCAAATTGCAGACATCTTCACTAAGGGTCTTCCCTCAGTCCTATTTGAAGATTTTAGGGACAGTCTCATCGTACGAAGACCGCCCTCTATGACTGCGGGGTGTGAAAGTATATTATATTATACATACATGATATACACGGTATACTACCTTGTGTATACCGTGTTTATCACGGAAACCCAAGGCAATTGGGAGACTGTGATATACACGGTATACACACCGTGTATATCATGACTTTTGGTAATAGTATTTGTATATAATTAGCATTGTACACTTACCATAATTATAGAATTTTTGTACAAATAGAATAGGGTTTTGGGATTAGAATAGGAATAGGATTTTCCATATTATGAAAATTGTAAATTGTATATATATTCATTCATTAATGAAAATAATCAAGGGATTATTTCTTTCAAAACAGGTCAAAACCACTTTTTCACACTTAGGATTCATCTTCATTTTTTTTCAATTAATCAGTCCAATATATAACCAAATATTGTTTTGAAAATTTTGAATTTTTTTTTAAAAAAGGTAAAAGAATTATATGGACAAAGGGGTCATGGTACTTATAGCAATGTTAATGTCTTTTAGTAGAAGACCATGGAAGAACCACATGACAACACTTAATGTGAGAAAAACGGATAGGAGAAGTGACAGGTATTTCACACTCTTTGTTTTGATTATTTGTCTCTGCATGATATGAGAAAAAATTAATTAGAGAAAATGACAAAAGATTAGTTATGGAAATACGAGAATTATTTGCTGGTAAAATGCTCACCACAATGCCTAAGGGTGCTACAAACACACAAGGAAAATATAAGGCAAATCCATCCAACTACTTGGCCACGAACTCCCCCTTTGAATAGAAATTGAGTAACTAGGTTAATTGCACCAAATCCACCCACCACTGATAACAGGAGCATCTTTATTGTTTGGACCTACATTAAATTAAAGGGATTTTTACATTATATAGTAGCCCAACAAAGCCCTTAACAAAAATAATTCTCGTCTTTATTTTTTAGTATAAATTTAGTTAATATACAGTGTATAATCAATATGTATACAGTATACACTTATTATACACAGAGTATATATTAACGAAAACTATAAACTGTTACGGCTAGGTGGGTGAAATTTTTTAATCCACCCGACTAAAAGCTTACCCTAGCTTTCTTTGGTCCGTAGAAAAGGTAGAAACCAACGTAAATAGTTTCAATGAAGTAACCAAAGGAGTTAATAGTGATGAGAAGGGTGGCGTTGGTCTTGAGAAATGCATAGTAAATCCAAAGCATGGAACTAAATGTATGGAATGTTGGGTATTGATATTGGTGAATGAGAAATGATTGGAAAGAAAAGTGGGAGTTGTCCCACATCGGTAGTGGAAAGAAAAGTGGGAGTTCCCTCTTGCTTTATAAAATAAGCATTTGTCCCACATCGATAGTGGAAAGAAAAGTTCTTCTACTTATAAGTAGAATTACTCCTTCTTGTCAGTAAAAGGGTTGAGGGGGCAAGGACCCCTCGCGCCGTCGTCGTCGCTCGGCTCGGCTTCGGCTTCGGATTCATCTTTTTGGACCAAATTTTCTTTAATTTTTAATTATTTAATTAAATTAATTAACTTATCCAATCCTACCCTTTAGTGACCCTGACCCGCGACCCGACCGAATCCGCGTGTCTGACCAGCGACCCGGTTTCTTTTTTCAGTGGCTGTTCAGAAAGGTTGCAAACCTTCAGAAACAGTACTTCCATGGCTATAAATTCGTTTGATTCCTCAGAATTTTACTTACGAATTTTCTGAACAATACAAACTTCTTCTTCTTCTGCCCAAATAAATTTTGTGTGATATACTTCCGTTGAGTGGTTCGTCGCTACCTGAATTTGGAGTACTACTATTTTGGTAAGATAATCGTTCTATCCTGGGAGGGAATATTCCATCAACCTCGAGTACTGTGAGGGGAATAATTTCCTTAAGGACACACTTTGACTGAGGAAAAAGAAAAACCTCCAGATTCAATAAAGAAAACTAAGTGGGCTCGATTATATTCTGAAAAAATATTCTTATGTTTCAACACTGATTCTGTTTATTTTCAGTGTTTATTATTTACTGGTTTTTTTGGAATACAGATTAATAACAATCTTAAGGAAATTATATTTTTAGATTAATCTGTATTCTGTTTTGGAGACTAAAACCTGTGTGGTTTTCTACTCCGTATGAAATTTCATATTCTGACTTGAAGAAATAAAAATTTCATTGGAATATTAAAGTTCATACTTGTACAACGATTTGAAGAACATAAAAACTTCATCGTTGCTGTATTCTGGTTTGGAGATTAAAACTTGTGTAGTTTTCTACTCCATATGAATATTAATATTCTGACTCGAAGATATAAAAACTTCGTTGGAAAACTAAAGTTTCATAATTTTACTGCGATTTGAAAAAATAAAATCTTCATCGTTTAAGTCTGTGATTGAATTGCTATTCTGGTTTTATTAACTAAAACAGTTTGTCAATTTGACAGTGACAAACGAATAATGGCAATTGAGACTGGAACTACCTCTGCGAATCTTTGCACTGATTACTCCTACAACCCGCATCATTTGTGCCACCACCGAGAAACTGTGAAGTTCACCGGTGCCAACTTTAAAGGATGGCGACAAAGAATGTTCTTTGGCTTACCCCCCTTGGTATGCAAAAGTTCACCAGTGAGGACCCTCCCGTGCCTGCCGCCGACATGCCTGACAACCAACAGTTCATGGTTACTGAGGCTTGGAAACAGGCTGATTTTTTGTGCAAAGGCTACATTTTGAGTGCCTTAGAAGATGACTTGTACAACGTCTGCAGTGCAGTAGAGACTTCCAAAGAACTATGGACTGCACTTGAAAAGAAGTACAAAACTGAAGATGCTTGCTTGAAGAAGTTTGTGGTTGCCAAATTCCTAGACTACAAAATGGTGGATGGAAAAACCGTTGGAACCCAAGTTCAAGAGCTTCAACTTATCTTCCATGACCTTATTGCTGAAGGTATGGTAGTAAATGAAGCATTCCAAGTGGTTGCAATGATTGAGAAGTTGCCGCCCTCATGGAAAGATTTCAAGAATTATCTTAAGCACAAAAGAAAGGAAATGAAGTTGGAAGATCTTGTGATTCGTCTCAAGATCGAAGAAGATAACAAAACCGCTGAGAAGAGGTACCGTAAGACTTCACCAATTGAAGGGGCAAACATCGTTGAAGATGCTGCTCTGAAAAAGAACAAGAAAAGGAAGAGGCCTTCTGGAAAGGAGAAGGATTCCAACAAGAAAAAATTCAAGGGCAACTGCTTTAATTGTGGGAAAGCTGGCCACAAAGCCCAGTGATTGTCGCCTCGAAAAAGAACAAGGGAAAAGGACAAGCCAATATGGTGGAAAAGAATGATGATATGGATGATCTGTGCAATGCTATCGAGTGCAATTTGGTTGGAAACCCAAAGGAGTGGTGGCTTGATTCTGGTGCCACTCGACATGTTTGCGCTACAAAGAAGCATTTGCAACCTATGCTCATTGGACAGAAGAGGTACTTGTTTATGGGAAATCGCAATGACCAAGGTTGAAGGATATGGGAAGATACTACGAAGATGACTTCCGGCAAGGTCGACTCTCAACAATGTTATGCACGTTCCAACAATTCGGAAGAATTTAGTTTCATTAGGACTACTCGTCAAAAGCGGGTTTAAGTGCGTGTTGGTTAGTGAGAAAATTATAATAAGTAAGAATGAATTGTTCATAGGAAAGGGCTACCTCACCGAGGGCCTTTTCAAACTCAATGTAATGGTTGTTGATGATTAATAAAAATTCAGCTTCGTCTTACTTATTGGAGTCAAATAATTTATGGCATATTCGTTTAGGACATGTCAACTACAAAACCTTGCGAAAATTGATTAATTTAGAAGTATTGCCTAAATTCGAGTGTAATAAATCTAAATGTGAAATCTGTGTTGAATCTAAGTTTGTTAAACATCCATATAAGTCTATTGATAGGAATTCAAATCCTTTAGACTTAATTCACACAGATATATGTGATATGAAGTCAATACCATCTCGCGGTGGGAAAAAGTATTTTATAACTTTTATTGACGATTGCACTCGATATTGTTATGTGTATTTGCTTAATAGTAAGGATGAAGCAATTGATGCATTTAAGCAATACAAAAACGAAGTGGAAAATCAATTGAATAAAAAGATAAAAATGATTAGAAGTGATAGGGGTGGAGAGTACGAATTTCCTTTTGCAGAGATATGTTTAGAATATGGAATTATTCATCAAACTACTGCCCCTTACACACCACAATCAAATGAAATTGCGGAAAGGAAAAATCAAACATTAAAGGAAATGATGAATGCCTTACTAATAAGTTCCGGTTTACCGCAAAGCTTGTGGGGGGAAGCTATCCTTACAGCTAACCGAATACTCAACAGGGTGCCCCACAACAAAACACAATCTATTCCATATGAACTATGGAAAGGAAGAAAATCCAACTTGAAATATTTCAAAGTGTGGGGGTGTTTAGCAAAGGTCCAAGTTCCTTTGCCCAAAAGGGTAAAAATCGGACAAAAAACTGTGGATTGTGTTTTTATTGGTTATGCTACAAACAGCAAAGCTTGTCGGTTTTTGGTTCACAAATCGGACAATCTCGAAATTCATGTTAATACGGTAATTGAATCAGATAATGCTGAATTCTTTGAAAACATTTATCCGTATAAAACTGAATGTGAGTCGTCAAGTGAAAGATCTAAACGACCGTGAGAAGAACCAAAGGAAAATACACCAAGTAAAGCGGATGCAAGGCGTAGCACACGTCAAAGGAAATCTACTTCCTTTGGACCAGATTTTGTGACATTCTTGCTTGAAAATGAGCCTCAAACATTTAAAGCAGCGATGTCTTCTTCTGATTCAGCATTTTGGAAAGAGGCAGTAAATAGTGAGATTGAATCAATTTTGAACAACCATACATGGGAATTGGTTGATCTTCCTCCTGAAAATAAACCTTTAGGATCAAAATAGATTTTTAAAAGGAAAATGAAAGTTGATGGCACTATTGACAAATATAAGGCAAGACTTGTGGTCAAAGGTTATAGACAAAAAAAAGGCCTTGATTACTTTGACACATACTCGCCGGTAACAAGAATAACATCTATTCGGGTGTTAGTAGCACTGGCGGCCTTATATGGTCTTGAAATCCATCAAATGGATGTCAAGACAGCTTTCGTAAATGGAGAATTGGAGGAAGAAATTTACATGGAACAACCTGAGGGCTTTGTGGTTCCTGGTAAAGAAAGGAAAGTGTGCAAACTTGTTAAGTCACTTTATGGACTTAAACAAGCACCCAAACAATGGCATGCGAAATTTGACCAAACAATGTTGGCAAATGGATTTAAGATTAATGAGTGTGACAAATGTGTTTACATTAAAAATACTCCAAATCATGAAGTCATTGTTTGTTTATATGTTGATGACATATTGATAATGAGTAGAGATATTATCGATGTAAATGCTACGAAGCGTATGCTAGCTAGCAAATTTGATATGAAAGACTTAGGAGTTGCTGATTTGATCTTAGGCATCAGAATTCATAAAACTCCACAAGGTCTAGCATTATCGCAGTCTCATTATATTGAAAGAGTACTTGACAAGTTTAAGTATTTAAATTTCAATGTTGCAAAGACTCCAATTGATGTAAGTTTTGCACTTCAAAAGAATAAAGGTGAAAGTGACTCATAATTGGACTATGCACAAGTTTTGGGAAGTTTGATGTATATTCTGAATTGTACACGACCAGATATAGCATATGCTATAAGCAAGCTGAGTCGATTCACGAGTAATCCCAATCAAACTCATTGGATGGCAATGAAACGAGTCTTGGGGTATTTAAAACACATCCAAGACTATGCTTTGCATTATAACAAATATCCCGCCGTGATCAAAGGATATAGTGATGCAAATTGGATCACCGGATCATCTGAAGTTAAATCCACGAGTGGTTATGTTTTCACAATTGGGGGTGGATCAATGTCTTGGAAATCATCAAAACAGACATGCATCACCCGCTCTATAATGGAATCTGAATTTATAGCTTTAGACAAGGCCGGTGAAGAAGCTGAATGGCTCCGGAATTTCTTAGAAGATATTCCATTCTGGCCCAAACCTTTGGCTCCTATATGTATACATTGTGACAGTCAAGCAGCAATAGGTAGGGCAGGGAGCGTAATGTACAACGGAAAATCTCGTCACATACGACGAAGACACAATACCGTTAGACAACTTCTCTCTAGTGGCGTTATCACGATTGACTATGTAAAGTCAAGAGATAACGTGGCGGATCCGCTTACAAAAGGCTTATCTAGAGAGGGAGTTAGTAGATCATCAATGGGAATGGGGTTAAGGCCGAGGACAGGTCATCATGGCGGTAACTCTACCTAGCAGACTGGAGATCCCAAGAGCTAGGTTCAAGGAGATCAAACAAAGTTGTGACTGACGGTTCAACGTTGTCAAAGAACTCAACCCATTCTCGGATGAAGACAATGTTCAGAAATAAGGATAAAACCTTATGGCTTGTTAATGAGTTAATAAAGCATTAAGGTTCTTTAATGATTATCTAAATCTGGCAGTGTATGACCAGATAATGTGGCTATAGGACCACATGCTTAGAAATCACCTATGTGAGTGTTAAGTGTAAGCCGCTTTAAAGGGGAATGACAGTGAAGGCCCATTCTCTACGCACTCATGAAACTAGGATGTGTTCATGGCTGAAACGAACACAAACGTGAGAACCATAAACGGTTGAGGGTTGATTATGTGACTTATGTTGTCTAGGTATACAACAAAGTTCGACGGTTCAAAGATATCAAATCTACCGATTGATCGAGTATATCCGATATAAGTTCACTACGGAAAGTTCAAAGGGAAACCTACTTATCCAGATGCAGTCAATTCTCGCTTGTATATCACACTTGTCCGCGCTTTTATATTATAGCCATTCCCCATTCATGTGGGGGATTGTTGGGTATTGATATTGGTGAATGGGAAATGATTGGAAAGAAAAGTGGGAGTTGTCCCACATCGGTAGTGGAATGAAAAGTGGGAGTTCCCTCTTGCTTTATAAAATAAGCATTTGTCCCACATCGGTAGTGGAAAGAAAAGTTCTTCTACTTATAAGTAGAATTACTCCTTCTTGTCAGTAAAACGGTTGAGGGGGCAAGGACCCCTCGCGCCGTCGTCGTCGCTCGCTCGGCTCGGCTTCAGATTTGGATTTGGATTTGGTCAAATGATCTGATTGATTGATAATCTTTTTGGACCAAATTTTCTTTAATTTTTAATTATTTAATTAATTATTATTTAATTAAATTAATTAACTTATCCAATCCTACCCTTTAGTGACCCTGACCCGCGACCCGACCGTTTCCGCGTGTCTGACCCGCGACCCGATTTCTTTTTCATATTTAAATTTCCCCACCAGTTTTCAGTGGCTGTTCAGAAAGGTTGCAAACCTTCAGAAACAGTACTTCCATGGCTATAAATTCGTTTGATTCCTCAGAATTTTACTTACGAATTTTCTGAACAATACAAACTTCTTCTTCTTCTGCACAAATAAATTCTGTGTGATATACTGCCGTTGAGTGGTTCGCCGCTACCTGAATTTGGAGTACTACTATTCTGGTAAGATAATCGTTCTATCCTTGGAGGGGATATTCCATCAACCTCGAGTACTGTGAGGGGAATAATTTCCTTAAGGACACACTTTGAACTAAGTGGGCTCGATTATATTCTGAAAAAATATTCTTATGTTTCAACACTGATTCTGTTTATTTTCAGTGTTTATTATTTACTGGTTTTTTTTGGAATACAGATTAATAACATGGAATTGATTGATACCCTTCAGTTGACTTCTTGTAAATTTATAGAACGTGGGCCTGTACCTATGAAAATATAATGTTAGTCAGATATTATCAAGCTAATAAATTACTAAATATGTTTTTGCAAAGAAAAAAAACATTAAGCAAATGGACACTCATAGTGGAGAAAGGAATACAATGAACGAGACGATGTTACCTGGAAATGCAAAAAGAAAAGGAAACACACGATGAGTTTAACTCAAAAACTTTGAAACATACGATATGCAAAAACTATTAGTGAATATTAGTATAATAGTCATTACAAATTATGTAATGACTATTATACTAATATTCACTAATAAAAACGGCACCATGCAAATTATGAACAAGCGTCATGTAAATTATTGAGAATATGTTGGTCAGAGGCAAATTTAAAATTTGAAGTTTATAGATTCAGAAGTTTATATATATACATATTCAGTGGCTTTTATCAAAGTTACTAAATTCTGCCGAACCAGTATACTTCCCATGCTAGTTCCGCTCATGACTCTAATATGAAGCAATGACGATCACTTATTGAGTTACTCATTGATGTGTAAGAGCTTTTGTATGACTAAATATGGAGTATCAATAATTATTAAACACACTATCATTTTTTTGAGGAATAAAAAAAGGACTTTTTATATTAATTGTGTAAAGAATGGATTTTGGGCCTAACTCAACTCAAAAAGTTAACTTGTACGATGAGGATTATCCAAGTCCATATAAGGAGTTCATGTTACCACTCCATATCCGATGTGGAACTCTTAACACTCCCCCGCACGCCCAGATCTTGTTAACTGGAGCGTGGATAATATAATTTTGGGGCCAACATCGGTGAACAAAGAATTGAAATGAGTCTGGCTCTGATACCATGTAAATAATGGATCTTTGGTCTAACTCAGCCCCAAAAGCTAGCTTGTAGGATGAGGATTGTCCAAGTCCATATAAGGAGTCCATGTTACCATTCCATATTCAATGTGGGACTCTTAACAAATTGAATCCATTAAGGTCTAGTACTAACAATTAGGAGCAAGAAGGAAAAGAGAGTAATATATGTTTACCGAGAACACCAAAAGCAAAAGTCCAGTGACCAGAAATACCTGCCATATCTCTTTTATGTTTTCCTTAATTAACAATGAATTGCAAGAGACCAAGAGTTGCAAAAGACTAGGTAGTTTTACTTGATAGTGAAATGAGGAGGGCTTGGTTGACGTATTTATATATATCCAAGGGGTGGGAAAGTAGGTGCAAACAGTGAAAGATATATTATCTTTTTTCTCTATTGTATTTGGATAAATATTCTATAATTAACAAAAAAAAGGGCAAATAAGCACTATGATTAATAAAAGTGCAATGACAACTTTTCACGGGGTCCCGGGACTCTCTTTTATTATGTCATTACACAATCCTTAGGGGCACTACTAAGGATTACAACTCATGCTTTAAATTTGAGGAGGGATTTGATTCTATTTTATTTTCGTACGAAATGAACTCTTAATCAGCTGAAAACAATCTATGAAATGATAGAGGGACCAATAAATGTCTGCCATTTGGCATGGCTCAATTTTACAAATTAAATGGTCACCCAATTATAGGCTTTTCGTTCAAAGTGTGACTGATTTATTACTTAAAAGTAGGGCTGGCCCAGTGGGCCGGGACGTCCCGATCCCGCCCCGACCCGTCCGATCCTGTCGGGTAAATTACGGGATAGGAATTGACTCTAGTCGAGTTCGAAATCTGGATGGGACTAGGGTTGGTCCCGCCCAGTCCTGCCCCCCATCCCGTTTCTAGAATGTAGTCGTTGCACAAACCACCATTTGCAATTATAACTGTTGGCAACGGCTACAAACGGCCATTTTGTCCCCCCAACACCCCATAAACCCCCTACCCCCTTAATATTTATTTTTAATCCATAAGTTAGTATATTTACACATTAACCCTATTTTTCAACTAGAAATACCTAATTGTCCTCTTCATTTTCATCACAAATCTTCATACCATTTCTAATCTCTCTCTCTCTCTACAAGTCTAAATTGCACACTAAATATTATATTTTATTTGATAATTTCTATCAAAGTGCAAAAATTGGGAGTGAAGTTGGCAACTAGCTTGAGGATCATCGAGCAAAGTTTCAATTTTCAACATCGATTACACGTCAACGTTACGTCAGCGTTTGGTACACTCGTTCCTTATTTTATTTAAATTATTATTGTTAAATTTTAATTATCGTACTTAATTTTCTTAACTTTAATTCTTTATTTGCATAATTATAATGGAACGAGTTGGACATTTTTCTGGTAGAGGTAGTAGGGGTAACATGGGTAATGGTGCATCTTTTAGTAATTCTAATTATGATAATTTCACTCATGTAGATGAAACTGAACTTTTTAATGTTGATATTAATGCAAATGTGTCATCATTAGATCATGATGTATATTCTGCATCTCCAACTATTGAACCAGACTATGATTTAAAAAATGAATTAGAAGATAATTTAGATAACATACCCATTAATGCAGCTCCACCTCAGGCTGAAACTGAAACTGGAATCCCTCATATTCCCCCTAGTATAAGAAGAGGCCAAAAACAACAAAAATTAAAATCACCTGCATGGTATTTTTTTGAAAGGGACATTTCTAATCAACTAGCTATTTGTAAAATTTATCGCGAAGTTTATAAATTTAAAACTAGAAAAGGTCAATGTGGGACAGGAGGTTAAATGAGACATATGAAAAAGGATCACAAAGCAAGGTATAATCAATACTTGGCTGAAAAAGCGTGTGTGCAAATGCCTTCTGAGTAGGGACAAGGTTCACATAGTTTTCCCCGACCTTGTACAGGATCGAGTTAACCCAATGACAGGGGGAGTTATAGCTCCGAAATATGATAAACACAAAGATCGGGAAAATTTAGCAAAATTAGTTGTTATGGAGGGTTTTCCTTTTTTATTTCCTTCCTCTCCTGGTTTTATTCATTACATTCGAGAAACATATAATCCTGCTTTTAACGGTTTTCCTAGATCTACTATTAGAAGAGTTGTTTTTTGAATTTTCGCATGAATATCAACAATATTTATGTTATGCATTGTATCATTTTAATGACGAAGTGGCTATCACTTCTGACATAGGCCTTAGTACTAATGGTAATGATTATTTAACTGTTACATGTCATTGGATAGATCACAATTGGTCTATGCAAAAACGTATATTAGCATATAGATATATTGATAAAAGGCACACTGGAATTTTTATTTCAAGAAATATTCATGAAATTAGTGAATATTATGGAATTACTGATAAAATTATGACTATTACATTAGATGATGCGTCTTGTAATGATTATGCTGTAAACATTTTTAAAACTCGATGAACTACATCTTTTTTCGATATTTTTCATGTTAGATATGCATGTCATATTTATAACTTAGTTGTAAAGGATGGCTTAAAACTTTTTAAAAACATCCTTGATAAAGTACAATTTGCTATCAACTTTATATTTAAAGGTAATAAAATACAAAGATGCAAAGAGTTTAAAAAAACATGTCATGATTGTGAATTACCTTATAGAAAAATTTCAGAAGAAGTTGCAACTAGGTGGAATTCTTTGTATGAACAATTAGTTGTTGCCAAAATTTTGGTAACCACATGATCACAATAGCCAAAATTGTTAATTCCGGTGTTTTTTTTTTTAAAAAATCACCTCATAAAAAATAGTCAAATAGAGATACACCAATAAGTTCTTTTCTAGATTATCTTTTGATTAATCACTTATTTTATGTACTTTATCACTGGTATGTTGTTGTTGTTGCTGAAATATTTTTTCACCATTATTAGTTACAAAGTAAAAGAAAGGCCCTAACATCGGAAAGAAATAATCTTTTGATTATTTTTATTAATTGAAAGAGTATATATACAATTTACATATTTTCATAATAGGAGAATCTTATTCCTATTCTACTCCTATAACCTTATTCTACTTGGACATTAACTATACAATTATGATAATACAAATATTATGGTAAGTGTACAATACTAATTAGACTACAACATTAATTACATAATTGTAAATGAGACTGCCCACGGATGGGCAGTAATACCGTGACCAATATACCGTAAGTATACATAATATACACATGTATATTGTGTGTATATTATGTATATTTAACACACACCCGCAGTCATAGCGGGCGGTCTTCGAACGCTGAGACTGTCCCTAAAATCTTCAAAAAGGACCGAGGGAAGACCCTTCGTAAAGATGTCGGTAATTTGATACCTGGAAGGGACATGGCAGACGCGTACTTGACCACGAGCAACCTTTTAACGAACAAAGTGAATGTCCATCTCGATATATTTAGTGCACTGGTGCTAAACCGGATTACCAAAAAGATAGATGGCACTAACATTATCACAATAGACCAAGGTTGCTTTCTGAATAGGACAATGAAGCTCTAACAGCAAATTACATAACTAACATGATTCAGAGACCACATTAGCTACCCCTCAATACTCGGTCACTGCACTGGAACGGGATAAAGTCGACTGACGCTTTGCAGACCAGGATACCAAGAAACATATAATATCCAGACGTAGAACTTCTGGTTTCCGGACAACCTCCCCAATCAACATCTGTATATGAGACATGTGTGGACGTTGACGACATATATAAATGCAAGGTATAGTCAAGTGTACCTTGAATATACCGAATGATGCGTTTGAGTGCATTCATGTGCTCAGCTTTGGGATCATGCATAAACAAACACACATGCTGGACAGCATACGTAATATCTGGTCTCGTGAATGTAAGATACTGTAGGGCCCTTGCAAGACTGCGTTAGCGGGTCAGATCCTCGTATGGGGCGCCGGCCACGGCACTAAGCTTGGGCTTAGTATCAACTGGAGTGAAAGTGGACTTACAGGATGACATCCCTTCCCTCTCAATGATCTCAGTTGCATACTTCCTTTGAGATAAGAACAACCTACCTGCATGACGAGTGACAGCAATCCCCAAAAAATAACTCAAGGGCCTCAAGTCTTTCATAGCAAACTTAGAACTGAGCATTGTCATGACAGACTGGCGTAATGCATTGAAAGAGGCAGTCAAGATAATATCATCCACATATAATAGTGTATAAGCCAAGGAAGAACCACGGCGATAGATGAACAAGGAATTATCCGACCTGCTGTGAGTGAACCCAATAGTCGAAACATAGTCGGCAAATCTCGTATACCAAGCCCGTGGAGACTGCTTAAGCCCATATAAGGACTTTTTCAACAAACAGACATGATGAGGATATCGGGGATCCCTAAACTCCAAGGGTTGATGCATATAGACTGTTTCCTTGAGATCACCATATAAGAAATCATTCTTCACATCTAACTGAAGAATGAGTCATGCTTTCGAAAGAGCCAAGCTGAGCACAGTGCGAATGATAGCCGGTTTGACCACTGGACTAAACGTCTCTCCACAATCAACACCAACATGCTGAGTCTTACCATCACCTACAAATCGCGCCTTATGCCTTGCAAATGAACCGTCTGAATTGTTCTTATGAGCAAAAATCTACATTGACCTAATAATATTAATACCAGATGGATGGGGCACCAACTCCCACGTCTTATTATCAATAAAAGCATTATATTCATCGGTCATAGCAATTTTCCAATTTGGGTCATTTAATGCAGACACAGGATTACGGGGTAAGGGTGATTTAAGAGCATTAGAATGTAAATTAAAAAGCCTCTTTGGTTTAAAAATACCCCGTTGACTATGAGTGACTGGTCTATGACTCGGGGAAGAATTGGGCGGATTTTGGGAATTTTCTGGACTCGGGGCAGACTAGCGTGACGATGGGCTCTTGGCCCGGCTTCGATAGCGATATGATGGCGGATGCGGAACTAGACCGATTCGATGGTGGTGGGACTGTCCCAATTCTGGCGGCCTAGTAGCGAAACTAGGCACGCAGAGGGTTGCGGCAGACCCGGTGGGACCCGGTGGGACGGTGGGCGATGGGCTATTGGAGGATTTGAGGTGCGGGATATGTCCGAAAAATGGTGAATAATATACAGGGATATACCATCATCCAAAAAATTATACGAACTGGGCACGGGATTACTAACCTTAGAAAACGGAAACTAGGATTCATCAAAAATAACATGGCGACTAATGATGATTTTATTAGAGGATAAATCAAAATATTTGTAACCACAATAATTAGACGGAAACCCCAAAAATACACACGGAGTAGACCGGGCCTGAAGTTTGTTAATTGTGATGGACGGAAATAACGGATAACATAAGCACCCAAAGACCCTAAGATGTGAATACGAAGGAATCTTATTATATAAAATTTGAAGGGGGGGGGGAATATGTCAAACCTTTGGAAGGAAAGAATGTTTAGGAGATATGTAGCCATTTGTAGAGCATGATGCCAAAAAGACGGGGTTACGGAAGCATGAATCAATAAAGTGCGGACAATGTTATTAATAGTACGATTTTTTGCGTTCGGCTTTTCCATTTTGTGAAGACATATGAGGGAAAGAAAAGCAAAAATTGATCGCATGTGTTGCACAAAATTCCCGAAATACCCCGTTGTCATATTCTCTGTCATTATCACATTGAATATTTTTTATTTTTCATTCGAATTGGGTTCTAATGAAAGCTCTAAATTTTAAGAAGATGGAAAAACTTGAGATAAGTCCATAAAATTTTAGAATAATCATCCAAAAAAGAACATAATATCGATGACCCAAAGAACTAAGAACAGGAGATGTCCATAAGTCGCTATGAATAATATCAAATGGCATTAAAGTCTGAGAATTAGAGTCTACAAACGGCAACCAAATAATTTTTCCTAAAGAACAAGAATGACAATTTGGAGTACTACGCGTACCCTTACATGAAATAAATTTATTTTTATCTAAGGAAGATAAAATAGACTACCCCTGGATGACTAAGACGACCATGCCACAAGGATGGAGCAAGGGTTGCAAACGCTGATGGCAAGGCTTGACTCGATAGACCGGAACTTGGTGTGATAGGATAAAGATCTCCCCTACTATCACACCTCATGAGAGGACTCCCCGTCTTGAAATCCTTCACAGAGAAACCAAATGGATCAAATTCAATAGAAACAGAATTGTCAGTGGTGAAATTACGGACAGCCACTAAATTTTTAATCAATTTGTGGGCATGTAGGATATTTTTCAAGATAGGATGGGGTGGAGACAAGATTTTATGACCATAACCGCGAATTGGAACAGAATTACTATTACCAACAATTATGTCATTAGGGTTGCTCAAATTGGAATAAGACGAGAGAGTACCTGAATCGAATGTTATGGGGGTAGTGGCACCAGTGTCCATATACCAATTTGGGTCCGGAGGATTTAATCTAAGCGTGTGCATTGCGGCTTCGATGTCGGTAGATGTGGGGGCCACTGCGTGATGGGCCTGCAGGGGCCGAGGCCCGTCACCGCTTGCGCCTCGGCCCGGAAGAAATTACCGACGGTGGACCCGCTGCGCATGTTGGGCCTCTGCTTGTTGACCAGCCGCCGGTGAGGTGCATCATTTGGGCTGCCACTATTTGGCCCAAATTATGAGGCCCACTGTGGGGCCCAAAACCGTTGCTGCTGCTGACTGCCCCGAGGGGCACCACCGCCGCCACCATTGTTCTGGCTGCCGCCATTGTCGCCGCCGCAATTCTTGCCATTATTTTTCTTATTTCCTCCCTTTTGCCGCCATCATTTTTGCAGTTTTGACCGGAGACGTTGGAATCGGTAGGATGAATAGTGGACTCGGTCATCATGACCACGGGACTAGCACCGGTAGCCGCTTTTTTAGCCATGCCTGCTTCTTCGAGTGTAAGCATAGAATGAGCCTGATAAAATTGCGGAAGAGGATTGCTTTGACGAAGAAGTGTGCCAACACCACTATAGGCCTCGGAGAGACCTGAAACCATTTGGAGGACCAAACGATCATTCAAAACCGGCGCGCCAACATTGCCGAGTTGGTCGGCCAATTCCTTCAATCTTTTGCAATAAGCCAAAACGTTAGGAAAATCTTTCATATTGACGTGGGAGAAATCCTGCTCAAGAGTAACAACTCTAGAATTTTAATTATCTTGGAATATCACGTAGTCTATCCCAAGTAGCCTGCTCCGTAGAGTCGGGTTCAATAATCGTTTGCAAAAGGTCGGTAGAAATTATGGAATATATCCACTGAAGGACGGTGGCATCAAGAGTTGTCCACAACTTAGGATCATCCTCGCGTCGTGGAACCTCCTTATCCTCAGGAGCCGTGGGGATTATGTGGTGAATGACTTGATGCGAGCGTGCGTGAATTTTGAACAGTTCGGGCCACGTCGCATATTGGACGTTTTCTATTTCAAGAACAAGAGGGATGTTATTCTTGATGTTAGAAATTGTAAGGGCAGGAAGAAACATGTTCCTTGATGTAGACATATTTGTAGAACAATATGTGAGTGAGGGATTTGGAAGAAAATTTTGGGAAGAAAGGAGAGACCGTCGGGCACGAAATCCGAGAAAGAGGGCTCAGAATCGAGGCAGGTCGCCGGAAATAGGAGGAGGCCGACGGAAATTTTGGAGAGAGGAATAAAAAACCTGGACTTTTGATACCATGAAAGAAATAATCCCTTGATTATTTTTATTAATTGAAAGAGTATATATACAATTTACATATTTCCATAATAGGAGAATCATATTCATATTCTACTCCTAAAACCTTATTCTACTTGGACATTAACTATACAGTTATGGTAATACAAATATTATGGTAAGTGTACAATACTAATTAGACTACAACATTAATTACACAATTGTAAAGGATACTGCCCATGGATGGGCAGTAATACCGTGACCAATATACCGTAAGTATACATAATATACACATGTATATTGCGTGTATATTATGTATATTTAACAACCTCCATATTCCTCCTTTTTCAAGAGAGAAGGCAAATCTAAGTTCTAAAATAAATCAAACGGAAGGTTATTGTCACGATTATTTTTCTTAAATTTGATACTTTAGGGGTTAAAATTATTTACTATTGGGACTATTCGGGAGCATGATTTCTCAAATATATGTTTTCCTTATTACACATGATGTATATATACATGGACGGCTCAACGAATTATGTGACCTAAAGCGAAATGTTAACCATTATTGGCTACTTAAACTTCTACAAAATTTGTGGTAAAATTTTGAAATAAAGAATTTGAAGTACTCCTCAAATCTGTTCTTTTTGTCAAACTTCAATTTTATATATATATATCAATGTTATTTGAAAAAATAATCAATCTGAAATAAAATATTTATTTGAAATAAAAGAATTATGTTTATGGACATGTCAAAATAATTTCATATATTTTAAATAATTTAAACTTATATTAAAGTGGAAAAATATGACTTGGTGATAAACTATATATATATATATATATATATATATATATATATATATTAGTATATATATATATATAAACGAATAGGACCCTGAGAATATTAGTTTAAAATTAATTTTAGTAATGATAATGTTATAAACTATCTAGGAAAATAACATGGAGAGTAAAATTTTTGGGGCCTTCCAAAACTTGGGGCCTAAAGCGGCGGCTTTAGCCGCTTTACCGTTCGGCCGACCCTGTATACATGTCTTTTCTATTGAAAGAAAAAACAGCGGTTTTAGTGTAAAAGCACATTCTTGGAACAATTCATTGTTTTAGTACAAAAACTTTGAAGTCAATCTCGTGTTTACTTGATTAAATATAATCCCTTTTCACAGTTTTCATCACATCTAACATGCTTAAGACGATCAGGCTAATTCTATATACAACTAAAACATTTTCTTCTATTATATAGAAAGGTCCTATCCTTATTTTGGAAACCGAAAGCTTTTATGAGACGGTAATTAAGTTCCGAGAGAAATGCTCAATTGTAATGATCGAGTGCGCTTTCCTTTCTTCTACTCGACTACATCTATCGCTGAACCAACTAAACATCCACTTGAAACTTTATTTATTTCATTATTGGAAATGTATTTATCAATAAATGTTGACTAATCTGGCTAACATTGAACATGGTAAAATGAAATGGTTGAATAATTGAAGTCACCAGTCTCGGTTAGGTGTCTCATGAATTCTTTCTGACCTTGGCTTAGTAATGAATGAAGGGAAGCTCTTCATCCGAGCTACTTTCTTTAATCGATAAAGTAATTTCAAAATTTCCTTTTGAACTTCTTCCATATTAGGAGATTTGAGGGACAAAATCGACTGCTATAGAAGAAAAAGTTGCACATTCAATTCATCTTCCTCGATAAATGACTTTTGTGAGCGGACATTGCCGACAACCCGTTTTATATCCCCCGAGGAAATGTACGAGGGCCTTGACCGTAGGGAGAGGGGAGGTGTACTCTTTCCCCTCCTTCGGAGGTGTCCCTAAGAGGCTGCAGTTGATCAAAGAAAACAAGGTTTATCCCAAGATTGGTGAATTGTCATGATAGCTTGAAGCGGGTTCAAAAGATCGGAAGAGGCACTCACAGGGACATCATCGAGAAGAAGAAGCCAAGATTACTCTCGAATAAAGAAGGAAAGAGGGTTGTTTGTCAACCACGCTTTCTCTCCCTCAAAACAATGCTCTTCACCAAATGCCTTTCTGGGGCAACACAGTGCAACGTCCATCAATGATGGTTCATTAAAGTCACACACTCCCATAATCTCAAAGAATTCACTAGCACTTCCGCGCAACAACGAAGGTATGAAGGTATGGCAATGCAGCCCAGTCTGGTCTGATAGAATTTGTCAAATATTTGATAGAGTCAAAATCGCTCACTTTGACAAATTTGCAGGACAAAATTGATCACATATCATATTTAAAAGGAGCTACTTTGAACCTATCATAAAATATAAGGAATCATTTGTGTTATTTTTTCTCTTTGGTTATCTATTGTATTTGGATAAATATTCTAAAAGAAAAGTGCACACAAGCACTCTGTAGTGAAGGTGCAATGGCAATATCAATTCCAAGGGTCCCAAGACACTTTTTATTATGTCATTGCACAATCCTTAAGGGCAGTACGTACTAAGGATTACCACTCATGCTTTAATTTTTTGGAGGGGTTTGAACATGATCTATTTTATTTGTGCACAAAATGAACTATTAATCAACTTTTAAAAATCCAGAAATGATGGAGGGACCAATAAATGCCTTCCACTTGGCATCAATAATAAAGTTAGGAGCTATAGAGGAGATCAATTTGCTGCAATGGCTGATGACAAAGCAAGATATGCTTCTCTTTGCATGGCTTTATTAGACTTATCTTGTCCTGCTGGCTTCTCATTTATCTGTATACTGTATAATGAAATTAAATGGATACCAATTCTTTTGTTAATTAATTTGCAAATGCTGGTGACACGTTTAGGATAATATCCAAAAAAGTTTTTGTGGATAGTGTTCTCCCAAGTTCAATAATCACTACATATCTCATGCATGAATTAGGAATACTATATACTTTCCCCAATGATTGATTTGAACCCAACATGTAATTTCATGCACCATCTTCTCCCTCTTCTTTTGGGTAACATATTTAATGTAATAATATCCCTGTCAGGGAATAGAGCACTTTGCTTTGATGTTGATCTGATTCAAAGGTTGATTTTACCATAAAGATTGCTGTCACATTGAACGTTCTTGTTTTAATGTCTGTAGTATAATAATACAATGTGTACGCTATTCGTTTCATGTAAAAAAGAAGATTTAAATTTGAGAGACTGAGATCAAAAGACGCATCTCAAATAGCCCAAACTGCGTGGAAAACTCGAACATCTATTCTTAGGTCATGAAATCCCACCCATTAAGAAAGTCAATGTCTTGTTATTCTCAAGCATTTAGCTGAACATTAGTTTGAATATTTGATAGTAAATCTGGTGGTTATCAATGGGAAACCTGATTGTGTTCATATTTTTCTTAGAATAGCATTTAAGACACTTTTAATGAGCCGGTTAGCCCCTTGTCACCAAATAACGACGTAAAATATTACTGTAAAAATAATACTGCTGATTAACAATCTGTTCCGAAAAACACATAATCAAAGGGCTGTCCAGTGGGCTGAGCTGGCCCAGCCCGATCCCGATCCCGATCCGGCCCGCTATCTCATTTTTCTCACAAATCTTCCTACAATATCTCTAATCTCTCAATTTATCTCTCTACAATTCTACATTGCCTACTAAATATTATATTTTTTTTGCTCAATTTTATCAAAGTTAAAAAATTGGGAGTGAAGTTGGCAACTAGCTTGAGGATCATTCATCGAGCAAAGTTTGAGTTTTCAACCTCAATTACACGTCGACGTTACGTCGACGTTTGGTACCTTTGTTCCTTCTTCAAATTATTATTGTTACTTAATTTTAATTATCGCACTTAATTTTATTTACTTTAATTATATTTTTGCATAATTATAATGGAACGCTTTGGACGTATGATTAAGGGTAAATGTAAGAGTGTTTCTTCTAGTAAGGTTAACAAGGGTAAGAGTACTTCTTCTAATAATCATATTCCTAGTCCCGATAATTTCATTGATTTCACTCATATAGATGAAACTGTTTTTTTAATGATATAGCATTAGATGATGAGATAGATGAACCAGACTTTAATTTAGAAGATAATCTAGATGACACACCCACTAGTGCACCTCAACCTCAGGCTCAGACTGAGTCTCAGCCTCAAACTGAAATTGGAATGCCTCATATTCCCCCTAGTATGAGTCGAGGCCCCACACAACGAAAATTAAAATCAGCTGCATGAGATTTTTTTTTATAGGGGCAAAGAGAATCAACTATCTAGATGTAAAATTTGTAAAAATGTTTATAAATTTAAAACCGGAAAAGGTCAATGTGGGACAGGAGGTTTATTGAGGCATATACAAGTCAAGCACACAGCTAGGTGGAATCAATAACAGGCTAAAAAATCGGGTGTACCAATGCCATCTGAGTCGGGACAAGGTTCACATAGTGTCCCCTACCAAGTACAACATACACACTGAATGCAAACAAGTATATATGTATTACCAACAACAAAGTGCAAATAATCAATCGACTTTTGTACCATCTTCTACTACTTCGCTGCCACATTATAAAAATATGTGGTTTCTACTGCTAGTATTGAAGGCCTTAAAAATAAAATGTTTAGTGATTCAACTTCTTCACAAGTTAGCGAATTTGATGTTTATGTTTTGCAAGGTGTTGTAACATACGAATTAATTTTCAATGATGAAGGACATAAAGACTTGCTGAAATACTGGAGGCAGAATGAGAATATGTTTCCGACACTAGCAAAGATGGCCCGAGATGTGTTGAACATTCAAGCGTCATCAACAGCGTCTGAAAGCGCTTTTTCTGCTGGAAGATTTCAAATTGGAGAGCACAGACATTCATTGGCGGAAGATACATTGGAGATTGCAGTTCTATTCAGAGATTGGATTCTAGCGGAGCGTAGAAGGTGCGGTCAACTGGAGATCAACTAAGAAGAAGACTGTAGCTACAATGAAATCTTGTCCAATGGAACAGGAAGCGACGTCGAACAATTCGACCAACAAATTTCAATTCCAACTGAAGATCCTCAAGACATTGTGAGGAAATTAGAAAAAGTATGGTTAACTATGTAATTTTTTAATTACAATTTTACTATGTGATTTGCAATTTTTGAATAACACCACGAAGGTACAATTTTGAAATTGTATTACAAAAAAATCTTATTTCTATTAAATAATATAAGAGGCACAAAAACAGCATTGGATGTTTTTATTACACTATCTTTTTCAATTATTGAAGTGTTTATATATATTATTTTTAAAAAATTAAATGGCAAAAAAAAACCCCAAATCCCGATCCCGATCCCGACCCGTCCCGTCCCCCCAAATCCCGGCCCCTCTTCCGGCGGGATGTGGGACGGGAAGGGACCTCTTCCCGTACCGCCTATCCCGGCCCGCTAATCCTGCCGGAGCCCGCGTCCCGACCCTCCCCCATCCCGTCGGGACCCGCCCTTCTCCGTTGGACATCCTAAATCAAACTAGTTTATTCACCACATTTGTGACAACTCACAAACCCTTGGCTAGTATGAATTTGTGTCATTGTTTGATATTAGATGACATGCTTTTAACTTGTTCTCTTTCAGGCTCTTCAGCATATCCGAAAAACAATGTTTCTATCAAAATTGCCAAACTTTCCAGAAGTCGTCTAAAAGATGCAAAATGATCAGTTTCGTTAGATCATCTCTTTGTATTTTTATTTGTTCAATACAATAACTCTCAAACCATTTTCTAGAGAATATAATAATAGCTTTGTCATGAAAGACCTGAAACAAAACCTGTTACATGTTTGGCTTTAAAATATCTTCTACACTGAGCTGATTTCAGAGGACAACCAACAAGATCGGAAGTACGATAATGCCACTGGCAGAAAGAGCATAGAACTACAAATGCTTCAACTACAAAAACTGAGCTTCTTCTGTAGGATTTTGTTGGGTCATGAACACAATGTTCACACAACGGAAGTTATAATTTTTTTTACCCAATAATGAACTGGTATAGCTATATGATAATCTAATGAATGTCAAAACATAATTAGTAATACTTACAAGTCTTTGTATGTTGGATTCACAACTATGGTATCCACGTGAGTTGTCTCTTCAATTGCAAGTTCCAACTGCAGTGTATTTATCTAACGAAGAACGCTAGGAATTCTTTTGTTAGAAGAGAGAAAGTAATTCAAGAGTCTAAGTCTTGAATCCTCTAGTTTGTCTGACTAACTAACTACCTAATTATGGGGTTTGTGTTTCTTATATAATAGGTAAAGGGAAAAACCTAAACCTAAAAGGAGTACAAAAGACTAATTAGGCCCAAGCCCCTTTATTATATTAACATATTTAATTAAGTTCAAAATCCAATCTTGACTTAATTAAATAATTTCCATCAAATAGAAATATATCACATAATTATTATAAATTAAATATTTCAGTTCATAACCGAATATTTAATACTTTCTCAATACACTGTTAGATTGAAAAGACAATCGCATATAGTGTGACCTTATAGGTCTCAACATATCGACATTAATCTAATTAAGATTCATACGAAACTCCTAGATGGCTTCGTATGACGAACTCAATATGTGAAGTACGTTTACAAGAATCCAGCAAACTTTACCTTTATGTGGAATAATAAAATCCTTTCATTCACTTTATCTCATCTTTATTAGTCGACAACTAGACCATATTCAAAATATGTCTCTTGCATTGGCCAATGACTTTATTTGACCTAATATAGTAGGGTTGGCCAGTGGGCGAGCTCGGGTCTGGCGGGCTGGGTCTGGCGGGACGGGAGAAGGGGTCGGGGTCGGGTCTGGCGGGACTTGCTCCAGTATCGTCCCGATCCCGATCCCGTCGGTATCGGGGTCGGGCTCGGGGAGGGGTCCGGCGGGTTTTCCTTTTTTTTTTTTTAAATAACATATGTATAAAAAAAACTCAATAAACAAAACAAGATAGTGTAATAAAAACATCTGAATGCTGTTTTTGTGCCTCTTATATTATTTAATAGACATATGATTTTTTTATAATACAAAATTACAAATACAATTGTCTAAAATCTAAATTGCAACTTTGTGGTGTTGTCCAAAAATTGCAAATTACATAATAAAATTGCAATTAAAAAAATTACATTCTCAAAAAAACCTGTTCTAATTGCTTGATGATTTCCTGTGGTTCTTCGGTTGGAATTGGTATTTGTTGGTCAAATTGATCCACGTCGCTTCCACTACCTTCGGTTAAGATTTCGTTATAGTTTTCATCTTCTTCTTCGTTGATCTCCGGTTGACCGCACCTTCTCCGCTCCGCTCGTATCCAATCTCTGAATAATACTGCAATTTCCAAGCTATCTTCGGCTAATGAGTGTCTGTGGTCTCCTATTTGATATCTGCCGGCAGAAAAAGCGCTTTCAGACGCAGTTGATGACACTTGAATGTTCAAAACATCTCGGGCCATCAATGAAAGTGTCGGAAAGGTCTTCTCATTCCCCTCCCAAAGATTTCAAATAAGTCTTCATGTCCATCTTCATTGATAACTTCTTGATACGGTACAGAACCCTGCAAAATAAAAATATCCAACTCGCTAATTTGGTTAGTAGTAGAGGTACGGCCACACATTCTATTTCTGAGGCTTTCAATACTAGCCGCAGAAACAACATGTCTTTTGTGAGGTTGTGTTGAAGATGAAGAAGATGGTATGGAAGCCGGTAAGTTACTAGCATTTTCTTGTTGATAAAATCTATATATTTTTTTGCATTGGTGTTCTACGCTAGACAACACTTCTTCTTTAGTTTGACTTTGTTCATTAGGTGGTGGGTGATTTAGATTTTTGGGACTTGGAGGTGGTAGTACTTCTATACAATCGTAAATAGTTTCAATTAGTGATTTAGTACCGTCTATTTTAATAGTAGGATTTAATACAGAACCAATAATATAAATAGTGGGAATAGGAATAAAATATTTTTTTATTTTGACAAACATTTTTTTAATAGCTGCCTTATAAGCTGGTTTTTTCATATATTCACTAAGTAATAAAAATATTAGAGTTATATAAAACAACACAGTTGAAATAGTAGGATAATATATACCGGAAAATTCTTTTGTTGCTTGAAAAAATTTCTATAAAAATATAATAAGTTCGGAAATTTTTACCCAATCACTATCTAAAATCATATCACCTGGATTTTTATTATGAGAGTTAAAAAATAAAGTTATAGGTATTCTATAATCATAAGCAACAAGTAGTTGCTCGTATAAAGAATTTCACCTAGTGGATACTTCTTGTGGAATTTTTCTATAAGGTAGTCCACAATCGTGACAAGTTTTTTTATATTCTTTTCTATGTTGTACTTTATTACTTTTAAAAATAAAGTTTATAGCAAATTATATTTTACTAAGAATGTCTTCAAAAAGTGATAGACCATCCTTTACAATTAAGTTATATATATGGCACGCGCATTTTTTATGAAAATGATCTGGAAAAGATTGAGTTAAACTATTTTTCAAAATTGTAATTGCGTAATTGTTAGAAGAAGCGTTATCTAATGTAATAGTCATAATTTTATCGGTTATTCCGTAATAATGGCACACTTGATAAATATTATCTGCAATAAAAGTACCAGTGTGCCTATCATCTATATATCTATACGCTAAAATACATTTTTGCATAGACCATTTATAATCTATCCAATGACAAGTTACAGTTAAATAATCATGGTCGTTAGTACTACGACCTATATCAGACGTGATAGATACTTTGCCATTAAAATGATATAATGAAAAACGTAAGTATTGTTGATATTCATGCGCGAATTTAAATACATCTCTCTTAACAGTTGATCTAGGAAAACCGTTAAAAGCAGGATTATATATATCTATAATGTAATGAATAAAATCGGGAGATGAAGGAAATGAAAAAGGCAAACCCTCCACAACAACTAATTTTGATATTGCTTCCCTATCTCTATGTTTATTGTATTTAGAGCCTACAATTCCCCCCGTCATAGGGTTAATTTGACCCTGTACTTGGTCCGGGACGATGTCGATGTGAACCTTGTCCCGATAGAGCGGCGCTTATGACTCGGTTTTGAAGCCTGGTATTGGGCATACCTAGCTGGATGAGCACTTACTACGTGTCTAATTAAACCCCCCGTCCCACCGTGACCATTTCCAGTTTTAAATTTTAAAACATTTTTACAAATTTTACATATAGCTACTTGATTCTCTACGTCCCTATAAAAAAATGTCCATGCATCTGATTTTAATGGTCGTTTTGCTGGACCTCGTCTCATACTAGGGGGAATAGGAGGTATTTCAGTTGAAGGTACACTTGTGGGTGTGTTGTCATCAACATTAGTGGGTGTATCATCTAGATCATCGTCTAAATTAAAGTCTTCTTGAGTTCCAGAAAATAGCTCCTGGTCTAAATCTAATGGTATTGTAGGAAAATGTTGAGTATCAACAAAATCATCCTGTGTAGGAATAAGATGACTAGAAGAAGTACCCTTGCCCTGGTTGCCCTTACTAGAAGAAGCACCCTTACCCTTACCCTTACCCTTAAACATACCTTTTAATCCTTCCATTTTAATTATGATAATAAATAATTAAAGACAATAAAATTAAGTGCGCTAAATAAAATAAACAGACAATAATAATTTAATGAATAAACGAATGTACAATAATAATCTAAAATGGTCGTTGGTGCAACAGTCATATTTGCAAATGGGGGACAAAGGGCGGGGTCGGGCTCGGGACGGGGTCGGGGCGGGGTCGGGCTCGGGCTCGGGACGGGGTTGGGGCGGGTTCGGGTTGGGTGAGCCTGGGGCGGGCTCGGGTCTCGCGGGATGAGACATTGTCCCGTCCCGAGTTCGAGGCCCGCCAACATTTTTTTTTTGTAGCGGAGTCGGGGCGGGACCGGGGAGGGGTCGGGCCGTCCCGGCCCACTGGCCACCCTTATAATAAAGAGAAGTTGAGTGTTCTCTCGGATTTCCAATCGAGGAATGAATCTTATTCTTGGCTCAACTACTGCCTTTGTTTACATCGTAATGCACCCAACTCAAGTCGTATCTAGTGCAAGCTTTGAACTTGGTCAAAGTACATCATTCTGCAAACAAGACACGTGTTGACCTCAAGTTGAAAGACTTTTATATCCCGCATGCCGATAACACTATAGACATGTATAACAAATAGTTTATCGGCAGGGTGTACCAATACTTTCCAAAGTATCCATGTGTCCATTACGAATAACAATTACCCATAGTCGTGAGACTCACTACATTCTCTAAGAATATGATGCATACCACATGTCGATTTATAACATATCATCGATATCCATGATGATCATTAGTCGAGGCAATTTTGAGAGTTACGCTTTATCATTAATATCTCACTCTATCAATGACATCGTCAACTCAAGGGAGCACATATATGAATAATTGCAAACAATCAAACAATAATTCAATAACTGCAAATGCCATAAATATTAATCATTAATAATATGAATGTGTTCAAGTACATTTGTTCATAATTAGGATTGTCTCTAGGACATATATACTTTCATCTTCATCGTTTTTGCATAAGCCGGAGGGACAGTAGTAGGTTACCTGAGTCGACGTTTTGATTTCTTAGACTGCAGCAAACAATAAAACCCATTTAAGACCACATTGAAGTAGTCATGACAGAAGTTCATAATCAAAGCAAGTGTGCAAACACAACAACATGCAGACAATTCAACTGAGGAAGATGGAAGCTCAACTTCACGTAAGCACTCGAGGATCTCTTTTAATAATGTGTCATTTATGTGAACAGAACACAATGAAAGAGAAACATGGCAGTGTAAAACCAAAAATCTACCATAGAATCAAACTTCTAAAGGCCTTGAGTCCTGGAAAAAATATTTAAAAGGCCAGAAGTCCTGGAAAATCCAAAGATTTGCTTTCCAAAATTCAAGTTAGGAGATTTTGACCCCCACCCAAACGCTAAAAGACTTTCTACCATAACAGGCTATACAAGTGTACCGTCAAAAAACCAACCAATGAACTCCCTCTCAACCGAAAATAATTATTACTCCCTCCGTCCCATTTTATACGAAGTTGTTTGTTTGGGCACAAAGTTTAATAAACATGGAAAGACTTTTAGAATTTGTGGTCTAAAACAAACCTTGAATATTTGTATGGTTATAAATTATTTTATTAAGAATAAAAGGGGAATTTTAAAGTTGAATTATTTCTAATATAGAAAAATGTCAATCTTCTTAGGTTGAATCATAAAATGGGACGAAGGGAGTATCTGCTTTGTAAACTCTTCTTTGTCCATTCCACTATATTCAGATTCATTATACTCTAATATCGGAGGATTGGAGAATTTATCATATTAGACATTTTTACACTGGTCGTCAACGTCCACATTTCTTCTCATTTATCTGGGAATTGAGACGGATATACTTTGTGAAACTCACCCATCAATTAAATAACAACTGCTTTGTCCCAAATTTGCCAGGATTATCTTTCACATGAAAAGTTGTTCTTTCCATCGCTTTCATTTGAAAGTCTAACGACAGCTTCCATTGGTATCAATTAGATGATGCAATTCATGTTCAATCCGCCAGGCCTACAAGTGATTCAATACGCAAGCAGGAATTAAATAGTGCAAAAGCAATGCCAGCTTACTAATAAGTGTGTTTGCCAACTTATTTTGGTGTACTGAGATGGTTTTATTTTCAACCAATATTGTTTCTATGAAATTCAATTGAAGATGGTATTTACATTTATCCTAATTTATGTCTGCTGTACCCATGAGGTTCGGTATGTATAGAATTATGTGGTAGATTCACTGCTTTTTGGTGTAGTGTGTTCATGTTGGGTTTTGGTGTTATAACATTTGGCCCAACATATCCTCTGAAGTACTATTGTTGAATGCTTAAAATGTTGGGATAAATATCACAACATTCAGACCAACATTATTTTCATAACAGTTTTGTCTTACTTCATGTTAAGCAGTAATTGTTTTACTGAGTGGTAAAAACGACTTAGGCGTGTGAATTAGGAGTTGTGTAAAACGTGGGAGAAAGAGTCAAAGCTTGGGGAAGAAGTCGAGTGAAGAACAAGTCAAAGTTGTTGAGATTTCGATTTCATGATCTTCTCCAACAAACACACCAGCTGCCCACCTTTCCCTCAACCTCAACAGATCGATGAACTTTTCTAGGAAGACTCTCTACTATAAATAGAGAGGCTACAAGAGTGAATCGACATCCAGAATTAACTTGCAAAAATACCAAGAGAGCTCTCGGGATTTCAACTCAGAAATCTGGATCACAAGTGTTGTCTAAGTGTGTCGACAACATTCTGTCAAACATTACAATTGTTGTTTAGATTCAAGATTTGTTTTGTATGGAGCGATTGTAATGAGAGGTTGTCTATGTCTACGTAGTTAGATTTTTCAGGCAGAAGTCATATGCGACTTCAACTTTTAATTCCTTTCCATTTTATACTGTATATCTGTAAAGAAAGAAATTTATAATTTTGTATATAATATATATATATATATATATATATATATATATATATATACATCTGGTCATTGACCATCATAAGTTATATAACATATATAACTTATGAAAAATTTAAATTTTTGTATTCTTTTCTATTCCGCTGCATTTTACTCTTAAAGCATTTCTGTTTTATCGAAGTGTTGTCACTTGTGATAGACGACATTATCACTGACATTTCAAAACAGAATTGGCATTCGATTTATTTCATCTATTGTTTTTATTTTCCGTAGCCTTTGACACCTCTCTAATAGAGTTATGCTTAGTTCTAAAAAATTGTCAAAAATATTTTTGGGCTGAAGCCTTAAATACTGCTTGTCACATCTCTAATAGAGTCTACTTAAGGCCAAGAACAAAGGTGACTCCATGTGAGCTTATTAATGGAAAGAAACCTAACTTGCGTTACTTTCATGTTTTTGGGTGTATCTGTTACATTTTAAATGATAGAGATCATTTGGCGAAATTTGACTTTAAGAGTGACAAAAGAATTTTTGTTGGCTATTATCAAAATAGTCATGCTTATCGAGTATACAATCTGAGGACCAGAATTGTACAGGAGTCTGTAAATGTTATTTTTGATGATTTTTCTGATATTACAGGAAATACAACTGAAAATAACACTATAGTTTCAGTGGAAAATGTGCAGATTGCTAATGAATCAGATATTGCCTCAAATGCTGCCACACCCGAAGCAACATCTGAACCTGGAACAGAGATCACAGAGGCCATGGATGAGGAGTCACATGCTGAATTGTCTTATCAAGTTCGAAGGGATCCCTCATCAAGGATTAGGAAGAATCATCCCATGAGCCAGGTGATAGGGGAGTTTTTGAAGGAATTAGAACAAGAGGCAAAAAACCACTCAACTATAGAGAAATAGTAAGGTATGTGTGTATGTCAACCATATACCAAGAGGTTAGCCTTTCTTGTTTCCTATCTACTTTAGAATCAAAAAATGTTTTCGAGGCACTCAAAGATAATTTTTGGATTCAAGCAATGCAAGAAGAGCTTGAACAATTTTCTCGAAATGAAGTCTGGGACTTAGTTCCACGTCCAAACAATACAAATGTAATTGAAACTAAGTGGATCTTTAAAAATAAATCAGATTAATCAGGAACAGTTATAAGAAACAAAGCTCGTCTAGTTGCACAAGGCTATACTCAGGTTTAAGGAATTGATTATGACGAAATCTTCGCACATGTGGCTAGAATTGAGTCAATTAGACTTTTACTTGCTATTGTTTGTTGTCTGAAAATTACTTTACACCAAATGAATGTGAAAGGTGCATTCTTAAATGGCTATCTAGATAAGGAAGTCTATGTTGAACAACCAAAAGGATTTGAAGATCCACACCATCCACACTATAGGTACAAGCTTAAAAAGGCTTTGTATGGGTTGAAACAAGCTCCTCGTGCATGGTATGGTTGTTTAACTAACTTCCTTCTTGAATTTGATTTTAACCGTGGTGAAGATGATCGTATTTTATCCATTAAACATCACGGTGTAGATATTATTATTTCTCAAATCTACGTAAATGACATAGTTTTTGGTTCGACCTCACAGTCTTATCTAAAGTCATTTGTTGAATCTATGTAATCAACATTTGAAATGAGCATGATTGGGGAACTAACTTTTTTCTTAGGTTTGCAGATTAAGCAAAGTGAAGATGGAATTTTCATCTCACAAAGTAAATATGCCAAGAATCTAGTTAAGAGATTTGGTTTGGAGAATGCTAAACAGATGAAGACGCCAATGGGTTCATCGCAGAAGGTATGTAAGAATAATGTTGGTGAAAATGTCGACCCAACATTGTATCGATCTACGATGGGTAGCCTTCTTTACCTTACTGCTAGTCGCCCAGATATTATGTTTAGTGTTTGTCTTTGTGCCCGTTTTCAAGCCTGTCCCAAAATATCCCACTTAAATGTCGTGAAACGTATTATTCGATATGTTTCCGGCACATGTGAGTTGGGAATTTGGTAATCCAAAGACACTAATCCTAACTTAATAGGATTTAGTGACTCGGATTGGGCAGGAGACGTAGATGATAGAAAAAGTACAAGTAGAGGATATTTTTATCTTGGCAATAATCTTGTTTCATGGTATAGTCGTAAACAAAAATGTGTCTCACTTTCAGCTGCTGAATCTGAATATGTAGCAGATGTAAGTTATTGCTCTCAATTAATATGGTTAAGACACATGTTAGACGACTATAGATTTTCTAGCAATATTTTAATTTTGTACTGTGATAACTTAAGTGCTATAAATATTTCCAAAATTCAGTACAACATTCACGTACAAAACATATTGATATTAGACATCACTTTTTAAGAGATTTAGTCAAAAACAGCTAGTTAAAATAGAACATGTTGACACTCTTCATCAACTAGCTGATATTTTTACAAAAGCTTTGGACCATGAGAGATTTTCTAGTTTGAAGAAATCTCTTGGTCTTTGTAATCTCTAAAAAGGCATTTTTGGTGAATGTCAGCTGAAACAATGTCTAACATCTCAGGTGACATTTACTTATGTAATATCATAAACTGATTATTGTTGTTGTATAGTGCATTACTTTTGGTCATACAAGCATGATCCTTCAACAAGAATGTGAATCCAACGTGATACCGTTCTCTGTGATGATATATATATATATATATATATATATATATATATATATATATATCATAAAAAGGAAGTATCAGAATAAGGCAAAGCCTTTACAAATGTTTGGCAACTGTACAAAATGAGCAAAGCCCTTACAAAGATACCGTTCCTATTCTATAGGAGTATCAAGTGCTTGAAAGAATTTTTGAGAATACTAAATAAGTATTCTTATTTTTGACACGAAAAATAATTTTGTATGTATTTTATGATTAGATCAAGGACACGATGGAAAATGTTACATTGGTCTAGTGGTTAAACTCATAACATACAAAACGTGTCTTGATTTGTTGCCAAAACGAAAAGTTCTTGCGGGATCATAATACTTGTGTTGTCCAATATGTTGCCAACATTGTTGTTGACATTTTCAAATTATGATATTTGTTGGGATGTTGTTCTTAACTGAATCCAGAAAAATCAGATTTTTCTCCCTATTTTTATGTCTTGCTTTAATAGGAATTTCAAACTTTAATGATAAGATTAAATTCCTACCGTGATGCTTATCTTTTTATCCCAAAAATTTAGGTGTAAGTTATTAGATAAATCTCAAACTCCTAAAACTAAGTATTTATTTACTTAGAAGAGTTTGCCTTGTATATAAATACTCCTCTTATTTCCTATTTTTCTAGCTCCGATTTTTCCTTAAAAAAAGGGAAATCAAATCACTCCTCGGATATAACCCTACCTACCCGATGAGTGATTCACCATTCCAAACTTAATTCTCAACCTCAAACCCTAAATTTCCAAAATCTTCTCCTCAAACTTCACCAATGGATACCTTGTCAACACCCATGTCAGCCAACATCTCATCCAACACTCCAATGAGCACTAGCCCTCCATCGTATACACCTCAGAAACCGGGCCAGTCCTCCTCCTCAAATCCCCCAGAGGATCTTTCTAAGGCGTTAGTATTTAAGGGTTTTGATGAACCCTTGGACATTAGCTACCCTGGAGACGACAACAACCCCATTGATGTCGATGAAACTACTGATTTTACATCTTTGGGTAAGAGGCCCAGATCATCTGCCTTCCCTACTCGCCGATTGAGTAGAGTGGTCGAGAATACTGTCCAAAACGATTCGAGTAGAAAAAGAACAAAATGTGAACTTTCTAAACCCGTCTACTCGAGCAGTGATAGTGAAAGTACGGACTCCATTTTCTCAACTGATGAAGAACCTTTAGCTTCTTAACCACCGAGTGTGCCTCAAGAAAGGGAAATCCCAGATGAAACCCCTTTGAAACAATTTTTTCAAAAGGGAGTTCCTAGGGCTACAAGGTCAACTGTTGCCCCAAATGTTGCCACAGATGCCACAACATCTCAGGCAATATTCCAGCCAACATCCGAAGAGGCACACACCCCAACTTCCTCCAACAGTACCGAATCCATCAGCCTATATTTGTCTGATTCAGGCAATGAAGTAACTGCTTTCTCAGATAAATTCTACTCTAAAACTAAACATGATAAATGGAACTATTATAGAAATAAAGTAATTAGGTCTGAAAGAAAGGTAGATATTGTCTCCTGTTCTAAATATGATATGGTAGAATTTCTGAAAAACAAACAGCTTATTGGCTCTGTTACTGGAAAAGAACCATATGTTGATGAGATAATAAGGTTGTTTTATGCCAACTTAAACTCTGCTATAGAGGATACCTCCTCAAATAAATTTGGGAAGGTCTATCTCTATAACAAAATTTATCAATTTACACATTCAATCATAAATCAATGTATGGGTCTCTATATTGAAGAGAGAGTTAGAGAAACAGAAAGAGTAACAACAAATATGGATACAATGATTGAATATCTCACTGGAGGTATACCGAAAAAATGGATCCCTAGATGCCCAACATCAATACTCACTGCCTTATTTTCCACCCTCCACAAAATTGCTATTCACAATTGGCTTCCTTCTTTGAATAAGTCAGTTGTGACATCTGAACAAGCCTCTACTGTTCAAAATTGGGAAAGGATTCAAAGTTGATTTAGGGAAAATGATCTTCTATCAAATTTCCAAATTGGCAGAAAAAGAGTCAACTTCAATCCTTCCATTTCCCTCTCTGATTTACAAAGTATTAACTACCCAAGGCCTTGAGCCTATGAGAGGAGACACTTTGGGGAAAGCTCCTGAACTTTATACTGTAAACAAAGCAATTTTAAAGAGAAAGGAAAGAGACATTGACTTACCCTGGAAGAAGTAAACTGGAAGTGAAAATGTTGCCAACAATGCCTCCAACATTATGGGCAACACTGGTCCAAGGCGGTCTACACTGTCTACAAATTGGCTTGTGGAGCAAATTATAAAAATCAACCAACAAATTGTTGAGGTTGATACTGCCAGAGATGCCCTGATTCAAGCTAGAGACCATTTCCTACTTCTACTTTCTTCATAAAAATGGGGAGATGATTCTATACATGGGGAGCAGAGAGAAGAGGCTGAAGGTACAAGTGGAGAAGTTGTTGCTGCTGAAGAAGCTGTTGATGCTGCTATGTAGAGAGAAGAAGTTGTTGGAAGGAAAGTCTTGCTGAAGAGGCTAAGGTTGAAGGCTGAAGCTGAAGCTGTTATGCAGAGAGTCGAAGCTGAAGATGAAGTTGCTAGGCAGAGGGAGAAGCAAGCTGAAGTTGTTATGCAGAAATAGAAAGCTGCTGGAAGCTGCATAATGAGCAAGGGAGAAGGCCGTTGCTGATGAACTTTTATGGGTTAATGATTTATGGATTGATTTTGTTTTGGCTATTAGGTGATGTGGATGGTTATCTTGACAATGCTCTATTCTGACAATGTTTTTTTGTGGATGATGTATGTATGTGCTAAATTTTCTTATTCTTCTAATCCTATAGAGTGGTATATACATGTTTGTTTGTATGTTGGTTAAGGGGGAGCTTGTCAGTAGTCACATGTATTGGACAATATCTGTGACAATGCACTAAGTCATTTGTACCTTTTGAAATTTGTTTTGTGAAGAAAGGCAAAAAGGGGGAGATTGTTAATGTTGGGTTTGGTGTTTAAACATTTGACCCAACATATCCTCTGAAGTACTGTTGTTGAATGCCTAAAATGTTGGGACAAATGTCACAACATTCAGACCAATATTTTTTTTCATAACAGTTTTGCCTTACTTCATGTTAAGCAGTAACTGTTTTACTGAGTGGTAAAAACGACTTAGGCGTGTGAATTAGGAGTTGTGTAAAACGTGGGAGAAAGAGTCAAAGCTTGGGGAAGAAGTCGAGTGAAGAACAAGTCAAAGTTGTTGAGATTTCGACTCCATGATCTTCTCCAACAAACACACCAGCTGCCCACCTTTCCCTCAACCTCAACAGATCGATGAGCTTTTCAAGGAAGACTCTCTACTATAAATAGAGAGGCTACAAGAGTGAATCGACATCCAGAATTAACTTGCAAAAATACCAAGAGAGCTCTCGGGATTTCAACTCAGAAATCTGGATCACAAGTGTTGTCTAAGTGTGTCGACAACATTCTGTCTAACATTACAATTGTTGTTTAGATTCAAGATTTGTTTTGTATAGAGCGATTGTAATGAGAGGTTGTCTATGTCTACGTAGTTAGATTTTTCAGGCAGAAGTCATATGCGACTTCAACTTTTAATTCCTTTCCATTTTATACTGTATATCTGTAAAGAATGAAATTTATAATTTTGTATATAATATATATATATATATATATATATATATATACATCTGGTCATTGACCATCATAAGTTATATAATATATATAACTTATGAAAATTTTAAACCTTTGTGTTCTTTTCTATTCCGCTGCATTTTACTCTTAAAATATTTCTGTTTTATCGAAGTGTTGTCACTTGTGACAGACGACATTATCGTTGACATTTGAAAACAGAATTGACATTCGATTTATTTCATCTATTGTTTTACTTTCCGTAGCCTTTGACACCTCTTTCATAGTGCTTGTATACGGGAGATTTTCCCATTACTAATAAAATTAGTTTGCTTATAAAAGATGGTGTTGGCATTCTATGATATTATTCCTGTGCAATTCAATATCTATTAGGAAAGAAGTAAAGACAGATAATAGGTAAGAAACAAATGACGACCAATGAATCAATCAATCTCGCCTCAAAACCAAATTAGTTGAATCGGATATTAGGATATATTTATCTTCTTTCTTCATTCTGTTCTATTCAAGTACAATTCAAGACTTAATAATTTGTATTTTGATGCACAATTTGAACACATGGAGATTATGATGTATGGGTGCAATGTAGCCGAAAGTGCTACAGAAATAATGGTGCTTAAGATCTCCTTAGGGCACAGAAAAGAAAGTGAAACAGTAAGGAGTAACGATTTTAAAGAACAAAGATAGGGAAGAAGATGGGGTGAAGAAGACTGTTTTATAATTTCTGAAATGTTATTCATTCAAGTCTCCAAACATAAAGGGATAGCAAAGCGTTGTGAAGAATTTAGAGGATACATGATGAACAAACAGATGGCCTAAAACCAGTACTGCAGCAGAATCATATTCAACAGGCACTGTTGAGGCTGGTAGTATAGCAGCACATTGTTAACCAAAAACAGGAACTCGAAGAATTGAGTTCGAGTAATTGGAAGATTGGGTCAGGAACTAGCGGAATAGTTCCAGAATCCCAGTCAAGAATAGAAGGCAAGAGGTGGAAAAAGACGAAGAAGATATTGAGACTAATTGTTATTACATTTCTGAATGTGTAATCTGTACATCAATGCCATACTTATATCAACTACCAAAGCCTATGATTGTAACTGAATTCTTCTAACTGCCTGTTGACGTGATTTTAACTAACATTCTGATCTGGCTCATGAAATGGAAATTCATGTATCACACAGCATATGTTTTGCAGCATGCTATCAAAGGTTCTTTTTTCTTTGGGTTGATAAATCAGATAACTTTTTTGCAATACACCAAGATGTTGCCTTTAAGATCAGAGGATGGTTTATTAATAGGGCTCAATTTATCTTTGATAAGTAATTAGGTTCAATTATTTTAATTAACTATTATTATCTGTGGTCCTACTTCTAAAAGGACTTCTTACATATTATTTTCCTTAATCATTCGTCTAAAATAGTTAGGATTTTCCTACAAGATGTATCAGATGCAACTTTCAAGACCAATATGAAGTTTTGGGCAGCCAATGAGACAGAAAGGAAGAAAGGTGTGGAAAGGATTACATGGACATTCCTACTCACCATGGAAAGCGAAGACTTGAGCACCAGTTTTTTTTTTCAACCTGCAGAGAGTTGATATACGAACAGATGGCAAAACAAGAAGTGCGGAAGAATCACTATTCACCACTGTAGCAGCATTATAGTTGTGGTCCTATAGCACTCTGTAAGGCTTTAGTTCTTAGTTCAAATTTTATTTTCACTTATTCTAGGCTACATTGTATTATTTGGTTCCTAGTTTTTTGCATTATTAATATTATTCCTCCTTTTAAAGTAGTTTGAAGGGGAGCCTTGGAGTAACTGGTAAAGTTGTTGTCATGTGATCAGGAGGTCACGGGTTCAAGCCGTGTAAGCAAGCTCTTACAGAAATGCAGGTAAGGCTGCGAATAATAGACCCTTGTGGCCCGGCCCTTTCCCAGACCCCGCACATAGCGGGAGCTTAGTGCACCGGGTTTCCCTTCTTTTAAAGTAGTTTGTTGATCAACCACACTAAGGCAGTAGCTTCTTGATGACATCTTTTTTGTCCTCCCAAGCACCTCGGACATTCCAAGTTTATTGTCTCTTCCCCACCCACCCACCCAACCTCCACTTCCTTGACCATCCCACCCCTCACCGCCCCGAACACTCACTCTCCATCCATCCACCCCCATAGTATTTTGGTAGATTTTATATAAATGCTCTTAGGATAATATTATTTTGCTTACATACTAAACACTAGAAAATAAGTAAGAAACCCACTTGTTTTTCTAGGAAAACATTTTCCTTCATACCAAACACACCCTAAGAGTTTGCATAACTCAGCAAATTAAGCACTGCTTTCTTTTGGAGGTTAGATAGGTTTCAATTATTTTCATGGTGATTTTGATCCTTCTGGTTCACCAGATTATCTAGTTCCTAAAACAAACATCATTTTCAAGAAATGCCTATGCAGCAGAATAAGCAGAGCCAAGAGATTTGCGATGACATAATACTCTTAAAGTTAAATCCTCTTATTACTACTACTAACTCATTTCAGGAAGTAATGACTACACAAGTTATGCACCTATTCACAAGCTTAAACAACTGTAACAACAAGGTGTAACCTTCCACCTCCTTCCTGAAGAGTAACTGATTAGATTGCATGGTGGGAAGAAAGATAAGTGCTTTCCCTGAGAAACATTCCTCTTTTCACAACACTCCTCCCCCAAAACCCAGGCAAAGTTCAGGCAAACAGTCGCGAAGCATTTCGCTATTCACAAGAATAAGACAAGTACCGAGTCAAACACATAAGTGATTTACCCTAAAACACCACCTCACAAGCATTAAGGTAATATTAACAACAATAAGTGTCCATTTGGCGTAATTAATCCAAGCTTCCAAGCAGAAGAGAAAAAATGACCTTCAAATGTGCATTGTGTCTCTTCCCCTCTTTCCAGCGCCTAAACTGTCCATCTTTCATAACACGAAATCTTTCCTTAAAAGACTTAATCCAGTAGCAAGTATTGATTATCTTCAATATCTAACAAAATCTTAAAGACAAAGCAAATTAAGTCATATACATGCGAATAAAATTTCATTTTGATTTTCTTGACTTTTGACGTGATTGGAGTCATCGGCTTCCTGCTTTTCAACTTCCTTTTCCTCTGTTTTGCAGTGATGTACCTCACTTGCGTGAAATAGAAATCAACAATCAACACTAAACAAGTAAATAACAGACAAGAGATTCTACAAACATTTTCAGAAATATCCAAGACTAATAGTGAATTAAAGCTCACATTTTTATGTTTCCTTCCATTTTCCAGCTCTTAGTTAAATAGAAGCAGCTCTCATACTGTGGCTACAACAATTGCAGGAAACGGAAAATAAGTAACTGCTAACTATTACAACAAATTGAAATTACAACCACTATGATTTGCTGGGTCGAGTGATGACACTCTGTCTTTAAGACAAGATTGTCCCGTATATATAATTTTACGTTCGGAACAATAGTCTCCCAAGATAAAACAATAACTTAACAAATGAGCAAAGGAAACTCAAGTGTTCCTTTGAAGAACTTAGAGTACGAAATGATGCTGGAAAGTAGTAAGAAGATTTCTATTTCTGTTTTCTGTATTCTCAACAATTGAGCCAAAGACTCCAATTTATAGTGCACGGAGGGTGACTTCTCAAATGGCCAACTAATGGCTGTTAATAGTCATGTAATGGCAATTAGTGAGGAGTAATTCAGCCAAGTAAATGACTGAATTAATGAGCAACGTAATGGAGCTTTAGTGAGGAGTTATTCAGCCAAGTTTTAACGCTCCAAAACCAACCCAAAAGACAGAGTTCTCTTCCCAATTTTATCTTTCCTGAAACTTCAGGGACCAAACTGTAAATATTAAGCAATTTGGATCCAAAAAGATAATATCATAAGAAGCCCAAAGCTCGACCCGAGCCTGGACGGGACGGGCGGGCGGCGCGTGTGGGCTTAGCCTCGAACCCAAGCACATCTAGTTCCCCCCTCCTTCAAACACATGGGTTACTCCTTGGGGTCCCAAACCCTTAGCCAATTTTGAAACTTATAAAATGAACAAATCTTCCTTCCCCAACGATGAGGGAGAATTGTTCCACACCACATTTTCATACTTCAAACACCTCACTTCGTGGACCAATATCTCTTTCATTTCTCAACGAAATTTGACGATCCTTGGTCCTACGGTCATCTACTCACTTAGTAGATTATGCACGTGTGAAGAATCAAAGTCTTCAACATGCGAAACTCTAGCGTTTAAGTCATTAAAGATGGGTGGACGCAACACCCACCAATAGGCAAATTTCCAACACAGACTGTAGCAATTACGTAGGGATAGAAATTAGTCGAGCACATTATACTATTTAAAGTATTACTCTCCCTCTCCCAATTTATGTGTCACTTTTCATTTTTTGATATTCAAACTACATGAACTTTGAAGATATATCTTTTTCATCAAATTAATATGAGAAAAGTTGTAAATTATAGTATTTTTTATGTAATTTTCAACTATATAAAATTTAATCTAAAAAATTAAGTTAATCTAATCCAATTTAACTTGAAAGTTTAATCAAATTAACTCTCGAAAAGCAAAAAATGTTACATAAATTGGGAGGGGGAAGGGAGGAAGGGAGTATATGCAGAGGGCAAATCCAAGATTTTAAGTCACTGGGGGCTGGAGGTCCACTACACCCACTACTTCCCTTGTGAAATTGTTCAATTAGTATAGTATAGCACATCACAGAATTTCATCTATGCATCGTCATACATACACCAACTAATAAAATGTCTGTTAATAATGGGATTGGTAGCAGTGTGGAGAAGACGATAGGTATTTGCGAGGGATCGGAGCTTCCAGCACTATCTCTGCATTTTGGGTTTTTGCTTGGGGCTAGCTGGAAGAGCGAAGAGGACTCTACTTCATTTCTACTCTGGGGACCGACCATTAGAATATTTTTTAAAAATTGAGGTTTTGAAAGCTAGTTTGTCCAAGTCCATAGAGGACTCTTGACACTTTCCGCACGCTAGACCTGTCCATCGGGTCGGGGACCCGCCCGATCCGACCCGACCCAAAAAAACCAGGATCAGGTCAGCTTATATCTGACCCGTGAGCCATCTAACCCAAAAAAGCGGGGACTCGATCAGGGTCAGGGTCGGGCCAGGGTCAGATTTTTTACCCGTCTGGCCCGACCCGACCAGTGACCCAACCCTGACCCGTTCATATTATTTTTTATTTTATTACTGTTTATTTAAGGTTCATCTTAAGATAGAACATGATTTACTATCCAGGTTCATTAAAGAAATAATATGAACGGGTCGGGGTCGGGTATGGTCCACTATGCCATAAGATTTGTTTATTACTATTAAGAGGCCCACATCGAAAATAAAATGGGAACATGGACTCCTTATATAGACTTGGACAATACTCACCCTACAAGCTAGGTTTTGAGGTTGAGTTAGGCCCAAGATCCATTTTTTACATGGTATCAGATTCAGGCTCATTTCAATTCTTTATTAACTGATGTTGGGCCCCCAAATTATATTATTCACGCTCCAATTAACAAAGTCTTGACATGCGGGGGAGTGTTAAGAGTCTCACATCTGATATGGAACATGGACTCCTTATATGGACTTGGACAATCCTCACCCTATAAGCTTGCTTTTGGGGTTGAGTTAGGCCCAAGATCTATTTTTTATATAGATCCCTTCTTTACATGGTATCAGAGCCAAGCTCATTCCAATTCTATGGTCGATGTTGGGTCCCCAAATTATATTATCCACGTGTAACATTCCGTACTTTTGGGTCACGGTTTAAATCGCTAGGCGTATGTAAAATCGCTAAGCGTTTGTAAATAGACCAGAGCGTTGGAAAAATTTATGTTATATTTACGTATGCTAATAAAGAGATTAGTATATAAAAGAGATTAGCCCCCGAAATAATTTTGGACTTAAGAAGTGTGATGACGGGAAGCAGAAATAAATTTGGTATGTGCATGAAGAGGTTATGGACTAGTGTCATATCACAAATTATGACATCGAGTATATGAAGGTCTTATAAGTTATTAGGATTTAAGTGAACTGGGATCACGGAATTAATTATGTGTGATTGATAAATCATATGGAGGACGGTCACTTAATCATGAGAAGCAAGGTGGCGTCAAATTGAGGCTCCCCACCGCCAAGATTGGCTAGTGGGAGACCATATGATAAGAGCCATAAATGGCTTGTTGAGCATGTCTTTAAAAGACAAAGAAAAAGGGGTTAAAATGAGAAATAATTTCTCAAAGGGACATGAGGCAGAACGTTGGCAACATAAATACTTGAAGAGGAGAATAAATCAGTCTTTGCATTTCGTTACTTTGTAAAACGAATTTGCCTTTTTTTCCTTTCTGTGATTTCATGTTATGCTCGACCAAAATTCTTATTTTGGTTCAGGTTTTCTCCACGTATCGAGGTATGTTAAGGCAAATTATTTCTTTCTTTTGGCATGTTCCATGTAACGAAATATAACCGTGATATTGCTCCATAATTTATTCTACTCCTAGTAGTTAAGAATATTCATGTTATTGATTCCTATGCTAAAAGCATGTCTAAATATGGTTCAAAGTCCTTATTGAGGCGTACGAAAAATGGGTTGATATTCACAGTGTTAGTCAAAGGTACAAGGATATTATGTCATCCTGTAAATTCAGGAAAATGTTTTATTGTCATTTATGCATTTTCACTTGCATTGTATTCGTATATTACCCTGGATCACTTGTGCTATGCACACTACTATATGGTAAATATTGTATATATGTAAGGGATATGGGGAAAAGCGTTATATACGCACACCACCTGCAGCTGGTACAGACTATCACAAAAGAGCCCGAAGAGGCCAATATGATGTGATGATGTGATGCCCTTGTGTGGCGATATAATCTGATGCCCACAGAGGCGGTTATAGGAGGATTTCTGTGTGGACATTAGTATACCGCATTTGCATTATGCATACATTCATTAACCATTACATGGTATGGTGCCCACAGAGGTTGTTATGGTAAGAAAGATGCCCGAAGAGGCTAATGTATATGTATACTGCATTGTGTATAACATTTAGGCATATGTATTAGGGCCCTCAGAGGCATTTATTATTGGTTAGTTGTTTCTGTTTCAGTTGTTGTTATATACATGTATTACTATTGTTCATGCCTGACATACTTAGTACATCAGTCGTACTGACATTTCTTTTGTCGGAGGACGCTGCGTTTCATGCCCACAGGTTCACATAGGTAGGGTGACGGTTCACGTTAGTTGATTGCTGATCCAGTGGATTTTTGGAGTACTCCCCTTGTTCGGGGTGTTGGTCTAATTTTGGTACGATACAATTTTGCTTGTATATATGGGTATGGCGGGGCCTTATCCCGACCTCTGATGTTGCTACTCCTAGAGGATTGTAGACATGTGTCATGTGGATAGTGGTCTTGTATGGCCTTGTCGGTCTTGGTATGGGTATGTGTATATATAAGATGGTTACCTGATTTTTATAATTTTCTTTCGGCTTAGTCCGTATTCAATTGTTATTAAAAGTTTGTTGTACGATTAGCGATACCCGGCGGGTGGGGTCCGGGTCACCGTCGCGGCCCTCCGGTTTGGGTCGTGACAAACTTGGTATCAGAGCATGTCTGTCCTAGGGAGTCTACAAGTCGTGTCAAGTAGAGTCTTGTTTATGGGTATGTTGTGCACCATACTTATAAACATGAGGCTGCCTAACATTTAGGGATGGTTTCCATTCTTTCATATTATAGATTGTGCTATAGAACTGAGTTATAAGTATTTCGCTCCTAATCTATTTCGTATTTACGATTCCAGCAATGCCTACCGCAAGGAAGAAGTCCAAAAGTATAAGGGAATTTAATACGGCTGCGAGCGATGGTTCCAGCTGATTGCCACCCGCTAGCAAGGGCCAGAGTGAGACCCTCGGTGCAGGTGCGACCCCTTCGTACGATTCTCTTAGTTCGTCACCATCGGAGGAGAGTAGTAGAGCTGCAGTGCCCCCAGTTCCTCCACGAGATACTCTAGACGTAGATCTTGATATGCGAAGTGCGGTCCAGTTATTGACACGATTGGTGGCCGCTCAGGCCCAACATCAGGCTCCCAGTCCTTCTGATAGAGCTGCTAGCGCAAGAGCTCGGGATTTCATCAATCTAGACCCTCCGATTTTCATAGGAACAGACTTGAACGCGGATCCATAAAATTTTTTGCATCAGGTACAGCGCACTTTGCGGGTAATGGATGCTACCGATACCGAGTCAGTAAAGTTTGCTTCGTATAGACTGTGGGATGTCGAAGTAACCTGGTATGATACGTGGGAGCAATCCAGGGGACCTCATGCTTCACCGATTGGATGGAGAGAATTTTCAGAGACCTTTTTACAGCATTTTCTGCCAGTCGAACTTCGACGGGCCAGGCAGGATAGGTTCCTACGTCTAGAGCAGTGTGACCTGAGTGTTCAAGAATATAGTTTACAATTTAATTCGTTGGCCTGATATGCTTCTACGATTGTAGCAGAGATGAGTGACCGGGTACATAGGTTTGTTACCGGTTTGGGGCAGCACTTGATTAATGAGTGTACTACGGCTTCTTTGAATCCGAGTATGGATATCGCTCGCATTCAGGCTAATACACAAAACTTGGAAGGTCATACGAAGCAACAGCGGGAAGATCGAGAACGTGATAAGGGCCAGCATAAGAGGGCCCGACCCATTGGTGACGTAGGAGACTTCAGAGATGAGCCCATGCCACAGCCTTATGAATGCCCATCCTCCCCGGTGGCCAACACATCATTACCATCTATAGGGTCGAGGGTTGATCGGTTTATTCAATCGGGACTAGGTCAGAATTCACAGGCGTCAGGGCCTTATTATAGAAGGGATGCTATCCAGATGAGACTGTCATTGGCTTGATGCGGGCAGTGTGGTATGACCCATACAGGGTCGTGCCAGCAGGGAGTGAGGGTGTGTTACTCTTGTGGTGAACCTGGTCATTTTATGCAGGATTGTCCGACAGGAGGCGAAGGTGTTAGAGTTCAGCCTGTCGAATCTGCAGCAGCTTCATCTCGGTCAGTATGCCCGTCAGGGAAAAGTCATCACACATTATCCGGTCAAAGTAGAGGTAGGGGCAGAGCAACTAATTTTAGTGGGGGATAGAACCGTAATTAGGCATTGATGGGATGACGGGATCGGGAATCCTCACTTGATGTCGTTACAGGTACGTTATAATTCTTTTTGCATAATGTGGATGTGTTGTAAATTATGTATGTAACCCGAGTGGATAGGAGGTAACTACACCAGTGGGTGAGTCAGTAATAGCTAGACGGATCTATTGTAATTGTGCATTATTAGTTTGTAGCCATTAGATCCAAGCGGATTTGGTGAAACTAGAAACATCTGTATTTCTGGGCTACGTAACGGGGATTAGGTATGTACCCCAACATTCGAGGATGAATGTTTCTAAGGGGGAAAGATGTAACATCCCGTACTTTCGGGTCACGGTTTAAATCGATAGGCGTATGTAAAATCGCTAAGCGTTACTAAATAGACCCGAGCGTTGGGAAATTTTATGTTATATTTACGTATGCTAATAAAGAGATTAGTTTATGAAAGAGATTAGCCCCCGAAATAATTTTGGACTTAAGAAGTATGATGACGGGAAGCGGAAATAAATTTGGTATGTGCATGAAGAGGTTATGGACTAGTGTCATATCACAAATTATGACATCGAGTATATGAAAGTCTTATACGTTATTAGGATTAAAGTGAGTTGGGATCACAAAATTAATTATGTGTGTGATTGATAAATCATACGGAGGATGATCACTTAATCATGGGAAGCAAGGTGGCGTGAAATTGAGGCTCCCCACCGCCAAGATTGGCTAGTGGGAGACCATATGATTAGAGGCATAAATGGCCTGTTGAGCATGTCTTTAAAAGACAAAGAAAAATGGGTTAAAATGAGAAATAATTTCTCAAAGGAACATGAGGCAGAACGTTGGCAACATCAATACTTGAAGAGGAGAATAAATGAATCCTTGCATTTCGTCACTTAGGAAAACGAATTTGCCTTTTTTTCCTTTCTGTGATTTCATGTTATGCTCGACCAAAATTCTTATTTTGGTTCAGATTTTCTCCATGTATCGAGGTATATTAAGCAAAATTATTTTTTTCTTTTGGCATGTTCCATGTAACGAAATATAACCGTGATATTGCTCCATAATTTATTCTACTCCTAGTAGTTAAGAATATTTATGTTATTGATTCTTATGCTAAAAGCATGTCTAAATATGGTTCAAAGTCCTTATTGAGGCGTATGGAAAATGGGTTGATATTCACAGTGTTAGTCAAAGGTACAAGGATAGTATGTCATCCGGTAAATTCAGGAAAATATTTTATTGTCATTTATGCATTTTCACTTGCATTGTATTCATATATTACCCCGGACCACTTGTGCTATGCAAACTACTATATGGTAAATATTGTATATTTGTAGGGATATGGGGAAATGCGTTATATACGCACACCACCTACAGCTGGTACAGACTATCACAAAAGAGCCCGAATAGGCCAATATGATGTGATGATGTGATGCCCTTGTGTAGTGATATAACTTGATGCCCACAGAGGCGGTTATGGGAGGATTCATGTGTGGACATTAGTATACCACATTTGCATTATACATACATTCATTAATCATTACATGGTATGGTGCCCACAGAGGTTGTTATGGTAAGAAAGATGTCCGAAGAGGCTGATGTATATGTATACTGCATTGTGCATAATATTTAGGCATATGTGTTAGGGCCCTCAGAGGCATTTATTGTTGGTTAGTTGTTTCTGTTTCAGTTGTTGTTATATCCATGTATTACTATTGTTCATGCCTGACATACTCAATACATCAGTCGTACTGACGTCCCTTTTATCGGGGGACGCTGCGTTTCATGCCCGCAGATTCACATAGGCAGGGTGACGGTTCATGTTAGTTGATTGCGGATCCAATGGATTTTGGAGCACTCCCCTTGTTCGGAGTGTTGGTCTAATTTTGGTACGATACAATTTTTCTTGTATATATGGGTATGGCGGGGCCCTGTCCCGACCTCTGATGTTGCTACTCCTAGAGGCTTGTAGACAAGTGTCATGTAGATAGTGGTCTTGTATGGCCTTGTTGGCCTTGGTATGGGTATGTGTATATATAAGATGGTTACCTGATTTTCATAATTTTCTTTCGGCTTAGTCCGTATTCAATTGTGATTAGAAGTTGGTTGTGCGATTAGCGGTACCTGAAGGGTGGGGTTCGGGTGCCCGTCGCGTCCCTTCGGTTTGGGTCGTGACACCACGCTCCAGTTAGACTTCTGATACCATGAAATAAATAATCCCTTGATTATTTTCATTAATGAAAAAGTATATATACAATTTACAATTTCCATAGTAGGAAAATTCTATTCCTATTTTATTCTCAAAACATTATTCTACTTGTACAATAATTATACAACTATGATATGTGTACAACTCTAATTTAATTACAACTAAACCTACCAAAATTAAGCCTCTAAACTGTGATAAACACGGTTTGAATATACCGTGTATACCACGGAACTTAACAACCCATTTTACATCATTCTGCCCATGATATACACGGTGTATATTTTGTGTATATCACGAATATTTATCACTCAACAATTAGTCTAGATTTCAAACGTGATTGTGAAAATATTATTTGTTTTAAATATGATCTACTAATTACTTCAAGAACGGAATATTGAAAATTGGTAATTCAAGTTATGGAAGGATTAGGATTGTGATCCCTCTAGATGAATCAATGTAATTGAGGCTATGCTTGATGTTAATTAAATACCTATCATACTAGACTATGGACCAATTAAGGGTTTATCACTAGTGTTCCAACCTATATGATAAATATCATCACTAGGCTTTTCCAAGCCATATGATGTGAAATTCAATACACCCATGTTAATCTCAAATTAACCATTTTATTCCTAGCTTTGATTATTAGATAGGAGTTAGATTCCTAAATCTTTGTCATTAATGTTTTTTCTACTCACTATTCTTTTCCAAGCAATAAAGGACTATAGGCACTACCAATGTTGGCCACCATTGATATCATTACACATTGAAGCATTAATGAAGTATAATAATGGTAAATAACCTAATCAAGCATCTAAAACACTCATTTACATTAATATCACCATTGAGATCTACAACCCTAGATATACGATTAGCTACTCATAATAAATAAACAAAAACATTCAATAAATGAGAATTCATTGTTACTTACAAAGTAGTTGAAAGATGAATTAAAATTGGAATCAAATTGATGTCAATCTCTCCTCAAAAACTTAAAAACAATAACTATGGAGTGTTTGGAAGAAAGGGGATAAAATCTGATATGGAATGTTCTTTCCCAAAACCCCAGGAGTCTATTTATAATCCTCAAAGAAATGTGCACACAAATTGAACAAAAATACCCTCGCGACACAATTGGCGAACCGCAGATCATGTCGGAGACATGACCTGCGATTCGCAGGTCTTGCAAATGCACCGCAGACTGTGTTGAATATCAGGTTTTCAGTGACATGGTCTGCGGTTCGCAGACATGACCTGCAGTTCGCAGGTCACGTCGCAGATCATGCTCTTGTCTTGTTCAACTTTTTAAAATCTCTACAGCACTCTGCGGTTGAACTGTGATCCGCAAGCATGATCTGAAACATTGGTTTACCTCGGTTTCTGGCCCATCACATAGGCAAACCAATGATCTGAAACATGGTTCAAATCCCTGGAATAACAACAAAGGCAGAAAATTCTTGTAGAAACCACGGCGGCTATGACAGAAGCAGTAGTAGTGGCAGAAGCAGTAGCAGTAGCGGCAGAGGGCAGCCCCCGCTGACCGGCAGCCACCCGCAGCGATAGCAGTAGTGGCAGTAGCCTCCGCCATGGGCTGTGTATCCCCCATGGGCATCGTGGGGTCAACACACATGGGTTGCTCCACTTTTCCCCTACCCGACAACATCCTGGACCCAACCTCCGCTCCGACAGCCCCAACCCGACATTCTCGACGCACGTCCACAACAGGCATATAGTGCACAAGTCTCTCTCCTTCAACCTACGCACCAACGGATATTGAGGTGGCTATGAACACGTTGTCTCTCAACATTCCAAATGACAGTTGGTACATGGATACTTGTTCCACATCTCATATGACGATATCCCAAGGTATTCTCTCTCTCATCTTATTTCAATATGAGCAATTTAAATCGTAATATTATTGTTGGTAGTGGAGAGATTGATGACAATGTCACACATCGTATTGGGGCAGGGTGGATGAAATGGAGGCTCGTATCTGGAGACTTGTGCGATAAAAATGTGCCACCAAAACTTAAAGGCAAGTTCTATAGGGTGGTGGTTAGACCTACTATATTGTATGGGGCAGAGTGTTGCCCAGTCAAGACTTCGTACACCCAAAAGATGAAAGTTGCGGATATAAGAATGCTAAGATGGATGAATGGGCATACAAGGAGGGGTATAATTAGAAATGATGATATCTGGGACAGAGTGGGAGTGTCCTCGGTGGAGGATAAGATACAGAAAGCGAGGTTGAGATGGTTCAAACATGTGCAGAGGAGAGACACAAATGCCCCAGTGCGGAGGTGTGAGAGGTTGGCTATGGATGGGTACATAAGGGGTAGAGGTAGGCCGAAGAAGTATTGGGGAGAGGTGATTAGATGGGATATGGCGCAGGTGCAACTCACTGAGGACATGACCTTAGATATGGGGTTATGGATGCCACAAATTAGGGTAGTAGGTAGTCCCACCTATGCTTACAAACTGGTAGTTGTAGTGTTATTATTATAGGCTCGCTTAGCCTATCATACCAGTAGGCACAGTATTTCTTTATAGTCAACTGTCATTTGATGTATGCTGCTATGTGTATTTTGTTTGTCTTATTTACCTGCATTAGTTATTGCTTCTTTTTCAGAAGTCGTTATTATGGCTTAGTTGTTTTATTTGTCTTACTTTGCTTGTGCTTGTGCTGTGTTTTGAGACGAGGGTCTCTAAAAAACAGTCGCTCTACCTACTAAGGTAGAGGTAAGGTCTACGTACACTCTACCCTCACCAGACCCCATAATATGGGATTTCACTAGTTATGTTGTTGTTATTATTGGTAGTGGACAAGACATTCTCATTCGAGATTATGGACAATCATCCCTCTCCCCACCATACCCCATGTTATCTTTAAAAAATGTTCTTCATGCCCTAAAACTTATCAAAAATCTAATCTTTGTGCGTCGTTTCACAACCGACAATAATGTTTCCTTTGAATTTGATCATTTTGGTTTTTCTGTGAAGGACCTTATGACAGGGAAGCAAATAATGAGATGTGATAGCACCGGGGACCTTTATCCTATCACCACCACCGTCGGTCATCCACCTCTTATCCATCAACCTTTGCAGCTATTTCATCTCTTTTATGGCATAATAGATTAGGACATCTGGGACCCTCTATTTTACGCTCCCTTAGCAAAAATATATTTATTGATTGCAAACATGTCTCTTCTCCTTCTGTTTGTGAATCTTGCCTTTTTGAAAACATGTTAAGTTGCCATTTTATTCTTTATCCACATGTACTTTAATGCCTTTTGATATTATACACAATGATTTATGGATCTCTCTTATCTTAAGCACATGTGGACATCGATACTATATGTTATTTTTAGATGATTATTCTAATTTCTTGTGGACTTTTCCCATTGGTAATAAGTCTCAAGTATATTATATTTTTTCTTCCTTTAGCACTTTAATTAAGACACAATTTGAAAAAATATCAAATGTTTTCGATGTGACAATGAGAGGAAATTCGATAATAAACAATTCAAAATTTTATGCGCCAAAAATGGCCTTGTTTTTCATTTTTCCTGTCCCCACGCCTCTCCACAAAATGGCGAAGCCGAACAAAAAATTAGAACCATAAACAACTTAGTTCGTGCTCTCCTCGCTCATGCCTCTATTCCCCCTATTTTTAGCATCACGCTCTCTCAATGACAACCTATCTCTTGAATATTCTCCCAAATAAGTCTCTCAAATACATGTCTCCCATTCAATTTCTCTATATTCGGGATCCTTTCTACAAGCACTTATGAACTTTCGGATGTCTATGATACGTCATCCATCTCTCCACTTAAATCAACAAGTTGTAACCTCGGTCCACCCTGTGTGTCTTTCTTGGTTAATTACCTAATCATCGATGTTACAACTTTTACAACTTGTCCAGCCGTAAAATAATCTTCTCTAGGCATGTCATATTTGATGAGTCCCAATTCTCTTTTGCCACGCTGCATTCTCCACCTCTGAATTCCTATGACTTCTTAAATGATGACCTCAATCCCCTTCTAATTCATCACTTACAAAATCAGTCGCTTCCGTCACCGGCTACCAACCCACTTCATGCCGTCTCGAGCTGGATAGCCCACCAAGACCCACTACGGGACTCTCGGAACAGCCCCTCTTGGCTGTCTGATACTGTTGTCGCCTCTTGGCTAGTGCCTCCGCCCCCTCTTCCCGATCACGCTGCCTCATCTCGGCTAGCACTTTCATCCCACCTTTCTGATCTATGTCTACATCCTGCCCAACCACGTTATGTCTACCCACCCGCGACACCTATATGGATAATGGAAAACTGTGCTATGCACGACATTTCCAAACTCAAACGGCAATTTAATTTGTCATCTTCGGTTGCCCCTTCACCTCTTCCTCGCAACCCAAAAAATGTCTTATCCGATCCTAATTGGAAATCTGCCATGATTGACGAATATAATGGTCTTATTGAAAATAAGATATGGGATCTAGTACCATGTCCTCCTGATGCTAATGTTATTCATTCTATGTGGATTTTTTGACATAAAAATAAATCGGATGGTTCTTTTGAGAGGTCCGTCTTGTAGGTGATGCCAGGTCTCAACAGGTCGGAGTGGATTGTGATGAAACTTTTAGCCCGATGGTGAAACCGGTAACTATTCAGACCGTTCTCAGTATTGCTTTTTCCAAATCATGGCCTATTCATCAGCTTGATGTCAAAAATACCTTCTTGTATGGGGACCTTCATGAAACCATTTATATGCATCAGCCTATGGGATTCAGTAATCTAGTTCATCCAGATTATGTGTGTCTTTTGAAAAAATTGCTCGATGAACTGAACAGGCTCCTCGTGCATGGTACCAACGGTTTGTTGACTTTGTATCATCTATCGCTTTTCACAGAGCAAATCTGATCACTCACTTTTCATATATAGCAATGTATCCTCTATCGCTTTTCACATAGCAAATCTGATCACTCACTTTTCATCTATAGCAAGGGTAATGACATGCATACATTCTGTTATATGTTGATGATATCATCCTAACTACATCTTCTGATACATTTTGCCGGTCCATTATGTCACTCATTGCCTCTGAGTTTGCTATGAAGGATTTGGGCCCCCTAAGCTATTTTTTTGGTATTGTTGTTACAAGACATTCAGGTGAATTATTTCTTTGTCAAAGGAAGTACGCGAAGAGATTCTTAACTGAGTAGACATGACGTCTTGCAAACCAGCCCACACACCGGTGGACCCTAATTCCAAACTCAGTGCCTCTTCAGGTTCTCCGTATGCCGACCTAATTCACTATCGCATTTTAGTAGGAGCACTGCAGTATCTCACTTTTATGAGACCCGATATATCCTATGTCATGCAATAAATATGCTTACATATGCATAGTCTGACTCATGAACATATGAATGCATTCAAACATATTTTGCGATATGTACAAAGTTCTCTTCACTTTGGCTTACACCTGTACAAGTCCTCATTCTCTGGTCTCACCTCTTATTCTGATACTGACTGGGGTGGATATCCGGACACTCGTCGATCCACATCGGGTTTCTGTGTATTTCTCGGAGATAACTTGCTATCTTGGTCTTCTAAAAAATAACCTACTTTGTCTCGATCTAATGCCAAAGCTGAGTATAAAGGAGTAGCGAATGTTGTTTCTGAGTCTTGATGGATACGCAACCGTCTGCTGGAACTTCACTGCCCAATCCGCAAGGCTACATTGGTCTACTGTGATAATGTAAGTGCGATATATCTTTCCGGCGATCCCGTTCAACATCTGCACACTAAACTTATTGAAATGAATATTCACTTTGTACGTAAAAAAAATTACTCGTGGACAAGTTCGTGTCCTTCATGTTCCTTCCCGATATCAGATTGCTGACATATTTACTAAAAACCTTCCGCGCATACTCTTTGATAATTTCTGAGCCAGTCTCAGCGTACGAGAACCTCCCGCTTCAACTGTGAGGGTGTGATAGAATATTATAAGAATATTTCCGTATCATTGTATATCTTTTATATTTTGTTAATTTATATTCTGATTGTAATTAAAAATATTAGTTACCTAGTTTGTAGCTATGTAAATAATCATGTAACACTATATATTGTACACAATAATTCAATGAAAAAGCAGGGAACATATTCCTTTATGATAGAATATTCTCGTACCATTGTATATCTTTTATATTTGGTTAATTTATATTCCGATTGTAATTAGCAAAATTAGTTACCTAGTTTGTATCTATGTAAATAATCATATAGCACTATATATTGTACACAATAATTCAATGAAAAGCCATAGAACATATTCCTTTAGTAACAACTTCCAGGATTCTCGCCCGTTTCAGCTATTACATGGCTAAAATCATGGGTATAAATGAAATTAGATGTAATTCTGGATAGTTTGAAATCTGGCCGTTGTTTGAGTTATCTTTTGTTCGGACTAAACATTCACGGACGGATCACCCCGGATCTCTGTTGTCAGGTGCGAATTAAGTGGTTCTAGAATGGTCAAACAAGCCTTTGGTTTGACCGACTCAACGGTTGACTCACTACTAGAAAATCACTCTTTTCCCACTGAATTCCTACTGAAAAATGTTCGATGACTATTTTCACTGAATGTCGGTGGAAAAAACTCAAATAGTAGTGTGAACACATAAAAAAATTAGAAAGTTTTTCAGTGTTTCAATGGAAACCTGTTTCCTACCATGCATTTTCCCATTGATTTTCCAGTGAGCTGGTTCGGTGGGATTAAGGTGGGAAAATCATATTTTATAGCATAAATTTTTCACTGAATAACGATGAGAAAACTCTTTCTTTCTAGTAGTGACTGTAATCCTTTTTATGATTGCCACGTATCTGGTCAAATAATCTTTGCTTCTCATATATTTTATCAATACAACTATTTCTTCCCCAAATGGACAATTCAATCCAAATTTTGAAAGTTTGCAGTTTGACTAAAAATCACACAAAAAAGGATCCAACGGGCTTCAACTTCTAAATGTAGGTAGTTAGCTTAACTGACAGCTAATGCTGGTAAAGTGGATAAAAAGAATAAGTATCCATCCAACCCACTTAATTAAAAATGAATTGGATAATTGATTCTTTAAAAACGAATCATACATGAATAATATACATATATAACCCACTTAACAATTTATACTTGATGGGTAAAAGTGGATACTTGAGGTTGGATTCAGTATTTTAAGACCCTTATATGTTTGTTGCCATGATTTAAGTAAAACATTGGCCGTTTGTCAGGTTAAATTGCTTCAAGGCCTTGCCTAATATTACTGATAAATACCCGTGATAAATACGGAATATACACCGTGTATATCACGGGCAAAATGATATAAAATGGGCTGTTAAGTTCCGTGGTATATCACAGTTTAGTGATTTAATTTTGGTAGGTTTAGTTGTAATTAAATTAGAGTTGTACACTTACCATAATTGTATAATTATTGTACAAGTAGAATAAAGTTTGAGAATAGAATAGGAATAGGATTTTCCTATTATGGAAATTGTAAATTGTATATATACTCTTTCATTAATGAAAATAATAAAGGGATTATTTCTTTCCTGGTATCAGAAGTCTAGGAATAAATTGCTTCCGCTCTTCTCCAAATTTATCTCGGTTTCCGTGCCCATTTTCGGCCAAAACTGCATCAGTTTTCGTGCCCCTTCCTCAAATTTTGTGTTAAATTTTACCTCATCTCTTCCCAAATTTTCTTCCCACTCCCTTTGTTCTTTCGTTATGTCTAAAAACATGTTTCATCCTGCCCATATTGTTTCTAACATCAAGAACATCCCTATTGTTCTTGAGATGGAAAACGTCCAATATGCGATGTGGGCAGAGTTGTTTAAAATTCACGCTATCTCCCATCAAGTCCTCCATCACATAATCCTCCCATTACCCCCTATTCACGCGGAGGATCCTCAGTTATGGATTACTCTTGATGCTACCATCCTTCAATGGATTTATTCCACTATTTCTACAGACCTTTTACAGACGATCATTGAGCCGGACACTATGGCTATGGCTACTTGGAATAGATTGTGTGATATATTCCAAGATAACCAACATTTACGTGTTGTCACCCTTGAGCAAGAATTCTCTCAAGACCGCATGGAAGATTTTCTGAACGTTTCTACATATTGCAAACGGCTCAAGAAGTTGGTGGACCAACTCCGTAACGTTGGCGCACCTGAGACCAATAATCGTCTGGTTCTACAAATTATTGCCGACCTTTCTGAGGCCTATAATGGCGTTAGGACTCTCCTTCGTCAAAGTAATCCGCTTCCCCCTTTTTATCAAGCCCTCTCGATGCTCACCTTAGAATAAGTCGGCTTGACAAAAAAGGCAGCTACCAACGCCAGTTCCGTGGCAATGATGACTTCGTCCGACAATTCCCATGGTTTTGTTAATAATTCGGGCGAAAACCGCAACAACGTGGGGGCAAGAAAGGTCAAAACCGTATGAATAATGGTAAGAATCGCGGCGACAATAATAATGCCGGTCGGAACAGTAATGGCTGCGGTGGTGGCCCTCGAGGCAGTGGGCAACAACCCAATTGGGCTCAGCAGTGGGCCCCTATGTAATGGAACTGGGACAGTCCATCTTGGCCCAACAGTGGATATTTTCCCAGTCCTTACTCGGGAAACTGGGCCCAATTTTCACAACAGGCCAGACCTAGTTTCTCGGGTCCAACTTCGAAAAACATGCAGTTTTCTGGGCCGGGTGCTTAGGCCTCGGCCTCCGCAGGCATTCCAGAAAGTGGGCCCCACACCGATTCTGACAGATATTGAGGCCGCGATGCATACGCTTGGATTAAATCCCCCAGACCCGAATTGGTATATGGACACCGGCGCCACTTCACACATGACGTCCGACCAAGGTACTCTCTCGTCTTATTCCAATTTGATCAACAATCGTGGCATAATTGTTGGAAATGGAAAATAAATTCTAATTCATGGTTATGGTCATAAAACGTTGTCTCCCCCACATCCACCTCTTGTCTTAAAAAATGCCCTTCATACCCCTCACTTAATTAAAAATTTGGTGTATGTCTGTAAATTCACCATTGATAATTGGATTTCTGTTAACTTTGATCCGTTTGGGTTTTCTGTGAAGGATTTCAAGATGGGGATACCTCTCATGAGATGTTATAGTAGGGGAGATCTTTATCCTATCATGCCCACATCCGGTCTCTCGAGTCAAGCCTTGCCATCTACTTTTGCAGTTCTCGCTCCTTCCTTATGGCATGCGCGTTTGGGTCACCCTGGGTCATCTATTATTTCTTCCTTACATAAAATCAATTTTATTTATTGTAAGGGTACACGTAGTACTCCAATTTGTCAATCTTGTTCACTAGGAAAACTTGTTAGATTGCCGTTTGTAGACTCTACTTCTCATACTTTAATGTCATTTGATATTATTCATAGTGATTTATGGACATCTCATGTTCTCAGTTCTTTGGGCCATCGTTATTATGTTCTATTTTTGGATGATTATTCTAATTTTTATGTTCAACAGCTCTCTTGACTATAAGGAAAGAGAGGAGTGAAAGCCACTTCCTTGACTATAAGCAAGGAAAGGAGCGGAAGGGAATTTTCCGTTAGCGAAAAAATCTCAAGTCTTTTCCATTTTTTTTAAAATTTAGAGCATTCATCCGTACACAGTTCGAACAAGAAATAAAAAATATTCAATGTGATAATGGCAAAGAATATAATAATGGGTCATTTCGGGATTTTTGTGGTACTAATGGTATAAATTTTCGTTTCTCTTGACCTCATACGTTCTCCCAAAATGGAAAAGCCGAACACAAAATTCATACTATTAATAATATTGTACGCACTTTATTGGTCCATGCTTCTGTACCCCCTTCTTTTTGGCATCATGCTCTACAAATGACTAATTATCTCCTTAACATACTTCCTACCAAAGGATTGGCATATTTCTCCCCCCTTCAAATCCTATTTAATAAGACTCCTTCGTATACACAGCATAGGGTCTTTGGGTGCTTATGTTATCCACTACTTCCATCAACTATAATTAACAAACTACAAGCATGTTCTACTCCTTGTGTGTTTTTGGGTTATCCATCAAATCATCATGGTTACAAGTGTTTTGATTTGTCGTCTAATAAAATTATCATTAGTCGCCAACTCGCCATGTTATTTTCGATGAAACCCAATTTCATATTGCAAAGGTAAATAGTCCCAGGCCTAGTTCATATAATTTTTTAGATGACGAAGTATCCCCGTATATTATCCACCATTTATCGGACGTGTCCCACTCCCGAAATCCACCAGCGGGCCCACTGCCCGCTGGACCTACTGTTCCACCTCCTCCAATGGTTTTTGCCCCAGTTTCGGCTATTGGGCCAGTTGCCCAGCCCAATACCAAAACTACTTCGGTTCCCGCTACTGCTTCCCATATTGGGCTAGCAGGCCCACTTCCTGCTGGCCAGCCCGTGCCACATCCGAATTCTTCCCACACTCCACCCAATTCTCCTCCGAGTCATAGACCGGTCACTCGTAGTCAACAGGGTATTTTTAAACCAAAACGACATTTTAATCTAAATTCTAATATCTACGATCCCCCTACCCCGTAATCCAGTGTCCACATTAAATGACCCGAATTGGAAAATGGCTATGAATGACGAATATGATGCACTTATTGAAAATAATACGTAGGAGTTGGCACCCCATCCTTCTGGTGTTAATATTATTCGGTCTATGTGGATTTTTACTCATAAGAAGAATTCTGATGGTTCTTTTGTGAGGCATAAGGCTCGTCTTGTAGGTGATTGTAAGATTTTGGCATGGATTATGGTGAGACGTGTAGTCTGATGGTCAAATCGGCTATCATTCGCACTGTGCTTAGCTTGGCTCTTTCGAAAGCTTGACCCATTCATCAGTTAGATGTGAAGAATGTATTCTTACATAGTGATCTTAAGGAGACTGTTTACATGCATCATCCCTTGGGTTTTCGAGACCCCAAATATCCTCATCATGTCTGTTTATTGAAGAAGTCCTTGTATGGGCTTAAGTAGGCCCCACGGGCTTGGTATAAGAGATTTGCAGACTATGTCTCCTCTATTGGGTTCTCGCACAGCCGGTCTGATAATTCTCTGTTTGTTTATCATCGTGGGACTTCCATGGCCTATATTTTGTTGTATATGGATGATAATATTTTGATTACTTCATCTGATGTGTTGCGTCGATCGGTCATGACACTCCTCAGTTCTGAGTTTGCTATGAAGGACTTGGGACCCCTGAGTTATTTCTTGGGTATTGTTGTCACTCGTCATGCAGGGGGGAGAGAAAGTATGTTGCTGATATTATTGAGCGAGCCGGTATATCATCTTGTAGGTCTACTTCTACGCCAGTCGATACTAAATCGAAGCTTGGTGCTGCGGCCGGCGTACCATACGAGGACCCCACCCACTATCGTAGTCTTGCAGGGGCGTTTCAGTATGTCACTTTTACACGATCGGATATTACGTATGTCGTACACCAGGTTTGTTTGTTTATGCATGATCCTCGAATTGAGCACATGAATGCGCTCAAATGCACTATCTGTTACCTCCAAGGCACTCTTGATTATGGCTTACATATATATCCATCGCCAGTTTCTACATTTGTCTCTTACACATATGCTGAATGGGGTAGTTTTCCGAACACCAGACGCTCTACGTTTGGTTATTGTATATTTCTTGGTGATAACTCGGTCTCATGGTCAACGCCAAGCAACCTTATCACGCTCTAGTGCGGAGGCCGAGTATCGAGGGGTGGCCAACGTAATTTCTGAATCATGTTGGCTCTGTAATATCCTCTTAGAGCTTCACTTTCCAGTTTCCAAAGCTACCTTGGTTTATTGTGATAATGTTAGTGCTATTTACCTTTCTGGCAATCCGGTTCAATATCAACGCACTTAACATATTGAGATGGATATCCATTTTGTTCATGAAAAGGTAGCTCATGGACAAGTACGTGTCCTACATGTCCCTTCCACGTATCAAATTGCAGACATATTTACCAAAGGCCTTCCATCGGTTCTATTTAAAGACTTTAGGGACAGTCTCAGCGTACGAAGGTCGCCCGCTATGACTGCGGGGGTGTGATAAATACCTGTGATATACATTAAATATACACCGTGTATATCACGGGCATAATGATGTAAAATGGGTTGTTAAGTTCCGTGGTATACATGGTATATTCATACCGTGTATATCAGGTTTAGTGGTTTAATTTTGGTAGGTTTAGTTGTAATTAAATTAGAGTTGTACACTTACCATAATTGTATAATTATTATACAAGTAGAATAAGGTTTGAGAATAGAATAGGAATAAGATTTTCCTATTATGAAAATTGTAAATTGTATATATACTCTTTCATTATGGAAAATAATAAAGGGATTATTTCTTTCAATTACTTTCTTCTCGCATTGGATGTTTTTCAGCCGGATGCGATTCCTACCAATTTAGTCCGCTTAAATTCATCTCAACTCATTCATTTGACTAATTTCTCAGAAGAGTTCCACCAGTTGGTATCTATGGGGTCAAACCCATACAACTTCACCAATAAGATACACATACTAATTACGGGTGAAGACCCAAATAGTGGACTAGTAGTATTACAAAGAAATGCACTGATTAAGTTAGAACAATTAAGTATTAGTAATTGGGTATACATAAAGAAATTTTTAAATGATTGCTTTTATTATTGTACGATCAGCGGTAATTCGTTTGATCAAGACTTAGGTAAAAAGCTTTTCAATAAATTACCAGGAGCTTTAGGTAGAGAAATTGAAGAACGCTGGAACAAGCGTGATGGGATTATACAAAACCCAAACGCTAGATGGTCCATAGGACATAGAATACAGCATGTGATGGAAATATTACAAGAGAAATGTACGCATTTACAGATACAGAAACAACTTAAACAAAACGAGTTGAACTTCTGTAAAAGTGTAATATATACCACACAGAGTTACGATAAAGACCCCCAGAAAAGAAAAAGCTATAAAAGAAAGAATAAGAAATATGGTTATCAGAACTATGACAAGTATAAGAAGAAAAGATATTACCTTAGAAAATCATCAGCCAGAAAACCATATTTAGATAGAAACAAGCATATAAGAAAATATAGAAATGATAGGACATACAAAAATAAATTAGAATGTTTTACTTGCGGTAGCATAGAACACCTAGCTAATACATGTCCGAAGAGAATTAATAATAATACTAGAAATTCTCAGTTAATAGAAGATTTCCAGGAGACGCTAATAAATGTAGATGAATACATGTCGGATACATAAAGTATATACTCAATAGTAAGTATAGACACAGGAGAAAATAATAAATTAGACTCTTCAGACTGTAAGGCATTTAATTTATTAACGAAATAGGAATAGAACAATTAGATATAAATGAAGATTTAAATAATCTAGTTAACACAGTAATAGAGTGCGACCATTTATTTGAAAGAAATAAAGGTCTAGTTAGCACGTCATGTTGCATTTGCAAGTGGTTCCCTAGCAGAAGTAAAAGGGCCAAGTGTAAAAAATTCTACATGGAAGGTTGTATAAATTGCCTCCAGAAAGAATTAGGAATTACTATAGGATATAAAGAACCGATAAAACAAATTCAAGAAGATACAACCATAGCAATAAGATTAATAACGCTAGAAACCAGAATAAATGTTTTAGAAATGAGATTAGCTCAGCTAGAAAAAGGAAAACAGAAAAATATAGAAGACGATCATATTCTCGAAGAAGACCAATTAGAAAGAGAATTAATTACAGAAGTAGCTTCAGAACTAATGAATTCAGAAGAAAAAACTTTAATATGTAATGAAGATAAAAAGTTTAGCTCACTAAGATTACTAACAAAAATTAAAATTAAAGACTACGAGATTACTACACTAGCACTAGTAGATACAGGTTGTACAAGAAGTATTTTAAATAAGAAAATTGTTCCTAACCATCTAGTAAAAACACTAGATAAGCCATCTTCAGCAATGCAGATGGATGGAACCCATAACTTCTACAAACATTACCTACAAGAAGCCACAATTAGTTTTATGAATACTTGTGCAAAATTCTATAATCCTAGTTATAGCATGAATAAGATATTAGTGAGAGAATTAAATATAAATACAGATTTTATAATAGGTCTAGATTTCTTATATAATAATGGAAGTTGTACCATCACTAGAGATGGGATACTATTCCAGAAAAATAGTACTTATACGCCAGGACAAACTCATAAGACTGAGACTAAAATAATACAGATTTCCCCTATAAACTTAAAAAATAAAGAAGACAGTTGTTGTAAAGATTGCAGCAATGGAGACAAATATTGCTGTCAAAATAACAATAAAAACCTAATACTAGAAAAAATTCTAGAAGAAGAAGACTATGAAATATTAGAAAAGAATTACACGTTAATAGATTTAGAAACAGAATTTTATAATTTTAAAAATGGGATAGAAAAGATAGGAATAATAAAAGATAAAACAGATTTAGATAATATAGTAAAAATTCTAGATGAATTAGAAATTATAGGAGAAAAACCACTTAGACACTGGAATAACAATAAAATATTATGTGAATTAGAAATTATAAATCCAGAATATATTATAAGAACAGCTTCAATAGAAGCAACCAACAAAAACATAGAAGATTTTAAACTACAAATTAAAGAATTAATGGACTTAGAGATTATAAGACGGTCAACGTCAAAACACAGGTCAACAGCCTTTATAGTCAGAAATCATTCGGAAATAGTTAGAGGAAAAGCCCGAATGGTGATAAATTATAAGAGACTAAACGATAATACCAAAAGTAATGGTTATAAGCTGCCAGACAAGTCCGAATTAATTAATAGAATACAAGGAAAGACTATATTTAGTAAGTTTGATTGTAAATCAGGTTATTGGAAGGTAAAAATGCATCCCGCCAGTGTTGAATGGACAGCATTCACTTGTCCAGAAGGACATTTTGAATGGTTGGTTATGCCATTCGGCCTGAAGACTGCTCCGCCCATTTTTCAAAAGAAAATGGATGAAATTTTTGGAGATTACAAAAGATTCGTAATAGTATACGTAGACGACATACTAATTTTCAGTAATAATATGACTGAACACTTAGGACATCTACAGACAGTTTTTAGACTATTTGTAAGTAACGGAATTATAATTAGCAAGAAAAAAATGGAGTTATGTAAAAAATACATAAACTTCCTAGGAGTAACTATAGGAGAAGGTAAAGTTAAGTTACAGCCTCATATAGCTAAAAAAGCATTAGAAATGCCAGACAAGCTAGACAACACTAAAAATTTGCAAAAAATTTTAGGAATCCTAAATTACGCTAGAACGTTTATTAAAGACCTAGGAAAGATAGCGGGACCATTGTATTCTAAGACAGGTTCCACAGGACAGAAACATTTCAATGCAGAAGATATTAAGATAGTAAAACTACTCAAACAGCAGATCCAGAACATCCCAGATCTAAGTATGCCTTTAGAGACAGACTACTTAATCATAGAAACAGATGGTAGTTTTGAAGGCTGGGGTGCAGTGTTAAAAGCTAGAACAAATAAATATAGTAGCAAAGCTTCAGAAAAGATTTGCGCCTACCAAAGCGGTAAGTATAAAGAAAAAGGAAATATGAGTAGCATAGACGCAGAAATACTAGCAGTAGTATACGGTCTAAATGCTTTTAGATTATACATTCTAAACAAACTAGAAACTCTAATCAGAACAGATTGTGAAGCCATAGTTAAATTCAACCAAAAAATAAATGATAAGAATAGTAGTCGGAGACGATGGCTTAACTTCTTAGACACTATATCAATTTATAATCTAGTGTTCGAGCACATAAAGGGTAAGGATAACAGCTTAGCAGATCAACTTAGTAGGCTAAAGATTACAATGAACTAATCAGTTTATTTATCTCTTAGCAGAATGAGTTCGCCAAAGACTAATCCGAAAGACAAGGGGAAAGTCCCAGCCAAACCCCAAGACGATTATAGACAAAAAGTATTGGGTAATCTGAATTTCAGGCCCATAACTGCTCATGAGACACCAACATTAGAAAGACTTTATTTTGGTAAGAATAATTTAGTATCTTTTCCACAGTCTAACTTAACATTTAAAGTTTTGCCAGATTATGTGTTAGACAGACAGCAGAGATGCCTGATAGACAACTTGTGGATAGCCCACAACCGTAAAGATGCCAGTCATTTTGTGGCTACATTAAATAGTACTTGTTTTTATTTAAATGAAAAGAACCTAGACAAAAAATTCAAATTTTACGTTGTTGTCCATGGAAAAACAAATGGTGTTTTTCAGACTTGGCTTGAAGTAGTAGATTCTATAAAAGATTTTAAGACTCCTTTGTTCAAAGGCTTCAATGTTTTTACCGAAGCTCTAGACTACGCTCGAGGAACCCTTGGGCCCAACTACTACTTATCACCAGCACTGAGATATACCCAAACCCAGACTCCTCAATACAAAATACAAAAAAATACAGACAAAATAATTTTCTGCGATCATTGTAGTACAATGACCGAAGCTTTCAAAAGACTTAACCAGACAAAAGAAGAACTCCAAATACAAAATATACATCTCTTAGAACAAGTCTCTAAATTAGAACTCCAACTCAGACAAACTCAGAGTTCTCCGTCTCCTTAAAAAATGGATAAGATAGGTGAGCGTTCCCTTATGAATGCTAAGAAACCTATTGTACCAGGTATAGGTACAACTAGTCCGGTGCAAACGGTTGCCGGTAAAGACTTATCAAATCTGTTAATGGCTGTCACTTTGCCAAAAAGTGAAAATGAGGAAGAAAAATCCTCAAAGAACAGACGCAAGCTCCCTCGAACTTTGACAGGATCTACATCCCAGACAAGGAGCAGACCAGTACACAGACAAAATAAAAAAATAGAACAGATCATAAAAGAAACTCTAGAAAATATATTTAGAGAAAAAACAGACACCTTGAGCAAGGATAAACATATAAATCCAGAGACATCCCAGACTCAAGAACAAGACCCAGAAAATAATTTCAGACGAAAATAGCATAGATCATGTATCAAATACAGTTTCAGACGATGAGTTTCTAGAATCCAATTATGCTCAGGATCCAAATGAAAACGACGATTCAGGCATGAGTTTTGATTCAGTGGCTCTACACAATTTAGATACATAAATTAATCCAAGATAACGACAGGAAATAAAAGAACGGTGCAGAAGGCTAGATAAAAAGAAAGAAAGAGACTGGCCAAAAGCAGCCGAAAGTAGCAGACAGGATAGACAGCAAGGACAGCATCTCAAAGACTTTCCGCAAAAGCAGATGCCAGCAACACAAGATGACAAAGTGAAAAGAAAAAATCTTCAAAGTTAAAGCAACGATGGGGCCCACAGCGCACTCGGCCGAAACTTTAAAGATTCCTTTACATTTTGAAGTCCGGAGTTGAAGTCCGGAAGACAGTATAAATATCAGACCCTTGGGATGAAGTTAGATAGAGGAGAAGACAGAGTGAAAAACATAGAGAGCGAAAAAATAGAGCGAGAGCATTAGACACAAGCAAGATCAAACTCCACTTCAAAAATGCAAAAAACCCTCTCTCTCCCCCTCACTGTATAAACCACCATATGTAAGACAGTTATTTTGGAGCAAGCTTTAATTAGTGTGCAGTAGTTTCCGGGACTCCCGAAAGGGAAACCTCCCCGTACTTCGAATTATGTAAGTTTTTTTACTTTCAGTTGTTATCTCCACCATGTATATTATGTTTTATGTTTTTTATGAAATCCTGTAGAAATGCAGGAACCAGTATGTTAATATAATGTTTGTTATTTTCATCATGAATCTTTATTTACTGTTATAAATCATGTCATAAAATCTAGAAATTACTGTTGTAATCTTAACTGCAATATGCTTGGATATGGTTATCTTCTGAACTTAGTATATGGTTATCTTTGGACTTCGTCATGACCTCAATGGATTAGCTTGTAAATTCTTATGTCAACGGTGGTTGATTATTGGCATGTTGATGTCCGTTGAAGGACTGTTTTGGCCTGAAAATTGGGTGTAGCTAAAGACGACTGTCATGATAGGGGTAAGGTCTAAAAGAAGAGATGAACTGTTCAGAAGGAGAAATAAAAAAAAGCATAGTGTAGTCAAGAACATAACAGTAACCAAGGACGAATGATAGAGATGATGAACAGTAAATAGGGACTAGTGACTGGACAGAGTCCAGAATATAAAAAAAAATTATTATTTACCGGAGATAGCTATTTGATTGAAAGAACTAACATAAGGAGATTTATAACGGGAAGGGAGTACTGAGTAGGACTACACAACCTTATTCACACCCCCTTTATTGAAACAACTATTGAAATATAACCCCCTCCATATTATATATATATATATATATATATATATATATATATTTCAGGCAAAAGTCATCTGCGACTTCAACTTTTAATTCCTTTCCATTTTGTATTGTAAAATTGTAAAGAAAGAAATTTGTATTTTTGTATATAATAAATATATACAATACTTTCGGTCACTGACCGTCATAGGTTTAAACAATTTTGTAAAGAAAGGAATTTGTATTAAAAATTTGTGTTCTTTAAATTTCCGCTTCATTGCTCTTTAAAGTTTTCTGTTTTTTCTAAAGTGTTGTCACTGGTGCCGGACGACATTGTCGCTGACATGAGTTAGTTTATTTCCAGTTTGTTTTTATTTCCATAGCATACCCGGACTTATATATATATATATATATATATATATATATATCAACAACATATTCAGTATAATCCTATAAGTGAGGAAACACCTATATTTATTTAATATTAAAAATTTCACGACCCAAAATTACCTGTAATCTAGTAGCTATGTGAACGACGTACAAGACTAGAACTAATAACATCCCAAAAGGCCAATCTTGTACACAAGGTATAAGCATGACACAAAGGAATAATAATAATGTTAGAGTAATTATGGGGCAATCCCATAATTACCTTCAATCTCCATTATGGTAATATATTGTAATATCTCATTAATTAGAATGATTGTAATTAGCATCTTATATTTTAGGTAAAGTGGATTAGTCTTCCATAAGACAAGCATATTATGATTGTATATTTATTGTACCATGAGAATAATATTGATCAAGGAATCATTTCCTACATGGTATCAAGAGCCAAAGATCATTTGCCCTAAACTCTTCTCTTTTCTTTTCCCTTAGCCGATTTCTTCCTTTCTTTTCTTACTACTTTTTTCGCCCCCTCCCCCCTAGGTTTAGTAGTCATAAAACCTAAATCTAAATAATTCCTCAAACATAAACACTAAAACAAACCCTATCCGACTACTACCCCCCTCCCCCCAAAATCCCGCAACCACTCAGATATCTAACATACCCGACAACCCAACTGTTCAACCACGGACCATGGAAAATTTTTCAACCTAAATACCATTTTAACCTAACCACCTCATTCCAACCATCATCGATAGGTCATCGAAAGTATCTCGGAGACCTACCAAACCCCCATGTCGCCACACGGGGGAAACATGGGGACGTAGAAAAGGGGGTCCTATCAACTTGTTCCGACCCAAAAAATCCCAAAGCTACCTTATCTGACCCGAATTGGAAAGTTGTCATGTTAGATGAATTTACTGCTCTTATTCAAAATAAGACGTGAAATTTGGTACTACGTCCATCTAATATGAACATAATTCGGTCTATATGGGTTTTTTGCCATAAAAAGAATTTTGATGGTTCTTTTGCGAGATACAAAGCGTGTCTTGTTGGTGATGGTAGGTCTCAGCAGGTTGGAGTAGATTATGGTAAAACATTATGTCCGGTAGTTAAGTCAGCAACTATCAGGACTGTTCTTAGCCTAACACTTTCCAAATCCTGGTCCATTCATCAGTTGGATGTCAAGAATGCATTCTTACATGGCCACTTGCAGGAAACAATATACATTCATCAGGCGTTAGGTTTTCTCGATTTTACCCGTCCAGATCATGTGTGCATGTTGAGGAAATCCTTATATGGTCTGAAACAAGCTCTTAGGGCATGTTATAACAGGTTTGCAGAATTTATTTCCAAATTGAGGTTCTCTCACAACAAGTTGGATCAGTCATTATTTATTTAATTGAGGGGCACTGACATGGCATATATACTTCTGTATGTTGATGAAATCATTCTCACGACATCATCAACTTCACTTCGCCAGTCTATTATGTCCCTTATTACGGCTGAATTTGCAATGAAGGATTGTCCGTTGAATTATTTTCTTAGCATTGTTGTCACTCACTATGCAGGTGGTCTGTTTTCAGTCGAAATAAATATGCTAATGAGATAATTTACGAAGCATGGATTTCTTCCTGCAAACCATCATATACTCCAGTTGACACTAAGGCAAAATTGAGTAATGCTGCAAGTACTCCATACAACGACCCTACACATTACCGCAGCCTTGCAGGTGCCTTGCAGTATCTGACTTTTACGAGGCCCGATATTTCCTATGCGGTCCAGCAAGTTTGTTTACACATGCATGATCCGAATGAAGAACATATGGGAGCTCTCAAAAGAATTTTGTGGTATGTTAAAGGCACTCTTCATTTCGGTTTACATCTCTGTAGGTCCTCCATCTCGAGTCTCTCCTCCTATACTGATGTGGATTGGGGTGGCTGCCCGGATACACCTCGTTCCACTTCCGGTTATTGTGTGTTCTTGGGGGACAATCTCGTTTCATGGTCGTCTAAGAAACAATCCACACTGTCTCGGTCTAGTGCTGAAGAAGAATACCGAGGGGTAGCCAATGTGGTTGCTGAGTCATGTTCACTTCGTAATCTCCTGTTATAGTTACATTGTTAGATTGAAAAGGCAATCGTGATCTAATGTGACAATGTGAGTGCGATATACTTATCTGGCAGTCCTGTTCAGCATCAGCGCACAAAACACATTGAAATGGATATCTTATTTGTTCGGGAAAAAATTGTTCGTGGTCAAGTCCGTGTTCTCCATGTACTGTCCCGTTATCAAATTGCTTACATCTTCACAAAAGGTCTTCCGCGCGTACTCTTTGATGATTTCAGGGACAGTCTCAGCATCTGAGAACCTCCAGCTAAGACTGCGGGGACTGTTAGAGTAATTATGGGGCAATCCCATAATTACCTCCAATCTCCATTATTGTAATATATTCTAATATCTCATTAATTAGGATGATTATAATTAGCATCTTATAATTTAAGTAAATTATATTAGTCTTTCATAAGACAAGCATATTATGATTGTATATATATTGTACCATGGAAATAATATTGATCAAGGAATTATTTCCTACCAGGCCAATCTTGTACTCAAGGTATAAGCTATGTATACAGGACTAGAACTAATAACGTCCTAAAAGGATAATAATAATAATAATAATAATAATAATAATAATAATAATAATAATAATAATAATAATAATAATAAAGTATTAAAAGTGTCTATATATGGAATGACCCAAGAAGTAATGTTATATTTATGTATTAAATACGACTTTCTTGATTTAAAAGAGAAGCAACAAGTCGCCCTACCAAATAGAGTAGTATTTCCCAAGTAAAGTCATCTCCTTAAGTTACCTTCTCATAATTATTATATTCATAAGAAATATTTTATTTCCAAAATACTTCTGATCTTTCTTAAGAAGAAAATCATTGAGCACTCCTTACATTTTTATTCGACTTTATTCGTTTTTGACACATTTTATTTTTTTCTAATATCAAACCAAGTTACAAAAATATCACAATGGAACCAAGCGCTAATCACTTAGATTTCACAAAATTTTGCAAATAAGCAAAGAAAAGCTTATAATCAAGGAACTATATACAAATATCGGACTAGATGTCTCGTCCCACTTTTTGTGGCACCTTTCGTATTCCGAGTTTGACCATGATTTTTTTCATATACCTTGTACAATTTTTGAATTGTCAATTATTGTGACTTATAGTACGTTTTACATAGTTTTCAAATTTAAAGATTTCATATCCAATTTCACATTCAAAATCGAAAAGTTTGACCCTCAACTTAAATTGGAATTGTGCCACGTAAATTGAGAGGGAGGAAGTATAAACTTGTACCAATAGCATGTGGTTGTAGGCTTGTAGCTTCATGTCTTAGTTTCAGGAGGAAAAAAAACCATTTTAATGTCCTCTAAAAAAAGAATAACATCTGCAACAAAAGAAGACCTTGTACTCCAAGACAAAAACCTAAAAGATCCATTCTATATAAATAGGCAATATGGAGTATATATCCATCATATATAACTATCTATCACAAGATAAAAAGAGGAAATTTAAGAAAAGAAGAAGAAATATATATAGTATATATACTCCAATTAGGGATGGCAAAGAGCAAAGTGTTGATAATTGGAGGGACAGGTTACCTTGGGAAAAGATTGGTAAAAGCTAGTTTAGCAAATGGAAATGAAACCTACATTTTGCAACGTCCAGAAATAGGAGTTGATATTGAGAAAGTTGAAATGCTTATTTCTTTTAAGATGCAAGGTGCTCACCTTCTAACTGCTTCTTTTAACGATCATCAGAGCCTCGTCGAGGCAGTTAAACTCGTCGACGTTGTTATCAGTGCCATCTCCGGCGTCCATATTCGTAGCCATCATATCTTGCTTCAGCTCAAGCTTGTGGATGCCATCAAAGAAGCTGGAAATATTAAGGTATTTAATGAAGAGTTAATTTTTTCATGCTAATTTCAAGTTGTTAACATATAGTTAAAATCAATAAGAAGTCATCACAATTTTTTCATTAATATATTTTTAGTTACTCATTAATTAATATTATTTTAGATCGTCGTTACATTGAGTCACCAATTTCATGTTGTTAACATATTGTTTAGTCACTAATTTCAGTTTTTATACTTTAGAAAAATATTATTATTTTTATTAGAAAAACTATTGTTAGGTTATTATTTATAATAAATCATACTGTTTATATTAACGTGCACACTTATAAAGTTATTGTTCATCTCCAACTTCAAGCTCAAATTTAAAATTTCACCCAAAATAACCTTAAATCTTCACTAAATTCCCTCAAAACTGAGAAGAAACTCCCCAAATAGGATCCAATCAATTAATTAACAACCAGTCCAAACAATTAACATTTCGCTAAACCCATCCAACCAAGCTTCAAAACAGCTAATGTTCAAGCTTGGGGGGAGAATTGGTTTTAATTACAAGGACAACAAAGGGTTAATGCTCAAGCTTAGGGAGAGAATTGGTTCTTTTTATTTGATGAATTTTAAGTTTGCCTAATAGGTTTTTAAAAATACAAAAAAGCCTGCCAACGACACTTAAAACTTGATTTTAGCATTTTCATGGGCAAAAAAAGGAAGAGAAATGGGATCTATTTAATTACAAAAGACTACAAGGGGTCGTCTCAATTAATTCTTCCTAGTAATTAGATTCACAAATTGGAGAGGGTTATTGGCACTTATGTCCCTATTTTGTGCTGGTCTTTAATTATTGCCCCTCATAACAAATAATTTTTTCATGAGGCATAAAATTATATTTTCGCATCATAATATCTACAAGTTATACCCGTATAACTTTTGTCCTTAAAAAACTTATGTTCCGCTAAACATAAGTTCGATTGATAAAGGGCAAATATTAAAGACCAACCAACTTGAAAGGCAAATCGTGCAATTTGTTGAATTGGAGACTCGTGTGGATAGCATCAAGAAAGACCAAAAGCTGCCCCCAGGGGCACAGGCGAGTTGGTAAGTGGCAAGGTAATTGGGGTACAACCACTCCGACGTCGCGGGTTCGAATCTGTGTGGTGACAATATTTGCTGAAATATTGCAAGGGTTGTTGCTGGGTTCGTGTCCCGTTGGTCCTCTCCCTTGCAGAGCTTCCACTCGCGCATATCCCTCGATTTACATCCCGCCTTGCCAAGGAGCCTCTGGTACAGGTGGGGGGTTTCGCCTTCGGGACTTTCCCCTTCACAAAGAAAGACTAAAAGCTAATTTCTCACTAGTTGGTAGCCCGGGGTACATTGCGGACTTCTTGTCCAAGAGTTCATTTTTTGTGCACAAAGTCTAAAATATTTATATTATCGAATTACGTTGACTTATAATAATATACTTCATAATTTAATATACTCGATTCTAAACGATAAAAGATATAATACATGACTTAAACCCAGAAAAAAGTTCAAAAAATTAAGTAAAAAAATCGGAAGAATATCCTGAGTCTAGGCATGTTATGTTCAATGTTAGTGAAAATGTCATAGTGCTTCGAAAATAATATAACATTTATTCATCCAAACTGATAACATATTCATGTAGAGTATTTGATTTTCGGCAAATATCAGTTTTTTCATTACCAAGAATATTTTCATTTGGGATCGATAGTCAAGCTGATGATCACTCTGGTCACCCCAAATTTTGCTGACTCTATTAAATCGTGATGTTGTCTCACATAAACTTTTGCGCAGAGATTTTTGCCATCTGAGTTTGGAACTGATCCAGCAAGAATAGAAAATGCAATGGAGCCAGGTAGAGTGACATTTGATGATAAAATGGTGGTGAGAAAAGCCATAGAAGAAGCTGGCATCCCTTTCACTTATGTCTCTGCTAATTGCTTTGCTGGTTACTTCCTTGGTGGTCTTTGTCAAATTGGTCACATCCTTCCTTCAAGAGACTCTGTTGTCTTGCTTGGAGATGGCAACCAGAAAGGTAATTCTCTCTAAAGATTTTTTTGCTAAAAATTTGAAAGAAATAATTCCCTTGATTGTTTTCATTACTTGAATAGGTATATATACAAGATACAAAATATTCATATTCTATTCCTAAAATCTTATTCTACCATAATTCTAACTCTACAATTATGGTAGTGTATATTCCTAATTTTGGTAACAAATACATTACAATATACTACACATATATTTTCCTAATATACAATATTCTTACATTGTCTATTTACCATATAAGTGTAAAACGAGAGCCACCATTTATGGGCTGAATCCGAGAGCCATATAAGGCAATATACACATGTATATTGTGTGTATATTGCCTTATTTAACACACACCCGCAGTCATAGCGGGCAGTCTTCGAACGCTGAGATTGTCCCTAAAATCTTCAAAGAGTACCGAGGGAAGACCCTTTGTAAAGATGTCTGCAACTTGATATCTTGACGGGACATGACATACGCGTACCTGCCCTCGAGCAACCTTTTTCCGGACAAAGTGAATGTCCATTTCGATATGCTTAGTGCGTTGGTGCTGAACCGGATTACCTGAGAGGTAGATGGCACTAACATTATCACAATATACTAAGGTTGCCTTCTGAATGGGGCAATGAAACTCTAAAAGCAAGTTACGTAACCAACATGATTCTGAGACCACATTAGCTACCCCTCGATATTTTGCTTCTGCACTTGAGCGGGATAGAGTCGCCTGACGCTTTGCAGACCAGGAGACCAAGTTGTTGCCAAGGAACATACAATATCCTGACGTAGACCATCTGGTATCCGGACAACCACCCCAATCCGCATCTGTGTACGAGACAAGTGTGGATGTAGATGAAGGATACAAGTGCAAACCATAGTCCAGCGTCCCGTGAATATAACGAATGATGTGTTTGATTGCATTCATGTGCTCAACTCTGGGATCGTGCATGAATAAACACACCTGCTGAACAGCATACGTAATATCCGGTCTGCTAAAGGTAAGATACTGGAGGGCCCCTGCAAGACTGCAATAGCGGGTCGGGTCCTCGTATGGTGCACCTGCCGCGACACTAAGCTTGGGTTTTGCATCAACTGGAGTGGAAGTGGACTTACAGGATGACATCACATCCCTCTCTATGATCTCAGTAGCATACTTTCGTTGAGACAAAAACAAACCACATGAATGACGTTTGACGGCAATCCCCAAAAAATAACTCAAGGGCCATAAGTCTTTCATAGCAAACTCAGAACTGAGCATGGCCATGATAGACTGGCGCAAGGCATCGGAAGAGGCAGTCAAGATGATATCATCCACATACAATAGAATGTAGGCCAGTGACGAACCATGGCGGTAGATGAACAAGGAATTATCTGACCTGCTGTGAGTGAACCCAATAGTCGAAACAAAGTCAGCAAACCTCGTATACCAGACCCGTGGAGACTGCTTAAGCCCATATAAGGACTTCTTCAACAAACAGACATGATGAGGACGATTTGGATCCCTGAAACCCAACGGCTGATGCATATAGATTGTTTTCTTGAGATCACCATGTAGGAAAGCATTCTTGACATCCAACTGATGAATAGGCCAAGTCTTCGAAAGAGCCAAGCTAAGCACAGTGCGAATAGTAGCCGGCTTGACCACCGGACTAAACGTCTCCCCACAATCTATCCCAACCTGATGAGTCTTACCATCACCCACAAGCCGCGCCTTATGGCGAGCAAATGAACCATCTGAATTTTTCTTATGAGCAAAAATCCACATAGACCTGATAACATTAATACCATATGGACGGGGCACCAACTCCCACGTCTTATTATCAATAAGAGCATTATATTCATTAGTCATAGTAATTTTCCAATTAGGGTCGTTTAAGGCAGACACCGGATTACGGGGCAAGGGGGATTTAGAGACATCAGAATGTAAATTAAAATGTCTTTTAGGTGTAAAAATACCCCGTTGACTACGAGTAACCGGTCTATGACTCGAGGAAGAATTAAGTGAATTTTGGGAATTTGCTGGGCTCGGGACGGACTGGCCAGCAGGTAATGGGCCTGCTGGCCCAAATCGAGAAGTTGTGGCGTGAACTGGACCAGTTCGAGTGGGCTGAGCCCAATTCTGGAACATTCGATGCTTTGGGCCGGCGCGGATAGTGGGGCCAGGCGATGGGCCCATTTGGAGAGTTTTGGGTGCGGGAGATGTCCGAAAAATTTCGAATAATATACGGGGATATTTGGTCATCCAAAAAATTATACGACCTAGGCTCGGGAGTATGAACTTTCGTAAAAGGAAATTGGGTTTCATCAAAAATGACATGGCGATTAATTATGATTTTCTTGGAGGATAAATCAAAGCATTTATAATCACGATGATTAGACGAATAACCCAAAAATACACACGGGGTAGACCGAGCCTGAAGTTTGTTAGTTGTGGTGGATGGGAATAACGGATAACACAAGCACCCAAAAATCCTAAGATGAGAATAAGAAGGGTTCTTATTATATAGGATTTGAAGGGGGAAGAATATGTCAGACCTTTGGACGGAATTATGTTAAGTAAATATGTTGCCATTTGCAGAGCATGATGCCAAAAATACGGGGGTATGGAAGCATGAAGTAAGATAGTGCGGACAATGTTATTGATGTAACGAATTTTGCGTTCTGCTTTCCCATTTTGAGAAGATGTATGAGGGCACGAAAAATAAAAATTTATTCCATTATTATCACAGAACTCCCGAAACACCCTATTGTCATACTCTTTTCCATTATCACATTGAATGTTCTTTATTTCTCTTTCGAATTGTGTTCTAATGAATGCTCTAAATTTTATGAATACAGAAAACACTTGAGATTTATTGGCAATTGGAAACGTCCACAAAAATTTAGAGTAATCATCCAAAAATAGAACATAATATCGATGACCTAACGAACTTAGAACAGGAGACGTCCATAAGTCGCTATGGATAATATCAAAAGGCTGTGAAGTATGAGAATTGCAGTCCACAAATGGCAATTTAACACTTTTTCCTAACGAACAAGATTGACAAATTTGAGTACGACTCGTACCCTTACAAGAAATAAAGCTATTTTTATCTACAACTGATAAAATAGAAGAGCCCGGATGACAAAGGCGGGCATGCCAGACGGAAGGAGAAATGGCTGCAAAAGCTGACGGCAAGGCTTGACTCGATGGACTGAAACCGGGCATGATAGGATAAAGATCCCCCCTACTATCACACCTCATGAGATGACTCCCCGTCTTGAAATCCTTCACAAAGAAACCAAAAGGATCAAATTCAACAGAAACCGAATTGTCAGTGGTGAACTTTCTGACAGACACCAAATTTTTAATCAATTTGGGGGCATGTAAAGTATTTTTCAAGATAAGGGGTAGATTGGGGGGAGACAACGTTTTCTGACCATAACCCTGAATTGGAATAGAGTTGCCATTACCAACAATTATACCCCGAGGGGTGCTCAAATTGGAATAAGATGAGAGAGTACCTGATTCGGAAGTCATATGAGTAGTGGTCCCGGTGTCCATGTACCAATTTGGGTCTGGTTGAGTCAACCCCAACGTGTGCATCACGGCCTCGATATCGGTCTGAATGGGGCCTGCTTCATGATGGGCTTGCGGAGGTCGAGGCCCAAGAATTTCAGGCATCGTGACTATTGGGCCGTAGGCTGCCGGAAGTCTTCTTCTTTGGGCCACCGGCGATGGGCCGCCACCTTGGTTGTTGGGCCTGAATTGTTGGCCAGCCCACTGGCCGCTGGAATGAACTGTTGGAGTATAAGGGCTGCTGGCCCACAGCCCACTACCCCAGCCCCACTGCCATAGGCCCCACTGCTGGGACCAAGGGGGTGGTGGGCCACTGTTCCCTGGATGGGGCCCACCACCTACTTGCTGACCACCGGAACCGCCACCCGAACCGCCGCGTTTGCCCCCGCGGTTTTTGTTATTATTCTTGCGATTATTCTTGCCGCCACCATGATTATGGTTTTGACCCGAATTATTAACAAAACCCGAAGAACTTGGGGAGGACGCCACCATGACGACGGGGCTTGCTTCGGTAGCCGCCTTTTTAGCCAAACCGGCTTCTTCCAAAGTAAGCATGGAGCGGGCTTGAGAAAAGGCGGGAAGAGGGTTGTTTTGACGTAGGAGAGTTCCAACGCCATTATATGCCTCCGAAAGACCGGCAACCAATTGTAGAACCAGACGATTATTGGTGACAGGTGCGCCCACATTACGGAGTTGATCTGCCAACTCCTTAAGTTTCTTGCAATAGGCAGATACGTTAGGAAATTCTTCCATGCGAACGAGGGAGAATTCCTGCTCAAGTGTGACGGCACGTGAATGTTGGTTATCTTGGAATATGTCACGCAATCTATTTCAAGTAGCCATAGCCGTGGTATCTGGCTCAATAATCGTTTGTAGAAGGTCAACTGAAATAGTGGAATAGATCCACTGGAGAATGGTAGCATCAAGCGTAATCCATAATTGAGGATCCTCCTAGGGAAGAGGTGTAGTGGGAGGAATGATATGATGGATAACTTGATGGGAGATAGCGTGTATTTTAAACAACTCCGTCCACGTCGCATATTGGACGTTTTCCATCTCAAGCACAATCGGGATACCATTCTTGATGTTGGAAACCATGAGGGCAGGATGATAATTGTTCTTAGACATATTGAAAGAACAAAGAAGGAGGGGAAATTTAAGAAAGGTTTTTTAGAGCGGAAGACAAAATTTGGGAGGGAAACCCGGGGGGGGTTCTCGGCCGAGATGGGTAAAAAAAAAGTTCTGGGAGAGAAATTTTTTTGCAAAACCTAGTCTCTTGATATCATGAAAGAAATAATCCCCTTAATTATTTTCATTACTTGAATAGGTATATATACAAGATACAAAATATTTATATTCTATTCCTAAAATCTTATTCTACCATAATTCTAACTCTACAATTATGGTAGTGTATATTCTTAATTTTGGTAACAAATACATTACAATATACTACACATATATTTTCCTAATATACAATATTCTTACATTGTCTATTTACCATATAAGTGTAAAACGAGAGCCACCATTTATGGGCTGAATCCGAGAGCCATATAAGGCAATATACACATGTATATTGTGTGTATATTGCCTTATTTAACAAAATTAAATCACTCGAAGTTATTTAAGTTTCTATAAAATGTGGGATTTATAATTTGAAAATAAGCTCATATGGAAATTATTTGTAGTTTTACTGAAAGCTGCAAATATTTTTCTTTTGGTTAACAAATTAGTAGTTTCAAATGTGTGTTGTATTTTTATGAGTTTATGTAACTAAAGAAAGATTGTCAATGGAAAATAATAAGTGCGTTACCTGATTAAGAATTCGAGTAACGACAGTTGGAAAGTGAAGTTTGAATAAGCAAAGGTGACACAACCTTGATGGGTTCAATTACCCAACAACTTTAGCCGATAGAAAGTAGCGACAAAAAGTGGGATAAGTTCTTTTATTTTAATTTCTTTCCCAACAATTATAGTCAATATTCAGATGAATGCCGCACCTTACGCTTGTGAATAAGTGTGATATATACCTAGGAGAATATAATTTTATAAAAGAAAACAAAATGAGTTGCTTAGCCTTTTATATTTCTATTTCTTAATTTGGTCTTGTGTATTTAGTAACTTGTTTGTTTAATTTGATTTTGCAGCAATTTATGTGGACGAAGATGATATAGCAACATATACCATAAAGACCATTGATGATCCAAGGACACTCAATAAAACACTTTACCTTAGGCCTCCTAAAAACATACTTTCTCAAAGAGAAGTTGTTCAAATATGGGAAAAGCTAATTGGCAAAGAGCTTAAAAAATCAACTCTTTCCAAAGAAGAATTTTTGGCTCCCATGAAGGGTAAGAACCATTTTATCTAAGAAATTATATATTGTACTCCCTTTTCCTCAATCAATTTGATGACATTTTTCATTTATTGATAATTAATTTAACGAACTATCAAAACTAAATCGGACTATTCTTTTTTGTTTGTTAAAAAAACAGAGCTTGAATATGCAGAACAAGTTGGATTATGTCACTATTATCACGTTTGCTATGAAGGATGCCTTGCTAATTTTGAAATAGAAGAAGGAGAAGAGGCATCCAAACGCTATCCTGAGGTTCAATACACTACCGTAGAACACTACATGAAGCGTTATGTATAACTCTAATAAGCATGATATGTGTCTTGTAATTCTTGTCTTTGGCTTTGTAATAAACTTAAACTTATTTCATTATCCTCTAATAATTGTATATATATGATGTATGTTCTACCATTACTTGAAGATTTGTTTATTTTATTAGAAATGTGCTACGATTAGAAAAACGTCCAAACTACTTAAAGACCCAAAGTCCTCATATAAAAACTGAAAAATTATGAAAACATATAAAAATGTTAGAAAAACCTCCACGGGGACATAGAAACACTACTAGGAAAAAAAAGTTTTTTCCACCAACATTCAGTGGAAAATTTGTGCTATAAAACATGATTTTCCCACCTTAATTCCACCGAATCAACTTACTGGGAAAACGCATGATGGGAAACAAAATCTCATTGAAACTCTGAAATACTTCCTACCATGTAAAACTACTATTTTGATTTTTCCAACCGACATTCAACGGGAGTACCTATAAAATATTTTGAGAAAATGAAATCTCTTGCCCTGTTACTATTTGAATAGAAAAAAATTGTCTTTTCAGATCTCTTATATTTATTTTTCCAGATCTCTTATATGTAAAAAATAAAAATCTCTTGTCAAAGGATCATAAATTATAAAAAGAAATTGTAAATAGCTAAAAAATCATTTCTCCTGAATATTTTTTAATGGAAAATAGTAGTAAAAAATCAACTGCACTAGTCTGGTTTGACTCTTGCTATCCAATAATCATCTTACTGGAGAAATGCCTCCTGATATTAGAATATAAGTAATAAAAAATGTTTGATACATATACCATCAATAAGTGTCCTTAGAATATTTTGACATGTCATAGCATTCCTATGTTATATGCGTGTTCTATTAAAAATAAAATTGGAATGTTGAAATTAAGAAGTTTTCGAATATACAAATGGATTAACATAATTGGTAAAAAGTAACTGTAACAAAATCCAAAACAAGCAAGCTGAACACCGGCCGCTTATAATTGTATAGGAACCATTAGATTTGGGAAATATTGATTAGTCACTTTGGGTTGGGGTCTTCAAAAATGATGGTTGATAAATTGCAATACTAATAGTTGATTGTTCAAGTGGAAAATAAAACATCCAATGTGACATCAAATATGAGTTTTTACAATTTACACCGAGTATATTCTAAAATTTAATCATCGATTTGTTTATCATATAAGTTTTTATATTTCAATTTTTAGTACTTTTAATTTCTTATACTTATTGCAACTCTCTCTTCCATAATAAATTACGGTTGTGTTGTCCTCAAGTACAATTTGTGTTGGCCATGAAATTACAATTTCACGCTAGTAGTACAAGTTACAATTTTATTTTGAAGGAAAATAATGAAACCCCATTAATTAATTAAGAATATAGGGAAAATATATTTTACCCTTTGATGATCAGCCAATTACTCTAGAGTTTTCGATCGATGGCCAGATATTGAGATGATAAGATAAAAATGATTTTCTCGGAATGTCGGGGGAAGAGATGATTTTCTCAAAGTAAACTTGGAGATGAAAATAATTTCACCATAAAAATAAGAGTTGACGTAATATTTAAAATAATCATATTAACTCAAGATAGTTGCTATATATGCTTCAAGTTTCGCTTCATAATCTTTCTTTAAATCGAAATACTTAAATTGATCCGTTAGGTTCCATCCCTTGGGAGGTTTTATAAATCTTCGTATGTAATATTATTATGTGTTAAGATAATTTTTCATTGATGATTTGATAATAACATTATACATATTTTTAGCAAAATCAAGAGGGCGATTATAGTATTTCATAAATATTTTTAAAAAAATTGGAGTAGCTTTTCACACTCATATGAGTAAAAATCTATTATTTTATTAAATAGGAAAACACAGACCTTTCAGATTTTCCTTTATAACACTCACCTCGCTTTTTGTTTTTAAAATTACATTTAACTCTTTTATTTTTATTTCTTTGTAATATTTAGTTAAATCTATTTATTATTAATGGAAAAGGAATTAAAATCTGACTGATTTTCCCTCCTAAAATTAATGCTCTTTTGATTACTTTATTTCACAAATATCTTGTTTAAGAGATTCATTTAGGAAAATAAAAGTTAATCCCAGAAGGAATAGGAAAACACGAGAAGAATAGTGGTAAAAATTGGAAAATGTGGAATTGTGTCATTCTCCTTGTTTGGAGTCTTCTCATTAATGCAATAAATATAGATGTTTACAATTACAAACCTAATTATATGAGAATATCTAGTTTACATAATTACACCAAAATAATAATTACAGAATATATGGAGAATATAAATGTAGTCCCTATCACACCCCTGCAGTAGGAGCGGGAGGAGGCCGGACGCTCAGACTGGATCTGAAGTCAAGGATATATCTGTGTACTGATAGGAAGAAGGAACATGTAATACCCGAACATGACTCATGGCAACTTTTTCATGAATAAAATGAATATCCATCTCAATATGTTTGGTTCGATGATGTTGAATCGGGTTATGAGACAACTAGACAGCAAATATGTTATCATAGTAGACAATATATGTCTTACGTAAGGGAAAATGAAGTTCTAAAAGGAGGTTTATGAGCCAACAAGTTTCGGAAACAACGTTCGCAATGCCTTTATATTCTGCTTCTGTACTCGAACGGGTAAGCGTGGCTTGCCCTTTTGCAGACCACGAAATGAGGTTATCACCCAAAAATACATAATAGCCAGAAGTAGATCGACGTGTGTCTGGACCGCCGCCCCAATCGCCATCCTTATAGGATATCAGTCTGGTCGGTGCAGATGGATAAATATGCAATCCATAGTTAAGAGTACCCTTAACGTATCGAATGATACGTTTAAGGTCGGTAAAGTGAGGCTCCCGGAGAGCATGCATGAACAAGCACACATGTTGAACAGCATAGGCAATATCGGACCTAGTGAAGGTAAGATACTGAAGTGCACCAACGAGACTCCTATAAAGAGAAGGATCAAGCATCAAATCCCTATCATTAGCGATGAGCTTCGACTTCGAGTCGACTAGAGTAGGCATGATCTTGCAGTTTGCCATTTTAGCCGTGTAAACATTTTCTTCGACATACTTACGTTAACACAGGAACATTGCATTCTCAGATCTGGTCACAGAAATCCCCAAGAAATAACTCAATTTACTCAAGCCCGTTATGGCAAATTCAGATTTGAGCAAGGCAATGATCTCGTTTTTCAGCACATCAGAGGAGGCAATCAGAACAATGTCATCCACATAGAGCAAAAGGTATGCAGTGTCATTACATCGATGAAAAATAAAAAGTGAATTATCACTATTGCTGCACACGAACCCGATCTGCATGATGTAAGTGGAAAATTGATCATACCAAGCCCGGGGGGGCTTGTTTCAAGCCATAGAGAGACTTTCAAAGATGACAAATATGCTGAGGAGCTGAGGGATGCACAAAGCCAGGTGGTTGATGCATATAGACGGTTTCTTTCAAATCCCCATGTAAGAACACATTTTTCACATCAATTTGATGAATCGGCCAGTTCTTTCCCATAGAAATGCTCAAAACAGTACGAATGGTGGTTAGTTTAACCACTGGACTGAAGGTATCACCACAATCAACTCATTCTTGTTTCCCCGTGTCATTTACCACAAGTCTTGTCTTATGGCGTTCAAGCTCACCACTATCCCTGAATTTGTGACGATTTAACCACATACAATGAATTACATTGACCCCCTCTGATTTCGGGATAAGATCTTAAATGTGATGTGTAGGGAGCACATCAAATTCCTCACGCCAGACCGCATTCCAATTTGGGTCAAACTTGGATAATTTTGGGTTTTTAGGTAGAGGTGAGATAGTTTAAGTGGATAGGTTAAGGTGGACTTTTGGTTTGAAAATCATGTGTTGGGCATGAGTTTCCATGCGGTGAGTAGGAATAGAGGCTGGACGGGTGAGATTTTGTGGGACGGTGTCGGGCTACACCTTATCGGGGCTCAGCGGATGAAGGGTAGACGGGGGCAGGGGGTGGTCGACAAAGGCAGTGGGGAAGTGCCTGGAAAGCTAATGGGGGTAGTGGGCAGTGGGGTAGTGCTGGGGAAGCTGACGGCGACATACTGGCCGTAGGCAGGCAGTATGGTTGGGCCGGGACAGAAATAGAGGCAGGTGTTAGAGGCGCGGGTTGGGCCAGACTGCTAGCTCCATGTATTACATTTCTAATGATAGGGGAAGTGTCTAAATCGTCAAGGAAGACATAGTCAATGGCTTGAAGTTTTTGGATGTTTTCAAATGGAAAATGGTCTCCTCAAATGTGACATGATGAGAAACTAGGATTTTATTTGTGGACAAATTATAGCATAAGTACCCCTATGATTCGACGGCAAACCCAAGAAAATGTAAGGAGTAGTCCTATGTGCTAATTTGTGAGGAGCCGTGGAGGCGAGATTTGGGTAGCATAGAAAACTAAAAATCTGAAGGTGACAATAGGAAGGGATTCAACGGAAGAGAATTTCGGTAGGAGTTTTAGTTTGAAGGGTACGTATTGGTAATATAATAAGAATGTATTCTACCATGTGTAATGCGTAGACCCAAAAATGAGGGGGGAAGATAAGTATGAAAGAGCATAGTACGAATCATATTGTTAATGGTGTGGAGGATTCTTTCGGCTTTACCATTTTGATGTAAGGTATGGGGGTAAGAGAATAAAAAAACCATGTCATTGTCCGCACAAAATTTATGAAAGGTGGAATTTTCAAACTCATGACCATTGTCACATTGAAACAATTTTATGTCCTTCTCAAACTGTGTTTTAACATATGCGCGAAATTCAAGAAAATTGAGTAAACTTGAGACGTATATTTGAGCGAATAAACCCAAATAAAATGAGAGAAATCATCTAATAACACCAAATAATACTTATGACTCAGTTTGCTAGTAATGGGATATGTCTATAAATCTGTATGAATGATATCAAATGGAGAATAAGTAACACTGAAAGATGACTTAAAATGAAGTCTAACATGCCCCTAAAGGACAAGAATAGCAGTTGTGGGTAAATTTCCCTTTATTACATTGAATTAAATTTTGACTTCTAAGAAAGTAAAAAATGGGTGCTCCCGGGTGCCCAAGTCTAAGTTGATGGAGAGATTCCAGCTAGAGAGGTATGCGGATCGACACTTGCAGTGGAATTGGATGAGAAAGGATATAGGTCCCCCACACTATTGCATCTTGTAAGAGTTTTTCCCGTACGTAGGTCCTTCATAGAAAAACCAAAAGGATCAAACTCAATAGATACAGAATTATCACTAGAAAATTTTCTAACTGAAATTAAGTTTTTAATGATGTTATGAGCATATAGGACATTTTTAGGGAAAATAGAGGGTGAAGTGGTGGTGTTTGAGTGGTTTCATAACCTTGAATTAGACTGCAATTGCCATTTCCGACCAAAATAAATTGAGGATTGTTCAAATTAAATAGTTAAGGAAAACATTACTGGAGTTACGAGTGAGGTGGGATGTGGTGCCCGTATCCATATAACAGGCATCGTCGGGCTTCTATAAATTCATAGTGCTATAGGCCTGGCCCAGTTCGTTATGGGTAAGAAGGCCATATGGTTGTTGTTGATGTTGGGCCGCCGAGAAGTGGGCTTGTTATTTTTGTCCCATATGGCGTGGGCTTGGAGGAAGACCTAGTATAATGGGCCGATGCCACTGGCCAGTGCTCTGGGCTAGTACTGTTGGGTAAGGGCATGGAGGGGAGGCCCAATTTTCGAGAATTGGCCATGGCAGTAGGCTAGCCCACTGAGAGGGGTATTGGGCCTGCTGTGTTTTTCCACCAGAATTTGACCATCCTCCATGTCCTTTTCCTTTGCCACCATGCCCGTTGTCGCGACCTCAGCCCCTGCCGCCACCTCAGCTGCCTCGCTGATGTTGATTGTCCATGTGTTGCAGTTGTCCGGCTGGTGCAGTGGTGGTCGCCGATGCATCAACCACCAATGCCTTTTGATTATGTTCATCTTATTTGGCACGCCTAGTCTCCTCCAATAGCAATTGTGATCGGGCTTTGTTGAAACTAGGGAGGGGATCAGCTTGTTGGATCACCATCGCAAGTGTATCGTACTCACCCTCTGGCAAACCATTAATTAGTTGCAAAACCATCTTTGTTTATGAAATCAGAGTGCCCACATTAGATAATTGATTTGCAACTAGTTTTAATTATTTACAATAGTTAGACATATTACCATAGTTCTCAAGACGGGTGTTATTAAATTGTTCCTCAAGATACACAGCACGTGTATGTTTGTTATCTTGAAAGATTTCCTCTAGCCTTGTCCATAATTCGTAAGCCGAAGCACATGTCTTCATAATAGTATGAATTAGATCCTTGGATATGGTGCCATATATCTGTTGCTTGACGATTGCATCAAGCCTTTTCCACATCGTGTTGTCGACATCGGGCGGACGGGGTGCGGTGGCATCGATGTGATCAAGAACGTTGTAGGCACAAACATGTATTTGAAATAATTTAACCCACGATGAATATTGTCCATCCTCTTGATCAAGAACCAAAGGGATAATGTATTTAATGTTCGTCACGACAAAGGCCGAATAAAAGGTGTCGGGAGAGGAGGAGGGATGATGAGGATGTGTCACTCTTGTGAGGAGGATGAGGATTCGGGAGAAGCCATGTGGCCGCCGGACGCAAGGAAAAAAGAGTGGGGGTCGATTTAGGGTTTGGCTTTTGATACCATGTAGAATTATGTAATTCTCCTTGTTTGGAGTAGAGGTGGCCAGTGGGCCGGGCTCGGGTCTGGCGGATCGGGTCTGGCGGGGTCGGGGTCGGGGCGGGACGGGCGAAGGGGGCGGGGTTGGGTCTGGCGGGGTCGGGTTTGGCCGGACTTGCTCCAGTCCCGTCCCGATCCCGATCCCGTCGGAATAGAGGCGGGGCGGGGCGGGGTCTGGTCGGGGTCGGGATCGGGGCGGGTTCCGGCGGGTTTTCCTTTTTTTTAAAAAAATAACATATGTATAAAAAAACCTCAATAAACAAGACAAGATAGTGTAATAAAAATATCTCAATGTTGTTTTTGTGCCTCTTATATTATTTAATAGACATATGATTTTTTTGTAATACAAATACAATTGTCTAAAATCTAAATTGCAACTTTGTGGTGTTGTCCAAAAGTTGCAAATTACATAATAAAATTGCAATTAAAAAAATTACATTCTTAAAACACCTGTTCTAATTGCTTGATAATTTCCTGTGGTTCTTCGGTTGGAATTGGTATTTGTTGGTCAAATTGATCCACGTCGCTTCCACCACATTTGGATAAGATTTCTTTGTAGTTTTCGTCTTCTTCTTCATTGATCTCCAGTTGACCGCACCTTCTCCGCTCCGCTCGTATCCAATCTCTGAATAATACTGCAATTTCCAAGCTGTCTCCGGCTAATGAGTGTCTGTGGTCTCCTATTTGATATCTGCCGGCAGAAAAAGCGCTTTCAGACGCAGTTGATGACGCTTGAATGTTCAAAACATCTCGGGCCATCAATGAAAGTGTCGGAAAGGTCTTCTCATTCCCCCTCCAGTATTTCAGCAAGTCTTCATGTCCATCTTCATTGATAACTTCTTGATACAGTACAGAACCCTGCAAAATAAAAATATCCAACTCGCTAATTTGGTTAGTAGTAGAGGTACGGCCGCACATTCTATTTCTGAGGCTTTCAATACTAGCCGCAGAAACAACATGTCTTTTGTGAGGTTGTGTTGAAGATGAAGAAGATGGCATGGAAGCCGGTAAGTTACTAGCATTTTCTTGTTGATAAAATCTATATATTTTTTTGCATTGGTGTTCTACGCTAGACAACACTTCTTCTTTAGTTTGACTTTGTTCAATAGGTGGTGGGTGATTTAGATTTTTGGGACTTGGAGGTGGTAGTACTTCTATACAATCGTAAATAGTTTCAATTAGTGATTTAGTACCGTCTATTTTAATAGTCGGATTTAATACAGAACCAATAATATAAATTGTGGGAATAGGAATAAAATATTTTTTTATTTTGATAAACATTTTTTAATAGCTGCCATATAAGCTGATTTTTCCTTATATTCACTAAGTAATAAAAATATTAGAGTTATATAACACAACATAGTTGAAATAGTAGGATAATATATACCGGAAAATTCTTTTGTTGCTTGAAAAAATTTCTCTAAAAATACAATAAGTTCGGAAATTTTTACCCAATCACTATCTACAATCATATCAGCTGGATTTTGATTATGAGAGTTAAAAAATAAAGTTATAGGTTTTCTACAGTCATAAGCAACAAGTAGTTGCTCGTAAAGAATTCCACCTAGTGGATACTTCTTGTGGAATTTTTCTATAAGATAGTCCACAATCGTGACAAGTTTTTTTATATTCTTTTCTTCGTTGTACTTTATTACTTTTAAAAATAAAGTTTATAGCAAATTGTATTTTACTAAGAATGTCTTCAAAAAGTGATAGACCATCCTTTACAATTAAGTTATATATATGGCACGCGCATTTTATATGAAAATGATCTGGAAAAGATGGAGTTAAACTATTTTTAAAAATTGTAATTGCGTAATTGTTAGAAGAAGCGTTATCTAATGTAATTGTCATAATTTTATCGGTTATTCCGTAATAATGGCACACTTGATAAATATTTTCTGCAATAAAAGTACCAGTGTGCCTATCATCTATATATCTATACACTAAGATACGTTTTTGCATAGACCATTTATAATCTATCTTAACATGCGCGAATTTAAATACATCTCTCTTAACAGTTGATCTAGGAAAATCGTTAAAAGCATTATTATATATATCTCTAAAGTAATGAATAAAACCGGGAGATGAAGGAAATGAAAAAGGCAAACCCTCCACAGCAACTAATTTTGATATTGCTTCCCTATCTCTATGTTTATTGTATTTAGGGCCTACAATTCCCCCCGTCATAGGGTTAATTTGACCCTATACTTGGTCTGGGACAATATCAGTATGTGAATCTTGTCCCGATGGAGCGGGCATTTGCGCACCCGATTTTGAAGCCTGGTATTGGGCATACCTAGCTGGATGAGCACTTACTACATGTCTAATTAAACCCCCCCGTCCCACCGTGACCTTTTTCAGTTTTAAATTTTAAAATATTTTTACAAATTTTACATATAGCTACTTGATTCTCTAAGTCCCTATCAAAAAATGTTCATGCATCTGATTTTAATGGTCGTTTTGCTGGACCTCATCTCATACTAGGGGGAATAAGAGGTATTTCTGTTGAACGTGCACTAGTGGGTGTGTTGTCATCAACATTAGTGGGTGTATCATCTAGATCATCGTCTAAATTAAAGTCTTCTTGAGTTCCAGAAAATAGCTCCTCGTCTAAATCTAATGGTATTGTAGGAAAATTGAGTATCAACAAAATCATCCTGTGTAGGAATAAGATGACTAGAAGAAGTACCCTTGCCATGGTTGCCCCTACTAGAAGAAGCACCCTTACCCTTACCCTTACCCTTAAACATACCTCTTAATCCTTCCATTTTAATTATGATAATAAATAATTAAAGATAATAAAATTAAGTGCGCTAAATAAAATAAACAGACAATAATAATTTAATGAAGGAACGAATGTACCAAACGCCGACGTAACGTCGACGTGTAATCGAGAGGTTGAAAATTGAAACTATGCTCGATGGAAGATCCTCAAGCTAGTTGCCAACTTCACTCCCAATTCCCAAATGAATAAATAAAATTGAATATTTAGTAAACAATATAGACTTGTAGAGAGATATATTGAGAGATTAGAGAGATTGTAGGAAGATTTGTGAGAAAGATGAAGAGAAAAAGAGTTATTTATAGTTGGAAAATTGCGTTAAAGTGTAAATATAATAACTTATGGGTTAAAAATAAATATTAAGGGGTATGGGGGGTTGGGGGAGGGGGGGAGGCCAAAAATGGTCGTTGCCCAACGGCCAAAATCTAAAATGATCGTTGGTGCAACGGCTATATTTGCAAAGTGGGGGCTCTCGATTGGGGTCGGGGGCGGGCTCAGGACGGGCTCGGGGCGGGGTTAGGGCAGGCGGGCCTAGGGCGGGCTCGAGTCTGGCGGGACGAGACATTGTCCCGTCCCGAGTTTGAGTCCCACTACCATTTTTTTTTCGGGGGCGGGCTCGGGGCGGGCGGGCCTGGGGAGGGCTCGGGTCTGGCGGGATGAGACATTGTCCCGTCCCGAGTTCGAGTCCCGCTACCATTTTTTTTACTCGGGGTCGGGTTGAGGGCCGTCCCGGCCCACTGGCCAGCCTTAGTTTGGAGTCTTCTCATTAATGCAATATATATAGGTGTTTACAATTACAAACCTATTTGTATGAGAATATCTAGTTTACATCATTACACCAAAATAATGATTACAGAATATATGGAGAATACAAATGTATTCTCTATTAGAAACAAACCTTTAAACTAAGGTTGGCCAGTGGGCCGGGTCGGCCCAGTCCCGACGTGACCTCGCCCCGATCCCGCCTAAAAAAATGATGTTGGGACTCGAAATCAGGACGAGACCTGGGCTCGTCTCGCCATGGCCCGTATCGCCCCAGACCCACCCCGCCCCGATCCCGACCCCGACCCTCTCTTTGCAAAAATAACAGTTGCACAACGGCAATTTTATATTTTGGTCGTTGCGCAACAACCATTTTTGCCCCCCCCTCCCCATACCCTCTTAATATTTTTTTTAACCCCTAAGTTGCTATATTTACACTTTAACCCAATATTTAACGATAAATACCTCATTTTCTCTTCATTTTAATCTCACAAATCTTCCTACAATCTCTCAACTCAATTTATCTCTCTACAAGTCTACAATTACATTGCCTACTAAATATTTTATTTTATTTGCTCATTTGTATAATTGTATCAAAGTTCAAAAATTGGGACTGAAGTTGACAACTAGCTTGAGGATCATCCATCGAGAAAAGTTTCAATTTTCAACCTCGATTACAAGTTGGCGTTTGGTACCTTCGTTCCTTCTTTAAATTATTATTGTTACTTTATTTTAATTATCCAACTTAATTTCATTATCTTTAATTATTTATTTACATAATTAAAATAAAAGGATTAAGAGGTATGTTTAAGGGTAATGGTAAGGGTGCTTCTTCTAGTAGGGGTAACAAGGGCAATGGTACTTCTTCTAGTTATCCTATTCCTATACATGATGATTTGATTGATTACATTCATATAGATGAAACTGAATTTTTTAATGATATACCATTAGATAATAAGATATATTCTGCAACTGAACCAGACTTTAATTTAGAAGATAATCTAGATGACACATCCACTAATCTAGATGACATACCCACTATTGCACCTCAAACTGAACCCCCCTTAGCTACTTGTACTAAAAAACTAGGGCGCTATACTGGAATGCCTCATATTCCCCCTTGTATGAGACGAGGCCCCACACAATAAAAATTAAATCAGCTGCATAGGATTTTTTTGATAGGGACCAAGAGAATCAAGTAGTTAGATGCAAATTTTGTAAAAATGTTTATAAATTTAAAATGGGAAAAGGTCAGAGTGGGACGGGAGGTTTATTGAGACATGTACAAAGCTTTCACAAAGCTAGATGGGATGAATACGAGGCTACAAAGTCGGATGCGCCAATGCGCTCTCAGTTGGGACAAGGTTCACATAGTATCTCAGACCAAGTACAGGTTCAAATTAACCCGACGACGGGGGGAATTGTAGGTCCTAAATACGATAAACATAGAGATAGGAAAGCAATATCAAAATTAATTGCAGTGGAGGGTTTACCTTTTTCATTTTCTTCCTCCCCTCATTTTATTCATTACATAAGAGATATGTATAATCTTGCTTTTAACGGTTTTCCTAGATCAACTGTTAGGAGAGACGTTTTAAAATTCTCACACGAATATCAATAATATTTACGTTATGCATTATATCATTTTCCCGACAAAGTATATATCACTTATGATATAGATTGTAGTACTAACGGCCATGATTATTTAAGTGTAACATGTCATTGGATAGATCATAATTGGTCTATGCAAAAATGTATTTTAGCATATAGATATATTGATGATAGGCACACCGGAAATTTTATTGCAGAAAATATTCATCAAGTTTGCAATTATTATGGTATAAATGACAAAATAATGAGTTACGTTAGATAATGCTTCTTCTAATAATTATGATGTGAGACTTTTAAAAAAACTATTAACTCCATATTTTCCTAATCATTTTCATATAAAATGTGTGTGCCATATTTATAACTTAGTTGTAAAGGATGGCCTATCACTTTTTGAAGACATTCTTAATAAAGTACAATTTGCTATAAACTTTATTTTTAAAAGTAATAGAATACAAAGAAAAAAAATATTAAAAAAACTTGTCACGATTGTGGACTACCTTATAAAGTAGCGACTAGGTGGAATTCTCTATATGAACAACTACTTGTTGCTTACGATTATATAAGACCTATAACTTTATTTTTTAACGCCCATAATCGAAATCCAGCTGATATGCTTATAGATAATGATTGAGAATTTTTTTTAAAACTTATTGTATTTTTAGAGAAATTTTTTCAAATAACTAAAGAATTTTCCGATATATATTATCCTACTATTTCAGCTATGTTATTTTATATAGCTCTAATATTTTTTTACTTAATGAATATATGGAAAAATTATCTTATAAGGCACCTATTAAAAATGTTTATCAATTTAAAAAAATATTTTTTCCTATTCCCACTATTTATATTATTGGTGTTGTATTAAATCTGACTATTAAAATAGACGGTTGTAAAGCACTTATTGAAACTATTTATGATTGTATATCAGTACTTCCACCTCCAACTCTAAAAAATCCAAATGAACAACCACCTAAGGAACCAACTAAAGAAGAAGTTTTGTCTAGCATACACGATGAATGCAAAATAGTATATATGCATTATCAACAAGAAAGTGTAGAAACCAACCGGCTTCTATACCATCTTCTTCTTCTTCAATACAACCTTATAAAAGACATGTTATTTCTGCGGCTAGTATTGAAAGCCTTAGAAATAGAATGTTTAGTGGTACCACTACTAATTAAGTTAGTGAGTTTGATGTTTTTATTTTGTAGGGTATTGTACCGTACCAAGCAGTTCTCAATGAAGAAGGACGTGAAGACTTGCTTAAATACTGGAGGGAAAATGAGAAGACATTTTCGACACTATCAAAGATGGCCCGAGATGTCTTGAACATTCAAGCGTCATCAATAGCAGCTGAAAGTGCTTTTTCTACCGGAAGATTTCAAATAGGAGAGCACAGACACTCCTTAGCGGGAGAGAGCTTGGAGATTGCAGTTTTATTCAGAGATTGGATACGAGCGGAGCGTATAAGGTGCGGTCAACCGGATATCAACGAAGAAGACGACAAAAACTACAACGAAATCTTGTCCGACGGAGGTGGAAGCGATGTCGAGCAATTTGACCAACAAATTCCAATTCCAACTAAAGAACCACAAGACATTGTGAAGAAATTAGAAAAAGTGTTTATAGATATGTGATTTTTTTTTCCAATTTTGAAATTGTATTACAAAAAAATTATATTTCTATTAAATAATATAAGAGGCACAAAAACAGATTTGAGATGTTTTATTACACAATCTAGTTCAATTATTGAAGTGTTTATTTTTAAAAATTAAGCGCAAAAAAAATATGGAAAACCCCAATCCCGACCCGACCCCGACCCCGCCCCGCCAAGATCGGTCCCCTTTTTCGACTGGACTGGGAAAGGGATGGGACATCAGCGGATCCCTCCAATCCCGCCAGAGGATCGGTCCCGCCCTCCCCTCAGTCCCGTCGGGTCCCATCCTGCGAGACCCGCCCCGCCCCGAACCCGGTCCACTGACCTCCCCTACTTGAAACCAAATTAAAATAGGAATAGGGTAATGCAGATATAGGATTAGTATACAAGGTAAAAAATACATATAAAATACTACGCATGCAGCAGCACGCACTAACAAAAAATACCCAATCTTGTGTTCCTTTACAATGGCAGAATTGTTAGACAGAACTCTCGGCCAAGGTGGTTTTGGTATTGTCTCATTAGCTTCTACATCCAATGCACAACTTGATGGCGTTACTCTTTTGTCTCTTATTTCCGTCAAATCTTGCATGCACACAAGTGGAATTCCTCCGCATATTCAAAGACTCTCCTTACATTGTCCATTGTTTTGGAGCTAATCTTACGTTCTAATATGACATCATCCTTTACAACTTACTACTCAAGTATGCATCCGGTAGAAGCCTTGCAGATCGTCTTCAGAACTACAATACATGTGAAGGACTACCGGCGCTTGAAATTAAGAAACACAAAAAGAATGTTCTTTTAGGGCTCAGTCATGTTCACAACAGAGGAATCATCCACTGCGACATCAAGCCTGGCAATATTCTTCTTATGGGAACCAATGAGATTCCAAAAGTCACTAATTTCGGGCTCTCCATGACTTTGGAACAGGGCATTAACACCAAACATGGGTTGATCAGGGGAACAAAAAGGTCTATGGCACCTTGATAGAATATATACAATATATTCTTTTGATATCATTAGTGATCTTGTATATCTGTAATTATGATAGTAATCTTTTGTATTAGTTAAGTGTATATTTGATTTCCGTAATTATAGCCTAGGATGACTATTGTTTATCATGTATATAAACCAATTACATTAATAAAATCAGCAAAGAATTATTCTCTTTCATGGTATCAATAGTCTAAGGCAATTTTTTCCTTCCGCCGCCCTCTCATATCTCTCGGCCGTCCCTTCAATTATTTTTCCGCCACTCTAATTCTCCTCTTATTCCTCCATCATGTCTAACACAAAGAATACCTTTCGTCCTGCTCTTGTAGTCTCCAACATTAAGAAAAAACATCCCTATCATCCTTGAAATACATAAAGTCCAATACGCAACATGGGTGGAACTTTTTAAAATTCACGCAAGGTCTCATAGAGTCCTCCGTCACATCATCAAACCAGAAAAAGGCAAGAAGAATGTGCCTTCCACCGATGATGAAATAGAGTTATGGGCAACCCTTGATGCTACGGTCCTCCAATGGATTTACTCCACCATTTCTATGGACCTCTTACACACAATTATCGAACCCGACGCCACGGCAATGAAAGCTTGGAATAGGTTGCGTGATATATTCCAAGTTAACAAAAATTTGTGTGTTGTAACCCTTGAGCAAGAATTCTTTCACACAAATATAGAGGATTTTCTGAATGCCTTCACCTATTGTCAAAGGCTCAAGGAATTATCGGATCAACTCAAGAACGTCGACACGCCCGTCACAAATGATCGTCTCATTCTTCATATAGTTGCGGGCCTCTCTGAAACGTATAATGGGAAAACAATCCTCTCCTGTCGTTCTACTAAACACGTTCCATGCTCACCCTAGAAGAATCAGGGTTGGCCAAAAAGGCTGCAACCGGAACCCATTCTACTATGATAGTGGCCACATCCCGAGAAACCGATGACCCTTAATCATTCTCCGAAAATTATGGTCAAAACTGTAATAACGGGGGTGGTAAAATGGGTTAAAACCATGGCGAAAACTGCGGCGGTGGTCATGGCGGTGGCAAGGGTGGTGGTCGCGGTGGCAATAGTGGCGGTAGTGAAAGACGTGGGGGCGGTAGTGGCGGCCAGCAGGGGGTCGGGCCACAGCACCTCTGGCAGCAAGCTTGGGCCAGTGGTCATGGGGCCTACCTTAGGCCAGTAGGTAGTGGCACATGCCACCCTGCCCTTACCCAACAACAAATTGGGCCAGCCCAAGTGGACGGCAGCGGTAGCAGCAAGCCCAGAATGGGCTTTGAAATCATTCGGCCTGGCAGAAGCCTGGCCTGCTTGGGCCTCTGCCACAACAGGCTTTTGCTGTTGTGGGCCCAATAGTCTCTTCAACCCACACAAAAATCGATAAAGCAATGCATACACTTGGGCTAAATCCTTCGGATGCAAATTGGTACATGGACACCAGTGCTACTTCTCATATGACATTCGCGCAAGGTAATCTCATGTCTTATTTCAATTTGAGCAAAAATCATGGCATAATGATTGGTAATGGTCATTTAATTCCAATTCGTGATTATGGTCACACAAATTTGTCTCCCCAAACCCGCATTTACCCTTGAAAAATGTCCTTCATGCTCCTCAATTAATTAAAAATTTTGTGTATGTTCAGAAATTTACAACTGATAACTCAATTTCTGTTGAATTTGATCCTTTTGGATTTTCTATGAAGGATTTCTGGATGGGGATACATCTAATGAGATGTGATAGTCAGGGCGAGATTAATCCCATCACCATCACCATAAAACAAGTCACACCATCAATGGTTGTCGCTTTAGCACCTTCCTTATGGCATGCACGTTTGGGTCATCCGAGAGCGTCTATTTTTTCCTCCCTTAAAAACAACAAAAATATTTAGTGTAATAATGCTCATACTGATAATGTTTATCCTTCTTGTCCGCTTGGGAAACATGTAAAATTGTCGTTTGTTGCCTCAAATTCTAGTACTATGTTGTCATTTGATATTATTCATAGTGATCTTTGGACGTCTCCTATTTTGAGATCTTCGGGCCACCGTTATTATGTTTTATTATTGGATGATTATTCTATTTTTTTGTGGATATTTCCGTTATCTAAAAAGTCTCAGGTTTATTCCACATTTGGAGCATTCATCCGTACTCAATTTGAATGGAAAGTTAAGAACATTCAATGTGATAATGGAAGGAATTTGATAATGGGTCATTTAGAGAATTTTGTAAGGTTAATGGTATGTCTTTTCGGTTTTCATGTCCACATACGTCATCACAAAATGGGAAAGCCGAGAGAAAAATCTGCACCATTAATAACATTGTTCGTACATTACTAGCCCATGCATCATTACCACCTTTATTTTGGCATCATGAATTACAAATGGCGACTTACCTTCTTAACATACTCCCTAGCAAAGGATTAGCATACCAATCTCCACTCAAAATTCTTTATCAAAAAAACCCTTCGTATTCTCATCTTAGGGTGTTTGGGTGTTTATGTTATCCTCTATTCCCTTCCACTACCATTAATAAACTTTAAGTCCGCTCTACCGCTTGTGTGTTTTGGGATTACCCATCTAATCATCGTGGTTACAAATGTTTTGATTTATCTTCTAATAAAATTATCATTAGTTGCCATGTCATTTTTTATGAAAACCATTTTCCGTTTGCTAAGTTGCATAATTCTGAATCCAAGTCTTATAAATATTTGGATGACGGGCTATCACCGTATGTATTCCACCATTTGGTCCAGCCCACACCGCGAAACCTGGACCAACAGGCACAGTTCGGCCCACTTCCTGTTGGCCCAACACTCACTCGTCCAAATTTTTTGCCAGCAGGCCCACTGCCTGTTGGCCTAAATAATTCCAGCCTCCAGCCGGCCCAATTCCGCCCAACCCGAATCAATACCGACACCACTACACTGATCCAGCTCTAGTCCACTTCTATTTCGGGACAAGGGCATGTTACTCGTATCCAACGGGGTATTTTTAGACCAAAACGATAATTTAATCTCAACTCTAATGGCACTAAATCACCCCTACTACGTAACCCCATGTCTGCCCTTCGTGACTCGAATTGGAAAATGGTCATGTATGATGAATATAATGCTCTTATTGAAAATAAGACGTGGGAGTTGGTGCCCCATCCACCTGGTGTTAATGTGATTCATTCTATGTGGACTTTTACTCATAAGGAAAAATTTGATGGTTATTTTGAGAGGCATAAGGCCCATCTTGTAGGTGATGGTAAAACTCAACAGATTGGCATGGATTGTGAAGAGTCATTTAATCCAGTGGTCAGACTGGCAACTATTCGTATTGTTCTCAGTCTAGCTCTCTCAAAAGCAAGGCCCATTCATCAGCTGGACGTGAAAAATGCGTTCTTATACTACTAACTCAAGGAAACGGTATACTTGTATCAGCCCTTGGGTTTCAGGGACCCCACTCATCCTAATCATGTGTGCTTGCTGAAGAAATCCATCTATGGGCTAAAACGGGATCCTCTGGCCTGGTATAAAAGATTTGCAGATTATGTGTCTACTCTTGGGTTTTCTCACAGCATGTCTGATCATTCTCTGTTCATCTACCATCACGGTACTTAAATGGCCTACATTCTATTATATGTGGATGATATTATATTGACTACTTCCTCTGATAAACTATGCGAGTCTATCATATCTCTTCACAACTTAAAATTTACTATGAAAGACTTGGGGCCTTTGAGTTATTTTTTTGGTATAGATGTCACTAGTCATGCAGGTGGTCTATTTCTATCTCAAAGGAAGTATGCAGTGGAGATCATTGAATGGGCTGGCATGTCAGCCTGTAAGTCATCTCTGACTCCGATTGACACTAAAATGAAGTTGAGTGCTACTTCTAGCACACCATACGAGGATCTCTCCCATTATCGTAGTCTTGCGGGGTCTATTCAATATCTCATATTTGCGAGGCCTGATATTACTTTTGCAGTGCAGCATGTGTATTTATTCATGCATGATCTGAGGAAAGAACACATGCACGCTCTCAAACGCATTGTGTTGTAACACCCCACACTTTTGGACGATGGTTTGAGCAGCTAGACGTATACAAATAAAGAGCTTAGTAGATAAAAGGATGCAGTCCCAAAATGATTTAAGACTTAAAAGTGTGACGATAGTGGTTGAGAATAATATTTGGTGTATACATAAAGAGGTTATGAACTAATGTTATACCCCATGGGTATGATATTGAGTATATGAAGTGTGTTAAAAGTAATTGATATTTAAGTGAATTGAGATCAAGAAATTAATTATGGGTATAATTAATTAATTATTGGATTGTATTTGGAATAAAGAATTAAACAATACTAGTGGAAGAGTGTTGGGTGACAACACTTCCACATGGCAGCAAGGGAGTAAGCTACTAGTGATAATGCATTTGTACTTAGTAGTGGCAACTTTTGGCGGAGATCATTTTCAAGTGGACCCCACGTCCCACTAGTAGAGAAATTATTTGGAGTTATCACTTGAGTTTGGAGAATAATTGATTGGAGATATAAACATATTGCTGCACATTTTAGTGTGGATAATATTGCCTTTGAGGAGCAAAATGTAGCAGCAACAAGCTCTACCTTGGAATTCATATGTTCACGTGGAAATTCTTTTTGGAGATCAAGAAAATGTCCAGTAAGATTTTGTTCCCTTTGGGTATAATTTTCTCTTCAATTATCCTTTGAGTTCGAGAATTCTTATTGTATTCTTCATCGGGGTTTTACAACCTTGTGTTCTTTGCAATCTCGTGGCAGAGTAGACTCGTTCCTCTTGTCTAATGTTAACCTATAAAGAAGGTTGGTTCATCATCATCGTTGGAAGGTCGGTTCAAAGTTATGTTAAGGCTACTCTTCCTTCTTTTGGCATGTTCTAAGTACGAAATGTAAACGTAATATTGTCTCATAAATGATTCAACTCTTAGTAGTTAAGGCTGTTCATGTTATTCATTCCTATTTTCAAAGCATGTCTAAATATGTTCTTAAATCCCTATTGAGGTATATGAGAAAGATGTTAATATTCATAATGTTAATCGGAGGTGCAACGACCTTACGCCACTCCGACAAACTCAGATTGTCTTATTATCATTCATGCATTATATTCATGTATTACCCTTGACCTCAAATGAGTTATATACTCTACTATATGTATGCATTATATATGTATGGGGATGGGAAAAGGGAAGGCGTTATATACGCACACCACTTGCAGTTGGTACAGATATATACGATGATGATTATGCCCACAGAGGTCGATATGATATGATAGTATGCCCATGGAGGCTTGATGGCGTTATATATGTATATGTATGACCGTATTGTGCATGACATTTAGGCATATTATGGCCCTCAGAGGCATTCTGCACAGGTATGACACTTAGGCATATTATGGCCCTCCGAGGCATTCTCTACTAGTTAGTTGTTTCTTATCCCATGTTACTTTCATGTCTCTATTATGTTGTTCTTCATGCCTGACATACTCAGTACATCATTTGTACTGACGTCTCTTTTGTCAGGGGATGATGTGTTTCATGCTCGTAGGCTCAGGTAGACATGGTGATGGTCTGCACTAGTAGGTGGAGCACTCTACTTATCCTAGAGTTGCAGTCTAGTCGTGGTACGATATTCTCTATATGCATAGGGGTATGGCGGGGCCCTATCCTGACCTTACGATGTCACGTACTCTTTAGAGGCTTGTAGACAGATGTCTTGTGTATAGTAGTCGTGTATAGCCTTGTCGGCCTTGGTATGTATATGTATATAGGTTGGGTCCTTCTGGTTGCAGGATTTTACATAGCTCTTTTCCAGTTTACTATTTTCATATGTCAGCAGGGTATCTCGTGGCGGCCCTCATGGACCATTAGAAATTACGGTTATATGCTAAATATATGATTAGTGGTACTCGGCAAGTAAGGTCCGGGTGCCCGTCATGACCCTCCGGTTTGGGTCGTGATATGTGCGCTACATTCAGGGCACTCTTAATTATGGTTTATGATTGTATCCATCATCGGTATCTACTCTCATGTCTTATACAGATGTTGATTGGGGTGGATGTCCAGATATCAGGTGTTTGACATCTAGTTATTGTATGTTTCTTGTTGATACCTTGGTCTTTTGGTCGACTAAACGCCAGGCTACTTTGCCGCGCTCTAGCGCGGAGGCCGAATATCGAGCGATCGCCAATGTGGTGTTTGAGTCCTGTTGGTTGCGTAACCTCTTCTTAGAGCTTTATTTTCCTATTCGGAATCCTGTACATCAGCGCACTAAACATATCGAGATGGATATTCACTTTGTTCGCAAAAAGGTAGCTCGTGGACAAGTACATGTCTTGCATGTCCCTTCACGATATCAAATTGCTGACATCTTTACTAAGGGTCTTCCCTTAGTTCTGTTTGAAGATTTTAGGGACAGTCTCAGCGTACGATAACCGCCCGCTATGATTGCGGGGGTGTGATAGAATATATACAATATATTCTTTTGATATCATTAGCGATCTTGTATATCTGTAATTATGGTAGTAATCTTTTGTATTAGTTGAATGTATATTTGATTTTCGTAATTATAGCCTAGGATGACTATTGTATATCATGTATATAAACTAATTACATTAATGAAATCAGCAAGAGATTATTCTCTTTCACACCTGAATCCGTGATGAACGGTGAGTACGGGCCACATGTTGATATTTGGGCTCTTGGCTACACTGTTTACGAGTTACTGACAGGGATACCACTGTGGGAATCAGATTCAGGCAGTGAAGAAGATGCAGGCGATAATGTGTTGTACAAAAATCGAGTTTGAAGAACCAAAGTTTCAGAATTCAAAGTTATCGAACGTAGCACAAAATTTTCTGAAAAGGTGTCTAGTCAAGAATCCCAGCTCGCGTTGGACTGCCAACATGCTCTGGAACCATCCTTTTCAGCTGAATTCATCCAAAGTAGCCGGTCATGCAAAGACAAGGAAGAAGCAAAGTGGTTACATATCCGTTCTACGCAAACCAAATGGAAACTTAGTATTCAAGAAACAGCCGCAACAGAAGATAGTGTTAGTAATCTGTACTCCAAAAAAAATAAGTAAACAATAAACACTGAAAGTAAACAAAATCAGTGTTGAAAAATAAGAATAATTTTTCATAATATAATCGAGCCCACTTAGTTCAAAGTGTGTCCTTAAGGAAATTATTCCCCTCACAGTACTCGAGGTTGATGGAATATCCCCTCCCAGGATAGAACGATTATCTTACCAGAATAGTAGTACTCCAAACTCTGGTAGCGGCGAACCACTCAACAGTAGTATATCACACATAATTGATTCGTGTAGAAGAAGAAGATTTTGTAGTTCAGAAAATTAGTAATTCAAATTCTGAGGAATCAAACGAATTTATAGCCATGGAAGTACTGTTTCTGAAGGTTTGCAACCCTTCTGAACAGTCACTAAAACTGGTGGAAAATTTAAATGTGGGAAAGAAACCGGGTCGCGGGTCAGACACGCGGATCCGGCCGGGTCGCAGGTCAGGGTCACTAACGGGTAGGATTGGATAAGTTAATTAATTTAATTAAATAACAATTAATTAAATAAATAAAATTAAAGAAAATTTGGTCCAAAAAGATTATCAATCAATCAGATCATTTGACCAAATCCAAATCCGAAGCCGAAGCCGAAACCAGCCGAGCGAGCGACGACGACGGCGCGAGGGGTCCTTGCCCCCTCAACCCTTTTATTGACAAGAATGAGTAATTTTACTTATAAGTAGAAGAACTTTTCTTTCCACTACCGATGTGGGACAAATGATTATTTTATAGAGCAAGAGGGAACTCCCTCCATTTCCCATTCAATCTATCATTTAAACCCAACAATCCCCCACATGAATGGGGAATGGCTATAAGATAAAGGAATGCGCAGACAAGTGTGATATACAAGCGAGAATTGACTACATCTGGATAAGTAGGTTTTCCTTTGAACTTTCCGTAGTGAACTTATATCGGATATACTCGATCAATCGGTAGATTTGATATCTTTGAACCGTCGAACTTTGTTGTATACCTAGACAACATAAGTCACACAATCAACCCTCAACCATTTATGGTTCTCACGGTTGTGTTCGTTTCAGCCATGAACACCTTCTGGTTTCATGAGTGTGTAGAGAATGGGCCTTTACTGTCATTCCCCTTTAAAGCGGCATACACTTATCACTCACATAGGTGATTTCTAAACATGTGGTCCTATAGCCACATTATCTGGTCATACACTGCCAGATTTAGATAATCATTAAAGAACCTTAATGCTTTATTAACTCATTAACAAGCCATAAGGTTTTATCCTTATTTCTGTACATTGTCTTCATCCGAGAATGAGTTGAGTTATTTGACAATGTTGAACCATCAGTCACAACTTTGTTTGATCTCCTTGAACCTAGCTCTTGGGATCTCCAGTCTGCTAGGTAGAGTTACCGCTATGATGACTTGTCATCGGCCTTAACCACATTCCCATTGATGATCTACTAACTCCCTCTCTAGATAAGCCTTTTGTAAGCGGATCCGCCACGTTATCTCTCGACTTTACATAGTCAATCGTGATAACGCCACTAGAGAGAAGTTGTCTAACGGTATTGTGTCTTCATCGTATGTGACGATATTTTCCGTTGTACATTACGCTCCCTGCCCTACCTATTGCTGCTTGACTGTCACAATGTATACATATAGGAGCCAAATGTTTGGGCCAGAATGGAATATCTTCTAAGAAATATCGGAGCCATTCAGCTTCTTCACCGGCCTTGTCTAAAGCTATAAATTCAGATTCCATTGTAGAACGGGCGATGCATGTCTGTTTTGATGATTTCCAAGATATTGATCCACCCCCAATTATGAAAATATAACCACTCGTGGATTTAACTTCAAATGACCCGGTGATCCAATTTGCATCACTATATCATTCGATCACGGAGGGATCTTTGTTATAATGCAAATCATAGTCTTGGGTGTGTTTTAAATACCCCAAGACTCGTTTCATTGCCATCCAATGAGTTTGATTGGGATTACTCGTGAATCGACTCAGCTTGCTTATAGCACATGCTATATCCGGGTCTACAATTCATAATATACATCAAACTTTCCAAAACTCGTGCATAGTCCAATTGTGAGTCACTTTCACCTTTATTCTTTTGAAGTGCAAAACTTACATCAATTGGAGTTTTTACAACATTGAAATTTAAATACTTAAACTTGTCAAGTACTCTTTCAATATAATGAGACTGCGATAATGCTAGACCTTGTGGAGTTTTATGAATTCTAATGCCTAAGATCAAATCAGCAACTCCTAAGTCTTTCATATCAAATTTGCTAGCCAGCATACGCTTCGTAGCATTTATATTGGTAATATCTCTACTCATTATCAACATGTCATCAACATATAAACAAACAATGACTTCATGATTTGGAGTATTTTTAATGTAAACACATTTGTCACACTCATTAATCTTAAATCCATTTGCCAACATTGTTTGGTCAAATTTCGCATGCCATTGCTTGGGTGCTTGGTTAAGTCCATAAAGTCACTTAACAAGTTTGCACACTTTCCTTTCTTTACCAGGAACCACAAAGCCCTCAGATTGTTCCATGTAAATTTCTTCCTCCAATTCTCCATTTAAGAAAGCTGTCTTGACATTCATTTGATGGATTTCAAGACCATATACGGCCGCTAGTGCTACTAACACCCGAATAGATGTTATTCTTGTTACCGGCGAGTATGTGTCACAGTAATCAAGGCCTTCTTTTTGTCTATAACCTTTGACCACAAGTCTTGCCTTATATTTGTCAATAGTGCCATCAACTTTCATTTTCCTTTTAAAAATCCATTTTGATCCTAAAGGTTTATTTCCAGGAGGAAGATCAACCAATTCCCATGTATGGTTGTTCAAAATTGATTCAATCTCACTATTGACTGCCTCTTTCCAAAATGCTGAATCAGAAGAAGACATCGCTGCTTTAAATGTTTGAGGCTCATTTTCAAGCAAGAATGTCACAAAATCTGGTCCAAAGGAAGTAGATGTCCTTTGACGTTTGCTACGCCTTGCATCCGCTTTACTTGGTGTATTTTCCTTTGGTTCTTCCCGCGGTCGTTTAGATCTTTCACTTGACGACTCACATTCAGTTTTATACGGATAAATATTTTCAAAGAATTCAGCATTATCTGATTCAATTACCGTATTAACATGAATTTCGGGATTGTCCGATTTGTGAACCAAAAACCGACAAGCTTTGATGTTTGTAGCATAACCAATAAAAACACAATCCACAGTTTTTGGTCCGATTTTTACCCTTTTGGGCAAAGGAACTTGGACCTTTGCTAAACACCCCCACACTTTGAAATATTTCAAGTTGGGTTTTCTTCCTTTACATAGTTCATATGGAATAGATTGTGTTTTGCTGTGGGGCACCCTGTTGAGTATTGATTAGAATGTAAGGATAGCTTCCCCCCACAAGCTTTGCGGTAAACCGGAACTTATTAGTAAGGCATTCATCATTTCCTTTAATGTTCGGTTTTTCCTTTCCGCAATTCCATTTGATTGTGGTGTGTAAGGGGCAGTAGTTTGATGAATAATTCCATATTCTAAACATATCTCTGCAAAAGGAGATTCGTACTCTCCTCCCCTATCACTTCTAATCATTTTTATCTTTTTATTCAATTGATTTTCCACTTCGTTTTTGTATTGCTTAAATGCATCAATTGCTTCATCCTTACTATTAAGCAAATACACATAACAATATCGAGTGCAATCGTCAATAAAAGTTATAAAATACTTTTTCCCACCGCGAGATGGTATTGACTTCATATCACATATATCTGTGTGAATTAAGTCTAAAGGATTTGAATTCCTATCAATAGACTTATATGGATGTTTAACAAACTTAGATTCGACACAGATTTCACATTTAGATTTATTACACTCGAATTTAGGCAATACTTCTAAATTAATCAATTTTCGCAAGGTTTTGTAGTTGACATGTCCTAAACGAACATGCCATAAATTATTTAACTCCAATAAGTAAGACGAAGCAGAATTTTTATTAATATCACAACAACCATTACATTGAGTTTGAAAAGGCCCTCGGTGAGGTAGCCCTTTCCTATGAACAAATCATTCTTACTTATTACAATTTTCTCACTAACCAACACACATTTAAACCCGTTTTTGACGAGTAGTCAATTTGAAACTAAATTCTTCCGAATTGTTGGAACGTGCATAACATTGTTGAGAGTCGACCTTGCCTAAGTCATCTTGAAGTATCTTCCCATATCCTTCAACCTTGGCTGTTGCAGTATTTCCCATAAACAGTACCTCTTCGGGTCCAGCGGGAGCATAGGTTGCAAATGCTTCTTTTGTAGCGCAAACATGTCGAGTGGCACCAGAATCAAGCCACCACTCCTTTGGGTTTCCAATCAAATTGCACTCCGATAGCATTGCACACAGATCATCCATATCATCATTCTTTTCCACCATATTGGCTTGTCCTTTTCCCTTGTTCTTTTTCGGGAGACGACAATCTGGGGCTTTGTGGCAAGCTTTCCCACAATTAAAGCAGTTGCCCTTGAACTTTTTCTTGTTGGAATCCTTTTCCTTTCCAGAAGGCCTCTTCCTTTTCTTGTTCTTTTTCAGAGCAGCATCTTCAACGATGTTTGCCCCTTCAATTGGTGAAGTCTTACGGTACCTCTTCTCAGCGATTTTGTTATCTTCCTCGATCTTGAGATGAATCACAAGATCTTCCAACTTCATTTCCTTTCTTTTGTGCTTAAGATAATTCTTGAAATCTTTCCATGAGGACGGCAACTTCTCAATCATTGCAGCCACTTGGAACGCTTCATTTACTACCATACCTTCAGCAATAAGGTCATGGAAGATAAGTTGAAGCTCTTGAACTTGGGTTCCAATGGTTTTTCCATCCACCATTTTGTAGTCTAGGAATTTGGCAACCACAAACTTCTTCAAGCAAGCATCTTCAGTTTTGTACTTCTTTTCAAGTGCACTCCATAGTTCTTTGAAAGTCTCTACTGCATTGTAGACGTTGTACAAGTCATCTTCTATGGCACTCAAAATGTAGCTTTTGCACAAAAAGTCAGCATGTTTCCAAGCCTCAGTAACCATGAACTTTTGGTTGTCAGGCATGTCGGCGGCAGGCACCGGAGGGTCCTCATTGGTGAACTTTTGCATACCAAGGGTGGTAAGCCAAAAGAACATTCTTTGCTGCCATCCTTTAAAGTTGGCACCGGTGAACTTCGCAGGTTTCTCAGCCGGTGGCACAATGATGCACGGTCGTAGGAGTAACCGCTGGTGCAGTAATTGCAGAGGTAGTTCCAGTCTCAATTGCCATTATTCGTTTGTCACTGTCAAATCGACAAACTGTTTTAGTTAATAAAACCAGAATAGCAATTCAATCACAGACTTAAACGATGAAAATTTTATTTCTTCAAATTGCAGTATAATTATGAAACTTTAGTATTCCAACGAAGTTTTTATATCTTCAAGTCAGAATACTAATATTCATATGGAAAGAATGTTCCAAAGCCGAATCCGAAGCCGAAGCCGAAGCCGAATCCGAAGCCGAAGCCGAAGCTGAGCCGAGCGAGCGACGACGACGGCGCGAGGGGTCCTTGCCCCCTCAACCCTTTTATTGACAAGAAGGAGTAATTCTACTTATAAGTAGAAGAACTTTTCTTTCCACTACCGATGTGGGACAACTCCCACTTTTCTTTCCACTACCGATGTGGGACAACTCCCACTTTTCTTTCCACTACCGATGTGGGACAACTCCCACTTTTCTTTCCACTACCGATGTGGGACAAATGATTATTTTATAGAGCAAGAGGGAACTCCCTCCATTTTCCATTCAATCTATCATTTAAACCCAACAGATAGCACTCAAGCAAGGCTTCAAATTCGTGATTCGGTTGCAGAACATTGAGCGGGGCACCTGAAGAATTTTAAGAACGTAGAGAAGGAAACTCGTGGAAGGCTACTGGACAATGACAAAAGATAGATCATTCAAAATAGAAAATCCATTTGTTGTATATGTAAACCAATTACGTGTGGGCTTGATCCTGAGTTTCAAATCCGACCTAATCAGAAAACAGTAAATAAGTGAAGAACAAATAACACACAGATTTATAGTGGTTCACTCTCAATGCGAGAGCTACGTACGCTTTGCCGCTGCAGATTTCACTATAATCAAAATAGAGAATTTGTGTTTATAATTCTCTCTTGCTCACATACAAAGAATCAGCGTTCCACACTCTGCGTATGGTTTTCATAGTATCGGTGATGAATTAGACTCAACAAATCCCTCTTTAGGATTTGTTGGGGATACGTAGGCAGCCTGTGATCAGGATGATCTCAGTTGCATCCCTTTTTAGTTGTATTAAAAAAGCTGTATATAGTTGATAACACTCCTTACAAAGAAAGGCACTTGTTGGAGTATCTGTTTTCTGGCCAAGGATGAGAGGCATCAGTTTTGCAACACATGCACAGTAAAATGATAGCGCAACTCTATTTATTAATGTTAAGTGCTAGTCCAATTTCAAACTGCCAACTCTGTTGCAGATTCATATTATTCCTTTAAATTTCAGAATTATCTTTCTGTGGCCTGAAAGTTAAATGAAATATATAAAAGGGTGTGTTTATCCTTCATTTCTTTTTTGCTTCACAATATTTTTTATTATCTAAGGCACAAATATGTAACTGAGTCTAGCAGGGCAATACAGTAATTGAATCAGTAAGTGTGTTTCATAAATATGACTGCTCAAGATTTTAAGAATCTTTGTTTCATTAGTATGATCCTTTTGCTACTCTTTCAATTTCCAAGTTTGCCCTATGCTATTTTACAATCAAGATAGAAACAAATGGCTTCAAGTATATATATTTTTTCCAATGAAGAGAAATATAAAGATAGCAAGAAAGAACAATCAAAATATTTACAAAAAGGCAAAGCCAATTCTTCCACAAATAATTTGAAGAAACAAGTTGTTGATCGTAGTTTAAATCTTGTCCATTCTTGTTTTTATGATAAAATTTTGTTATGATGAGATGGTATGATCAGACATTAGAATATATGGTGTCACTCACTTTCCAGCAGTACTGTTGACACCCAATTTTGTCCCACCTTTTATGATTTTATTCGTAATTTTTTAATATTTTGACACTTTTAAAATAATTTTAAAATATAGACATATATGTGTATATCCTCTTATTATTATTATTATTCCCATTTTATATCATTTGCATTTTTTTCATAATCATAAGTTTTGTCCGAAAATTCTATGTTATTTTATTCTCGCAAAATTGCATCGCATTTCCCTTTTTATTAAGCATTAAACATTTCGCAAATATTATATTTTTTATCACATCGTTACGCTATTTTAAATAATTCACATCTTTTACAAAAAATATATATATATAAATATGTTTTAATAATAAACCCCTTTTTATATTTTTATCCATAACCCATTTTCATTTTTCCAACCCAAAATAATTTCTAACCCATTTAATCTCCCCTCACCCAAAATAAATCAAACCCACAAAACAAAACAAACCCCCAATTTCGGCCCACACCAAAACAAGCCCAAACTCCCCAATTAAATTCCCTTATACCCAAACCCACAAAACAAAATCCCAAAACCAACCCAAACCTACCAAACTCCCCATTTCGCCAGCCCAACCGGCCAACCCGTCGGCCCAAACCAATTCCGTCGCTGACCCCAATCCTTATAACCCATCCCCTTTTAATTCCCCAAACCAACAAACCCCAAAAACAAAAAAATCTAAAAATACAAACCCTCTTCTTCACTCAAATCGCCGACCCCACACACCCATACCGGCGACCCCACGTCGCCGGTCACCTCACCCGACACCACCACCAAACGCCTCTGCCCCTGACACCCGACACATCCCATACCCCTATCCCCAAAAATCTGCAACCCATGCCCCTCAAATCCGCGATTTTTGGCTCTTCATTTTTGAATTTCAAACTCGTTTTTAAGGGGGAATCCACCTATAAATACCCCATGTTGTTCTTCATTTTTGAGGGGAGATAAAACAGATTTTTGGGAGGAGATTTTTCGGGGGAGAAAAAAATAGATTTTTGGAAGGATTTTCGGAAGATTATTCCATATATACATAAATATTTTGTTGTGTTCTTGAGTTTAAAGCATTTGGCTTCTTTGTTGCTTCAAGAATCAAGTCCGAAAAGGTTTGTTCTCCCATTTTGATTCTCTGATTTTCTTCATCGATTTGGTCGGGTCGAATCCGACACGGTCGAAGGTTCGGGTAACATTTTCAGAATTCTTGCATTTCATATTTATGTATGTTGGTTATCTGAATTTGGTGTTAAAATTTGATTTGGATCACTGATTTCGGGTCGGGTTACTGACCCGGGTCGGGTCGACCCGATTTGAATTTCCAAATTTCTTGCATTGTTGCTGTTGTTATCATTGGTTATCTGAAATTGATGAAATTATTTGATTTCGGGTTGAAACTCCAATTGGTCAGTCATCGACCTCGGTCGCCTAATTTGAATTTCCAAATTTCTTGCATTATTCTTTGTTGTTATCATTGGTTATGTGAAATTGATGAAATTATTTGATTGCGGGTTGAAACCCCAATTCGGGTCGGGTCGCCTCAATTTGAATTTCCAAATTCCTTGCATTGTTCTTTATTATTATTATTGGTTATCTCAAATTGATGAAATTATTTGATTAGGGTTGAAACACCGATCCGGTCGGTCATCGATCCGGTCGGTCGACCGATTTGGGATATTTCGAATTCTTGCATTCCATATTCTTGTTATTGGTTATCCGAATTTGGTCAAATCTGATTCGAGTTTGGATCATCGATCCGGTCAGATCATCGACCGGTCGAGCGACCGATTTGAATATTTCGAATTTCGAACTCGGGTCGGATATTTTAAAGCGCCACCGCTCGCTTTCTTTGGCAATCGCTTTCTTGTTTTATTAATATCGCATTAAGGCCGACGAAATTGAATTCGAGGCCGCGCTTTTCTTTCGTTTCGCTTCTCTGTTTTTTTTTAGTTTAACTGTTTTAGACATCCGTGCAATGGATATATTATTGTTTTTATTAAGTTTACTGTTTTAAATTTCTTGTGACGGATATCATTGTTTTACTGTTTTGAACAAATACCGCGCCTGCTCGGGTGCTGTTTTTCTGTTTCAGTTCATTGCTCGGTTTCAGATTACTGTTTTTTTTCAATTTACTGTTTTAAATATCTTTGCCACGGATATCACTGTTTTACTGTTTTAAAATAAACATCGCGTCTTTCTTTTTTCGGAAATTGCCTCTGTTCTTTTTTTCGCCATCGCTATCGCTCATCGCTATCGCTATCGCATCGCCATCGCTCATCGCCATCGCTTTGATTTAATTTTGCTGATTTGAACACGATACTACACTGGCCGATGAAAAATATCCGTCGATTTTGAGGCCTCCACAGTTGCAAAGACGAAAATATAACTTCTGGGCAATGATGAGGCTTAAACCTTTTTCCGAGATCAACATGTTTAGTAGGCGATGTGACTAAAATAACCAACAAGTTATATATTCGCAGCCACGACGTGATTATAGTGATCTTTTCTATTTCACCCGAGAGACCAACACGTTTAGTAGGCGAGGCAATCAAAATAACCACATTAGTCATATGTTTGCAGCCACGACGCGATTGGAATGCTCTTTTCAAAATTTAAGTCTGAGTCCTCCGCGATCAAAACATTCACTGTTTTGAATACGGATATGAAGTTATTTGTATTTAACTGTTTCTAACCGTTTGTTCTTGACAGCTTGCAGGGATTAAAGTAAATAAAGGCAATTATTCCTCGGAGTTTATTTATTTTATTTCTTTCTTTAAATTCAGCTTTTATCCCGCTTTGTATTGTAATATTATTTATCGCACTTATGTAACTATTGAAATGTTTAGAATAGGCAAACTTAGGATTAATTCATAGGGTAGTTTAAGATTTGAAACCCGTCGCTAGCTTATTTATTTGTAGGCTCGGTTAAATTCAAACTTAGAAATCCTTCGCTAGTTACTTATTTTAGGCTCGTCACGCGTATTCAAGATTTTCGAAACAACTTTTGTCATCTTTTATTTGCTTTATTAATCATACCGAATAAGTTTATCTTTTGTCAATTTACAATTCATTGATTCCCAAAATTTTACTTCTTTGGCATTATAAATAAATTGTTTTACTATCAATTGTCAAAAACATATTTTTCCAACTCTACATGTATTTCTCTTTAGATATCATATAAATGCATATTTTGAAAAAATCTCTACATTTATCTATCTTTTAAAATGCATCTCTTTTCATTAATTATTTGCAAACATCTTTTAACTTCATGCTTCAAACATGCATTTTCTAGCAATAATTAACCTGAGTTTGACCGGATAACCGCAAGTTAGCGGATCTTAAAGGATGCATAACCCCTTCCCTTTAGGATAATAAAGAACCCTTACCTAGAATCTCGCTAGTTTCGCAGACCTTAAAATTGGAGTTTACATAGCAGCACTTAGTTTAATATTTAGGTGTCCTAATTCACCGTAAAAAAAATAATTAGGTGGCGACTCCTCAACCCCTTTCACCCAGGAATCACCCCATACGTCCGTGCTCCGCTTTGACCCGAGCAGGTCAAAATAGGGCGCTACAAGTACCATGCCATTGTTGATGACATGGACTAGAAGAGCGAAGTGGGGTGCTGCTAGCAGGTTTCATGTGGTGTAACTCCTTTAAGCATAATAATGCATTGAACAGTTTTCTTACGTCTGATCTCCCCTGTGTAGATTAAGTTCCGGTACTTAACCATCAAAGGTAATACGATGAATCCTAAACCTTCTATGCAAAGAAGCTCTGACTTTGAATAGACAATAAGGTCATTCAATGTACATAGAATAACATTATTATATGCCCTTGATCTGCCTATTTTTCTTCGATGATATTAAACTAATTGAAATCTATTGAAATGCCATGTATATTTGCAGATAATATTTTGTTAATAATCTGTATTCCAAAAAAAAACCAGTAAATAATAAACACTGAAAATAAACAAAATCAGTGTTGAAAAAATAAGAATAATTTTTTCCAGAATATAATCGAGCCCACTTAGTTCAAAGTGTGTCCTTAAGGAAATTATTCCCCTCACAGTACTCGAGGTTGATGGAATATCCCCTCCCAGGATAGAACGATTATCTTACCAGAAAAGTAGTACTCCAAACTCTGGTAGCGGCGAACCACTCAACAGTAGTATATCACACAGAATTGATTCGTGCAGAAGAAGAAGAAGATTTTTGTTTTTAGTTTCAGAAAATTAGTAAGTAAAATTCTGAAGAATCAAATGAATTTATAGCCATGGAAGTACTGTTTCTGAAGGTTTGCAACCCTTCTGAACAATCACTAAAACTGGTGGGAAATTTAAATGTGGGAAAGAAACCGGGTCGCGGGTCAGAAGCGGATCCGGCCGGGTCGCGGGTCAGGGTCACTAACGGGTAGGATTGGATAAGTTAATTAATTTAATTAAATAATTAAAAATTAAAGAAAATTTGGTCCAAAAAGATTATCAATCAAATCATTTGACCGAAGCCGAAACCGAAGCCGAGCGAGCGACGACGACGGCGCGAGGGGTCCTTGCCCCATCAACCCTTTTACTGACAAGAAGGAGTAATTCTACTTATAAGTAGAAGAACTTTTCTTTCCACTACCGATGTGGGACAACTCCCACTTTTCTTTCCACTACCGATGTAGGACAAATGATTATTTTATAGAGCAAGAGGGAACTCCCTCCATTTCCCATTCAATCTATCATTTAATCCCAACAATCCCCCACATGAATGGGGAATGGCTATAAGATAAAGGAATGCGCTGACAAGTGTGATATACAAGCGAGAATTGACTGCATCTGGATAAGTAGGTTTCCCTTTGAACTTTCCGTAGTGAACTTATATCGGATATACTCGATCAATCGGTAGATTTGATATCTTTGAACCGTCGAACTTTGTTGTATACCCAGACAACATAAGTCACACAATCAACCCTCAACCGTTTATGGTTCTCACGGTTGTGTTCGTTTCAGCCATGAACACCTTCTGGTTTCATGAGTGTGTAGAGAATGGGCCTTCTTGTCATTCCCTTTAAAGCGGCTTACACTTAACACTCACATAGGTGATTTCTAAACATGTGGTCCTATATCCACATTATCTGGTCATACACTGCCAGATTTAGATAATCATTAAAGAACCTTAATGCTTTATTAACTCATTAACAAGCCATAAGGTTTTATCCTTATTTCTGAACATTGTCTTCATCCGAAAATGGGTTGAGTTATTTGACAATGTTGAACCGTCAGTCACAACTTTGTTTGATCTCCTTGAACCTAGCTCTTGGGATCTCCAGTCTGCTAGGTAGAGTTACCGCCATGATGACTTGTCCTCGGCCTTAACCCCATTCCCATTGATGATCTACTAACTCCCTCTCTAGATAAGCCTTTTGTAAGCGGATCCGCCACGTTATCTCTTGACTTTACATAGTCAATCGTGATAACGCCACTAGAGAGGAGTTGTCTAACGGTATTGTGTCTTCGTCGTATGTGACGAGATTTTCCGTTATACATTACGCTCCCTGCCCTACCTATTGCTGCTTGACTGTCACAATGTATACATATAGGAGCCAAAGGTTTGGGCCAGAATGGAATATCTTCTAAGAAATGTCTGAGCCATTCAGCTTCTTCACCGGCCTTGTCTAAAGCTATAAATTCAGATTTCATTGTAGAGCGGGCGATGCATGTCTGTTTTGATGATTTCCAAGACACTGATCCACCCCCAATTGTGAAAACATAACCACTCGTGGATTTAACTTCAAATGACCCGGTGATCCAATTTGCATCACTATATCCTTCGATCACGGCGGGATATTTGTTATAATGCAAAGCATAGTCTTGGGTGTGTTTTAAATACCCCAAGACTCGTTTCATTGCCATCCAATGAGTTTGATTGGGATTACTCGTGAATCGACTCAGCTTGCTTATAGCACATGCTATATCTGGTCGTGTACAATTCATAATATACATCAAACTTCCCAAAACTCGTGCATAGTCCAATTGTGAGTCACTTTCACCTTTATTCTTTTGAAGTGCAAAACTTACATCAATTGGAGTTTTTACAACATTGAAATTTAAATACTTAAACTTGTCAAGTACTCTTTCAATATAATGAGACTGCGATAATGCTAGACCTTGTGGAGTTTTATGAATTCTGATGCCTAAGATCAAATCAGCAACTCCTAAGTCTTTCATATCAAATTTGCTAGCCAGCATACGCTTGGTAGCATTTATATTGATAATATATCTACTCATTATCAACATGTCATCAACATATAAACAAACAATGACTTCATGATTTGGAGTATTTTTAATGTAAACACATTTGTCACACTCATTAATCTTAAATCCATTTGCCAACATTGTTTGGTCAAATTTCGCATGCCATTGTTTGGGTGCTTGTTTAAGTCCATAAAGTGACTTAACAAGTTTGCACACTTTCCTTTCTTTACCAGGAACCACAAAGCCCTCAGGTTGTTCCATGTAAATTTCTTCCTCCAATTCTACATTTAAGAAAGCTGTCTTGACATCCATTTGATGGATTTCAAGACCATATACGGCCGCCTGTGCTACTAACACCCGAATAGATGTTATTCTTGTTACCGGCGAGTATGTGTCAAAGTTATCAAGGCCTTCTTTTTGTCTATAACCTTTTGTCGCGCCCTATTTTGACCTCGCCGCTCGGGTCAAAGCGGAGCGCGGACGTGTCCGGGTGATTCCTGGGTAAAAAGGGTTGAGGAGTCGCCACCTAATTATTTTTACGGTGAATTAGGACACCTAAATATTAAACTAAGTGCTGCAATGTAAACTCCAATTTTAAGGTCTGCGAAACTAGTGAGATTCTAGGTAAGGGTTCTTTATTATCCTAAAGGGAAAGGGTTAGGCATCCTTTAAGATCCGCTAACTTGCGGTTATCCGGTAAAACTCAGGTTAATTATTGGTAGAAATAATGCATGTTTTACAAGTATAATAGATTAAAAGACGTTTGCAAATAATTAGAAAAAAGGATGCATTTTGAAAGATAGATAAATGTAGAGATTTTTCAAAATATGCATTTATATGATATCTAAATAGAAATACATGTAGAGTTGAAAAATATATTTTTGACAATTGATAGTAAAATAATTTATTTATAATGCCAAATGGTAAAATTTTGGGAATCAATGAGTTGTAAATTGACGGAAGATACTTATTCGGTATGTTTTAATAAAGCAAATAAAAGATGACAAACGTTGTTTTGAAAATCTTGAATTCGCGTGACGAGCCTAAAATAAATAAACTAGCGAAGGATTTCTAAGTTTGCGAGCCTACAAATAAATAAGCTAGCGACGGATTTCGAATCTTAAACTAACCTATGAATAAATCCTAAGTTTGCCTATTCTAAGCATTTCAATAATTACATAAGTGCGATAAATAATATTACAATACAAAGCGAGATAAAAACTGAATTTAAAGGAAGAAATAACAATAAATAAACTCCGAGGAATAATTGCCGTTATTTACTTTAGTCCCTGCAAGCTGTCAAGAACAAACGGTTAGAAACATTTAAATACAAATAACTTCATATCCGTATTCAAAACAGTGAATGTTTTGATCGCGGAGGGCTCAGACTTAAATTTTGAAAAGAACATTCCAATCGCGTCGTGGCTGCAAACATATGACTAATGTAGTTTATTTTTGATTGCCTCGCCTACTAAACGTGTTGGTCTCTCGGGTGAAATAGAAAAGATCACTATAATCACGTCGTGGCTGCGAATATATAACTTGTTGGTTATTTTAGTCACCTCGCCTACTAAACATGTTGATCTCGGATAAAAGGTTTAAGTCTTCATCCTTGCCCAGAAGTTATATTTCCGTCTTTGCAACTGTGTAGGCCTCAAAATCGACGGATATTTTTCATCGGCCAGTGTAGGATCGTGTTCAAATCAGGAAAATTAAATTGGAAACGATTAGCGAGTAGTAAGCGAAAACAGAGAGGCAGAAGCGAAGCGTAAAAAGAATGCAGAGGCAATTTCCGAAAAAGACGCGATGTTTAGTTTAAAACAAGAAGACAAGAAACAAGAAATATCCGTTGCATGGATGTTTAAAACAAAGAACCGAAACAGAGAAACGAAAATAAAGTGCGGCCTCAATTCAATTTCATCGGCGGTGTAGTATCGTGTTCAAATCAGCAAAATTAAATTGGAAACAGAAGGCAGAGTAAGCGTAAAAACAGAGAGGCAAGAAGCGTAGCGTAAAAGAACAGAGGCAATTTCCAAAAGACGCGATGTTTAGTTTAAAACAAGAAGACAAGAAACAAAGAAATATCCGTTGCATGGATGTTTAAAACAGCAAACTGAAAACAGAGAAACGAAAATAAAGTGCGGCCTCGAATTCAATTTCATCGGCCAGTGTAGTATCGTGTTCAAATCAGTAAAATAATAAAACAGAGAAACAAAAAAAAAGTGCGGCCTCGAATTCAATTTCATCGGCCTAAAATGCATTATTTAATTCAAAACAGTCAAACAGTAAAACAGCATAAAAGGGTGCGGCCTCGAATTTAATTTCATCGGCCTAAGTGTAGTATTTGTTCGAATCAGTAAAATCTTTATCAAATATCGTAATCTGTTCTTTCAAGAATGTAACCGTAGTTATTCTTATCAAGTGTAGCATCTGTTGATATCAGAATTGTAGCCTTAAGACTTGGAAAATCACAGCAATTGCTTAACAAGCTAGCAGCACCCTAATCTTAGTGGAATGCAGCAGTAAAACATTCCCAAAAGGAGGTGTAAATGGCCAAGATTGCGGCAGCTGTTTGCGACAAACACAAAGAAGAAAAATAAAGGCTCAAGAGTGCAGAATCAGCCCAAGTAACCAGCCCAAGACAAAAGGGAAAGGTAAACTTAAAGACTAATCAAACTAAACCTCAAATTTGAAAGATAAGAAGACAAGGGGGCTACCACCATTCATTTCCGATGCCGCAACAAGATTCAAAAGGTTTCTAGAACCTTAGGCATGGCAGGCTATCGAAGGAGGCTAAACCAATCCCTAATGCACTCCTTAACTTTCATTCGGTAAAACAATATGAGAATAACAAGAAGACTACTAAAGGAAAATCCTGAATCATGCTAAATCACAAGTTTTGGAACATAACACATAAGAGATAATCTTTCTAATGAATAAGTTGTTCCCAAACAGAATGCACATTCATTTTGCCCCTTAAAATGAAGCTAAGTGATGAACCTCCAACAAATTTTCAGCCACGATTCTTAATGAAGAAAAGCTCAAATAAGCGCACACTACATTTCATGGGCTAAAAATAGATGTATTTAATCAATAAAGCTTTGGTAAATCTTTTTCTAGACGGATGCAGCTCCCTTTTAAACAAGCATAAAGAACTGGATTCGTAAAGTTAAGGTCAAAGGTAATAACAACAATAAGACAGATCTGTCCATAGATTTCTGGGATGAAGGAAGGGGTAATGATCTAAGTTCCTGGACCGTAAACAAGGTAAGGGGAGGATGAATACTCCAAGATATCCACCCTTTGACCAAGTATACTCATAATGAGTACATTATCCGCCTCAAATATTTTAATTGATTAATTCCAAACAAGAAATGCAATGGAGAGTTACAAACTACATGTCAACATTTGCAAAGCAACATACACCAAAATGGGATCATTAAAGACTTATGAACACTTAATCCCAGCTTAATGAGCTTGCAAAGAATCATCTTCAAACCAAACAAATGATCAAATACAATCCTAGCGATCCAACCACCAAATATTTCTTTTCAAAGCATTTTATTACTCTCCAATATAAACCAAAAGGCACTTAAGCATACAGCAAAACTAACTAAAAACTTCAACAAATTAGCTTATCAAATATAGGCAGGAACTTAGAAAGAAAGTGAACTGTTTTTCATGTTTGAGATGGGAACTTGGTAGTTGGGGAAAATCAAACAGTAAGGAACTAAACTTGAAACACCATTAGGTATTTAACTATTTTTGTCCTTTAACTATAATGAAATTTAGAATAACCATTGTTTACCGCCTAAGCACAAAATAGATGCAAGTCGAGTCATATATGTCAAAACAAACTTAGCACATGCTACATGTCTCAAGTCTCAAAAGCTTTAGCCAAAACATATCTTTGGTTATGTTCACCCAGGTAGAACAAAAAGCAAGAAACAAGAAAGTTAAAAGGAGATTGAATACCTAGCTCATGCTTAACACATAAATAATTTGGACAAAGCAGACTAAACATATAACAAAATCAAAACCAAAGATCAATCTACATGAGATTTAAAACATACAGAATCGAGAAATAACATAAAACTAAATCGAGGAAGAAAATTACTTCATACTTCATGTGCTCGAGAATGTATCACCATTCAACTTCTGGTTTAACCGGTTTCGGTTCGACCAAGTCAAATAATTTCATCAATTTCAGATAACCAATGATAACAACAAAGAAGAATGTAAGAAAATTGGGAAAATCTAAGCTGGTCGATCTGACCGTCGTTGACCCGACCCGAATCGTGTGTACAATCCAAGTCAAATAATTTCATCAATTTCAGATAACCAATGATAACAACAAAGAAGAATGTAAGAAAATTGGGAAAATCTAAATCGTCGACCGACCGTCGATGACCCGACCGAATCGTGTTCAATCCAAGTCAAATAATTTCATCAATTCCAGATAACCAATGATAACAAACAGCAACAATGCAAGAAATTTGGAAATTTAAATCGGTCGACTGGTCTGGTCGAATTCGACCAAATCAATGAAGAAAAATCAGAGAATCAAAGGGGATGACAAACCTTTTCGGACTTGATTCTTGAACAACAAAGAAGCCAAAATGCTTTAAACTCAAGAACACAACAAAATATTTATGTATATTCCGAAAATCCTTCCAAAATCTATTTTTTCTTTTCCGAAAATCTCCCTTTTCGTCCCTTTAAAATGAAGAACAACATGGGGTATTTATAGGTGTATTTGCACCCCTCAACGTTCAAGGATGAGTTTGAATTTCAAAAATAAAGGGGCCCAAAAGCAAATGATTTGAAGGAGTATGGGTTGCGGATTATGGGGGATTAGTAGTATGGGTTGAAGGGTTTAGTGGTGTCAGCGCAACAGAGGGGGGTTGGTGGCGGCAGGGGTGAGGTGACCGGCGATGTGGGGTCGCCGGTATGGGGTGTGGGGTCGGCGGCGATTTGAGAGAAGGGTAGGGTTCGTTTGATTTTTTTTTTTCTGATTTTGGTTTTTTGGTTTGGGTTTGGGGAGAATTAAAAGAGGCGACCGGGTTGGTGGGTCGATTCGGGTGTGGGCGGTTCGGGTGTGGGACGGGGAGTGGTGGGCTGGTCCGGTTGGGTTTGGGCTTGGGTGTGTTTTGAATTAAAAGGAAGGGATGTTGGGCCACCGGTTGGGCTTGGAAGGGTAAGGGAATGGGTTGGCCGAATTTTGGGGTTGGGCTTGTGGGAATTTAATTTGGGGATTGGTTTGGACGAAAAATGGGTTTTAATTTAGGTTGGGTAGAAATTGTATTGGGTTGGGAATTGAAAAATATAAAGGGGTTTAATATTAAAAGATATTATATATATATATATATTTTGTAAAAGATGTGAATTCTTTAAAATAGCGTAGCGATGTGATAAAAATATAATATTTGCGAAATGTTTAATGCTTAATAAAGGGGAAATGCGATGCAATTTTGCGAGAATAAAATAACATAGAATTTTCGGATAACTTATGATTATTATAAAAATGCAAATGATATAAAATATGCGAATAATAATAATAATACGAAGATATACACATATATGCCTATATTTTAAAATTATTTTGAAAGTGCCAAAATATTAAAAATTACGAATAAAATCATAAAAGATGGGACAAAATTGGGTGTCAACAGATGCCCCTCTTTGGACGGAGACGATGAAAGATTTTTCGGCCAAAGAAAGTTGACTGAGTAGCCAATTTTGTCCTAATCATCGGGACTGTATGGTAAGGAATAGAATCCCGAGGGGTATAGAAGTCGCAAAAAGATGGTGCACATTCAAGAATCAATGCCCCAGTGTCGACTTAGGATGACACTGGTCGCAGACACGAGAAATTAATGGGAAAGAGCGGATCGACGTTCGAAGTAGGTCGTTTGACCAAATTGCCTTGGTTCGCCGTGAGATATAGTTCCATGTTATGCTGAAAGCTCACGCCGATTCAATTCTGTGGACGAGCTAAGATAAAAGTTAGTGTATAACAGTTGCATAAGATATGTATGTGAGAATATGACTTTGTAAGTTGAAATGATGTCGTTGCTTAATGTTGTGCAGATGATGGCGTTAGCGGGCGCTGTTTACACTTTAAAATAAAGTACCAGATTAGAAGGTGGGCGCTGTTTTAAAATAAAATACCCGCATTAGGAGGTGGGCGCTGGTTTAAAATAAAATACCAGCGTTATGAGGTGGGCTGACTGAAATTTAAATACCAAGATTAGGAGGTGGGCGCTGACCAAATTTAAATACCGCGACAGAGGTGGGCGCTGAACAAATTTAAATACCCGCATTAGGAGGTGGGCGCTGACTGAAATTTAAATACCCAGATTAGGAGGTGGGCGCTTTGAAATTTAAATACCCGCATTAGAAGGTGGGCACTGATTTAAAACATACCCGATTAGAAGGTGGGCGCTGATTTAAAACATACCCAAGATTAGAAGGTGGGCGCTGATTTAAAACATACCCGCATTAGAAGGTGGGCGCTGATTTAAAACATACCGCGATTAGAAGGTGGGCTGATTTAAAATATACCCGCATTAGAAGGTGGGCACTGATTTAAAACATACCCGCGTTAGAAGGTGGGCGCTGATTTAAAACATACCCAGATTAGAAGGTGGGCGCTGATTTAAAACATACCCAAGATTAGAAGGTGGGCGCTGGTTTAAAACATACCCAGATTAGAAGGTGGGCGCTGGTTTAAAACATACCAGATTAGAAGGTGGGCTGATTTAAAACATACCAGATTAGAAGGTAGGTCGCTGATTTAAAACATACCCAGATTAGAAGGTGCGGCGCTGATTTAAAACATACCCGCATTAGAAGGTGGGCGCCTGATTTAAAACATACCCGCATTAGAAGGTGGGCGCCTGATTTAAAACATACCCGCATTAGAAGGTGGGCGCCTGATTTAAAACATACCCGCATTAGAAGGTGGGCGCCTGATTTAAAACATACCCGCATTAGAAGGTGGGCGCCTGATTTTAAAACATACCCGCATTAGAAGGTGGGCGCCTGATTTGTGTCGTCGTGTTGACGTAATGTAAAGTGGGGCCCTATTGCCATGTCATGATAGTTAATGTGTGGTCATAAGCGATGCAAAAGTTGAGTAGATGAGAATGCGACCCTGTAAGTCGAAATACCGTTCTTTCCGTGGACACAACACGGTTGGGAACATGTAGTTTAGCATGACGTCTTTGTACAATCTCCAAACAGGAAAGTGATTCTTGTAGTGAGTTGCGATGCGGAGGCCCTTGCGAATCTGCTCATAAATGTTGCGACTTCCTGTTTGTTTTCGACTGAAGAACCTGTACTCAAATAAATTTATGAGTTTTGGGAGGGAGTTGATTCGTTGATTTTGCAAATGGTCTTGGTATTTGCATGTCCCGCTAACTCGGACTGTAGCCCTCTCTCGCTTCCCAGCCTTGGCCACCGTTAATGAAAACATTCGAAAATAATTTGTAGAAATGTATCTTAAAAAATAGAAACATAAAAATTATATCGAATTTTGATGAAAATGTTTGTTGAAAATAATTTGCTTATAAAAATTACTGCACATATATATATATCTGTCGAGCAGTGACATGCGGTGAAACAAAGCAAACGTCTTATCCAAAATTCTTCTGGCTGAAGACTTAGTTTGCCGATGGTTTTCCATGTTTATCGGTGTCCTCTGGCAGTGATCCCTTAAAAATGCCCCAGTGTCTGATATATGAGAATGACGATCTTTTGAACGGACAACCGAGTCTTGTGTAGATTTCTTGCCTGCCCTATCAGGGTGATCAGATGGGTGCATTTTGTCTTCTGTGAGATAGAGGAGAAAATATTTTCTAATGGTGGGACCGAAGCCGATTTAGGCCGCCTACGTATCCCTATGAGGGAATCAGGTCATGACGTAGTTCATTACAAGCAAAAGAGGATTGTAAGGATTTTCTAAAATGGGACCGAAGCCGATGTGGCCGCCTACGTATCCCGCCGAGGGAATCAGGTCATAACGTAGTTCATGTTACAAAGAAATGTGTTTCTGGGGAAATTTGCAATCTAGGAAACGGAACCCGACATGGGTTCTTTGCGTATCCCGCCTGGGAGCGCAATTTTTTACAACACAAGAAATGCATTACACAGAAAAATCCTAAATGTAGTATCTTTTCACTGCATCCGCGTTGATAGCTTTTGGTCATACTTCACCGTCCATTTCAGCTAGAATTAATGCTCCCCCAGTCAACACCCGGTGAACCATATAAGGCCCTTGCGATTAGGTGCGAATTTTCCTTTAGCTTCATTTTGGTGCGGGAATATTCGCTTTAGCACCAATTGCCCGGTTCGAAAGTCCTTGGTTTTACTTTCTGTTGAAAGCTTTGGCCATTCTGCTTTTGATAAAGTTGTCCGTGGGCATCGCGTTCAATCGCTTTTCATCAATCAAAGCATCAATTGTTCGTATCGATTCTCAGATCCATTTCGCCGCTCACCTCACCTTCTTGGATAATTCTTAAAGATGGTATTTTCATACTGCTGGTAACACGCCTTACTGTTCCATAGACCAATAGATACGGCGCGTTGCCCAGAGAAGTCCCGATCAGAAATGCGATATCCCAAAAGTGCAAAAGGCAGATGCTCATGCGGTGCTTGTAATTATCAATCATCTTTCGTAGTATTCTTTGATGTTTTTGTTGGTCGCCGACTGCTCCGTTCATCTGAGGTCGGTACGGAGTGGAATTGCGGTGAGTGATCTTAAACTTCTCGCATATCTCATTCATCAGATTACTGTTGAGATTAGCCCCATTGTCCGTTATAATCGACTCAGGGATTCCAAATCGACAAATGATGTTATTGCGGACAAAATCAACTACCACTTTCTTTGTCACTGACTTGTGGGACGATGCTTCTACCCACTTTGTGAAATAGTCAATTGCCACTAGAATAAATCTGTGTCCATTTGACGCGGCAGCGTCAATAGGGCCAATGACATCCATGCCCCAAGCTGCGAATGGCCAAGGAGAGCTCGTCACATTGAGTTCGTTAGGGGGTACCTTGATTAGATCGCCATGAATCTGACATCGATGGCATCTTTGCACGAAGTGGATGCAATCTGTTTCCATGGTCATCCAAAAGTATCCTGCTCTTAGAATCTTCTTTGCCAAAGTGAAGCCATTCATGTGAGGCCCGCACGTGCCTCCGTGTATCTCTTCAACTAAACTGCTTGCCTCTCGAGCATCAACACATCTTAACAAACCGAGATCTGGAGTCCTCCGATAAAGGATTTCTCCGTTTAGGAAGAAATGGTTTGCTAACCTCCTAAGTGTCCTCTTTTGTATACTGGTTATGCCTTCTGGATATTCACCTATCTTGAGATATCTCTTAACGTCGTGGTACCAAGGCTTCCCATCCGACTCTTCATCTATATTGAAACAATATGCCGGCTGATCCGATAAGCTTACCTTGATGGGATCAATGTAGTTCTTATCCGGATGTTGAATCATGGAGGATAGTGTTGCCAGAGCGTCAGCGAACTCGTTTTGAGTTCGTGGGATATGCTTGAATTCTATCCTGCTGAATTTTTTGCATAATTCTTTCACGCAATGCAGGTAAGGAAGTATCTTCCCGTTCTTGGTCGCCCATTCGCCTTGCACCTGATGAATCAATAAGTCCGAATCACCTATAACCAACAGTTCTTGAATGTTCATATCAACGGCCATTCTAAGTCCGAGTACACAAGCTTCATATTCCGCCATATTGTTGGTGCATGGAAATCGGAGTTTTGCCGAAATTGGGTAGTGTTGACCTGATTCTGAAATCAAAGCGCTCCAATACCAACCCCTTTGAAGTTTGCGGCTCAGTCGAAGAACATTCTCCAACCCGGTACTCTTACGAGATGTCTTCTCCAACAAACAGGACCTCCTCGTCCGGAAAATAAGTCCGGAGAGGCATGTATTCTTCATCCACAGGATTTTCAGCAAGATGGTCGGCTAGTGCTTGTCCTTTGATAGCCTTTTGGGTGACATATATGATATCGAACTCACTTAGCAAGATTTGCCACTTTGCTAGCTTTCCAGTGGGCATGGGCTTCTGAAAGATGTATTTGAGCGGGTCCATCCTTGAGATGAGATAAGTGGTATATGCAGACAGATAATGTCTAAACTTTTGTGCAATCCACGTTAAGGCACAACAAGTGCGTTCCAGCAAAGTATACCGAGCTTCATACGGTGTGAACTTCTTGCTTAAGTAGTATATGGCCTGCTCCTTCTTTCCTGTTTCGTCATGTTGTCCCAGCACGCACCCAAATGCATTTTCTAACACAGACAGATATAACAGCAACGGCCTTCCGGGTTCTGGAGGCACCAAAACAGGTGGGTTAGACAAGTATTCTTTGATTCTATCGAAAGCTTGCTGGCAATCCGATGTCCACTTGGTAGCAGCGTCTTTCTTCAGTAGCTTGAATATTGGCTCACATATCACTGTTGATTGTGCTATGAACCTGCTGATGTAGTTGAGGCGACCAAGGAAACTCATTACGTCCTTTCGACTCTTTGGAGGAGGCAAGTCTTGAATAGCTTTTACCTTCGAAGGGTCCAATTCAATACCCCTTCTACTTACAATGAAACCCAACAGCTTCCCAAATAGGACACCAAATGCGCACTTTATGGATTTAACTTCAGGTTATACCGCCTACCGGTCAAAAACTTCTCTAAATCTGTCAAGTGATCTCAAGTCCTTCGCGACTTGATAATAACGTCATCTACGTAGACCTCTATTTCTTTGTGGATCATATCATGAAAAATGGTAGTCATGGCCCTCATGTAGGTGGCACTGCATTCTTGAGTCCGAACGGCATTACTCGATAACAAAGATACCCCCAAGGTGTAGTGAATCTTTGTCTTCTCTGCATCTTCCTCATCCATCAAGATTTGGTGGTAACCAGAAAGCAATCAACAAATGATTGTAACTCATGCTTTGCACGCTTGTCAATGAGTATGTGAATATTTGGAAGAGGGAAGTCATCCTTCGGGCCGGCCTTATTGAGATCCCGATAATCCACGCACACTCGTATCTTTCCATCTTTCTTTGGCACAGGTACAATGTTGGCCAACCAAGTCGGGTATCTTGTGACCGAATGACCTTTGCGTCGAATTGCTTGGACACCTCTTCCTTGACCCTTAAACTCAAATCAGGCTTGATTTTCCTTGGTTTTTGTTTCACCGGAGGGTAAGATGGATCGATAGGCAATCTATGCGAAACAATATCCGTGCTCAATCCTGGCATCTCGTCATAAGACCAAGCAAATACGTCGATATATTGCCTCAAAAGATCCGTCAGTTCTTTCCTTTGTGGGGCGTTCAGATGGACGCTGATTCTTGTTTCTTTCACATTTTCTGCATCCCCCAAATTTATTGCCTCAGTTTCTTCTAAATTTGGCTTTGGTTTATTCTCAAAATGTTCCAATTCCTCTGACAATTCTTCTGGTTGCGAGTCTTCCTCATACTCTTCGAAGTCCTGTTCATTGTTTGGATTTTGTTTGTTTGTTTCATTACATGTCACATATTGCCGACAAATTAGTTTGCATGATGAAAAAAGAAAGGAAAATTACTAAACAAAGCAGATTTTAAAATAGCAAAAGCAATGAAGATTTGTCATTTTAAGCTTTCAAAAGGTGGAGGCAAAATACATTAAACTGCATAAAATGTGGTTCAGGCCTCAATTTAAATCGCATTTTTCATTAAGTACTAATACAATTTGGATAGGCATGATTGGGAAATAACAGATGGGGTGCTCCGCCAGTTTTAGTCAACACGAATCAACTTTTGGGGAAATAAATAAGGCAAAATGAATCTCCTGAAAAATGAAGAAAACCAAATTAGTATAAGGTGAGTAATTATTGATTCAAATAATATACACATAGTGGAAAGCAATAGAAAATAACAAGCAAAATTGTAAGACAATTAAATGCGCATCCTAATATGCATGGGGCCTCCCTTATGCCGGAGGTGGGCCTAAACGCCAGATATGCGGGATTACGACAGATTTGATCCAAGCTGCTAAACTGCAATGCTTTGTCGGAAATGAGACAAAATGAATGTACATTTTCCAATTTCAGCATGTCATGATTAGTCTTGGATTAATCTATCCTTATCACGCTACACATAATATGATGATTGGTCGTTGGGTTGTGAGACCCGTAGACATCTTTGGCGGATTTCTTAATTGTGGAGTCGATACCAAGGATCGACCCACCTAAGGTGTATGCATGCATGACTTAAAATAAAGGGTGGTATAGCTCTATCTTAAATTTTCTAAGATTTGGCTGACTAGACACCAGGTTCCCAGAGCGGACTACTCGAGTGAGAAGGCTACGCGCCACCAGATGGTCCGGCCACCCGCACGATACGCCAACTCTCCTAAAATTTGGTAGATTGAAAAAAATTTGCGGGTGCGCAAAACACACCTCGCGTGTAGTGTGTGATAGTGTCAATTTTCCAGAGTGGAAGAAATATGAGCGAAATGCCAATTTATGATAAGCAATAAAAATATAGAAATTAAAGCAGTTATGCATGCAAAAATTTCATAAAGGAAACAAATCAAAGCATTACATCAAACAAAGAGTGAAAGTAAAGCACAATTATAATTAACCTGAATTTGCTATGGTTAGGAACCTGAAAAATCCCCAGCGGAGTCGCCATGCTGTCGCGCCCTATTTTGACCTCGCCGCTCGGGTCAAAGCGGGCCTTGACGTGTCGAGGTGATTCCTGGGTAAAAGGGTTGAGGAGTCGCCACCTAATTATTTTTACGGTGAATTAGGACACCTAAATATTAAACTAAGTGCTGCAATGTAAACTCCAATTTTAAGGTCTGCGAAACTAGTGAGATTCTAGGTAAGGGTTCTTTATTATCCTAAAGGGAAAGGGTTAGGCATCCTTTAAGATCCGCTAACTTGCGGTTATCCGGTAAAACTCAGGTTAATTATTGGTAGAAATAATGCATGTTTTACAAGTATAATAGATTAAAAGACGTTTGCAAATAATTAGAAAAAAGGATGCATTTTGAAAGATAGATAAATGTAGAGATTTTTCAAAATATACATTTATATGATATCTAAATAGAAATACATGTAGAGTTGAAAAATATATTTTTGACAATTGATAGTAAAACAATTTATTTATAATGCCAAATGGTAAAATTTTGGGAATCAATGAGTTGTAAATTGACGGAAGATACTTATTCGGTATGTTTTAATAAAGCAAATAAAAGATGACAAACGTTGTTTTGAAAATCTTGAATTCGCGTGACGAGCCTAAAATAAATAAACTAGCGAAGGATTTCTAAGTTTGCGAGCCTACAAATAAATAAGCTAGCGACGGGTTTCGAATATTAAACTAACCTATGAATAAATCCTAAGTTTGCCTATTCTAAGCATTTCAATAATTACATAAGTGCGATAAATAATATTACAATACAAAGCGAGATAAAAACTGAATTTAAAGGAAGAAATAACAATAAATAAACTCCGAGGAATAATTGCCGTTATTTACTTTAGTCCCTGCAAGCTGTCAAGAACAAACGGTTAGAAACATTTAAATACAAATAACTTCATATCCGTATTCAAAACAGTGAATGTTTTGATCGCGGAGGGCTCAGACTTAAATTTTGAAAAGAACATTCCAATCGCGTCGTGGCTGCAAACATATGACTAATGTAGTTTATTTTTGATTGCCTCGCCTACTAAACGTGTTGGTCTCTCGGGTGAAATCGAAAAGATCACTATAATCACGTCGTGGCTGCGAATATATAACTTGTTGGTTATTTTAGTCACCTCGCCTACTAAACATGTTGATCTCGGATAAAAGGTTTAAGTCTTCATCCTTGCCCAGAAGTTATATTTCCGTCTTTGCAACTGTGTAGGCCTCAAAATCGACGGATATTTTTCATCGGCCAGTGTAGTATCGTGTTCAAATCAGCAAAATTAAATTGGAAACAGTTAGCGGCTGATAGTAGCGTAAAAAGAGAGCGATAGCGATGGCGTAAAAAAGAACAGAGGCAATTTCAAAAAGACGCGATGTTTAGTTTAAAACAAGAAGACAAGAAAGCAGTAAATATCCGTTGCATGGATGTTTAAAACAAAGCGAAAGCAGAGAAACGAAAATAAAGTGCGGCCTCAATTCAATTTCATCGGCGGTGTAGTATCGTGTTCAAATCAGCAAAATTAAATTGGAAACGATGGCAGCGGTAGTAAGCGTAAAGCGAAAGCGAGGCGAAGCGATAGCGAGAAAAGAAACGAGGCAATTTCCGAAAAAGACGCGATGTTTAGTTTAAAACAAGAAGACAAGAAACAAGAAATATCCGTTGCATGGATGTTTAAAACAGCAAACTGAAAACAGAGAAACGAAAATAAAGTGCGGCCTCGAATTCAATTTCATCGGCCAGTGTAGTATCGTGTTCAAATCAGTAAAATAATAAAACAGAGAAACAAAAAAAAAGCGCGGCCTCGAATTCAATTTCATCGGCCTAAAATGCATTATTTAATTCAAAACAGTCAAACAGTAAAACAGCATAAAAGGGTGCGGCCTCGAATTTAATTTCATCGGCCTAAGTGTAGTATTTGTTCGAATCAGTAAAATCTTTATCAAATATCGTAATCTGTTCTTTCAAGAATGTAACCGTAGTTATTCTTATCAAGTGTAGCATCTGTTGATATCAGAATTGTAGCCTTAAGACTTGGAAAATCACGCAATTGCTTAACAAGCTAGCGACACCTAATCTTAGTGGAATGCAAAGAAGAAACATTCCCAAAAGGAGGTGTAAATGGCCAAGATTGCGGCAAATTTGTTTGCGACAAACACAAAGAAGCAAAAATAAAGGCTCAAGAGTGCGAATCAGCCCAAGTAACCAGCCCAAGACAAAAGGGAAAGGTAAACTTAAAGACTAATCAAACTAAACCTCAAATTTGAAAGATAAGAAGACAAGGGGCTACCACCATTCATTTCGATGCCGCAACAAGATTCAAAAAGGTTTCTAGAACCTTAGGCATGGCAAAGCTATCGAAGGAGGCTAAACCAATCCCTAATGCACTCCTTAACTTTCATTCGGTAAAACAATATGAGAATAACAAGAAGACTACTAAAGGAAAATCTGAATCATGCTAAATCACAAGTTTTGGAACATAACACATAAGAGATAATCTTTCTAATGAATAAGTTGTTCCCAAAGCAGAATGCACATTCATTTTGCCCCTTAAAAGCGAAGCTAAGTGATGAACCTCCAACAGCTTCAATACGATTCTTAATGAAGAAAAGCTCAAATAAGCGCACACTACATTTCATGGGCTAAAAATAGATGTATTTAATCAATAAAGCTTTGGTAAATCTTTTTCTAGACGGATGCAGCTCCCTTTTAAACAAGCATAAAGAACTGGATTCGTAAAGTTAAGGTCAAAGGTAATAACAACAGCTAAGACAGATCTGTCCATAGATTTCTGGGATGAAGGAAGGGGTAATGATCTAAGTTCCTGGACCAGAAACAAGGTAAGGGGAGGATGAATACTCCAAGATATCCACCCTTTGACCAAGTATACTCATAATGAGTACATTATCTGGCCTCGAAATATTTTAATTCAGTTAAGTCCAAACAAGAAATGCAATGGAGAGTTACAAACTACATGTCAACATTTGCAAAGCAACATACACCAAAATGGGACTGTTAAAGACTTATGAACACTTAATCCCAGTTAATGAGCTTGCAGCAATCATCTTCAAACCAAACAAATGATCAAATACAATCCTAGCGATCCAACCAGTCAAATATTTCTTTTCAGCATTTTATTACTCTCCAATATAAACCAAAAGGCACTTAAGCATACAGCAAAACTAACTAAAAAAACTTCAACAAATTAGCTTATCAAATATAGGCAGGAACTTAGAAAGAAACTGAACTGTTTTTCATGTTTGAGATGGGAACTTGGTAGTTGGGGAAAATCAAACAGTAAGGAACTAAACTTGAAACACCATTAGGTATTTAACTATTTTTGTCCTTTAACTATAATGAAATTTAGAATAACCATTGTTTACCGCCTAAGCACAAAATAGATGCAAGTCGAGTCATATATGTCAAAACAAACTTAGCACATGCTACATGTCTCAAGTCTCAAAAGCTTTAGCCAAAACATATCTTTGGTTATGTTCACCCAGGTAGAACAAAAAGCAAGAAACAAGAAAGTTAAAAGGAGATTGAATACCTAGCTCATGCTTAACACATAAATAATTTGGACAAAGCAGACTAAACATATAACAAAACTGAAACCAAAGATCAATCTACATGAGATTTAAAACATACAGAACTGGAGAAATAACATAAAACTAAATCGAGGAAGAAAATTACTTCATACTTCATGTGCTCGAGAATGTATCACCATTCAACTTCTGGTTTAACCCGGTTTCGGGTTCGACCCGAAGTCAAATAATTTCATCAATTTCAGATAACCAATGATAACAACAGCAGCAATGTAAGAAAATTGGGAAAATCGAAGCTGGTCGACAGGCAGTCGATGTTGACCGAATCGTGTGTACAATCCGAAGTCAAATAATTTCATCAATTTCAGATAACCAATGATAACAACAGCAGCAATGTAAGAAAATTGGGAAAATCTAAACCGGGTCGACCCGACCCGGGTCAGTGACCCGACCCGGGTCAGTGACCCGACCCGGGTCAGTGACCCGACCCGAATCGTGTGTTCAACCCGAAGTCAAATAATTTCATCAATTTCAGATAACCAATGATAACAAACAGCAACAATGCAAGAAATTTGGAAATTTAAATCGGGTCGACCCGGGTCGGGTCGACCCGACCCGAAATCAGTGAAGAAAAATCAGAGAATCAAAGGGGATGACAAACCTTTTCGGACTTGATTCTTGAACAACAAAGAAGCCAAAATGCTTTAAACTCAAGAACACAACAAAATACTTATGTATATTTCGAAAATCCTTCCAAAATCTATTTTTTCTTTTCCGAAAATCTCCCTTTTCGTCCCTTTAAAATGAAGAACAACATGGGGTATTTATAGGTGTATTTGCACCCCTCAACGTTCAAGGATGAGTTTGAATTTCAAAAATAAAGGGGCCCAAAAGCAAATGATTTGAAGGAGTATGAGTTGCGGATTATGGGGGATTAGTAGTATGGGTTGAAGGGTTTGGTGGTATCAGCGCAACAGAGGGGGGTTGGTGGCGGCAGGGGTGAGGTGACCGGCGACGTGGGGTCGCCGGTATGGGGTGTGGGGTCGGCGGCGATTTGAGAGAAGGGTAGGGTTCGTTTGATTTTTTTTCTGATTTTCTGTTTTTTGGTTTGTGTTTTGGGGGAGAATTAAAAGGGGGCGACCGGGTTGGTGGGTCGTTTCGGGTGTGGGCCGGTTCGGGTGTGGGCCGGGGGAGTGGGGGGCTGGTCTGGTTGGGTTTGGGCTTGGGGGTGTTTTGAATTAAAAGGAAGGGATGTTGGGCCACCGGTTGGGCTTGGAACGGTAAGGGAATGGGTTGGCCGAATTTTGGGGTTGGGCTTGTGGGAATTTAATTTGGGGATTGGGTTTGGACGAAAAATGGGTTTTAATTTAGGTTGGGTAGAAATTGTATTGGGTTGGGAATTGAAAAATATAAAGGGGTTTAATATTAAAAGATATTATATATATATATATATATTTTGTAAAAGATGTGAATTATTTAAAATAGCGTAGCGATGTGATAAAAATATAATATTTGCGAAATGTTTAATGCTTAATAAAGGGGAAATGCGATGCAATTTTGCGAGAATAAAATAACATAGAATTTTTCGGATAACTTATGATTATTATAAAAATGCAAATGATATAAAATATGCGAATAATAATAATAATACGAAGATATACACATATATGCCTATATTTTAAAATTATTTTGAAAGTGCCAAAATATTAAAAATTATGAATAAAATCATAAAAGATGGGACAAAATTGGGTGTCAACACCTTTGACCACAAGTCTTGTCTTATATTTGTCAATAGTGCCATCAACTTTCATTTTCCTTTTAAAAATCCATTTTGATCCTAAAGGTTTATTTCCAGGAGGAAGATCAATCAATTCCCATGTATGGTTGTTCAAAATTGATTCAATCTCACTATTGACTGCCTCTTTCCAAAATGCTGAATCAGAAGAAGACATCGCTGCTTTAAATGTTTGAGGCTCATTTTCAAGCAAGAATGTCACAAAATCTGGTCCAAAGGAAGTAGATGTCCTTTGACGTTTGCTACGCCTTGCATCCGCTTTACTTGGTGTATTTTCCTTTGGTTCTTCCCGCGGTCGTTTAGATCTTTCACTTGACGACTCACATTCAGTTTTATACGGATAAATATTTTCAAAAAATTCAGCATTATCTGATTCAATTACCGTATTAACATGAATTTCGGGATTGTCCGATTTGTGAACCAAAAACCGACAAGCTTTGATGTTTGTAGCATAACCAATAAAAACACAATCCACAGTTTTTGGTCCGATTTTTACCCTTTTGGGCAAAGGAACTTGGACCTCTGCTAAACACCCCCACACTTTGAAATATTTCAAGTTGGGTTTTCTTCCTTTCCATAGTTCATATGGAATAGATTGTGTTTTGCTGTGGGGCACCCTGTTGAGTATTCGGTTAGCTGTAAGGATAGCTTCCCCCCACAAGCTTTGCGGTAAACCAGAACTTATTAGTAAGGCATTCATCATTTCCTTTAATGTTCGGTTTTTCCTTTCCGCAATTCCATTTGATTGTGGTGTGTAAGGGGCAGTAGTTTGATGAATAATTCCATATTCTAAGCATATCTCTGCAAAAGGAGATTCGTACCCTCCTCCCTTATCACTACTAATCATTTTTATCTTTTTATTCAATTGATTTTCCACTTCATTTTTGTATTGCTTAAATGCATCAATTGCTTCATCTTTATTATTAAGCAAATACACATAACAATATCGAGTGCAATCGTCAATAAAAGTTATAAAATATTTTTTCCCACCGCGAGATGGTATTGACTTCATATCACATATATTTGTATGAATTAAGTCTAAAAGATTTGAATTCCTATCAATAGACTTATATGAATGTTTAACAAACTTAGATTCGACACAGATTTCACATTTAGATTTATTACACTCGAATTTAGGCAATACTTCTAAATTAATCAATTTCCGCAGGGTTTTGTAGTTGACATGTCCTAAACGAACATGCCATAAATTATTTGACTCCAATAAGTAAGACGGTGAATTCTTATTATCATCACAACAACTATTACATTGAGTTTGAAAAGGCCCTCGGTGGGGTAGCCCTTTCCTATGAACAAATCATTCTTACTTATTACAATTTTCTCACTAACCAACACACATTTAAACCCATTTTTTGACGAGTAGTCCGACTGAAACTAAATTCTTCCGAATTGTTGGAACGTGCATAACATTGTTGAGAGTCAGGACCTTGCCGGAAGTCATCTTCAGAAGTATCTTCCCATATCCTTCAACCTTGGCTGTTGCAGTATTTCCCATAAACAGTACCTCTTCGGGTCCAGCGGGAGCATAGGTTGCAAATGCTTCTTTTGTAGCGCAAACATGTCGAGTGGCACCAGAATCAAGCCACCACTCCTTTGGGTTTCCAACCAAATTGCACTCCGATAGCGTTGCACACAGATCATCCATATCATCATTCTTTTCCACCATATTGGCTTATCCTTTTCCCTTGTTCTTTTTCGGGAGACGACAATCTGGGGCTTTTTGGCAAGCTTTCCCACAATTAAAGCAGTTGCCCTTGAACTTTTTCTTGTTGGAATCCTTTTCCTTTCCAGAAGGCCTCTTCCTTTTCTTGTTATTTTTCAGAGCAGCATCTTCAACGATGTTTTCCCCTTCAATTGGTGAAGTCTTACGGTACCTCTTCTCAGCGGTTTTGTTATCTTCTTCGATCTTGAGACGAATCACAAGATCTTCCAACTTCATTTCCTTTCTTTTGTGCTTAAGATAATTCTTGAAATCTTTCCATGAGGGCGGCAACTTCTCAATCATTACAGCCACTTGGAACGCTTCATTTACTACCATACCTTCAGCAATAAAGTCATGGAAGATAAGTTGAAGCTCTTGAACTTGGGTTCCAACGGTTTTTCCATCCACCATTTTGTAGTCTAGGAATTTGGCAACCACAAACTTCTTCAAGCAAGCATCTTCAGTTTTGTACTTCTTTTCAAGTGCACTCCATAGTTCTTTGGAAGTATCTACTGCATTGTAGACGTTGTACAAGTCATCTTCTAAGGCACTCAAAATGTAGCCTTTGCACAAAAAGTCAGCCTGTTTCCAAGCCTCAGTAACCATGAACTTTTGGTTATCAGGCATGTCGGCGGCAGGCACGGGAGGGTCCTCAATGGTGAACTTTTGCATACCTAGGGTGGTAAGCCAAAAGAACATTCTTTGCTGCCATCCTTTAAAGTTGGCACCGGTGAACTTCGCAGGTTTTTCAGCCGGTGGCACAAATGGTACAGTCGTAGGAGTAATCACTGGTGCGAATTGCAGAGGTAGTTCCAGTCTCAAATGCCATTATTCGTTTGTCCTTTGTCAAATCGACAAACTGTTTTAGTTAATAAAACCAGAATAGCAATTCAATCACAGACTTAAACGATGAAGATTTTATTTCTTCAAATTGCAGTATAATTATGAAACTTTAGTATTCCAACGAAGTTTTTATATCTTCGAGTCAGAATACTAATATTCATATGGAGTAGAAAACTGCACAAATTTTAATCTCCAAACCAGAATACAACAACGATGAAGTTTTTATGTTCTTCAAATCGTTGTACAAGTATGAACTTTAATATTCCAACGAAGTTTGTATGTCTTCAAGTCAGAATATGAAATTTCACACGGAGTAGAAAACCACACAGGTTTTAGTCTCTAAAACAAAATACAGATTAATCTAAAAATATAATTTCCTTAAGATTGTTAATAATCTGTATTTCAAAAAAAACCAGTAAATAATAAACACTGAAAATAAACAAAATCAGTGTTGAAAAAATAAGAATAATTTTTTCCAGAATATAATCGAGCCCACTTAGTTCAAAGTGTGTCCTTAAGGAAATTATTCCCCTCACAGTACTCGAGGTTGATGGAATATCCCCTCCCAGGATAGAACGATTATCTTACCAGAAAAGTAGTACTCCAAACTCTGGTAGCGGCGAACCACTCAACAGTAGTATATCACACAGAATTGATTCGTGCAGAAGAAGAAGAAGATTTTTGTTTTTAGTTTCAGAAAATTAGTAAGTAAAATTCTGAAGAATCAAATGAATTTATAGCCATGGAAGTACTGTTTCTGAAGGTTTGCAACCCTTCTGAACAATCACTAAAACTGGTGGGAAATTTAAATGTGGGAAAGAAACCGGGTCGCGGGTCAAAAGCGGATCCGACCGGGTCGAGGGTCACGGTCACTAACGGGTAGGATTGGATAAGTTAATTAATTTAATTAAATAATTAAAAATTAAAGAAAATTTGGTCCAAAAAGATTATCAATCAAATCATTTGACCGAAGCCGAGCGAGCGACGACGACGGCGCGAGGGGTCCTTGCCCCCTCAACCCTTTTACTGACAAGAAGGAGTAATTCTACTTATAAGTAGAAGAACTTTTCTTTCCACTACCGATGTGGGACAAATGATTATTTTATAGAGCAAGAGGGAACTCCCTCCATTTCTCATTCAATCTATCATTTAATCCCAACATATTTATCATATTTCCGATTCGTGTGATAACCAAGAGGATTTACATCAACTGATTGTGCTCAGTTCATCATGAGTTTAATTAATTGTAAGCTACTGGAGGTGATCTTTTTATTGTTTCTTGGTTTTTAGTTTCAACTTCTGACGTCGGGTTTTGCCTTCATTTATTTTTGCTATTGTCCTACTCCTATGGTGATTCTTTTCCCTGATGTATTTATGTGACTTTTATTAGTGCTACCTTTAGCATATGTTGCGTATTGTTTAACTCAGAATAACATTTACATGGCTCCAGAATTTACAACGGAAATAGCTTTCTCAACTCGATTGTGGACCGACTACTCCAACAATACTCATCCATAAACTGGTTACTGGTACAAATAACATAAAGAAATATAACCAACGCTTACTGGAGAAAGCAGAACAATCAAACTAAAGAGGATGACATATTTTCTAGTCAAATTCTTCCCTTCAAGTAATAAAATACAAACAGCTCGAGAATCTAATAATTTTGCTTCAGGAATGGGAGCTCTGGAAGAATGATTATCTTGGTTAATCATGCAAACTGAGTAAACAGTGATCCTGCTCTTGGCTTTCAAGCGATGTGAAATAGTTGCCAAGAGTCATTCAAATGAGACTTATGTGTATAAGAAGGTATACTGGATACTGACAGAAGTATCTGTTGATACTAATTTGATGCTCGGTAACTATTGCGTGCCTTTATCTGCTCCAAAACATCTTGTTCAGTGAAAGAGATGTATTCTTGTCAACATGAAATGATTTGGCAGGAGAATTAGCTTTTGTCACCTTATGAAACTGATGGAAATTTGCCTTTGGTGGGGAGGTGCGTCCACCCATATTTAATGAATTAAACACTAGTGTTACGCATGTTGGAGGCTTTGTCTCTTCACACATACATAATTTACTAAGTGAGTAGATGACCGTAGGGCCAAGAATCGTCAAATTTCGTTGAGAAATGAAAGAGATATTGGTCCACGAAGTAAGGTGTTTGAGGCATGGAAATATGGTGTGGGACAAATCTACCACATCGGTGGAAAAAAGAAGAATTGCTCTCTTTATAAGTCTCATAATTGGCAAAAGGTTTGGGACCCTAAGGGGTAACCCATGTGTTTAAAGGAGGGAGGACCTAGATGTGCTTGGTTCAAGGCTAAGCCCACACGTGCGTCGTCCGGTCCGGTCGTGGGACGTGGAACTTTCTGATATTATCTCTTTGGACCCCCAAATTGCTTAATATTTACAGTTTGGTCCCTAGAGTTTCTGAAAAGTTGAATTTGGAAACGATGCCTACCGTCGGAGTTGATTTTTGGGGCGTTAATATGCATTAAGCAGGCATTACTTGGCTGATTAACTCCTCCATAATCAGCCCTCCTTCAATGACCATTAACAATCATCTCTTGGGCAGTTGAGCAGCCTCCCTTATGCTATATATTGATGCCTTTTGGCTCAATTGTGTAACACGAAAACACACAAAAAGACAGCAAAAACGAGACAACAATATAATACACAGACAAACAGAAGAGAACAACTAAAATTCTGTCCACAAACAGTGAACAGAAAACTCAATACTCTTCCTTTCTTTTCCGTTCTTCAGCAAGTCGTTCGTATTTGTTTTCTTCGTCAGAATCAACCTATTTGCTTTGTAGTGTTGATATTAGGTGTTGTTTTATCTTGGGAGACTATTGTTCGTTAACGTAAAAGCATATATACGGGGCAATCTTGTTTTAAAGACAGAGTGTCATCACTCGACTCAGCACACAGTTGTAACCATCCAGATTTAGTGTTTCTTGATTTTGGTTATCAAGATTCAAGACTCAACAACTTTGTGGCAGTTCTGAATATTGGCTATTCGTTTATCCTTTCGATTCGAACACTTGTAATATTTATTTACTTCTCTTACTGCTTTACAATATCCTACAGAAACACCTCTGGAGGATACCACTCGATAGCCATGTACTTGCCAACTCCAAGGGGTGAAGGGCCAGTACTCCAACAAAAAATCAACTGCCCTGCATCCTGAATGGCCTCCAAACTCAAGTAAAGGCACAAATGAGAGAATAATATTAATGTCCTGTTCTTCCCTGTGGTAAGGTGTCCACCAAATTTCATATCAGGTAAAAAATTGTCTTTGCCACCAAAAAGACATTTTGACAAAAATCCAGTGAAAAGACATGCTCTGAAACATTTCATTCAACTTCCTGATTTGTACAAGACACACATAGAGAGATAAATATGATATTGTCTAAGAGTGGCACCATTATTAGAATGTATAATTCATCATATGAAATACTAACCAGCTTTAATTGCAAAGTATACGATTCTCATGACCACATGTGACTGATATGGTTCTAGACCGATAGAGGTCCCAGCGGGACTTCTTTCCTTATCCATCATCACATAAAAAATGTACGAAGTTAGCAAGTGGCAAGAAGGCAAGACCTATAGAAAAAGACCAACATGGATAAAGAAACAACACTACCAAATGACTCACCAACTCGGAAGTTAGAAACATGATAGACCGGAATGGATAGGTACGTTGCTAGGAACAAGTCCAAAAGCAGCAGGAAGGTTGCTTGCAGAATTTACCATACGTTTTTACATGACTTACCACGTCAACTGCTACTGTCATACCAACTTTTACTTTCTTTTTCAGATTCTACATTTTTCAGCATAAGATTACTATGAAATAATAGTCAAACTTAGTCAAAGATGACTTTATTAAGTTTCAAGACATTTTGAATCCAAGATTGCTGCACTAGTGCACCAAAAGAAGTATTGAAGCTGCAGCATGAGCAAATGAGGCAGCTAGCTCTAGATAAATTTCACTGATGTTATGGAAGGAAATGCAAACTGTAAACTATATCAAGATGTTTGGCAATTTTGGATGAATATTTAGATTAAGAGAAATTAAACAAAATACGCATTTGATTATCGCGAATGTATTAAATGAAGCAAAGTTTGGTCAAATCAATACCAAACTGTTTAGCATCATTTATTTGATGCACAAACTATCTTTTATTGTAATTATTATCGAACTTAATAGTTCGATAACTTGGACCCCTTGAATGTTGACGTGGTGCGGAGGGTAAATACATTCTTTTTAAGCACGTGCGAATGAGGAAAAAAATCAGCTTCCAAGTTCCAAGTAAAGTATTTTCTATCGGGGAAACTTCAATAATATACAATTTGCTCATTTATATTGCAAATAAATATTAGACAACACAACACGTGAAAAACGTAACTATTTTATTATTGTAAAAGTAATTACACCAAGACTTGAACACTATAACTTGACCACAATATACACTAAGTTCTTACTTGCTCTCACTTCTTAAGAACTTTTTACTCACTTGACACTTAAGCTTACAATTGGGGTTAATTACAAATGACTAAGGTCATCCCTATTTATACTTGTGTAGGGATGGTTCTAGAAACTCTTCTAGATACATCCATTAGAAAAATTTAGCTATATTTATCTTCTACTACTATTCTAGAATATCTAGACATTTTCTAAGTATAAATATCAAAGATAGTACAATACAACATTCTAGAAACTCTTCTAAATATCTATGATATTTATTCTTCCAAAAAAATAACTTTAATTTTTCACACTCCCCCAAGTAATTTTTTTTGGAAGTTATCCCAAACTTGCCGCGGAAGAACTCAGACGAAGCTTTTGAGCATGCCTTGGTGAAGATCTCAACAATATTTTCCCGACTCCTTTTGCTTCTTCAAATGATGAAGGTCTTCCGCCGGTAATTGGACCTGCACGAAAACATGAATGCGTATTGACAAAATTTGCATCTTTGTAACGGACTGGCATGACAATATTTCCTCTTGGCCTTTTTGAACCACGTGAAACATCTCCTTGCCAAATTTCATGTTGTTGAGTTCCCTCACTCCCCATTTCTCTTAGCTCCTCTTTCATAGCTTCAAACCACTTGATATTTTGGGACGCCTCTTCATATGTCTCTGGTTCTCTAAACTTTTCTTCTTTAGCTATGGCAGCATTGGCGTACTTGGGATTTAGCTTTCGAACTCTTGTCGATCTCCGATGTTGTGGGCTAACTCCTTCTGGTTGACGGTCTTCTACTCTTTGATGCATGCCTGTTTGCCACGGATTTTGTGTTGCCTCGTCCTCGATATTTTATTCCTTACTTTGATCTTCATGTTCCTTTTCTGGACTTGGATGTACTTCAACAATTTACTCATTCATCTTCTTTTGCAAATTATCTTCTATTTTCTTGGAATCTGGTAACTCTTCATTTTGAGGTGACCACCATGATGTTGCCTCATCGAATACCACATTTCTTGATGTATAACACTTTTCAGTTGTTGGGTCGCAGCATTTCCACCCTTTCATTTGGTTGTCGTATCCCACAAAGATACACCGTATCACCTTTTTATCAAATTTGCTACGTAGATGACTTGGCACAAACACGTAGCACACACAACCAAATACTCGAAAGTGACTTACTGCATGTGGCATTTTCGTAGGTACTGAGAGAACTCATCTAATGTATATTCACCACTGTTGTCTGTTCGGAGGCATTGGATTTTCTTGCCGAGTTCTTCTTCCGCTATTTCCTTGAACTCTTTAAATTTTGAAAAAGTTTCAGATTTTTCTTTTAGAAAGAAAACCCATACGTACCGTGAGAAATCGTCAATGAATGTAACCATGTATTGTATGCCACCGATTGATGAATGCTTGACTCGTCCGAATACGTCAGAATGGATCAGCTCTAATGGTGCTTTGGCTTTGAACTTTAAGTCTTCATACGGTAACTGATGCGCCTTACCGTATTGGTAGGCTGCACAAACGGTCTTTGTTCTGACTTCGAGTGGAGGAAGACCCTTCAACACAGATTTCTTCATCATCACCTTGAGTTTGTGATAGCTTACATGTCCAAGTATTTCATGCCACAAATCAGTTGTTTCATTCTTTTGAGTCTTGTTTACATAAGCTGACTCTGCTGACATTACATAGACAGACTCTAAGCGTCGTCCTCTCATCATCGGTGTTCCAGAGATTTCAAGATCTATCAAGATCTTGACATCTTGAGGTCTGAATACGACATGGTGTCCTGATATCGTAAGTTGCGCTACTGATAGAAAGTTTTTCTTCATCCCAGGTACATGGTAGACATCCTGGAATGAAACCTCTTTCGGACTAAATCTCGGCATGATTGTTGTTTTTCTGACATGAGTGATTGGTAGTCTTGAGATGTTGGCTGTCACCACCACACGACCACCTTTGTACTTGGTCATGTTTTGTAGCTTCTCTTTATCTTCTGCCATATGATTTGAGCAGCCAGAGTCGACTATCTAATCACTGTTGTAGTCGATCGTTCCATGAATGGTAACTGTCAGAGCTAATTCTTCTTCCTTCATAGCAAAAGATGTTTCAGCGTCCCACTCTTCATCTCTTGTCTTTCTTGCATTTGACATGGTTGTATTGCTTTCTGCAGTGTTCTTCTTGAACCAACAACTTTTAGCCATGTGGTCCTTCTTCCCACAGTTATAGCATTTTCTATCAAACTTATTGTTATTCTTTGACTGGCCACCCTGGTTGTCTTTCTTTTGAGCTCCCCCTGTTTGGGAACTTTCATGATGATTATCTTTGTCATCATATTTTCTAGAATTTCTACTAGAATTTGGTCGGGATCGACCTTTCTTATCACCTCTATAGAGTACTTTTTCGTCACTCTTTAATGATACTCTAGATATTTGCTTAGCAACTCTTCTTGGTTAGCTAGCAAGTTTTCTAATTCAACAAGAGACCTTGTATTGCAGAAATAAAATTTCTATATTCTGGCCTTAATCCATGAATAATAATTCTTCTAATTCTAGCGTCTGACATGCCAGCAGCAGAGTCTAATGAAGAAATTTCGCAACAAAGAGATTTTACCTTGGTAAAGTATTGGTTGATCATCATGTCACATTGTCTTATAGAGAGAAGCTCATTCTCCAGAAGTTGCAGTCTCGTATCATTTTTCTTGGTGAACAATGTTGCGAAAGTATCCCACGCTTCCTTCGGTGTTTTAGCCGGCCTGATGTGCTCCAACATTTCATCTTCAACTGTGGTCCAAATCGCAAACACGGTTTTTCCATCTCTAGTCTTCCATTTCTTCAGAGCGGCTGCGTCTTCTGGTTGTGTGACCTCATTTCCACCAACGATCTCCCACAAGTCTTGGCCTTGGAAATATGCCTTCATATGCATCGACCACGTGCTGTGATTCTGATTGTTAAGTTTCTTAATTCCACCGACCACTTAAAGGTCACCCATCGTGCCTTGGCTAAAATTCTATTTTTATCAAGAAAGCTTGATTTCGACAACAAGCTCTGTAGTACTAAACCACACATGAACACTCTAAGAAACTCAACAAAGACCCGACCTGGATTTGATACCACTTGTTAGACAACACATCACGTGAAAACGTAACTATTTTATTATTATAAAAGTAAGTACACCAAGAATTGAACACTATAACTTGATCACAATATACACCAAGCTCTTACTTGCTCTCACTTCTTGAGAACTTCTTACTCACTTGCCACTTAAGCTTACAATTGGGGTTAATTACAAATGACTAAGGTCATCCCTATTTATACTTGTGTAGGGATGGTTCTAGAAACTCTTCTAGATACATCCATTAGAAAAATCTAGCTATCTTTATCTTCTACCACTACTCTAGAATATCTAGACATTTCCTAAGTAAAAATATCAAAGATATTACAATACAACATTCTAGAAACTCTTCTAAATATCTGTGATATTTATTCTTCCAAAAAATTAACTTTAATTTTTCACAACAAATAGTCCAAAATTTACATTGCAAAGCAGTATTATACACTTATATACAAAAGACAAGCACATTATGTATATAGGTGTTTGAAGGTGTATACATATTTATATACCTATATACATAAACACCCATATACACATATATACACACATATACACTATTGTACAATATTATACACCCACTACCTCTGCCCCTCTCGATTTCTCCATCGTCAACCTCAACCACCTCTAGCGACCCCACTGCCGTCACCTACGCTCCACCACTAGTTACTCCACCACCACATTCATGAGTTTTTTTATAGATCTAGATCTAGTAAGGATAGATCTAGATTTAGGTATTTTCTGATCGGATCTAAGCCACCGCAATGGAGGAGGAGGCCGATCTGAGCCACCAGAAAAGTCATCATCGGAGAAAGAGAGAGAAAGCACAGTAGAGAGTAAGGTGTCGTGGGTGTTGTCGTTGGAGCTCTGGTGGGAGTTCGTCGGAGATGACGGCTCCGAAAAGAGCCGACAGTGATGAGAGGAAGAGGGGGAGAGGGGTGACGTCGTGGCGGTTTGATTACTTGTTGCTCCGGCTCACCGGAGCAGCGAAGAAGACGAGTACGAGAGGGAGAAGAGCGTGCGAAGCAGTGGGGGTAGCGGTAGTGGGTTGTGTTGATGGTAGTCAGAGCTCCGGCGTAGGATGTTTTCGGTGGTGCCGACCGCCGGCGGCGGCGTTGGGATCCCGACGATTAGGATCCGACGAAGAAGAGAGAGAAGGGAGGAGGAGGGAGTCAGTGTAAAGAGGGAGGAGGAGGAGGAGGGGGGGGAGTGAGTTATTTTTGCGAGACTTAAAAAGATGATTAATTTTGATAACATTAGTAACCTAATTAACGTAATTATTCCTTTTCTAATACTATATTGTAGCATAGTCCCTGTACAGTGATATATTTATTCCTATTGCATATTTCTTCTTGCTTCTTATTATGCAATACATATTTTATCTCATGTTTGTATTTTGTTTTTTTTTCTTTATGTGCAATTACTATTTATTCTACCGGCATATTTTTTTCTTTTCTAGTCAAATAATTTTAAAAGAATAATTTGACTGGAACGGTGTACCAAGCTTTCAGAATAATACAATCGTAATTACTGGAACTTGATATTGCTAATCGTTACGGGAGGAGCTAGCATAGGATTTCGGGTTCCATCGAAGTCAGTAACTTTGATCCAAACTCCATAATTGTTTTGAGAAATTTTTGAATATGTATAAACTGTTAATTTATAACCCAATAACTTAAACGAACTAGAATCTCGAACCCGCAAGCTTCAAATACTAGCTCCACCCCTGCTAATCGCCAAGTGTCAACCTCAGAACAAATAATTAAAATATGACTTTAATAGTAATTCAAAAGAGAGATAGAGAATTGGTGAAAAACATGATTCATGAAGGATGAAAAAGGTATTTGTAGGTTAAAAACTGGACCAAAAGTGTAAATATACAAAGTTTGGGGCCCTTTAGCCAATAGAAATTGAAAAGAAGAAGAGAGTCGTTATCTAAATTCTTAACATGGTTTACGTATGCGATATATTTTCCAATATTTAAACAAATTAAGGAAAAAAATCCTTTTCTATAACTTTTCCTCACCTTAATCATAAACCTAAGAGAAACTTTTGGCGTTTGGTTTTACATTATAAATTGGCTTAGGCTGCGAGGAAAAAGCCATTTAACATCATTGAGAGTAATGGAAGAGAAAAGTGTGGAGGATCATATATCGAAATTACCAGTGCCAATTTTGCAGCACTTTCTGTCTTTACTCCTTGCTAAAGATGCTGCACAAATCAGTACTTTCTCCAAGACATGGTATGCTTCTTGGACTTACCTCTCCTACTTGAATTTTGGTGATGAATTCTTCGATCCTGAAGAGGATGACCGCAGGATACTTTCAGAAAAAATACCACAGCTTGTGAATGTTGTCGATCAAACTCTAGCGAATCGCCAGAAGCAGAAGGTTTCTATACAAAAGTTCTGGCTAACATTACCATCCTGTCATTGTAGTTTTTATAATGTTCATAACTGGATTAAGACGCTCGTTGCGAGTAACATCAAGGAGTTGATTCTAAAAGTAGACGGACCTGGTGACAGTTTCAACACCTTGTCCAAAGAAATCTTTGCTGCCGAGGGACTAAAAGTTCTTGATCTAAGCGGATTTGATCTTGAATTGCCCCTGATGGCATAAAGTTTTCATCTTTGCGAAAGTTAAGACTCTCCGAAACATATTTGAACGAGCAATTTGTTCGAGCTTTATGTGCAAGCTGCAGAGGTTTAGAGGATTTAAGTTGTTCGAGCTTTGAATTGCAGACAATCAAGATCGCAAGTGACCGGCTCGAGTATCTTGCATTATCGTGGTGCTTCGATTTGATTGAAGTTGAACTGGATACTCCTAATTTAATAAGCTTCAAATATTCTTGTGGTGATGAATTGCCAACAGTCAAACTCATGAAAGCTTCAGTTTTGCTAGAAGTTGAAGTCGACTTGTTTTCTGGAGAAAGACTTGATAGTCATTGGTACTCTATGCTCATGATATTTCTTGGAAACTTCAAGCAGTCGAAGGCTATTGATTTAATATGCAACAAGGCCGAGGCAATAGTTATACCAAAAGACATGAGAAAAAATTTGGTTCCTCCACTCTATGGTACTACTGGTAGCTTGCATATAAAATTTCAAAGTTCGGAGAATTACTCACTTGTGGACGTTTTTGATAGTTTGCTTTGGATTTCTCCTCAATGCGACACGCTATCTTTTGTCCGGGTTTCGGAGTTAAACAGTACCTTGAAGTTAATATATGAAGATGCATTAACTGAAGAGAACTTTTTGGAGGCCTAAGTTAAAGGAAGTCAAAATGGAAAACTTTACATCTATGGAGCAACAAGAGCTGAGAAATTATCTTTTCACAAATGACTGTTAGACCGAGGTCTTCTAAAACTTTGGTATAGGTTCTAATCCTATTGGACACAATTTATTATAGAGATTTTGTTGGATTGTTGTACGCAGCGGATATTGAAAACTTGTTTCAAACCCAACAAACGTAGAACTGTTTGACTATAGCGTAATTTAAAACCGTAAACATAAGACTTGAATGGTACTTACATGTTTACAATATCTGGAATCTTTATCAACTGTGGGTGCGCACGCGGATGCCCTTTAGATTGCAATCTCCAAACTTCAATGTATTTCTCATTTGGAAAGCTAGGAAATCCGGCAGAGGTTCGAGAGAGTGTTTTGATTCTGAGTCTCTAAGACTTAGAATAATGATATGAAAATTAAGTGTAATGAATAATGAAGTGTGTCTCTATTTATAGGTGAAAAATAAGGTCAAATCCAGATTAAGGTTTGACCTTGGGTCTAACCCAAAATTCGAGATAGATTAGGTCATGGCGCCGCGGCCCTATGGTGTGGGCACCGCGGCGCTGACGTGGCCCTACACTGTCTCATTTTATTTTTCCACACATTCTTAATTAAATCCAAAATCCAATTTTGACTTAATTAAAACAATCATTATTCATTTAAATATTCCGATTCTAAATTGAATAGTTAATACTTTCTCAATACATCCTTAGATCGAAAAGACAATTGACATAGTGTGACCCTACATGCCTTCACATATCGACATTAATCAAATTAAGGTCTACGCGGAACTCCTAGACTAGCCAAGAAGATGAACTCAATATGTGAAGTACGTTTACACGAATCCAGTAAACTTAACCTCTATGTGGTAATGTAAAATCCTTTCATTCACGACACACCCGATCAAGCTTAGGATTTGTCAAGTGTCTATCCAAATGGCTTAATCATTGTATCTCATCTATATTAGTTGACAACTAGACCATATTCTAAATATGTCTATTATGTTGGCCAACGACTTAGTCAACCTAATATCACTGAGAAGTTGAATGTTCTCTCGAATATACATTCGAGGAATGAATCCTAATCTTGGCTCAACTACCACCTTTAATCCATATCGTAATGTACCCAATACAAGCTGTATCTCAACCTATAAGGCATTTGAGCTTAGGACACGATCAAAGTATATTACTTTGTAGACAAGGTGCGCATTGACCTCAAGTCTAAGGACTTCTATCTCCCACACGCTGATCATACTTTAGACAAGTATAACAAACAGTATATCAGCAGGGTATACCAATACTTCCAAAGTATCTATGTGTCCATCACGAGTAGCCATTACTCGTAGCAGGTGAGACATACTACATCCTCTAAGGATGTGATGCAGACCACATGTCGACTTATCACATATCATCGATATCCCATTTTCGATGATCATTCGTCGAGGCTATTTTAAGAGTTACGTTATAATATTAATATCTCACATTATTAATAACAACGTAACCTCTAGGGATGCATATTATAGAATATTATAAATAATAAACTAATAATTTAATAATTGCAAATGCCAAAATATTAATCTCCATTAATAATAATATGAATGTGTATAAAGTACATTTGTCCTAATACAGATTGTCTTTAGGACATAAATATACTTTCAATCTCCCACTTGGCCTAGAGCCAATCTCCAACATATCTAATGCCCAGATTCTCAAAATAACCATTATGCTTGACTAAGCTTAATGGTTTAGTGAATGGGTCAGCTAGATTATCGTCGGTGGGAACATAGTCTAATCTAATCTCTTCAGTCTCCACCATCTCTCTGAGTATATGGTACTTCATTGGTACATGCTTGTTTCTGTTTGTTGATTTTGGTTCCTTAGTATGTGTAATCGCACCAGTGTTGTCATAATAAATAGTTATTGGACAACTGGCACTCGGAACTACCCTTAATTCCTTCAGAAACTCAGAAATCGCAACAGCTTCTTTACCAGCTTCCAGTCCAGCAATGTACTCAGCTTCTATTGTCGAATCAGCAGTTGTAGCTTGTTTGAAACTTTTCCAGCTCACTGCTCCACCATTGAAAATGAACGTGTACCCAGACTGAGATATGAAGTCATCAAGACCGTCTGGAAGCTAGCATCAATGTACCCAGTAGCAGCTAGCTTTTCTTCCCCACCATAGACTAAGAAGTAATCTTTAGTTCGTCTAAGATACTTAATAATACTCTTGACTGCTTTCCAGTGTTCTTCCCCAGAATTCTGCTGGAATTTGCAAGTCATACTAAGTGGAAAGGTCACATCTGGCCTAGTACAGGTCATGGCATACATGATCGATCCTATAGCCGAAGCATATGAGATCATATTCATGCGTTCAAGTTCTATAGTATTAGAAGGATTGTCCTTCTTAGATAACTTGATGCCTTGTCCCATAGGTAGACCGCCTTTCTTGGAATTTTCCATAGAAAAATGTCTAAGCACTTTGTCTATGTAGACTGACTGTGACAGCCCCAACAATCTATTAGGTCTATCTCTATAGATCCTAATTCCCAGAATGTAACAGGCTTCACCTAAATTCTTCATCATGAAGGCACTGGACAACCACTCATTGACTGACTGCAGGAGAGTCTTATTGTCTCCCATTATCAATGTCATCTACATAGATAATAATGAAGGCAATACTCGCATCCTTGCGTTTACTATAAACATAGGGATCCTCTTTGCTTCTAACGAAATCAAATGACTTGATAGCCTTGTCAAATCAAATATTCCAACTCCTTGAGGCTTACTTAAGCCCATAAATGGACTTTTGTAGCTTGCATACAACATTTGGTTTGGACTCAAGCGAAAAACCCTCAGGTTGTTTCATACACACCTCCTCAACTAGATTATCATTGAGGAAAGCGGTTTTGACGTCCATCTGCCAAATGTCATAGTCATAATATGCAGCTATTGCAAGCAAAATCTGAATGGACTTAATCTTAGCAACAGGTGAAAATGTTTTATCATAATCGACCACAGGCCGTTGATTATAACCTTTAGCCACCAACCTTGCTTTATAAGTATGTACATTTCCAAATGCATCGATCTTTTTCTTAAATACCCATTTGCATCCTATGGGTTTAACCCCAGCTGAAAAATCAACCAAGTTCCACACTTGATTGATGTGCATAGATTTCATCTCGGATTTTATGGCTTATTGTCATCTCTTCGAATCAATGTCCAATATTGTTTCGCTATAGGTTGTAGGCTCATCGTTATTGGGAATATTTATCTCACTGTGTGTTTCCACAAGTAGATTTAGTTTTTCAGGAGGACGATGAGTCCTAGTGGACCTACGGAGTTGATTATTTTGCAGTTCAGTGCTTGGTATGTTCTGAATGTGAGAGGGTTCTTATGTGTTGGATAATCCACTAACTTGAGAGCTTTCAGGAATATCATTTTCATGTATTTCCTGAATGGGAGGAGGTGCAACCATTGCATTTACTCCCAAAGGCTGTGTAGGAGGATCTTGCATTTCTGCATTGTTCTTCGTAACACTCCCACTGGCCAAAGGGCGTACTTGAAGTACACAATGTTCGCCAAATACTCCCACTAAATTCTTGCCTTAGTCATTCGGCAAGGATTCAACATTTATGTTATCTTGCGGTTCTTGAATTTCTTCAAGTTCTATCTCTGTGCAACTATGTTCCTTGTAGACATATTCTTCTTCAAGGAAAGTTGTGTTCCTGTAAACAATGACCTTACGTTCTCCAGGAAGATAGAAGTAGTATCCCTTAGTTTCCTTTGGATATCACACGAAGTAACATTTCTCATTTTTGGATTCCAACTTGTCAGTGAGCATATTCTTAACATATGCAGGGCACCCCAGGGTCTTATATGTTTAAGAGTTAGCTTCTTGCCACGCCATATCTCATAGGGTGTCTTTTCTACTAACTTGGAAGGAACCCTGTTCAGAACATATATTGAGGTTTGTATACCATGTCCCCAAAGGTATGTCGGTAGAGCTGAGAAGCTCATCATGGATCGAACCATATCTAATAAGGTTCGGTTTCTCCTTTCGACAACACCATTCATTTGTGGTGTTTCAAGAGGTGTCCACTCTGATTGGACTCCATGTAGCTTTAAGTAATCTAGAAAATCATTGCTCAAGTATTCACCTCCTCGATCCGATCGAAGGGTCTTGATACTTGTTGCAAGTTGCTTCTCTACTTTCGACTTGTATTCTTTGAACTTCTCAAAAGCCTCGGATTTATGTCTCATAATATACACATACCATACCTTGTGAAGTCGTCAGTAAAAGTGATGAAGTATGGGAAACCTTCTTTAGCTTGAGTCGGAAATGGCCCATATACATCAGTATGGACCAACTCAAGCACCTCCTTGGCTCGCACACCTTTTCGAGAAAGTGGCTTATTGGTCATATTTCCTCTCAACCATGATTTACAATTACCATAAGACTCCAAGTCAAATGGTTTGAGGTAGTCTAACTTCCTCAACCTTGTTATCATTGATTCGTTGATATGACCAAGTCTTCAATGCCATAGGTAGGTAGAGTTTCTATTACTTATCTTAGCTCATTTTTTTTGTATATTTAATATTTCTCGACTACAGTTTAGCGTATATAATCCATCCACAAGAGGAGCAGTTTCATATATAACATTATCAAAAGACAGTACTTGACTGCCATTATAAATATATGAGGAAAAACCCTTCATGTCCAAAACATGGATAGAAATGATATTCCTCGTTAACGAGGGTACATAGTAACAATCATTTAACACTAGACAATAGCCAGAAGACAAATTTAATCTATAAGTACGCGCTCATCATCCACTCGTGCTCCATTTCCAACGCGTAGGTCCACTTATCTTGGTCCAACCTTCCTGCTATCAGTTAGCCCCTGCATATTGGTACAAATGTGTGAGCCACAAGCGGTATCCAATACCCAGGAATGAGAGTAATTTATATACATATTTATTTCAATGACGTACATACCTTGTCCACCAGCGGTAGAAGCACCTGGTGTTTTTCCTCCTCCTGGTGCAGTGTAGTCCTTCTTCCATTGCCCCTTCTTGTTGCAGTTGAGGCTTACATCCTCAGCCGGATTCACCTTATTCTTCTTCACACCTCCCTTAGGATTCATAGATGAGGGCGCAGCGACTGTTTTGCCCTTCTTCTTCTGCCATTCCTTACCTTTTGGCTTAGGTCGGCTAGTAGAGCTCACCATGAGCACAGCTTTGCCTTTGAAGTGAAAGACTCAAAGGTCTAGAGCATGTTGTGCAACTCCTGCAAACTCGTCTTTGCTCCATTCATATTGTAATTCACTATGAAGTTTTCAAATGAACGAGGGATAGAGTTCAGGATGAGGGTGGTAGCAACATTCTTTTGCAGCTTCGTTCCAATTGAAGCAAGTCTCTTTATCAGCCCTATCATCTTCAACACATGCTGCGAGACATGGCCCCCTTCACTGAGCTTACACTTAAAAAGTTATATCAGTAACTCATATTCCATAGTCTGGGATTGTGAGTCATAGAGACTCTTCAAGTGTTTGAGCATCTCATTGGAACCCATATTCTCATATTGTCTCTGAAGTTCCATAGACATGGAAGACAACATCACGCATTGTGCTGAAGTGGCATCATCTAGGTGTTTTTGGTAAGCATCCTTATCAAAAGAGGCATATTCAGCAGAGTATGTCGCAGTGACTGTTGGGAACACCTTGTCCAACACGTATTCTAATTTCTCTTATCTCAGCACTATTCACAAATTTCTTAGTCAGTCAAGGTAGTTAGGTCCAGTAAGTTTGTTCATTTCAATCAACATTTTCAATGATAAGCTCAACATCTTTGATAATCTGAAGAATTAGATAGACTGGAAATCAAACTCAAAATCTATATCCTATTATACACATTTGTTTAGGCTAATCAACATGGTCTTTTGTTTAATTAGCTCCCACTATTTTAACATACTTCTACGACCCCATGGTAAAATACAGACCTATATTAATTGAGGTCATAATGGGTCAAGATCCAAGCCTATGTTATCTCCGCGTTTGCTTTGGCTGATAACTTCAATAACACATCTTGGTAGGTTCTAAACCAATTGCAAAACTTATTTGCAACTCGTGGTTGATCAAATATTATATTTAATCTTGCGTCCTTAGATTAGTCCGACACTTTGGCGCCAAAATTTGTCTAAGCAAGTCAACCCCATTACACGACTGCATTTATGTATCTAATTAAATTTGGCATTTGTGAGCAAACACTTTGGTGTAAATACCCACAAAAGTTTATCGTTTACCTTTATATTTAAAACACATCTATGAAAGAGTCTGGGTCCTCGTACACTTAGAGCAAATGTTTTGGCATAAATACTCGTATCGCCGAAAAGGATTTTGCACTCTAACAATTATAATGGATGACGCGTTTTAATTTAGACTTGTATTTAAAATTTTGGGGAACATTTTAATTCAGGGTTTTAACCTAGATCAACTCTTTTACGCCATATCCAATATGACATCTTAATATCATGAAAAACTAATGACACATATAGTTGGGAACCGTCAACCCAATATGCATGATATAAGATGGTTTAATCAAATACTGGGTGACGTCTGCCCAGACAGTTATAGCGGACACTATGCTAATTTTTAAATGAAAACATTTAAACACTTAGCATATAGTTCGTATATTATTCAATAATATACAATTAATAATAATCATGGATTAACTTGTCTAAACTCTAAAATTTAAGTCTAATCCAAACAGTCCCTTAAACATTTTCTGATTTTAAAAACTGATTTTCAGGATATTTCAATAAGTTCCATATATTCAGAATTTACAGTTTAGTCCCTCAAAATTTTAAAATTTCAATTTTGAACCCCTTTAAATTCAAAAAATCCAATTTTAATTTTCAGAAAATATTTTTAGATTTCATGCAATTGAGTTCGTTTTGCGGCGCCGTCTAGGAGTTTCGCGTAGACCTTAATTTGATTAATGTTGATATGTGAAGGCTTGTAGGGTCACACTATGTCGATTGTCTTTTTGATCTAAGGATGTATTGAGAGAGTATTAAATATTCGATTTAGAATCGAGATATTTAAATGAATAATTATTTTTTAAATTAAGTCAAAATTGGATTTTGGATTTAATTAAGAATGTGCGGAAAATAAATCGAGACAGTGTATGGCCACGTCAAGCGCCATGGCGCCCACACCATAGTGCCATGACGCTAATGACCTAATATGTCTCGATTTTTGGGTCATGCCCAAGGTTAAATCCTAATCCGGTTTGACCTAATTTTCACCTATAAATACAGACATTGACTTCATTATTCAATACACTTAATTTCATATTATTATTCTAAGTCTTAGAGACTTAGAATCAAAACACTCTCTCGAACCTCTGTCGGATTTCCTAGCTTTCCAAAGGAGAAATACATTGAAGCTTGGAGCTTGCAATCGAAAGGACTTTCGCGTGCGAACCCACAGTTAATAAAGATTCCAGATAATACAACTTGTAAGTGTTCATATTTTATGTTACAGGTTTTTTTATTGTCATAAAATCATACCAGAAGTAATTGTTGGGTAAGTAAGAACAAAATTTTAAACTTCTGATGTACCTTACTTATGTGTTTTGAACCCAACAAATCCCTACATTTCTCACTCATAACCAAATATGTTGGACTTGTTCCATATGGAAGCCCCCAGTTAAAGTGGTAGAGGAGCCGAGCTAGAGGTTGTTTAACATTAGCTAAACCAAATTGCATTCCTGGACAAATCTTTTTTCCAGCATCGAACGGAAGAAACTCTTAGTTATTTCCCAAAAAGTCGATAGAAGAATTTTCAAATCTCTCTGGTATAAAACTCTCAGGATCTTTCCTAATTTCTGGATCTCTTTCCATTGCCCATGTATTGACTAGTACTGTGGCCTTAGGGGGTATTTTATATCCATCAACAATTGTTTCTTCCCTAGATTCTCTGTGCACTATACTTGGAGCGTATAGCCTTAATGTTTCTTTAATCACTAACTTTAGGTAGGGCAAATTATCAAGATCTTCTTCATCAAAATTCGTCTCGTCTTTGAAAGCTTGTCTCACTTTGTGCCTTGGCCATAATATTCGGGTGTTTCATCATTTCTAACAATGCCCAAATAATAGTTGTAGATGAAGTTTCAGTCCCAACAGTAAACATGTCCTTCAACAAATAAAGAACTAAATAAAGAAATAACGACAATAGAATAATCCAATGAGAAGAACTCTAAACTTAAAACTCTAAAATAAAAAGTTTTAAGAGATAGGGCCAAATTACTTACCAATATTACAGCTTTTATGTGGTCATTGGTGATTGGAAATTGAAGTTGGTCATTCTCCCTAATTCTTAAGGAAACATCAACCAAAGCTTCGCCTCCATACACACCATTTCTCTTGTTCCCCGCTGCTCAATTCTTAATATGCTCATTAACGATGCTCTCTAGAACTAAATCAACCTTTTGATGCATCTTTACCAATTTAGATTTTGCCTCACTCATCTTGTAAAGTAACTTCCACGAGGGGAAGAAATCAGCCACATCAAATCCTCCTACTCAAAACAAAGATAAATGAATACGTTCATTGATCATATTGATGAATGATTTACAATATATATAATATTACAAAAATATTTACATTGCTATAAACTAGGTAACTAATCAACCTAATTACAAAAGGAATATAATTCTACCTAAAATAGGAGATATACAATTAATGTAAGAATATTCTAGAAATATTCAACTACACCCCGTAGTCGAAGCAGGAGGTTCACGAACACTGAGACTGGCTAGAAAATCATCAAATAGTATGCGCGGAAGTCCTTTGGTGAAGATGTCGGCAATCTGATATCTGGAAGGCACATAAAGGACACGAACTTGACCCCGAGCCACTTTTTCGCGAACAAAATGAATGTCCATCTCAATGTGTTTAGTGCGCTGATGTTGGACTGGATTTCCGAAAAGATATATCGTATTAATATTGTCGCAGTAGACCAGTGTTGCCTTTTGAATCAGGCAGTGAAGCTCAAGTAGAAGGTTATGGATCCAACAAGACTCAGAGGCGACGTTGGCAACACCTCTGTACTCTGCTTCGGCACAGGATCGGGATAATGTAGGTTGCCTTTTGAAAGACCAAGACAATAGGTTATCTCTGAGAAAAATACAGTAGCCAGACGTGGAGCGTCGGTGTCAGGACATCCACCCCAGTCAGCATCATAAGCAGTGAGACCAGTGAGCGAGGACATGTATAGATGTAATTCGAAGTGAAGTGTGCCCTAGACGTATCTTACGTTTGAGGACATGCATGTGTGCTTCCGTCGGATTGTGCATGTGCAAGCAGATTTGTTGCACGACATAGCATATGTCTGGTCTCGTGAATATGAGGTACTGCAGGACCCCATCCATGCTACGATAGTGAGTCGGGTCTGAATACGGCGGGCCAAAATCAACGCTGAGCTTGAAACTGGTATCCACTGGTGTGTGTGATGGTTTGCAAGATGTCATGTCTGCATGTTCAAGGATCTCTTTGGCATATTTCTTCTGAGGATGATCCAGATGGTTGCGGGCTTCACGACCGGGCTGAACGTTTCATCACAGTCCACTCCCACCTGTTGAGACTTTCCATCACCAACAAGATGAGCCTTGTGCCTCTCAAAAGAACCATTAGATTTCTTTTTATGTCTAAAAATCCACATAGAACGAATAATGTTAGCATCGGGTGGACGGAGTACTAGGTCCCACGTCTTATTATCAATAAGAGCATTATATTCGTCAATCATTGCGGTGTTCCAATTTGGGTCGGACAAGGCATCATTCCGATTTTGAGGGACAGGGGAAGGGACAATAGAAACGGATAGGTTAAACAACCGTTTAGGTTTATAAATTCCGTGCATGGCACGGGTTTCCATGGTCCGAGAGCATGTCTCGTGATGCGGGATGGAAGGAGGGGTTGTGTCGCGGGACTGTCGAGAAGAGTAGTGTAAAATCCGAAATAAAAAAGAACATTTCCTTGTTGGTTTCTTGTAAAAAAAAGATATAAATAAATAGAATTAAGAGACATAATCTGCAATTAGAAAAAATTTGTAGTAAGGGCATTAAGAGCCTTAACATGCACATTATCCCCCTCCCTTTTCATCTCCCTCAACCTCTTCTCCGTTCAACTCCCACAAGTTACACACACACAACTCGCTATATAATTCTGCATAGCACAAAGAATAAAAATTCAAAAAAATACCAAGAGCAAAAATCAGAAAAATACAAGAGAGCAAGAAGGGAAACGATTAGTTGGAGTTTGGAAGTTCGTTTGCAGTACGAAGTAATAAAAGTGAGTTCTCTCACTCATAACTCTTAGTATAATCCCTTATTTTTAAGTTACAATACATATTAGAATATGATCCGGATGTAGAAAGAATGATCATGAAATTATTGTTAGTAGGTTGTTAAATAACTAGTTTGGGTCATGAAATTTATAATCTATTTCGCTGAATTATGTTTGTTAGAATTGATGAGATTTTACAGGGTTGTCATATCTCCTTCACAATCATATAGAGATCAAGTAAGCCTAAAATTGACATACGGTTTGAGAGGTATCGCAATTCAAAGTTTCTGCCTCGGATCGAATGAAATCTGGAAGGCAGAACGTATAACGGAACAAATGTACATATCGGTGAGGAATCTGAAAGGTTGTATTGAATAAGAGTTATATATTTCTCTATTCTCGACAGTTTGAGACTTTACAAAGATTAATCCGACTTACAGATGAAAAGTTATGAATGTTTTAAGATTGTGTTTTGTTTTACAAAAATCTGGCGAAATAGTTTTCTAAGAATTGTTAAGATAAAAGAACTATATGTTTCAGTGAGGATTATGAAAAGTTGTGCGGAATAAAAGTTTTATATTTCTCTGTTCTCCATAGTGTGAGGCTTTACGGAGATAAATCCGACTTACGGATAAAACGTTATGCCTGTTTTAAGATTGTGTTTTATTTTACAAACTTCTGGCGAGATAGTTTTCATAGGGTTGTTTCTTGCATGAATTGGTACAAGTTATACTAAGTATTTTTAGAGGAAACTTGGGATAGTGATATATCCCCGTGTTACCTTCGACTCGGCGTAAGAAACACCTTATTTGAAGTTACGGTTCGAGAGTTATAACCCTTACAAGTGGGAAGGAAGAAAAGTTGAAAGAATGATATATTATTTGAGTCTTTTGAACATATAACATATATATACAAATATATAAATGCATTGTATTGGGTTGCACGTACCGCAACAAATATATAAATGCATTGGATCGGGTTGCACGTACCGCAACAAATATATAAATGCATTGAATCTGGTTGTACGTACATCAACAAATATATAAATGCATTGGATCGGGTTGCACGTACCGCAACAAATATATAAATGCATTGGATCGGGTTGCACGTAGCGCAACAAATATATAAATGCATTGGATCAGGATGCGCGTACCGCAATAAGTATATAATATGTTATATGGGATAAAGCAGGGGTACTGGTTAAACTAAGTATTTCCTAGGATGAGTGGGGAGGAGATTTTGCACGTGAATATTTATTGGCTTATTTATTGAAAGTGTTGAAATCTGTTTTTCACAACATGTTTATTATGTTTGTAATATTATTGTAATTAGAATATTATGAGGTTACTTTGGATTGTAAGACAATGTTCTCACTCAGCCCCGGATTGTAGGGCTGACTTTTTTAACTAACATATTTCAGGAAAGCGTGATAAGTGGAAAGTTCCGCAACAGGGCTAGCGATCATCCTGCGGTCCCATTTGTTCAACCAATCCATTGCTTTAGACTTGGTGACTTTCGTTCTTAAATAAGTGAGGTGGAAGAAGTTACTCTCATTATCTCGGGGGATGCCCCCATGTGAGATGGTTTCCTTTCAAACTTCAAAATTTCTATTTTTATATATGGAATTTCCATTGAATCTAGGTAGAGGTTATGGTTGCACAAACATGGGCTCGCACTCTTATAATTAAATACAGAACATTTTTACTTTTATTGTTATTACTACTTTCGCACTTAAATACAGGTTTAATTTGGAAAGGAATGTATTAAAATGGTTCGCCTGGGAAAAGGAAAAGTTATCCAGGTGCCATCACGCCCTAAGGGAAGACTTGAGAAAAGTCGGGGCGTGATAAGTTGGTATCAGAGCAAACCATGTTAGGAGATTCTAGGAAATTTCTTTAAATTGGGTGTTTGAACGGTTACTTATTGCGACGGTGTGCGCGCCACCTTAGTAATATGTGAACTGGATAGCATCCTAAACAGTTTCATTTTATTCATACTCTCTTTGTGTCTTTCATGAGTCTTTTCAAAGACTTGGTTCTCGTACTACCTCCTTCAAACGGATTAGGGAAGGAGATTGTACAAGGATAAACTAACTAACAAGTGTTTTTGTAGATGGTGGTTATAATACGAGTTCCAACCAAGAGGGAAGTGTTCATAGAAATGAAAAGGATAATGCGAGCTCATGAGGAGTTCATGGACCGTAGATGGACCTAGGATACGATTTTGGCACATATATTGATGACACAATCGCACGTTGTACGTATTTGCTTAGGGCTAGATGGAAGAGGCATTTATTTAACCCGACCTTTTCGATTATCCGATTGGAGTCATACTACAGATAATAGTCAACTCCATCCCGGGAGATTTCCACTCCTCGTTTAGAAGAGCAAATATTCTATGTGGAGATAGTAAAGAAGGATCCTTACTCAAATTTCTACGTTAAGTGAAGAAAGCCTGAAATATGAAGGAAAGAATGGTATGATGTAGGATCGGGGGGATTATGAATATATTGAATTGGCAAGAAAGCGAGCAAAAATGGGTGCAATTTTGGTTAGCGCCTAAGGATTCGTGTGATAACTATGTACATTATGGGAAATTTAGTACATGCAACTTGTACAGTTTGGGTGAATTTGAGTGTAGGTGCCTTATTGGGTACGAGCCAAGGGATAACCGGTCATGGTACTTGAGAAACGATTCCCGCGGGTGCTTGAGGAAGAAGGACGAAAATGTGTGCAAAAATGGCGAGGGGTTTTCCAAATTGAGTAACATGAAAATCCCGGACACCTACACTGTGTGATTGAATAGGAGTGTTGGGTTGCAAGAATGTGAGAAATTGTGTTTGAGATTGTTCATGCACTGCTTATGCAAGTGCTAATGTTAGTGTAGGAGGAATTGGATGTATCGCTTGGTATGGTGACTTGATAGACACAAGAGAGTTTACAGATGGAGGCCAAGATTTGTATATCAGAGTATATGCATCTACTTTGGCTCAATTCTTGAAGAACAACAATGGTTATCACGGGAAAAGAACCATAGAAATTGTGACAGTGTGCATTTTTGCAACACCCATCGTGCTCTCGTTTGCTTATTGTTTGGTAACAAGGAAAAGGAGAAAATATAAGGAGGACCAGTTCACCAGTTTGAATACTTTGAGAAGGAATTTAGCATCCCATGAGAACTCTTCAAGAGGCAATGAGATGAATGGAAGTGAACACGTCGATGTGTTTATCTTTGATCTAAGCACTATCATTTCTTCCACTGATGATTTCACTGATGCTAATAAACTCAGTTAAGGAGGCTTTGACAGCGTTTACAAGGGCCAGCTAAACAACGGGCAAGAGATAACAGTCAAAAGGCTTTTAAAAAATTCAGGGCACGGAGTGGTGGAATTCAAGAATGAAGTAACACTAATCGCGAGAGTACAACACGAAAATCTTATGAGACTTTTGAGATGCTACATACAAAGGGGAGAAAAAATATTGGTCTATGAATACCTGCCAAACAAAGGCTTGGACAGTTTTATCATTGATAAAACTAAATGGTCTCAGTTAGATTGGAGAAAACGATTTGAAATCATCGTTGGAATTGCACGAGGATTGACATACCTTCACCACGACTCTCAAGTGAGAATCATACATAGGGATCTAAAAGCCAGCAATGCCTTACTAGATGCCTCAATGCACCCGAAAATATCAAATTTAGGAACTACTAGAATATTTGTATGTGATCAAATTAAAGCTAACACGAATCGAGTTGTTGGAACATATGGTTATATGTCACTAGAATATGCAATGGAAGGGCATTTTTCAGTGAAGTCTGATGTTTTCAATTTTGGAGTTCTGTTGTTGGAGATCATCACTGGCAGGAAGAACACTACATATTATCAGGATCATTCTTTAAATTTAGTTGGATATGTTTGGGATTCATGAAATGATGACAAAGCTTTAGATGTAGTTAATCCCTCATTAGGGGACTGGTATGAAACATGTGAAGTTTTGAGATGCATCCAAATTGGACTATTGTGTGTACAATCATTTGCAAATGACATACCAATGATGTCTGCAGTTGTCTTCATGCTCTGCAATGAAACAAAACTTGCTGATCCTGGACAACCTGGTTTTGAAGTTTTGTGGTCAGATCAAGAAATTCTTCATCACTTCCTTATTCATCATCAGCTAGTGTTGGAACTTCTGTAAATGATATTTCTATTACTGCACATCAGGCTCGCTAACGCTTAATTTGGGTAATTTATATATTTTTACATTATCAGTGTAGTTTATATGTCGCAAAAGGATCTGAACCTCCGACAAATGAGATGGTTAGAATTACTTAAGGATTATGACCTTAGCATTCTTTACCATCCTGAAAAAGCTAATGTGGTGGTTGACGCACTCAGCAGGAGATCAATGGGCAGCTTGTCCCACTTGACAATACAAAAGAGAGGTATTATAAGTGAGGTACAAAAATTGGAAAACCTCGGGGTTAGTTTAACTGAGGTCGGTGAAGGCAGGGTGGTGGTGCATGATACCTCTCAGTCTGCCTTAGTTTCGAAAATAAAAGAAAGTCAGTTTGAGGATACGGAGTTTGTTAGATTTTGGGAAAGTATCCAACGGGGAAAACCTTCACAATTTACGTTAGGAGACAATGACGGTGCCATTCGATATAAGGGTAGGTTATGTGTTCCTAAGGTAAGAGAACTAAGGAAGAAGATCTTGGATGAGGGTCACAACACCAGGTATTCCATTTATCCAGGATCAATGAAGATGTATGAGGATCTCAAGGCAAGTTAATAGTTCGTCTGGGAAGGAATAGTTGCTCAGGTGTCATCACACCCTAAGGGAAGACTTGAGTAAAGTCGGGGCGTGACAAGGTGGGACGAAATGAAGAGGGATGTTACAGAGTTTGTCGGAAGGTGTCTTACATGTCAACAGGTAAAAGTCGAACATCAAAAACCCGGTGGACTACTTCACGACATTGGTGTCCCCATGTGGAAATGAGAGGCAATTCATATGGATTTTATGACTGGTCTACCAAAAACTCGAGAAGGTTACGATTCTATATGGGTGATTGTAGATCGACTTACAAAGTCAGCCCACTTCCTACCGGTCAAGACTACGTATTGGGCGCCACAGTATGCGCAAATTTATTTGAAAAAAATAGTGAGGTTACATGGGATTACATTACAAATTATTTCGGATAGGGGTTCCCAGTTCACCTCACACTTTTGGCAAAGTTTCCAGCAGGGCCCCGGGATGAAGGTCAAGTTGAGTACCACTTTCCATCCGCAAACTGACGGACAAGCTGAATGAATAATTCAAACATTGGAGGACATGTTGCAGTCTTGTATGCTGGACTTTCGGGGCAACTGGTTGGACCATCTATGTCTAATTGAGTTTGCCTACAATAACAGTTTCCATTCTAACATACAAATGGCTCCGTTCAAAGCCTTGTATGAGCGAAAATATAGATATCCACTAGGATGGTTCGGGGTGGGTGAGACACAACTATTTGGACCCGAAACCATTCAAGAAACAAACGACAAAGTGCAGATAATTCGGGAGCGAATCAAAACAGCTCATAGCCGCCATAAATCTTATGTGGACCATTGCAAAAAGAGATCTCAAATTTCAAGAAGGGGAGAAAGTATTTTTAAAAGTCTCTCCAATGAAGGGAGTGATGCGTTTTGGCAAGAAAGGGAAGTTGCGCCTAAGGTTTATTGGACCATATGAGATCTTATGAAGAGTGGGGAATGTGAGCTTATTAACTAGCCCTTCCATAAGAATTAGAAGCGATGCATCCGGTATTTCATATGTCAATGTTACGAAAATACTTGCATGATCCAAGCCACGTCATCTGACCCCAAGAGATAGTTCTGGATGAAGAGCTTCAATATGAAGAAATTCCAATAGAAATACTAGATAGACAAATCAAGCGCCTTAGGAATAAAGATATTGCTTCCGTGAAAGTCCTATAGATAAATCACTCCACAAAAGAAGCAACCTGGAAAGCCGAAAACGCGATGAAAGTCAAATACCCATTCCTGTTTAGCAAGATAATAAAATGTGTTAAGTTGTGTTTCACGTGTGTCCAGTGTGCGTGTCTATGTGCTTGTTTTACGATCTTATTCACATTCGAGGACGAATGTCGTTTAAGGAAGGGAGAAATGTAAAATCCGGAAAAAAAAACATTTCCTTGTTGGTTTCTTTTTAAAAAAAGATATAAATAAATGGCATTAAGAGCCATAATCTGCAGTTAGAAAAAAATTGTAGTAATGGCATTAAGAGCCTTAACATGCACGTCCTCCCCATCCCCTTTTCATCTCCCTCAATCTCTTCTCCTTCCACCTCCCACAAGTTACACACACACAACTCACTATATAATTATGCATAGCACAAATAATAGAAATTCAGAAAAATACCAAGAGCAAAAATCAGAAAAATACAAGAGAGCAAGAAGGGAAAGGATTAGTTGGAGTTTGGAAGTTCGTTTGCAGTACGAAGTAATAAAAGTGAGTTCTCTCACTCATAACTCTTAGTATAATCCCTAATTTTTAAGTTACAATACATATTAGAATATGATCCGGATGTTGAAAGAATGATCATGAAATTATTATTAGTATGTTGTTAAATAACTAATTTGGGTCTTGAAATTTACATTCTGTTTTGCTAAGTTATGTTTGTTAGAATTGGATGAGATTTTACAGGGTTGTACATATATCCTTCACAATCATATTGAGACCAAACGGGGCTAAAACCGACATACAGTTTGAGAGTTATCGCAATTCAAAGTTTCTGCCTCGGATCGAATGAAATTCGGAAGGCAGAACGTATAACGGAACAACTGTACATATCGGTGATGAATATGAAATGTTGTACTGAATAATAGTTCTAGATTTATCTATTATCGACAGTTTGAGACTTTACAAAGATTAATCCGACTTACAGATGAGAAGTTATGAATGTTTTAAGATTGTGTTTTGTTTTACAAAAATCAGGCGAAATAGTTTTCTAAGAATTGTTAAGATAAAAGAACTATATGTTTCAGTGAGGAATCTAAAAGGTTGTGCTGAATAAAAGTTCTATATTTCTCTGTTCTCCATAGTTTGAGGCTTTACGGAGATAAATCCGACTTACGGATAAAAGTTATGATTGTTTTAAGATTGTGTTTTGTTTTAAAAACTTCTGGCGAGATAGTTTTCATAGGGTTGTTTCTTGTGTGAATTGGTACTAGTTATACTAAGCATTTTCAGAGGAAATTTTGGATAGTGATAGATCTCCGTGTTACCTTCGGCTCGGCGTAAGAAACACCTTATTTGAAGTTACGGTTCGAGAGTTATAACCCTTACAAGTGAGAAGGGAGAAAAGTTGAAAGAATGATATATTACTTGAGTCTTTTGAACATACAACATATATATACAAATATATAAATGCATTGGGTCGGGTTGCACATACCGCAACAAATATATAAATGCATTGGATCGGGTTGCACATACCACAACAAATATATAAATGCATTGGATCGGGTTGCACGTACCACAACAAATATATAAATGCATTGGATCGGGTTGCACGTAGCGCAACAAATATATAAATGCATTGGATCGGGTTGCACGTACCGCAACAAATATATAAATGCATTGGATCGGGTTGCACGTACCGCAACAAATATATAAATGCATTGGATCGGGATGCACGTACCGCAATAAGTATATAATATGTGATAAAGCAGGGGTACTGGTTAAACTAAGTATTTCCTAGAATGAGTGGGGAGGAGATTTTGCACGTGAATATTTATTGGCTTACATATTAAAAGTGTTGAAATTTGTTTTTCACAACATGCTTATTATGTTTGTAATATGATTGTAATTAGAATATTGTGAGGTTACTTTGGATTGTAAGGCGACGTTCTCACTCAGCCCCGGATGGTAGGGCTGACTTTTTTAACTAACATGTTCCAAGAAAGCGCGATAAGGGGAAAGTTCCGCAACAGGGCTAGCGATGGTCCCGCGGTCCCATTTGTTCCACCAATCCATTGCTTCGGACTTGGTGACTTTCGTTCTTAAATAAGTAGGTGGAAGAAGTTCGTCTCATTATCTCGGGGGATGCCCCATGTGAGATGGTTTCCTTTCAAACTTCAAACTTTCAATTTCCATATGTGGAATTTCCATTGAATCTAGGTAGAGGTTATGGTTGCACGAGCATGAGCTCGCACTATTATTAATTAAATACAGAACATTTTTACTTTTATTGTTATTACTACTTCCGCACTTAAATACAAGTTTAATTTGGAAATGAGTGTATTAAAATAGTTCGCCTGGAGAAAAGGGAAAGTTGTCCAGGTGCCATCACGCCCTAAGGGAAGACTTGAGAAAAGTCGTGGCATGACAAGTAGGATGGGCAGGGGTGGCAGGATCGGCTGGCCGCGTCTCAGTTTGCCAAGAGGTAGCAGCGGAATCACCCTGAGATGGGCTGTTCCGGGCCACCATCGGCGGAACTGGGTGGGCTGGGTACAGGTGTCGGGGTCTGGGATGATGGACTATGTAAATGATGAATTAAAAGGGGGGTTCAGACCATCATTTAGGAAGTCGTAGAAATGCCGAGGTGGCGAGTTTAGTAAGGCAAAAGGGAATTGAAACTCATCAAATTGGACATGGCGTGAAATAATTATTTTACGGCTTGATAGGTCATAGCAAGAGTAACCACGCTGATTGGTAGGATAACCCAGAAACACACACCGAGAAGACCGGGGTTGGAGTTTGTGAGTGGTTGGATGGAGAGGATAACAGAGACATCCGAAGACACACAAGTGTTGGTAGGAGGGGTTCCTACGCAAGTGAACCTGAGTAGGCGACCGTAGACTTAGAGACTTATTTGGGATTATGTTAAGGAGATAGGTGGCTTTGGAGAGTGCGTAAATGTCAGAATTGATGGGGAATTGAGGCGTGGGCATGTAGGGAACGAAATAGGTTGTTTATGGTTTGAATATTCCATTAGGCTTTACCATTTTGGGAAGAGGTGTGAGGGCAAGAAAAATGAAAGGTAAGACCAATTTTGGAGCAAAACTGTTTGAATTTATTATTATTGAATTCCATGTCATTGTCACATTGAAAACATTTAATGCTCTTTTCAAATTGCATTTTTACAAAAGCACTAAATTAGGAAGAAATAGAGTAGACCTGGGATTTATTACCAATTGGAAAAGTCCAGAGAAAGTTGGAATAATTATCCAAAAACAACACATAATATCGATGTCCAACCGTCCTTAAAATAGGGGAAGACCACAAATCACTATGTATGATATCAAAATGCATTAAAGTACAATTTGTGGATGCATAAAATGATAATTTAACATGTTTTCCAAAAACACATGATTCACATATAGGAGTCTTAGAAATATTGTTGCATTGAATAAACTTATTGTTCCTAAGGGAGCGTAAAACATAATCTCCTGGATGTCATAATCTAGAGTGACATAAGGAAGACGAAAGAGCATCAAAGGTTGATGGAACTGAGGATGGTTTGTTGAAGGCGTTTGAAATAGGGTAGAGATCTCTGATGCTGTCACATCTCATTATTCGCCTCCAGGTCGTAAAATCCTTCACAGAAAAACCAAAAGGATCAAAGTCAAGAAAAACATTATTATCAGTTGTGAAACGTCGCACATATATTAGATTCTTAATGAGTTTAGGGGCATGGAGGATATTTTTTTTAAATTAGTGGTGGATGTGGTTGGGATAAGAATGAATGACCAAAACCACGAATAAGAATGCCTTGTCCACTACCAATAATAATATTTTGATTTAAATTACTCAAATTGGAATAAAACGAGAGAGTACCTTGTGATGCCGTCATGTGAGATGTAGCGCCAGTGTCCATATACCAATTTTCATCTAGAGCGTTGAGTGACATTATGTTCATAGTTGCCTCAATGTCAGTCGATGCATAAGTTGATGGCGGGGAGGCCTGTGATGTGTAGTCCTGTTGTAGACGTGCGTTGAGTATGCTAGGTTAGACATGTCGGTTCGGAGATGGACTCCACGAGGATGTCAGATACGGGAAAAGAGGAGAGCCCCATGATGGTAGGGCCCATGCGACCCACAACGGGTAGGCAGTCTACGGCGGGTCCTCAAGTCGGCGGTGCTGGCTGCCGAAATTGGAGGCCCTACCATCGGCAGAGGGCCCGATGGTGGTGGCGAGGGCAGCGTCAGCAATGCTGGCCTAAGAGGTGTTGCGCTTGATTTTCTGGGTTTCCTCAAGAATTAGCTTTGAATGGGCCACATAAAACGGAGGTAACGACGTGCATTGCTGAATGATGGTAGCAATGTCGTCATAAGATTCGTTCAAGCCTGCAATAAGTTGCATGACCAATCATTGATTTGTGACTGGTGCACCAACGGTGGAGAATTGGTCGACAAGCATCTTGTGTTCTTGACAATATGCAGATACGTTTGGAAAATCGTCCTGATGAACTGATTTTCAAGATATAAGGCACGTTGAGTTTTGTTGTCGTGGAAAATACTTTCCAAACGTTCCCATGTTTGGCGGGCAGTGGCGTCGGTCTCAATGATTATGTACAATATATAATTAGAGATCGTGTCGTATATCCACTAGAGGACGACGGCATCCAAACAAGACCAAAGAGCATCATCAGAAGTTAAAGTTGAGGGGGTTTCGGTGGACTTCAATTTTGGAGGGATGATGTGGTCGAAAACTTCGTAGACACGACAATGGATTTTGAAGAGTTCCACCCACAAGGAGTATTAACCATTTCTATCTCAAGAGCCACATGAATGAAATTTTTAATGTTGTTGACTGCAAGAGCATGATGGAAATTGGTTTTGTCAACCATGGAAGATGAAATTTAGGAGGAGAAAGGAGAGAGATTGGCCGAAAAAAATTAGGTTTCAGTCGTGTGGGGGGGGTGGCGGCCGAGAGGGGTGGCGGCGGCGTGGTGGGTAAATTTGGGTAGGGTTAGGCTACTAATACCATAAAGGAATATGTTCCTTGATCTTATTGATGAATGATTTACAATATATGTAGTATTACAAAAATATTTACTTTTCTATAAAATAGGTAACTAATCAACCTAATTACAAAATGAATATAATTCTACCTAAAATATGAGATATACAAATAATGTAAGAATATTCAGGAAATATTCTATTAAACGCGTCTTTCATTTATCAACTCGTCTCGATCTCTGCACAATTTTCCAAATACTAATCTACATGTCACAGAGCTCGTGAACGGGACAATTTTTTCCATCATGTTCACTTCAGAGGTACCCCCAGCGGAATCAATTGATGAAAGGACACACGAGAGCTCATCTTTTCGATTAAGTTAAATGAATTGACCATCTTTGCACTTAGAAGTTCCATTATGCAAATTTTGCTCATTTGTTTCCACTAGTCACCATATTCAGTGAATGTAATGCCTTTATTATTGTACATGACAATATATGTGGATGTAAATTGTGGCCTACTAGCAAATGCAAGATCGTGAATCGTTAAAACTTGTTTTGACATAGAATGTGATGATATGATCACTGTAGGAACTTCCCCAAGTTCCAAGTACATGATAGGGCCATACTTTCGAGCTAGATCTCTAAAAATGCGATGTGGATTTGCTCCATTCATCAAGTGATGCGAACTCTCAATGAGTGGAAGTCTCCATGGACCTGGAGGCAATTTTTGTTTTTGGAGTCTAAGTTTTCTAACAATTACAAAAATGGAGAAGACGAGGAGAAATGAAACTAAACTGATCTCCATTAGAATACTATTGGTGGTGGTTGTTTTCTCAGGTAATTCTAGCTGTTTTTTATAATGTCACAATCCCCAAATGATTTCTAGAAGCCTTGAATTTTAGTCCTAATAAATAGTAGTACCATATAAGATCCTCTTTAGCTAACAGAGCTTTCTGATGGCATCAAGAATTTAACCACGTGGGTCAACTTTGCACATCATCTCTGATGCATTACATAGTATTTTTGGAGCGATTTTCAGCCATCTCTATACATTTTTAAAACACTAGTAGTAATTAAAAAGTGAATGAAAAATTTTCAGCCATCGACATGTTTTTTTGCAATATAATGTGGATCCCGACAATAATGGTAAAATGAATCGAAGAAAATCCAAAAACACTTGGAACGAACACTCAAACAAACAAAAGTAAATTATTTCAGGATTTGATTGACAATGACTGTTGGAAATTTACTGATTTGGAATTAAGTATATCCCATTATTTATGACTCGAATAATTGGGCCCCGCACGTCGGAAATATCATTTCCACACACGTGCAATCTTAGTGCCAAGTATCGTAAATTTTGTTAATGAAAGAGATATTGGTACGTAAGTGAAATGTTGAGACATAGAATGATGGATGGTTATTTGTTAAATGAAAAGTGTTCCACGTTGGTAAACGAAGGAAGGATTATGCGAGGTGTAAGATGGAACGGGTCGAAAAAGGGCCGCGGAGCCGAGAAGCGCCGCGGCGCCTCCCGGACTGGGCCGCGGCGCCCCTTAGCAGCGCCGCGGTGCGTGACTGACAGTAAGTTTCGTCGGCTTTCTGGAGCCGCAACGCTAAATGCTGCAGCGCCGCTTCCCAGGCAGTATTTGCTCGACGGAATCCCAAAGGTTTGGCTGTTAAGGGGGGTTCAATGGCATTGAATCCACCCAATAATGGTCATTACTTGGACCATTATGCTGATGCATTACTTGGGGGTTAAATGTCATCAATTACATGACAATTGATTATCATTGTGGGGCACTTGAAGATGCCATCTTGCACACCTATAAATTGAGGCCTTGGCTCAATTCTATAGAGGACAATGAACAGGAAAATAAGTTAACAACACCACAAATAGATCAGATTTTCCTAATATCAATCCTTCTCTTAGCAATCTTCATTATTCGTGTTCTTCGCTGAGATCATTTGTGTAGGCTTTGCACACTTGATAGTTTGTTGTTTCATCTTGGGAGACTATTATCCACACTTTCATAAAGCCTATATACGGGGACAATCTTGTCTTAAAGACAGAGAGTCATCTCTCGACTCAGCCGGTGGTGTTATGGTTTATCTAATTGGTTGCTAAGTATTTCAGGTGTTAACTTAACAGACGAATGACTTTAACCGTTCGTATTCTCAGCGAATTTACAAGACACAAGTGTAGCAGTTCAAGTTCTTGTATTTTCGAATACAATATCCATATTTGAAGTTTCACTTAAAGATCAAGATATTGACAACTTGTAGTTGTACTCTTGTTGTTTATCCTTTCAATCACTGTAATAGTAATTTACTATTCCCGTTGTTGCTTTACATATTCCAAATAATTTTAAGACAAGATTTTATTAGTGATTCGAAAGATGTTGGTCAACAAGTGCGTGACCAAATCTGGTTATGGTTTTCTTCTTGAAAACAGTTCTGTTGAGAGTTTTTGCTAAAAGTTCAAACCACAACCGTGCTTTCAAGATTGGGCCTAGTTATGGTTCTCTCTTTGACGACAGTTACAAATCTATTTTCATCAAATGAGGGATCTCTGAATCTGATGCTGAGCTTCAAGATACTGCTGATAGTCATGCTAGTAAGGCTAAAGATCAAGGACGAGTTGGTGTCACCGCTCCCGAGGGTGGTGGAAACAAGCGCCCACGAAAGACTGAGGATGTCAACTGGGAAAAGAAGAGAAGACTGAAGATGATGTTATATCATATAGTAAAAGTCCTATATCTGTCCCAGACAAAGAATCCAAATTATGGTAAGGAGGATTTGGACACTCAGTCTAACTAAAGTGGACCAGAATCCAAAAGGTCTAAGTTAATCCTTCCTCATCAAGAAAATATTTTGTTAATGTCTGAATAAAAGTGTGTAAAGTGAAGTTGGGAATATGAAAGTGTTTTTCATTAAAACTTATATTCCCTACACTCTAAAATCAGATATTGAATCTCTTTTCTTCCCGATTAAAGATTGGACTATTTGTAAATAAAACTTAAAAGATCAGTTCTTTTGGGTGTAATTATTAAAAATGTGTAAAGTATGTTCGCACATACGAAGGAGAGAGATCCACTGACTGTGCGAAAACTGTTATCACTCTTAAATAAGCGTCAGGGAATTCCCTGGGCACCAATCACAAGGGAAGAAGACTAAAAGATAATGTATTATCTTAAGACGTTGAACCTGTCACACTATCTGACAGAAGATCATTCATTTGATAGAATGATATTGGACACTCAGTCGTACAAAGCCGACGGGCGACTAGAGTGGGCCAGAATACATTTGATAAGATGATATTGGACACTCAGTCGTACAAATCCTACGGGTGACTGGAGTGGGCCAGAATTCAGTTGACAGGAAAGTAATGGACACCTAGTGAGGTGGGCCAGAGTTTTCCAGGTCTTAAATGATCTGAAGGCCAAAAGAAAGGCAGAAAAGTAATTGGACACTCAGTCTGCCAAAGCAACTGGAGTGGGCCAGAGTATCCAGATCACATATGATCCGGTTACACCCTAACCACGAGCAAGAGGTTGTTCATGTGAAGCAACGTCACCTCTAAAGTAGAAGAGGTTGGAGAGTTTGTCCTCAATAGGACTTCAGGAAATGGGATCACTCTAAAATAAGGTGATACATGTCCCAAACTTGGTTTAAGGGACGTTGTTGGTCAAGTTGGTTTGAGACTAATCCAACAGGTTTGTAATAACTAAGAATGGTACAGAATGTCTGTAGCTAGATGAATGATATATTTGTTATCCCTGCATCTATGCCATCATAGATTAAGACACGTCAAATAGAAAGTCATTCAAAAGCTAACGAAGTTGATATTGTTGCCTTCTATCGACATAAACCCTCAAAATGAATGTGAGGTAGGCGAAGAGGCAGAATCACATTTCCATTCCGTCAAAGGAATAGCGAAAGAAGCACCGCTCCTCTAGAACTTAGTCACACGTACATGGGTGATTTGCAGTTTGTACAAAATAGAGGGGGGAGACAAGTACTTTGTAACCTTTATTAATGATGGTACAACATATTGCATCCATTTTTTGTAGAAAAGAAAAGACAAAGTTGTTGAAGCGGATAAGCGCTACAAAATAGAAGTTGAAAATCAACTAAGCCTACGGATTGAGGAATTCGTAGTGATAGAGGGGGAGAATGTGAAGCATCGTTCATTAAACGACTGCTCAGTACTCACCTTAGTCTAACGATATTAGCCAAGCGCAAAGTTGTACGCCCAAATTATGTGGGGCAAGACGATCCTTACCGCTAATGCGATTCTCAACAGAAATACGCATAAGGATAAGGATAGCCCTCCGTGTGAAACATGGAAAGGATCTCACATATAAATGTTGTGATGTGGGATGGCTTGGTAGAAGTTGGATTGCCAAAACCAGGTCAAGTTGGACCTAAGACTGTAAATTGCATATCCACTAGATTTGCAAATAACAGTAGTACTTATCGCATCTTGGTGTCAAAGAATGCTGAATTCTTTGAAGATAACTTTCCTTGAGAAGGAAAAAGAAGTAATTGCTCGAGGTTAACAAGAACCCGCGAGGGCCTGACTGTTAAAACTAGACATTCCGTATCTACAGGACTCGGAAGTTGCTGACTATCCGGAACTTAATATTCCAGATCTACAGAACTCAGGAATTCTAGATGTTGAACCGAGACGGAGCAAAGAGGGGACAAAGACTTGTTCTAGGCCTTCTAGCTTGTATGGTTGAGAACGAACCATAGATAATTAACAAATAATTGTCATCTCCAAAATCGTTGCTTTGGAAAGAAGCTACAAAGAGAGAAATAGATTTTATTATATAGAACCATACTTGTGTAATGGTTTATCTTCCTCCGGGAAAAGAACCTTTGGATTGTAAAAATGGATACTCAAAATTGAGTATAAAGTAGATGGATCTACTGACGAGTATAAGGCCTCGGCTACTTGTACATGTGCTCCGCTGTGAATAGCTTAACATCCAGGGCCATTGTAGTCTTGCGTGGCATGAATGTTGAAACAACCTTCCTAACTGGAGAGTTGGAAGGAGAGGATCAGAGTTGGTTTGCTGGATTGTTGGTCTTCTTCTTGAACTTTCATTTTGGTCCACGAAATGTTTACATTTTGGTCCTGAAAGTTTCAAATTAAACAGAAACAATGAATCTGACAACAGAAACATTGACTCTGAAGTTAGAAAGCTAATAGTTGGGAATACCAACAGTCTAAGAGTGGAAGTTATATTGAAATAAAAGATATGGGTATCACATATGATATCTTAGGAATTGGATTTCTAAGACATCTAACGGACTGGTCTAACTTCAAACTCAGTTGTGAGATAATTGACAGTCTCGTTGAAGCCACCAATAGATATGAATCATAGAACTGATTGGAATCATGGTACACCCATAGACAATGAGCGATATGTGCAGGTCACATATAGTTCAATGTATTGTACACACTACAACCGACCTAGTATCGGCCTATAAAGCAGATCAGTTGAACTAAGGTTCACTCGTGATTCTGGAAATGATCGATAGAAGGCGTTAAGTCAGATATGACGATATCTAAAATACTCGCTTATCTATGGATTATGATATTCTGGATGTCCAGTGGTTCTGGGGGAACACAATGATGCAAACTGGACATCAAATGTGAAGAACACCAAAGCCACAAGTAAATGTGTATGGTGGGTCTTGGAAAACCCTCTAAGCAACTTGCATCAGCCGATTCATCGGAGTTTATCGCTTTAAACAAAACATGAAAGAAGTTGAGTAACTTCACGACTCCTTAGAGGATGTCCCTTATTGGGAGAAACCCGTGTCTTCAATAGTTATACACTGTGGCTAGCCAGTCGGCTTCAAGAAGGGCACGGATGACGGCGTCTGGATATATCTGTCAGAGACATGAGACCGTATGGCAGTTGATCATCACGGGTGTCACTTCCTTGATTACTAATCAAAGGATATATCAGACCCTTTAACTAAGAGACTACCCGAAGATCAAGAGTTCTGTCTGTCTAGGGGAATGGGCTTAAAAACCCAAACAATACGAACATTTGCGGTGGTAACCCAACCATACAGACTGCAGATCCCTAGAGTTTGGTTCAATGGGAAAACTAAGCTGCAAAAGGTTCAGTTGAGAGCTTCGCTGGAAGCAAGAGCAATTCGGATTATGATTTCTATTTAAGAAACATGAATCCAAAGCCATTCCCGTGATAGACATTAAAGTGCTACTTGAATGGTGGGTAAAGGTTAAGCTTCCAAACCTTTAACGATCCTCAACCGGTTGAGGCTAAGGTTGGGAAAACTTTTAATGATTCCTAACACTTGTGAAGTGGGGTATAGCATGATAACTTGTAGGAGATCACCTATTTAAGTGCAAGGACAGACCACCTCAAATGAACGCACTTAAGAACAAAGTGTGTCTACGGCCACAACGGACAGAACAAAAGAAGAAACGAATAAATGAGAGGTATTGTGTTGGTACCGTTGTCTTGGCTTACACTAAACACTAACGGTTTAAGACATCACGTTCACCGCGCAGTAAGTAAGTCCGATGGTATTCAACTAGGGAAGGTTCAAAGCGTAAGCTACCTCTCCTGATGCAATATCTTTTCGCTGAAAGATTGCTGAAAGTAGGCACATTGTGTGTGCGCCAAAATCTCTTTCAAGAGAGGATTGTTGGAAATTTACTAATGTGAAATTAAGTTTATCCATTATTCATGACTCGAGCAATTGGGCCCCGCACGTCGGAAATATTTTTTCCACACACGTGAAATCTTAGTGCCAAATATCATAAATTTCGTTAATGAAAGAGATATTGGTACGTAAGTGAAATGTTTGAGACATAGAATGATGGATGGTTATTTGCTAAATGGCAAGTGTTCCACGTTGGTAAACGAAGGAAGGATTGTGCGAGGTGTAAGATGGAACGGGTCGGAAAAGGGCCGCGGAGCAGAGAAGGGCCGCGGTGCCCCCTAGCAGCGCCGCGGCGCGTGACTGACAATAAGGTTCATCGGCTTTCTGGAGCCGTGGCGCTAAATGTTGCAGCACCGCGGCGCTTCCCAAGCAGTATTTGCTCGACGGAATCACAAAAGTTTGGCTGTTGAGGGGGCTTCAATGGCATTGAATCCACCCAATAATGACCATTATGTTGTTGCATTACTTGGGGGTTAACTGTCATCCATTACATGGCAATTGATTGCCATTGTAGGGCACTTGAAGAGGCCATCTTGCACACCCATAAATTGAGGCCTTGACTCAATTCTATAGAGGACAATGAACAGGAAAATAAGTTAACAACACCACAAAGAGATCAGATTTTCCTAATATCAATCCTTCTCTTAGCAATCTTTATTATTCATGTTCTTCGTTGAGATCATTTGTGTAGGCTTTGCACACTTGATAGTTTGTTATTTCATCTTGGGAGACTATTGTCCACACTTCCATAAAGCCTATATATGGGGGCAATCTTGTCTTAAAGACAGAGAGTCATCTCTCGACTCAGCCGGTGGTGTTGTAGTTTATCTAATTGGTTGCTAAGTATTTCAAGTGTTAACTTAACAGACGAAGGACTTTAACCGTTCGTATTCTCAGTGAATTTACAAGACACAAGTGTAGCAGTTCAAGTTCTTGTATTTTCGAATACAAGATCCATATTTGAAGTTTCACTTAAAGATCAAGATATTGACAACTTGTAGTTGTACTCTTGTTGTTTATTCTTTCGATCACTGTAATAGTTATTTACTATTCCCGTTGTTGCTTTACATATTCCAAACAATGACAACATTCCTATAAATATCCCTTCAAAAAGATTTGTATGCAACATTTTGTTACATAAAAATTTCCATGGCATTGGAAGTGATCTTGCCAAGTGTCTTTTACTTCTATAAACTTGTCATTAGGGTTTGCATTTTGCTTTATTTGCTATTTCTCTGTTTTTACAAATAATTGTGAATCACTAAAGTATTTCTTATCTCGACGTAGAAGCAATATGTAGTTGGAACTAAAGCTCATTCAGTGATTGATGGAGTGAATAATTTACTCGTCCTTACATTGGCAACACTAGTAATATAAACCAGTCTTTTTGTAAAAAGTGTGTAACTCTCCAAATACTAGTAACATTACATGAAATGGAACATAGTGAGCATTTAGTTTGACCATTTATTCTTTTACTTTTAGCAGTGATTATTCGAATCACTTTGGTAACTATCCTATGAATAATGTAAGTGACAAATAGATTAAGATTTTACCGCACAAGAAAAAACTACATAATTGGTGTAAAAGTGTTATGAAAAACATGGAACATTATTTGGGAAGATGGGTCCAGTGTCTAAAAGGCAGTCTTGGGACTCACCTCGGGGCTCACCCCGGGGCGGGGCACCAATAAAATACCTCAAGGCTGACGTGTGGGACTTAGTTCTGTGAGGCTTACGCCCTAAGCACTCGACCGTACACCCTAAGCAGGCCTAACGCTCGAGGCTCGCCTTACAGTTCTTGCACAAAGTATGTGTCAAATTTTTTAATTAACATTATTGAACCTCGTAATTCTTTAATAAATGAATGATGCTTAATAGTTTTTTTCCATCTATAGAAATAAGACTCTCTAGAGTAACTCAAATAACAAGTCGTAGTGTTGTATGCACTATTTGAGAACAATGTGAAGGTGAATATCACTTAACATTTTTTTTAAAAGGGCAAATGTGCAAATATACTCTTCAACTTTGCGACTTAGAGCAAATATATCCATCGTTAGAAAAGTGATGGATATATACCCATGCCGTTATAAAATGGTACAAATATACCTTTTTGCTGACAGATTTAAAAAAACAATCATTTAGCTTATTTTTGAATTAAAAAAATATCACGGGGCTTTAAAAAAAGTCTACCCATTTTTTTTAGTATACATATTTTTCTAAAGTCACATGGTAATTTTTTTTCCTGGTGGGTCGGGTCTGGTTCATTTAGAAAAATGGGTAGAATTATTTTTTTTAAATCCACAGAGATATTTCTTTAAGCAAGTCAGACCCGATCCACCGAGAAAAAATTTATCATGTGGCTTTAGAAAAATATGTCTACTACAAAAAAAATGGGTAGACTTTTTTTTAAAGCGACGAGTCACTTTTTTAATTAAAAAATAAGTTAAATGATTTTCTAGAAAAAATTTATTGGCGAAAAGGGTATATTTGCATCATTTGTGTAATTGCAGTGGTATATTTGTACCATTTTATAACGGCATGGGTATATCCACCATTATTTTAACGAGGGGTATATTTGCTCTAAATCGCAAAGTTGAGGGATATATTTGCACCTTTGCCCTTAAAAAATAGATTGCCGAATTTTACATATTCACTTGTCATTGGTCTTCATGCTTTTGTCTGTGTCTATTATATCAATTCGCTATTTGAAAGTAAGTTTGTTTTATTCATAAAGGAGTAATGTTTTAGTTATATTACTGATAACTTTATTTATTATTTTCTTTTAGAGAGGTAAACTGCATTGTACGATTAAGAAATTGTGATTCTTTTATTATTTGAAAGTTAAGAGGTTAGAGTTGACTGCATCTCATAATAGATTTTATTTTCATTGCATTTTTTATACTTGTAAAATCATGTTAGAAGTTCTATTTTCTATGAGTTTCTTTAATCATGTATTTAATTTTTATACTATTAATTTATAATTTTATAATTTTTGTGTTATTATACTATTTACTACATTCTAAATTAAAACTTAAAAGATCCATGGGGCTTACGCCTCGCCCCGTGCTAAATAAAACGTCTCGTCTCACGCCCCCACGTTTTAAAACATTGGATAGGTCATATATACTCTCAATTCTAAATTAATTGTCAAGATTACTAAAAATATTTATCTCAAAATACTTTTCGTTTACAAAATAAAAATGAAATTAATTAATTTTGTCACAATTTACCTGTAATATTAAGTGTTCTTGAAAGTAATCAATATTGATTGTGTGTATCATAGAAATTATAAATTTGAAGATTTCAAACAAATTATTATTGATTTGTATTATGATTTTTCAAATATTAATAAAATTAGTTTATCCTTCTTCTTAAAAAGAGTGTATGTTTATTGAAGAGAGATAAAAATAAATTATTTTAAAATTATATCTTATTTATCAATTTCTTGAAGGGCATACAAAATATTAAACGCAACAACTAATATGGAACACATGGAGTAGTTATTTTTTTGCTTTTGACAATTGTTAGTTTATCATACTTTCTTGGTATCTTTATAAATGGGCGGAATATATTAGGAGACCCCTTTATTTGCCCGAATTTGTCACGGGGGTTCCTACTTCCCCCTTTAAATCTGGGCATTTTATATCCTTTTCAGCCCGCTGAGCTTATGTGGAATTGGCATGAATGAAGTGGACCAAATGTGTGATTTACACGCGCATTTGGTGTGTGAATTGGTGATTTTACTTAATAAAAATAAAAAATAACACCCCTTCGTTCTCCCTCTCCCCCTTTTCTCTCTTCTTCTTCAGATCCCCCACCCACCCCAACTCCCTTCTCTTTTCTTCTTCAGATCCGCTCCTCATTCGAATTCGCCGTGAAAAAATAAATCACAAAGGACAAAGTTTTGTACAAATATATTGTTGGGGCTTCCCTCTTTTCGTCTGTATATTTTTCATGAAAAAGACCATCAACTAAAATAATGGTAAATTTTGAGATTTTTCTCTGTTAATATTTGAAGAGTAAAAATTGAAAGAAAGTGCAAATTTAGTCTCCTAAAGTAAAAAGTAATTTTTTTGGAAAAAAATGGCGGGCGGGAGCCGAGGGGAAAGGGTAGGGGGTTTGGGGGGGGGGGTCGATGCGATAAGGGGCAGGGAAGGAGTGAAAGAAGATAAGCTGGAATTTTTTTTCTTAATTATTATTTTTCCTTTTAAATATATTTCCCTATTTCTATTTTTTATTTATGAATTTAAAATTTATTATTTTTTGACGTGATAAGTCAATGTGGAGGCAATTAAACAAAACACACCATGAGCGAGCAGAAAATGATTTAAAACTCTCAAATTTTAAAGGGTAATTGAGTTTAATTAACAAAATTATAAATAGAAACACCGAAATAATAAATGGGGACAAATAAAGAACTTCCCAACTCATTCCCCCTTATAAATAATAAAATCTTTACCTTATTACAAAAATTATTTACCAACACCCCTAACATGTACTGAAATAATAGGCAAGAATGTATATAACCTTATTCCAATCATATTATTTTACATAAAATAAAATTTTATCACATTATTACTCCTACGTATTAAACCCTAAACCCTAAACCCTAAACTTTCCCCAATAACTCTCTCAAGTCTCAACTTGTAAATCATTTCCCATCACTTTGTAGACAAGTATAAACCCTAGCAAAAGTTCCACTTATACCCACGCTTCTCGCTCAATTGATCAAACTCGCCACCAGCTATGGCGGCTATGATGGTAAGCCAGCCCCCATTTATTTATGCTTCTTTTTTATTACTGAAATGTAGGTAACATTTTACATTGAATCTGTGATTTACATCTCACTATGTGAAGTGGAATCCAGGATATTAAGTATCTTCTCTATGCATCTTTATTGTAAATGGGTGCTAGTTTAGTGTGTGTAAACAATCGTACGAGAGGTAGTGGATGTGGCTGGGGAGGTTGTCAACCATGTAAATCCATCCATGGTTTGGTTGTAAATAAATAAAAAGTAGGCATGACACATAGATAGACACCTTAATTGGCAAGTCAACTTTTAGAAGGCACATCTAGACACCTCAACTTGTTTTAAGTTGGCCCCATAAACACCTCAACTTTGAAGATGCACATCTAGATACGGGTGAATTTAAGTTGTCTAGATATGCATTATCAAAGTTGGGGTGTTACGGGGCCAACTTAAACCAAGTTGAGGTGTCTAGATGTGCATTCTCAAAGTTAGGTTATTTACCTGCCAATTGAGGTCAAGTTAAGGTGTCTATCTATTTATTATTCCTATAAAAAAAGCACGGACTTTAAGAATGATGGGGGACTTGCGGTCCAAAATAAGCTATAGATATTTTGTGTGGCTAGAAAAATATTTCATTAAGGGTAAAATGGGAAGTAAGTTAAATTGTTACTAAATACAAAAATGTGTCATTCTTTTTGGGACTGACCAAAAAGGAAAGAGTGTCACATAAATTGGGGTGAAAGGAGTAATGTTTTTTAAACTATGAACTTCAACAAAAAGCCTATATTTTCCTCATAAAAAATGGTCACTTTTTGATTGGCACAACTGAACATTTGTTGCAATTATTATCTAGTATAAAGGGCAGCCCGGTGCACTAAGCTCCCGCTATGCGCGGGGACCGGGGAAGGGCCGGACCACAAGAGTCTATTGTACACAACCTTACATCACATTTCTGCCATAGGCTGTTTTCACGGCTTGAACCCATGACCTCCTGGTCACATGACAACAACTTTACCAGTTACTCCAAGGCTCCCCTTCAATTATTATCTTGTATGTCCTAAGTAAATTCAGATTAATGATGATTGATGTGGTAAATTGGAAACTGTGAGAGTATGAAAAGTGTTTATGGTGAAGGCTTTGTGTTACATAATTAAGGTTAGATGTTTGTGAATATGAAAGACTCTAGAATCCACATTATTTAGAATGTGCACTTATGTTGCCAGGTTTTTATATTGTTACTAACTTGTCTTACAAGACAATTGTTATCTGTATTGGAATGAAATGGGTCCAAGTAGAACATAATGAATATAGAGCATTCTATAGCCAACTCTAACTAATTTGGAAATGAGGCACAATTGATTGATTTATTGGCTATGCCTACGTGGTTATGGTATATTTTGTCATGTATTCTTGTTCTTTTTTCCCCTCAAATCATTTTCTGATCTGGTTTTGTGGCTTTTTAATAACAGCAACCTCAGATTATACTGCTGAAGGAAGGGACAGACACGTCCCAAGGAAAGGCACAGTTGGTGAGCAACATAAATGCGTGTATGGCTGTGGCTGATGTGGTGCGTACCACCCTTGGTCCTAGGGGTATGGACAAGCTGATCCACGATGACAAAGGGAACACAACTATTTCAAATGATGGTGCCACTATAATGAAGCTTCTAGACATAATTCATCCTGCAGCAAAAATACTTGTTGACATTGCCAAGTCCCAAGACTCTGAGGTATGCTGCACTTTATCCGCCTCAAGATTTATGCTATTTTTTGCTATAACATCAGTTGAGAAGTGTAATGCTGCAATTCTGCAAAGTCGATTGTGCTTTTACTTTAAAGGTACATAAGATGCGGTTCATAAGTTGTACTGTATGTGCAGTCTAGAAAGGCAAAATTTTATGCTTGTCCGCTCCACCCCTTTTTCACTGCTAATGCTTTGTCCCTGTCTGCAGGTTGGTGATGGAACCACTACAGTTGTTCTGCTTGCAGGAGAATTTTTGAAGGAAGCCAAGCCTTTTATTGAGGAGGGTGTCCACCCTCAAAATCTTATTCGTAGTTATCGAACTGCTTCTAATATGGTAGATTTTTTCTCCTCCTGGTTGCTTGTTCCTCTTTGTCTTGCCCATCATGGCTTTATTCACTGTCCCAGGAGGGTGCAGATCGTTTGTCATCATAGTTCATTGAGTAATTTGATATTGATTATATAGGCTATTGAGAAGGTAAAGGAATTGGCTGTTAGCATAGAGGGGAAAAGTTTGGAAGAAAAGAAAAGTCTTCTTGCGAAGTGTGCTGCTACAACTCTGTCATCAAAGCTCATTGGAGGGGAAAAGGAATTCTTTGCATCTATGGTTGTGGATGCCGTTCTTGCAATCGGAAATGATGATAGGCTGAACATGATTGGAATTAAGAAGGTATACATTGTTGCAACTGAATTTTTTCTTCCGTCTTTTACAAGTCTTGTTTATTGACATTGAATAATAATGAATGTGCTGGTTTTTTTTTCAAAAACTAATTATCCAATTGATGAAGAGACCTTCACTAGATAACAGACATGGTGAATTGAATATATCACTTAATATTTGGCCTGACACACAACAAGTCCAATTACCGCAGATTCTTTAGCATTTTCTGACTCTAAGATGACAGAGGTACTGTAATGTGCTTTATAAGAGCTTACTTAAATAGTTTAACTACCTAAGTATATGTCTTATTCATGAAGGGACAAGAAATTATATTTGTAGAACTAAAAGTAGATGCTTACAAAATTTGTATTTTTGGTTTAGAAGTAGTTTGCTAGTTAGGGAGGAAAATATAGTAGGATGCTGTGTTTTGGCTATCTTGTAACTTTCTGTTTGTACTCCTATTGTACCATCCTGGTACCTGTTTAATAAAATCTAATCTTTACCTTATCAAAAAAAAGTTTGTCTTATTCAGTCAAGCATGGGGTTGATTTATGTGGACAATGTTTCTTTTCTGGAGGTGTTATGGTTTTCTGTTTCCTAGCGTTCAAATGTCTAGAAAGTAATATTTGAAGTATTCACTATATAACTATGTTGCTTGGACTCTTCAAAAATGGAACCTGGTGCGTGTTGGACCCTCCAAAAGTAGTGTAGTTTCAGAGAATCCGATAATAGTGTAGTTTCAGTGAATCCGACACCAGTGCGGTCCGATCAACATAGCTATGTAATTATTGTTCTCTAAAAAAAATTGGCTTACAAATTAAAGGAAGAGCAGTAATGAAATCTAATTGATGCAGAATTAATACTCCATGTGAAACTTTCCCTTTCTAATTTTTCTCATGAAGTTTCTGATGGTTTTTGGTAACTGAAAAATCCCCGAGGGCCAGTGGTACTGGCCACGGTTTGAAACTCGGTGGATTATGTTTTCCTTTCTGTCCTCTGCCAATATCTTTGTTCTTTTAGCTTTCTGACTACCAAAAGAAAGTTAATTTTCTGGCTTTATCGTATAATTTGGATGGATGAACAACTCAGGTTGCAGCCTAAATATTTCAGCATTAGGACACTCTTTGGGGTTTGAATCTATTCCTCTGTTGAGCACTTCAAATTCCTAAGTTAGAAGATGATATGGATTATTCCTTGATAAACAACTATTAGTTGATATGGAGTTTAGTTAAAGCCCAGTCAAGTGGATGGTTTGATATGCTTACTGCTTTAGGGTGTGGAAGAACAGAGTATGATTTATTCTTTCAGGAAATGAAGATAGCCTGTGAGCAAATGAAGACCATATATGCTGTTGGATTACAGCTTAAGTAGTTACTACAGAAGATTTTACTATTGGCTCTTCGAGCTTATTTAATATTTTTCTGACCTTTTTATCCCTTTTGTATGTGTAGGTCCCTGGGGGTAATATGCGGGATTCCTTCCTTGTAAATGGTGTTGCCTTTAAGAAGACATTCTCCTATGCTGGTTTTGAACAGCAGCCAAAGAAGTTTGTAAACCCCAAGTTACTTTTACTGAACATAGAGTTGGAGCTAAAATCAGAAAAAGAAAATGCAGAGATAAGGTAGTATGTTTTGGACATACGTTTGATTTTGTTTGAGAAAAACTGTGTAATTTCTCCAATTTAATATATTCTTTCATAAGTTGCACAGTTATGAAGGTGCTTACTCCACCTAATCATCTTTTGTATAGGCTCTCAGATCCAGCACAATATCAGTCAATTGTTGATGCAGAGTGGAATATCATTTATGACAAGTTGGATAAATGTGTAAAGAGTGGGGCCAAGGTTGTTTTGTCTCGACTTGCTATTGGTGATCTTGGCACACAGGTTGCGTACAAACTTGCTTTACGGTCCATTGCTTTTGTTCATGATCATATCTTTACATGGGTTCTTCGAAGAGCTAGAATTTAGAGAGATATTAAGTAGGCATGTTGAAGTGATTGCCCATCTTATCTTAAAAGCTTAAGTTGTTAGAGAGAGCACACTATTTAATAATATTCTCAACACGCCCCCACACGTGTTGGCTTGAGGAAAACCAAAAGTAAATATCTTGATATTTGTGAACACAAAAAAAGTGTGAAGAACTGTGTTTACAGTTGTTTGAGAGTAGCTTTCCCTGCTTTTCCCTTCATGGGGATATGGTTCAGATTGAGCGTGATTTCGCCCTTTCTAAATTTGTGGTCCGTTTGATAGTTCATAAATTTGATTAGCAAGCCCGTCATCTCCTTACACACCAACGCACCTCAGATTAGGAGCAAACTTCTTAATTACAGCATCAATTTGAATCACAAGCTCTCTGGTTGGAGCAATTACAGTCCCACTAGGGCCCTCTTTATCTCTCTAAGACGAGGCTCTTGATCAATGTGTGTCACCATCAGAAGAACATAAGCCAAAGTCTTGCCGGAACTGGTGGGAGAAATAGCAACAAGAGCTCATCCAAACGTAATGAGTGTCAGAGATTGTGCTTGTATAGTTGTCGATTTTCCTAAATTCAATTTAGCTATACTTGATACCAACTAATCTGGTAAGCTTGCATCATTCCACTGCTTGGTTGGAGGAGGAATGTTATCCCCATAGACAGTCTCAATCCTAATGTTTTTCAATACGCACAGACCTCTTTTTCGTCAATCTTAGAAATGGCCTTTTTGAGATGTAGTATATCGGCTAGGGGTGACAAATAGGTTGCTTGGGCTGAAGTTGGGCTGGTCAAAGATGGGTTGAACCAATAGATGGGTCAATGTCCAATCCTGCCCAAAGCTTGTTTGGGCTATAAGATAGATTGGGTCAAGATAAGCTAAATGATGGGTCATAATCCAATCACCCAACTTAACCCACTTCCCAAACATTTTGAGAAACTAAAAATAAAAAAATTATTAAAAATATAAAAATTTAAATAATTTTTTATAAGAATTTAAAATAAAAAATGAACAAAAAATTTAAAAATAAAAAATAAAAATAAAAATTACTATAAAAATTTAAATTAAAAATGAAAAAACATTTAATAAAAGATAAAAAAATATTTAAAAATTTAAAATACAAAAAACTAAAAAATAGTTGATCATATTTTGTAGTTTTTGCGCTTCTGAATGGAAAAAGGACAGTTGGTGGGTCAGTTTGGGCGGATGATTTGTGATGGGTCAACTTGGGCTAGCTGAAATCAGCCCATCTTTAAAATCACTCTAGCCCAAACCCATCAAGGGTGGGGCGGGTCAAATGAGTGTGGGCTAATTTTGCCACCCCTAATATCGCCATTCAATATCAGTGATTGTTCATTCACACGCCTTTCATTTTTGTACCCTAAATGTAATAGGGCGTGTGAATGAACAATCACTGATATTGAATGCCGATATACTACCTCTCAGAAAGACTTTTTTTAAGATTGACGAAGAAGAGATCTATGCGTACCGAAAAATACTGGGATTGACTATCTATGGGGATAACATTCCTCCAATCAAGGAGTGGAATGAGGCATGCTTACTAGATTGGTTGGTATTAGGTATAGTTGAATTGAATTTAGGAAAATCGACGGCTATACAAGCACAATATCTGCCAGGTAGAGATCTCGTTGCTATTTCTCCCACCGGTTCCGGCAAGACTTTGGCTTATGTCCTTCCGATGGTGACACATTGATGAGGAGCCTCATCTTAGAGATAAAAGAGGGCCTTTTGGGGATTATAATTGCTCCAACCAGAGAGCTTGTGATTCAAATTGATGTAGTTAAGAAATTTGCTCCTAATCTGAGGTGTATGGAGAGGACGGGCTTGCTGATTAAATTTCTGAACTATCAAAAGGACCACAAGTTGTTGTTTGCACCCCGTCGTGCATGACTTGTATGCTCGGTTTTAATGGTGCGAAATTGACGAATCTGGACATATTCAATTTTCTCGTCATTAAGCTGACAGAATGTTCAACAAAGGGTTTCAACCTCAGATAAGAGGAATCGTCGAAAGGACCCCAAAAGCTAGTTCACGAGGAGAGGATTGCCAAGTTCATATAAGGAGTCCAAATTTTCATACCACAACCGATGTGGGAGAATCAACACGCCCAGACTAAACATGTGGAGCGTGGACAATATATGATGGGGTCCAACATTGGGTAAACAATGACGTGAGATGTGCTTGACTCTGATACCATGTAAAGAATGGATCTTGGGCCTAACTCAACCCCAAAAACAGCTTATAGGGTGAGGATTGTCCAAGTCTATATAAGGAGTCTGTATTCCCATTCCATTTCCGATGTGGGACTCTTAGCAAGGCATATGTTGCGGCTTGATCTTTGGGGAGATATCGCCATGCGGTTTTCTTGAGTCGTGGTAGCTTATTCCATCATATCAAAGATGTTTAAAAATGTCATAATATGCTAACCGAACAGAAATTTGAGCATGTGCCTCATCATCCTTTTTTTGGAACTCATTGTGCCTCCTTCAGCCTCTTTAATTTTTATTCGAGTGGGAGGTGTCAGTAATTCGACGACAAACCAGATTTTCTAGTCTTAGAAATTGACAGAATTTGTTTGAGGGAAAGTAGAAACTATAGTCTGTCCATCTGGTTTCTTATTTATCAAAAAGAAACTATAGTCTCTTCACCTGGTGCCTTGCATTTAATTGGTTATATAATTCTTATAAACTGGTTAAGTTTTGATGAGAAAAAGAGTTTTGCCTTTGCACGTAACTATTAACTACTGAACTAAGTTTTTGACATCGCTTGTTCTCCTGCTGGTTGCTGCAAAGAGAGGTAAAAGAAAGAGTTAGCTGTTGCTTAAATGTACTTTTGGGTTTTACTGCCATCATCTGATTAAGGCTACATTTTCTGCATTTCTGCCGGGATCATCTTACTGACACTTGGGCTTTTGAGATTATTTTGTAGATTATGACTGATATTCTTCATGTCTTTTATGTGCCCAGTACTTTGCAGATAGAGATATATTTTGTGCTGGTCGTGTTGCTGAAGAGGATCTGCAGCGGGTAGCGGCTGCCACTGGGGGAACAGTACAGACAACTGTAAACAATGTTATTGATGAGGTTTTGTCCTTGTCCCTGTTACACATAATCTTACTGGGACAACTGTAGACACTTCCATAACATGGTTAAATTATACTATTTGATTTTGGTCAATAACTTTTACTTTAACCAACTGGATTAGGTTCTCGGCTCTTGTGAGATTTTTGAGGAGAAGCAAGTTGGAAATGAGAGATTCAATATATTCAGTGGATGTCCCTCGGGCAAGACCGCCACTATTGTCCTTCGTGGTGGAGCAGATCAGGTTTTTGATAGCTTTAGTTATGCATACAACTATTATTCGATTGTTTGGTCCTAATTTTCTTTTTCAATGATCTATATAGTTCATCGAGGAAGCTGAGAGAAGCTTGCATGATGCTATTATGATTGTTAGAAGGGCTGTGAAAAACTCTACGGTGGTTCCAGGAGGTGGTGCTATAGATGTAAGAACGTTCTACAACCTCCAGGGAAGATTTGTTTGCGATGATAATTATACCTTACTGATTGAGAAAACCCTTGGATGCAGATGGAAATAAGCCGTTTCTTGAGGCACCATGCTCGAACAATTCAAGGGAAATCTCAGCTCTTTATAAACTCTTATGCTAAAGCTCTTGAGGTAGGGATTCTCCTTTCATTTTTGCTTCAACAGAGGGAATTATTTGCTATTTTTCCTAGAATTAGCTCAATGTATGCTGATGTTGTCAAGGTCTGGTATTTGGATGTGCTACTTGAATGTGCTGGTAATGTCTTGAATTTTCGCTCTCTTATGTACTTCTCTTTCGTGAAAGGTACCAACATCAGTTACTAGCTTTTTCAAGTTACGTAGGAGGACTGATGAAATAGATGCACCACCGATATAATAAAAAAAGTGGAGAAATAGATGCTACTGGTCTTTTCAGTCAGAAATAAATTATAAGATTTATTTTCAGACTGGTATATGACAGAAACCCTGACAAGGTTTGGTAGAATGTGTTTTTTTTCTTCTCTGTGGTCCAAAAGTGATGGTAATTATGAGGCAGTAGACGTTGGATGTAGAGAGCAGCCGAGGGCTGTCCTAGCATGATTTTATGTATTATCCATCCTTACCACTTTTATCTTCTCTTGGAGAACTTGTTTTGTTGGGAATGGTAAATTTTTGTATACATTATCAGCACAAAAGGTGTGCTGAAATTCAACCCTTTCTTTTGGAGGACTTATGATAAGTGTTTCCCCTTTATCAACAAATCACATTCTTCTACTTGCTAGTGTACTTTGATCAGTGGTTCTGACCTAGACCTTCTTGCAGTAGTCTAATTTGATAATTGGTTTTGTATAGATCTGCTTTTGATGAAGTTAATCATTGTTGTTCAAATGTATTTTCACCATAGAATTGACTTGTTTGATTTCAAAGAAACCCATTGTTTGTTGCTGTAAAGACTCTGTTTAAGCTATTGATATTGCTCCTAAGCTCCTCTTACTTCTCTATTTTATCATTCTTAGTTAGCTAAGGCTGCCGATGCTAGTAGGTCTTTTAGATAGTCCTTCGTGTTCTTTTCGTGGACAATTTCTTGATATTGCCTACTCTTGAGGTTTTATGGCACTTAGTCATTTTGAGATGTCTCTTATTCCTTATAGAACATGTGTTCTATTCTGTGATACCTTACTATTTTAGCTCTGGCATAATGCAGATTATTCCCCGCCAGCTATGTGATAATGCTGGTTTTGATGCAACTGATGTGCTGAACAAGCTTCGACAGAAACACGCGCTTCTGTCTGGTATGCTTACCAATTTCTTTTGGGGGATATACAATAACAACAGTAACGTATTTAAGGGAAAATAATAACAGTAGAACTTTTAGGTTTCCAAGTTTTCTACCCACTTCACGAGGGTTGGTAGTTTGTTCAGGGATGACTTTTTGTAAAATGTTGGGGTTCTTTTCTTATGAGATTCGCTTAATAATGGTATTCCTCAAAAAAAGGAAAAAGAAAGAAAAAAGAAAACTCATACTCCTTAATGATAATTCACTATCCTGGACAGGTGAGGGTGCACCTTATGGAGTCGACATTAATACTGGTGGTATTGCCGATTCATTTGCCAATTTTGTTTGGGAGCCAGCAGTTGTGAAGGTATATTTATATTCACTGTTCTTTTTTTATTTGATACATTAGGTTATTGATCAACCACCAATCTTGTCTCTTGTTTTTACTAGAGCATCAGTTTTTTTCACAAGTTTGTTTCCTAAAAATGCTTTACAAATGATTTCTACTTTTCCAGATAAATGCCATCAATGCAGCCACTGAAGCAGCATGCCTCATTCTGAGTGTAGATGAGACAGTGAAGAATCCTAAGGTAATTTCGACTTTGTGAAACCACTGTCTCCCCAATTTGTCTACCACCATGGACATAATTGACAGTACATATTGGTTTTGCAAGTCACCCTTTGTTCTGTTTTTCTATTCTTTAAAGTACTCACAAGTTGCTTTAAAGATATTTCGCCACAAGAATTTGACAACTGGAGTTATGATTTTCACCTCAAGGTGTGCCTCGTACTGGCTGTTAAGAATGTTAAAGAGTTAGTTGTAGAATGTTATTGTAGTAATGACGTTAGTCCATGATAGGTTAACTATAAAATATGGATTGTGTGTCAGCCCTATAAATAGATCATGTATTTTTATCATTAACTTTTCAACGTCGCCTTTTGAATTACTCCTCTCAAGACAATTGTCAGAAATTAAAAAAAGAGTTTCTGGTTAAGAAAGATAATTGTTATTATTGGATAATTAAGAAAGAAAGAGAATTACTGTCAAAGAAAAAAATGGATGGAGAATAAGAGGTGATTGTGAAGAGGAAGCCTCAAAAATCCTATTGTACTCACTATACAAACTATTATAAATATATCTTTTGGTTTTCTTTGGGGTGTATAGGCAGAATAAGAACATGGAGAGGCCAATCTAAACATTATAGGCTGTTTTTCATAGTCTTGGAAAGTAAAAATGTTTTGAGATCTCAATTTGTGTTATCGAGTGCTTTCTGCAAAGGAAGAGACTATAGTTTATGAAATAGTGGGAGAGGTAAATGTATTTGTAAGAGGCGAGAGGGTGACAACTTTATGGTGATTGTTAATTGAAATGAATTCTTTGAGAGGTTGTATGTGCCCTTAAAATTTGGAGATCTTTTTTCTTAGTTCATCTTTCGGCTGCATGATCACATAGGATTGTTGCGTCCTGGTTCAACAAATCAATGTTACAACTGCCAAGGTATTACAGGAATTTTTCTGCCTCCCGCTGTCGCACTTTTCTGTTGATAGTTGCTTAGTAATTCTTGCTGGAAGAAAATAACCTAGTAATGATGCGGTAGCTCTTCAGAATTTTGTTGATTAACAGTATAACTTAAGATCCCTGTGGCCAAGCCTTAGTGATAAGGTTGGTTAGTTGCTACTGTGCATTTTAGGGCTGGGCAGGTGTCAAAATTTTATCTCATTCCTTGTTCCTCCAACAAAGCAAAGTGGAAAAGCGATGAGAACAGAGATGTGTATGGAGAGAAACTCTATATGGTGCCATTTAGCCCATAAGCTGATAAAGTCAAAGCAGTCGTGTCACTCAGTGTTGCAGTCTGAGCTGGATGAGAAGCAACCATAATGTGCAAAGTTTTTTGAGTGCTCCTATATCTCTTAACTTCTCTTTTTGGATAACTGAGAAATCCCTGAGGGCAAGTTGGCGCACCGTCCGAAACTCGATGGATAGTGTGCCCCTTCCTCTACCGCTGTCGTAAATGCTAGGCTTTTGTCTGTAGTAGGGTTTGAACTCATGACGTGAACCTAATCCACACATCACACACTGCTCTTATGACTAGACCATCGCTTTGGGGTTTCTTATAGCTCACAATTTTCTTCCCTTTACAACAGTATCTAAGGTCTTAAAAATGTCCGATTTACTTGCAGTCTACCTCTGTTGTGTTCTAAAATTTCTGAATCTGGAAAAAATTGAATTAGTTTAAGCTAGTCCTCTTCAAGCTGATAACCTGCTTCTGCAATTTAGGTGCTGTTTTAGGTGAGGTTTTGTGGATTACTATAGGTTTGCTCATCTGATTTTCTTTTTTTGCTTGTGTTGGATGTGTACATCGCACTTGTATGCACCCTTACTATGTTTGAAGTAATTTCTATTTCCTCTGGAATTGCAGTCTGAGAGTGCACAAGGAGATGCTGCCGCCATGGGTGGTAGAGGTCGTGGAGGAATGGCTTCGCGTGGTCGTGGTCGTGGAATGAGGCGGCGATAGATTCACAAGTTCTTTGCAGATTTTGCTATATTTACATTTAAGTGTTTGATTTTCTTGCATTTTCGCTCCTGCTGAGGTGAAATAGAAAGAACGCAAGGAAAGAAAGGTGGGAAGCAAGGGGGTTGACCCCTTGATGGTACGCCATCTTCGTATATGGTGTGATACCAAAAATTGTTCTCCAAATTCTGGCCGATGAGTTTATTTTTATGTGGATTGATTTCAGGGTTTTGCAACTGTCATCTTTTCATCGACTGCTAATGTAATGTAGTTCGAGTTGTCTCCCCTGTGATACTGAAATCAGTGCAGTAACTCCCTCATACCAATGGAGAAACATGCAGCCCTCTTGACCAAAATGTTCAAATTTGGACATCGATTCTCATATAGCTACTGAAAATCATCAAACAAAGTTAAGTTAATTTCTGCAACATCCAAAGAAGTAAAACATCTATGCTATTGTCACTTTTGCTATGTGCGAAGCACGCTGGTGATATATGAAGTTCTCTGAGGAATAAACTCATGTCATGAAAGGTTCATAAACTTACTGCATAAAAAGGTTTTAAAACAGTTTTAATTCTGCAAATCCAATAATGAGATACAATCAATAAAAGCTCCAAACATCAACTGTCCGCATTTTAGAGCATTGTCTAATTCATAGTATATATATATACTATTAGGAACTAAAGGGGAAAGGAGTCGTAAGCTGGGATATTGCAAAAAAGAGTTGAGAAATACGTAAATAGGAAGTGGTAAGACAATATCTTTTGAAATCCCAAACTGTGTATGCAAATATGCGCAACTCAATTGTGCAAAATTTCAAGGTATAGCATAAAGTACATTAAATCAATGCAACTCTTCATACCACGATTCAAATACAGCAAGCTGATTTGCTACATAATTTTTCAAGTATGCTGCGGCACCGTACATTGAGCTTGCTTATTACTCTCTATGATATCTTCAATAGACTTGTTTAGTGTTTAGAAGTATATGTACACAAGTCCATGCACCATACAAAATCTATCACAAATTCATTGCTTTCTGAACATAAAAACCAGGTGCACAAATCTATTCTTTCGACAAGGAAGTTTTTATTAATACAGAGGCACAACTAAGCTTGTGCTGGATTATATACATGACAGAGCCTTTGAATGTATTACAGAATAATCATACAACATAATGTAGACTAGACCAAGTCCACTCGTTTACTAATATTTTCTATAAGTTGGTTTGCACTTAGCACTGCATTCTCAAGTGGAGTTCTACGTTTGACAAGCTGTCTTGGACTTCTACACGTCTGTAATATATTTGACATTTCTTCAGCTTTCTCAATGATGGATTTTCTCCTCGTATGCGAAGAGTCTCCATCTTCAATATATGTGTTGGGCAACTTCTCAGAGTGGGGTGTAGATACCATCCTGTTTCTAAGTTTCTCTGCCTTTTCAATCATTCCTTGTTTTCTGAGATCATTACAGAGTCTCTGATATGTGAGATATTGAGGAACTAGTCCTCTCCGAATCATGTCCTGAAACCACTCAACAGCTTCATCAAATTGATGCATCTTGCAGAACAAATGTATAAGCATGGTACTTGTAGCCAAGTCCAAATCAAAACCCTTTGCCCTCATCTCTTGGATGATTTGCAACGCCAGATCCAATCTATCCTGCTCACATAGCATCTTAACTAGTAGATGGTATGTTAGACGATCTGCCACGTATCCAGATTCAATCATCTTGGTATAGAGGTTTAAGCCTTCTTCAATCTTCCCAAACTTGGAGAAGTAGCGAAAGAAGTAATTATAAGTTGTTGGTGTTGGCATAAAACCTCTATTAATCATCATCTTAAGAATCCCACTAGCCCCGGAAATATCTCCTGCCTTGCAAAATCCCTTCACCAACGAATTGTAAGTTGATAAAGTTGGACCAGATTCTAACACTAACAGCCTCTCCATCATTCCCGATGCTTCCTTGAACCGCCCAGCTTCTCCTAATGCATCAATTATTGGATTGTAGACAACAGCATTGGGATCAATTCCTTCATCTTTCATTTCACCAATCAATTCAATTGCCATCTCAACTCTCCGCATCCGGCACAATCCTTCAACAAGGGTACCATAAGTGACAACGCTAGGTTTTATGCCCTCCTTTTTCATCTCAGCCCACAACCGCTCAGCTTTCTTGAGCTTTCTTGATCGAAACCATCCATTTAGTAATATATTATATACTCGAACAGATGGTGACCAATTTGAGTCTTGTCCTTTTCGCCTATAAAAATACTCAGAAGCTTCCCTCACATGCCCCTCTTTGCTTAAGGAATCTAATAGTATGTCAAATAAGTTGTCCTCCAATCCCAAATCATGTATCTCTAAATTTGAAGAAAATTCATATGTTCGAACGGCTGGAAAGAGCATACCTGCCAAAAAACAAAATATCGGGTCATACCTGTACTCTTCAGATGATTAGAACTTTCACGCATACACCAAATGTTCACGTGACCAAAAGCTTCATGATGAACTCACTAGAGAAGATACATGTAATGGCTTTCTTATTCTGCAAGATAGTGGATCCCAGGTGAAGTACGCAGATGGCTTTCCATTCAATGACATCATGGATTGAATATAAATGGTGGGAACAAAAGAAAAGGAGAAGGAAAAAAAGTTGGCCCAATAACTGAATTCAATAAAAGCCACGTTAAAATAAGGTGTTTGGCTAAAAGCTTATAAGCTTGTCAAATTGGCTTATAAGCACTTTTTAACTTATCTACGCGTTTCGTAAACATCAAAATCTTATAAGACAAAATCAACCAAAAGCCATAAGTTGGTCAGCTTATAAGCACTTTTGGTTTGATCAAGTATTTTATTATTCTATCCTTATTTTTTTTCTACTTCTCAAAATGACTTTCCAAAACAAAACTACTAACTTCCTTTTCACTCCGTATCTTCCGTTCCTCCTTTTCTTTACCCTATACTTTTAAAACTATAATTTTTTATAAAATTTTAAGAGTATTTTAGTCATTCTAACAAAAGAACAGCTTATCAACACTTTTTTATCAAACACATCAACTGTTTATTAACAGTGTCAACCCGTCTATCCAAACACAGAACTGCTTATTTATAAGATCAATTTCAGCACTTAAAAATGCTTTTCAACACTTACAATTTATCAACTATGTACAATCAACTAATCCAAACGGGCTCTAAGACAATTTCCCTCTAAGTTGCTCGGACTCTTCCCTTCGGTGCCGCACCCGTGTCGACACGGCGAGGATGTGGTTGCGGGTGTACCAGATCTGGTCAACTGATTTTGGGTACTTTGACCAAGATCAACGGAGAAATTCGGGACAAATACAATGATTTCTGTAATCAAAACAAAAGCTAAGATGAAAATGAAGAAATGGAATACCTTGTATATAGAAATTTCTTTTTCAATCTTTTTCCTTATATCTCCTTCTGAAATTCTCCCCTTGATCAATATTTTCTCCCTAGAATACCTTGTAAGTTATCCATATAATGTCTCATAATTAGACGTTTAACTCTATTTTTTGATATTTGAATTATTTTAGCCGAATTCCCACACCCGTATTCGTACTTGGATCCAGACCCCAAAATCTCAAAATTTAGACCATGAAGTATCCGACCTCTAGATCCTCACCCGTATCGGCCACCCACACCCGAGTCCGAGCAACTTAGGTTTCCCTCTTGTTTTTACCTTATATCATAAATGGATTACCATGTCAATATTAGTATCACATTATAGAACAAAGTCATGCCTTTTATGGGTGATCCTGATAGGTATTCCCAATATTTATATCTAACCAGCAAAATCAAACACGTAAGACCTCTTTGAATATCTAATAACAACTTATTGTATAAGTTTTTATTAAAAAATAAAACAACATTTTAGCATAATGTACAAAAACAACTATTCCAAATCCAGCTAAAGCACAAACTTGTAGATTGGATCATAAAATCTAATACAAGATTTTGAAGCTTTCAGCTTACTGGCACCACAACGTAATGAACTCGAGCAAACTACTCCTAGGGAAAAAATAAAATTCAAAAATTTAACGGGCAAAAGCTCTATAACTTCATCTATAATATAGCTGGTCTTACAGAATGGTTTAGACGACAATTACCTTACAAGAGGTCTTTTTGATTGGTACTACCTTAGAAGAGGTCTTTTTTTATTGGTACTACCTTAGAAGAGGTCTTGCAACCATGGCATTGGTCTAGGGGTAAGATGCAACAAGTGGTGTGTAGGTTAGACGCATGTCACGGGTTCGATGTAGATAAAGCATGGCATTTAAGTGGAGAAGGGTTGAGGAAGGGGGGAGGGGGGGAGGGCGTGCGCCACATCCCTTGGGGGTTTCTTGGTTATAAATGAAACAAACATAGCCGGTCATAACCATGGATAAAGGCTGAGTCTTTCAGCAGGTTGACAGTCAGACTAACTAGTTGAACTATAATTACATCCCCTAGCCAAATACACATAAATGATATACTAATTATGTACTCCCTCTGTCCCAATTTATGTGGCACCATTTCCATTTTAGTCGGTCCCAAAAAAATGTCACATTTCTATATTTAGAAACAATTTTACTTTATGAGATGATTTATAGGCACACAAATCTCTAAGGCTTATTTTGAACCACAAATTTGAAAAATCCTCCTTTTTCTTAAACTCTGTGCCTAATCAAATAGTGTCACATAAATTAGGATAGAGGGAGTATAATTTATGCATATTATACGTATATTATGCATTTGCAGCTATTAGTTTGCGTGGCGGTTATACAGGGTAAAATCCCAACATTTTATGTATGATTCTGGAAAGTAAAATGAGTACCTGCCCTTGCATATCGTCTGATCATTATGGCAAAAGTATCAAGATTGGGTCTTTCAGCACAATTAAGTCTATCCAGTATCAGATTCCAAGCAGAATCAAATTCCCTTTCCTTGCCAAGTGCATTAACCATAGCATTAAACGCAGGCAATAGAAAACTCAAACCACTCTTTCTTCTCAGCCCATAAGTAAAGGATAACCAAAGGCTTAGGATAAGAATCAAAATGGGTAAAAAGTTCAAGGAACATACACTCATTTACTTCAACCTCAGCTTTATCCAATGCATTTTCAAGAATAGGGCCAGGTAGGATGGTGGGGTCACGTAGAATCTCACATAGGGTGGTGAAAGTAGTGGGGCAGTAAGACTACTTAGGGGTCATTTGGTTGTTGGTAAGAGTTATGCAAGGATTAGTTATGCAGGATTTAGATATGCATATATTAGTTATTTCATCTTCTTTCTACATAAAATAATACATAAATTCTCACATAACTTCCATGTATTAATTATGCAGGATTCTAACCAAACGCCCTATTTGCCGATTTGGTGTGTTAAATTTTATACATAGCAAAAAAATGCTACCAAACATGATACAAGTTACGCAGGATTCAATACATGAATAATTTACTTCCTAACCAGCAACCAACCGACCCATTAATGTATGATTCTTGAAAATAAAATCAGTACCTGCTCTTGCATATCGCCTGACCATTATTGCAAATGTATCAAGATTGGGTCTTTCAGCAGAACTAAGTCTATCAAGTATCAAATTCCAAGCAGAATCAAATTCCCTTTCCTTGCCAAGAGCATTAACCATACCATTAAACACAGCCACAGAAAACTTAAACCACTCTTTCTTCTCAGCCCATAAGTAAAGGGTAAATAAAGGCTTAGGAGAAGAATCAAAATAGGTGAAAAGTTCAAGAAACATACACTCATTTACTTCAACCTCAGCTTTATCCAATGCATTTTCAAGAATAGGACCAGGTAGGATGGTGGGGTCACGTAGAATGTTACATAAGGTGGTGAAAGTAGTGGGACAGTAATTAGGGATTGTGGGGTTGGTGGGTAGGGGTGGAAAAAGGGGGGTGGGTTGTTTGGGTGGGTGGTTAACTTTTGGCCATTTCTTTAAGGGTTTTCCTTGTGTTGATTTTAGCCATGATTGGTTTGAGAAGAGCTTAGAATTAGGGTTTTGATGTGAGAGAAGAGAAGTTAGAGAGATAATGGAGCGGCGGATGTGGGCGGAGTTTAGAGCTTTCATTGCATTTGCTCTACACTAACAGAGACGGACTTAGAATTTGAGACCAATAAGAACACTATCTAATATACAAAAACATCAATTCATTGTCTAAAATGAAAGCATTTGTGTATCCTGTGCTTGTGTGTTGGTAAGACTGTTGTGTTCCGGCTCTTCACTGAATTCGTTACATCGCCGCCAGAGGTTAGTGTATTGAGCTATTTTTTTTTTTTTATGTCCATGAACCAACTGTAAGGTGCAAAACTCTCGGGGTTCTTTTGTCAGTTTGTGATACTTGTATTTCACACTTCAGTCTCCCACTTAAATGATCTCCTACATCAGTTAAAAAGAAAAGAGATGATTGTCTAAAGTACTACTACTTTTTTTTTTATGAGTTTTCACCAAAATTATTAAGTGTCTGCATTTTTTACTTGAGTTATCATTAACTATTTATTAAAATACATCTCAAAATTAATAAATCAACTTTTATGTTGACAAAATTTTATAGATAAATTAAGTTGTCACGCATATTTTGGCAATTATATTCAAGCACTTATTCTAATCAGCTTCAAGGGGTATTTTGATGGATAGTTGATATAGTTTAGGTAGAAAATGGAAACACCTTATAGTTCAGATAGAGAAATAGCAAATACTTGATATTTTAGGTGTGTTTTACAATTATCTCAAAAGAAAAAGTATACTCCCTCCGTCTTAGATTATTTGTCATGGTTACTAAAAATAGTTGTCTCAAATTACTTGTCGTTTTAGTAGTCAAGACACAATTAATTTTTTTTCATTTTACCATTTGTCATTAATGTAGATAGACACATAAATAGAGTAAATATTTAATAGACAGAGATTATAACTGTCACGACCCAAATCGGAGGGCCGCGACGGGCACCCAGACCTTACCCGCTGGGTACCACCAATCACACTATCAACACCTAATCATAATTAAATAAATCACGACCACAAGGGTTGTCCCCCGACATATGAAAATAGTGAGTACGTAAAATCTTAATCATAAAACCAACTTATATATATACATCCCAAAGGCCGACAAGGCCATACAAGATTACTACACACAGGACACTTGTCTACAAGCCTCTAAGGAGTATGTGGTATCAAAAGGTCGGGACAGGGCGCCTCCATACCCATATATACAAGCAAAAATATACCGTACCAAGATTAGATCGACACTCCGAAAAAGGGGAGTGCTACAAAAACCCGCTGAGTCAGCAACCTACTAACGTGGATCGTCGCCTTGCCTACGTGAACCTGCGGGCATGAAACGCAGCGTCCCCCGACAAAAGGGACGTCAGTACGACTGATGTACTGAGTATGTCAGGCATGAATAATAGCATAACATGGGTATAACAATAACTGAAACAGAAACAACCGACCAACAATAAATGCCTCTGAGGGCCCTAATACATATGCCTAAATGTTATGCACAATGCAAATGCGGTATACATATAAATATGGGCCACATAAAGGCATCTTTTTGTCCATAACAGCCTCTGTGGGCATCATTTCATTATCATATTAGCCACACAAGGGCATCAATATTGGCCTCTTCGGGCTCTTTCGTGATAGTCTGTACCATCTGCAGGTGGTGTGCGTATATAACGCCTTCCCTTTCCCCATATCCCCTACATATATATAATATTTACCATATAGTAGTGTGCATAGCACAAGTGGGTCCAGGGTAATACATGAATATAATGCAAATGAAAATGCATGAAGGACAATTGAACATTTTCTGAATTTATCGGATGACATAATATCTTTGTATCTTTGGCTAACATTGTGAATATCAACATCTTTTTCACATACCTTAATAAGAATTTAGGAACATATTTAGACATGTTTTTAACATAGGAATTAATAATATGAATATTCTTAACTACTAGGAGTAGAATAATTTATGAAACAATATCACGGTTATATTTCGTTACATGGAACATGCCAAAAGAAAGAAATAATTTGCCTTAACATACCTTGATATTAGAAAGAGAATGAAAATCGTTTGATGCAGCTTTGTTGGAATTGGGAGAACGGAAGAAATATTGAAATCGGACAGGGCACAATATATTTGATAATGACTTGCACAATTTTCTTACTAAATTTCCTACTACTAACGTGTAGTGCTAACTAATCTACTAACTTATAATGAAATGTTGTCTACTAACCTAACTTAGAATGAAAGGCTATCTAAGCTACTAACTTAGAATGACATGTTTTCTACTAACCTAATGCGTGTAGTCCTAGTTAGGCAATTCTTATTCCACCCATTGCTAACATACGACACCAATTAGTTATTTAGGCTAGTCATTTAGGATCCCTTTAGAGACTTACACGTAATGTTCCACTTAAACTTGTCCCCATTAAGATTAATCATTCCCATAATTAATTAAGTATATCCACAATTAAATTTTTGATCCCAAATCACTTAAATCTTGATGACTTACAAAACCTTCATATACTCAATGTCATAATTTTGTAATATGACATTAGTCCATAACCTCTTTGGAGATATATAACTATTATTATTAATCCCCGTCGTCACACTTCTTACGTTCAAAATTATTTCGGGACTACATCATTTTATACTCTAATCTTTTTATCAGCATATGTAAATATGACCAAAATTTCCCAACGCTTGGGTCTACTTACACACGCCTAGCGATTTTACATACTCCTAGCGATTCAAACCGTGATCCGAAAGTACGGGATGTTACATCCTCCCCCTTAGAAACATTCGTCTTCGAATGTTGGGGTGACATATCTAATCATTGTCGTGTAACCAGCGAAAATACAACTACCTTTTTTACGGCCATATAAGGTAACATACATCGCTACATTAGACCTCACATGGTACGCAAGCATTAATTATAATATCAGGAATTAGAATTCACCTTATGCTTCTCTTGGAACCTCGACGTTGGTCTGGAATAAGTATGGATATTTATGTATCATTTCCTCTTCCGTCTCCCATGTCATCTCTTCTACGTTCTTATTCCGCCAAAGAACTTTCACGAAGGTTACTTCTTTAGTTCTCAACTTGCGGACTTGTCGATCTAGGATAGCAATAGAAACCTCTTCATATGATAGATTCTCTGTAATCTGTACATCTTTAATAGGTACAATCCGGGAAGGATCTCCAACACATGCTCTCAACATGGAAACATGGAAAATCGGATGAACAAACTCCAACTCCGAAGGCAAATCCAACTCGTAAGCTACTTGACCAATTCGTCGAATTGTACGATATGGCCCAATATACCTTGGACTGAGCTTTCCTTTCTTCCCGAATCTCATTACACCCTTCATAGGTGAAATCTTCAAGAATACCCAATCATCTACCTGGAACTCTAAGTCCCGCTGTCGCACCTCTGAATACGACTTCTGACGACTCTAAGCAGTTAACAACCGTTCTTGGATAAGCTTTACCTTCTCTATGGCTTGGTGTACTAATTCAAGCCTAAATAACTCTGATTCACCTACCTCTAACCATCCGATAGGGGATCTACATCTCCGTCCGTACAAAGCCTCGTATGGAGCCATTTTAATGCTGGCATGCTAACTGTTATTGTACGCGAACTCAATAAGGGGCAAGTGATCATCCCAATTTCCCTTAAAGTCCAATACACAAGCTCGTAGCATGTTCTCGAGCGTCTGAATCGTACACTCGGCCTGCCCGTCTGTCTAAGGGTGGAAAGTTGTGCTAAGATTAACTTGAGCGCCCAAACCTTTCTGAAATAACTTCTAGAAGTTAACTATAAACTGAGCACCTCGGTCAGATATAATAGAAATAGGCACACCATAAAGGCTAACAATGTCTTTAATGTACAACTTCACATAGTCCTCAGTTGTGTAGGTAATTTTGACTGGCAAAAAATGAGCTGATTTAGTCAGTCTGTCAATAATTACCCAAATAGAATCAAATTTATGACAAGAACGAGGTAAACCCCTAACGAAATCCATATTAATAATTTCCCATTTCCACATCGGAATCTCAATATTATGAGTCAAGCCACCGGGCTTTTAGTGCTCTATTTTTACTTGCTGACAATTAGGATACTGAGCTACAAATTCTGCCACGCTCCTCTTCATGTCGTTCCACCAATAAATACTCTTGAGATCATGATACATTTTGGTAGATCCGGGATGAATGGAATATCATGAATAATGGACCTCCGTCATAATTCTGTCTTGTAATCCTGCTACATTTGGAACACATAAATGGCCCTGGTGCCTGAGAATCTCATGTTCGTCAATCTCAAAAGTTGTGGTCTTCTTCTGTTGAATGTCCTCTCTGATTTTTTTTAAACTGGGGTCTTCCCACTGACGTTCCTTAACTTTCGATATAAGGGACGATTCTGACATATTTTGAATCACAAAACCACCATCCTCCGAATCCATTAGTCAGGCTTCCAAACTAGCTAACTGATGGAGTTCCCTTACTAACTCCTTCATTTTAAGTTGCACTAGAGTCGAGCTGATCATCGACTTACGACTGGGAGCGTTTGCTACAATATTAGCTTTACTGGGATGATATAAGATGTCCACATCATAATCCTTCAATAATTCAAGCCACATCCTCTATCTCAGATTCAATTCCTTCTTTTTGAATATGTATTGCAGATTTTTATGATCCGTGAAAATGTCCACATGAACACCATACAAGTAGTATCGCCAAATCTTCAGTGCGTAGACCACTGCGGCTAACTCCAAATCGTGTGTCGGATAGTTTTTCTCATGTTTCCTCAATTGCCTTGAAGCATATGCAATCACTTTACCATGTCACATTAGCACACATCCTAGACCTGCTCCCAAGGCATCACAATACACAACATAGCCTTCTAGACCCTCTGGGAGAGTAAGGACTGGTGCTGATGTTAGTCTATCATTTAGCTCTTGGAAACTCTGCTCACACGCGTCGGACCACTGGAATTTTATGGCCTTTTGTGTCAACTTTGTTAATGGTGCTGATATAGTAGAGAACCCTTCTACAAATCTCCTATAATAGTCGGTTAAGCCCAGAAAGCTGCGAACCTCTGATGGAGTCGTAGGCCTCAGCCAATTCTTCACCGCTTCAATATTCTGAGTGTCAACTCTTATACCTTCGTCTAACACTATATGACCAAGAAAAGCCACTAAATTCAACCAAAACTCACACTTGGAGAGCTTTGCATACAACTTATGGTCCCGGAGCGTCTGTAGTACTATCCGCAAATGATCCACATGCTCTACCTCCGAGTGAGAGTAAATAGAATATCATCTATAAATACTATCACAAATATATCCAGAAATGGGCGAAACACGTTGTTCATTAGATCCATAAATGTTGCCGCTGTATTTGTGAGTCCAAATGACATTACTAAGAACTCGAAGTGCCCATACCTTGTCCTGAAAGCCGTCTTCGGAATGTCCTTCTCCTTAACCCTTAGCTGATGGTACCCTGACCTTAGGTCGATCTTTGAAAAACAGCTTGCACCTTGTAATTGACCAAACAATTCATCAATTCTGGGAAGAGGGTACTTGTTTTTTATAGTGACTTTGTTCAACTGCCGATAGTCAATACACATCCGTAACGAACCATCTTTCTTTCATACAAATAATATCGGCGCACCCCAATGAGATATACTAGGCCTAATAAAGCCTTTCTCGAGTAGATCTTTTAATTGCTCCTTTAATTCCTTCAATTCAGTTGGAGCCATTCTATAAGGAAGAATAGATATCGGCTGAGTGTCTAGCAACACGTCTATACCAAATTCAATTTCCCTTTCGGGAGAAAGACCAGGAAGTTCGTCTGGAAATACATCAAGAAACTCATTAACCACCGGAATTGATCGAGAAGTAGGTGGTTCGGCTTCGACATCTCTAGCCCGATCAAGATGGTATATATAACCTTTAGAGATCATCTTCCTTGCCTTAAGGTATGAAATGAACCTACCTTTTGGCGACGCCATATTACCCTTCCATTCAAGGACTGGCTTGCCTGGGAATAAAATCTAACAATCTTTGTTCAGCAGTCAACATTAGCGTAGCATGATGCCAGTCAATCCATGCCCATAATAACATCAAAGTCAACCATCTCTAGTTCTACCAAATCTGCTAAGGTCTGACGGCTATAGACTAATACTGCACAATTTTGATAGACCCGTCTAGCAACTACCGACTCACCAACTGGTGTAGATATCATAAATGGATCTCTTATCAACTCAGACTTCATACCAAATTTACAAGCAATAAAATGAGTAATATATGATAGATTGGAGCCTGGATCTAACAACACATACATATTATGTGAAAAGACTGATAATGTACCTGTAACAACATCAGGTGAGGACTCATGATCCTGTCATCCCATCAATGCGTAAATGCGGTTCTGGCCCCTACCTCTGCCTTGACCAGATAACGCCTATTGACTTTGCCCTGACGAGCGTACTGACTGTGATGAAGCTGCTGCAGATCCAACCGGCTGGGACCTAACACCTTTGCCTCATATCGGACAGTCTCGCATAATATGACCAGGTTCACCACAAGAATAACACACATTTGATCCTCGTTGGCACGGCCCTGTATGAGTCTTACCACGCTATCCGCATCGAGCCACCGGTGGCCTCATCTGAATAGAATCCCCTCTATAATAAGATCTTGATGCTCGTGAACTCTGACATGGTCCCGACTGAACATACCGATCAACCCTCGATCCTGAAAATAATAATAATGCTCTAGATGCTGGGTAAGATGGGCGCCTATAAGGTTGTGGTCTGGGCCCACCTCTGAAATCTCTCACGTCACCTACAGATCGAGCCCTCTTATGCTGGCCCTTATCACGTTCTCGATCTACCCGATGTTGCCTCTTACGATCCTCCAAATTTTATGCATAAGCCTGAATGCGAGCAATATCCATACTCGAATTCAGAGAAGCCGTAGTACACTCGTTGACCAAGTGCGGCCCTAAGCCAGTAACAAACATGTGTACCCGGTTACTCATCTCATCTATAATCGTAGGAGCATATCTGGCCAATGAATTAAATTGCAAGCTATATTCTCGAACACTCATGTTTCCCTGCTCAAGACGTAGGAATATGTCCTGCCTGGCCCGTCGAAGCTCGACTGGCAGAAAATGTTGTAAGAAGGCCTCTGAAAACTCTCTACATCCTGCTGGTGGAGCACAAGGTCCCCTAGATTGCTCTCATGTCTCATACCAGGTCACTGCGATATCCCGCAGTCTATAAGAAGCAAACTTTACCGACTCAGTATCGGTAGCATCCATTACCCGCAATGTACGTTGTATCTGATCCAGAAAATTTTGCGGGTCAGTATTCAGGTTTGATCCCGTGAATACCGGAGGGTCTAGGTTAATAAAATCCCGAGCTCTCACGCTAGTAGCTCTATCAGAAGGACTGAGAATCTGACGTTGGGCCTGAGCGGCCACTAACCGAGTCAATAACTGCACAACACTTCGCATATCAAAATTCACATCTGGAGTATCAAGTGGAGGAACTGGGGGTACTGCAGCTCCACTGATCTCCTCTGATGGTGGTGAACCGAGGGAATCATACGAAGAAGTCACGCCGTGGGTCTCACTCTGACCCTCTCTAGCGGGTGGCAATCATCTAGTATCTTTGCCTGCACCCGTATCCAACGCCCTCACACTCTTGAACTTCTTCCTTGCTGTAGGCATCGCTGGAATCATAAGCACGAGACGATTTAGGAATGAAATGCTTATAACTCAGCTTTACCGCACAATTTATGAGATGAAAGAATGGAAATCATCCCTAAATGTCAGATAACCTCCTGTTTATAAGTATGGTGTACAACATACCCATAAACAAGACTCTACTAGACACGGTTTGTAGACTCCCTAGGACAGACATGCTCAGATACCAAGTTTGTCACGACCCAAATCGGAGGGCCGCGACGGGCACCCGGACCTTACCCGCCGGGTACCACCAATCACACTATCAACACCTAATCATAATTAAATAAATCACGACCACAAGGGCTGTTCCCCGACATATGAAAATAGTGAGTATGTAAAATCTTAATCGGAAAACCAACTTATATATATATATATATATATATATATATACATCCCAAAGGCCGACAATGCCATACAAGACTACTACACATATGACACTTGTCTACAAGCCTCTAAGGAGTATGTGGTATCAAAAGGTCAGGACAGGGCCCCTCCATACCTATATATACAAGCAAAAATATACCGTATCAAGATTAGATCGACACTCCGAAACAAGGGGAGTGCTCCAAAAACCCGCTGAGTCAGCAACCTACTAACGCGTCGCCTTGCCTACATGAACCTGCGGGCATGAAACGCAGCGTCCCCCGACAAAAGGGACGCTAGTACGACTGATGTACTGAGTATATCAGGCATGAATAATAGCATAACATGAGTATAACAATAACTGAAACAGAAACAACCGACCAACAGTAAATGCCTCTGAGGGCCCTAATACATATGCCTAAATGTTATGCACAATGCAAATGAGGTATACATATAAATATTTGCCACACAAGGGCATCTTCCTGTCCATAACAACCTCTGTGGGCATCATTTCATTATCATATTGGCCACACAAGGGCATCAATATTGGCCTCTTCGGGCTCTTTCGTGATAGTTTGTACTAGCTGCATGTGGTGTGAGTATATAACGCCTTCCCTTTCCCCATATCCCCTACATGTATATAATATTTACCATATAGTAGTGTGCATATCACAAGTGAGTCCAGGGTAATACATGAATATAATGTAAATGAAAATGCATGAATGACAATAAAATATTTTCTGAATTTATCGGATGACATAATATCTTTGTATCCTCGACTAACATTGTTAATATCAACATCTTTCCCACATACCTTAATAAGGATTTAAGAACATATTTAGACATGCTTTTAACATAGGAATCAATAACATGAATATTCTTAACTATTAGGAGTAGAATAATTTATGGAACAATATCATGGTTATATTTCGTTACATGGAACATGCCAAAAGAAAGAAATAATTTGCCTTAACATACGTTGATATTAGAAAGAGAATGAAAATCGTTTGCTGCAACTTTGTTGGAATTGGGAGAACGAAAGAAATATTGAAATCGGACAGGGCACAATATATTTGCTACTAACTTGCACGGTTTTCTTACTAAATTTCCTTCTACTAACGTGTAGTGCTAACTAATATACTAACTTAGAATGAAATATTGTCTACTAACCTAACTTAGAATGAGAGGCTATCTAAGCTATTAATTTAGAATGAAATGTTGTCTACTAACCTAACAATACCTACGGCTTCCCCTAATTCAACCAGGTCGCTATGAGTAGTACTCCGGCCATAACATAATCGACAAATCCAAGATGTACTCCTACAAGTAAAGGGAGTTCGAATAGAGATTGGTTGTGCCCGAAAGATTATGAATCGATTTACAAGTCCAATGCCAATGTCTTGATTTAACGTGTAGTCCTAGTTAGGCAATTCTTATTCCACCCATTGCTAACATACGACACCAATTAGTCATTTAGGATCCCTTTAGAGACTTACACGTAATGTTCCACTTAAACTTGTCCCCATTAAGATTAATCAATCCCACAATTAATCAATTATACACACAATTAATTTATTGATCCCAATTCACTTAAATCTTAATGACTTATAAAATCTTCATATACTCAATGTCATAATTTTGTAATATGACGTTAGTCCATAACCTCTTTGGGGATATACAACTATTAATATTAATCCCCGTCGTCACACTTCTTACGTCCAAAATTATTTTGGGACTGCATCCTTTTATACACTAATCTTTTTATCAACATATGTAAATATGACCAAAATTTCCCAACGCTCGGGTCTACTTACACACACCTAGCGATTTTACATACGCCTAGCGATTCAAACCGTGATCCGAAAGTACGGGATGTTATAATAACTTACACATAAATAAGAGTAAAAATAATCAAATATCCCTCCTAATTAATATTTCTTAAGGGACTTGTAAAATTTAAAAAGTGATAAATAATTTGAGACGGATGGAGTATAAAATTTCAAGAAAATGGGACTAAAGATCTCATATTTTAGGGATCTTTAGAGGAATAGCGGCCAGATTTACTGTTTAATTTTATAGCCAGTATACATAAGTCTATAATTTAGCTTGTATACAGTTGAGTGGACAGATATTTAAGTTAATTCTATATTATTTTATTTTATCAATAACTTTTTGGTCTAATGTTACCAATCTTATATGATTTTTACCGTAAAAAGAGTTTGTGCTTGAAAGTTGAAAAATTGAAATCAAATCTTTATTTTTATTAGGGGATCATTTAGTTTATGGATAACGAATAATAATTCCGTGATAAGATGTGAAATTATTTAATCCTGTGTTTGATTAAAAAAAATCCGGTATAAGCAATTCCCGAATTAATTATTCCATATTTTTGGTATTAACCATCGTACAGCACGGTAAAGAATCCTAATGCAGGATTAAATGTTTCTTTGTTTCAACATTTCGTAACAAATTCATTTTCAGTAATAAGTCTAATAAAAATGTGTTTTGTCAAGAGAGAAGTAGGACAGATGAAAATATGTAATTTTGTTTGTGCTGATAAAAAAATTATGTAATTCTTATTATATACAATTCATACATGTAGTACAGAATTTGATCCATATAATATAAAATGTGTCACTGAAATTCATGAGAAATATATGTATTGTAGGAGATGTAGTTGCAACCTTATTCTCTTTAGGTTGATCAATGAGTCTAAAGTGGGATAAGAACCCTGCAACAAAATACAATGTATGTTAGCTCTTAGTTAAAATAACTAACATAATTTGGAGATCAATTGTGTTCACCTACAGAACCGGAATATTTATGGCCACCAAAATCCACTAATTTTTTTGTGTTAAAGCTCTAGTTAAAGGAAGCAAACAGGTATGTAGACAGACAAAGGCACTAAGTCGGGCCCTATGCTATCACTTTGACGTCTCCATACTCGTGTCGCCGAACTATTGGCTCTGATACCAGTTGTTAGACTAAAACAATCCCAAGATACTCTTAACATGGTGTGATATTATCCGATTTATACTGAGTCCGTACAGGTCTCTCCAAAAAGACTCACACCGTTAACAGTATCCACACTTTATAAGTAGCTTCATTTTCTTTTATACTTTTCATGTGAAACTTTGTTTACACACACGCTGACTCCTTATATGTTTGATCCACCTCAAATCTTTATATTTTCACTCAACTTAAAGTGAAATACATGAAATATATGCAGGAGAATGAAGCATCACATAATGAAGGCAAAACAGCATTTCTTGGGAGCACAAAGCTCTATTGATCATGAAACTAGAATTTGCAAAGGATATTACCTTAGTGTTAACATCTATGCCCCTTATAATCTTCATCTTCTCTGGAAGTTGAAGCATTTGATTGCAAAAGCAAAGGTTACTGCGAAGATTATACAGAAACCAACTACTGCAACACCAGCAATGCCTAAGAATTCATGCCTATATCCAAACTGCTCTTTAATGAACCTTTTTATTGCTACTGTATGAACACCATCAGCAAGCCTAAGATGTTCATTTACTTCTCCATATTGTGATGTTAAAAGTCCATATAAACTCCAAGCTACTGGATTTGCCCAATAGTACCATCTCCACCAAATAGGAATTCTCTGGAAAGATAACAATAAAGTTAGTGAATAGGGCAAATCCAAGACTTAGTGACTTTTTATATTTACAGTACATATTCGGTGATCAGTTGGACTTTTGATTGATTAACATTTTTTTTTGATTGACCTCTTCCTTTCTTTAATCCACATGCACTGGAGGTCAAATTCCGATTGTCATGAAAGTTACTAAATAAATCTGTTTTATTCTGACTCTTCCAGTTCATTGATGATCACTTTGCTCAAACATCCACAAATGCGAGAAATAAGACTGTTAACAAACATTTGTGTTGTGATGGTGGAGAACATGTCAGAGCATTACCATTCGAGAAATCATGAATCCGCTGAACAAATTCCACATCATATAGAATGGTGCAGCAAGAATTGCAGCAATGTTATGGTTTGGAGAGACTGAAGTTGTCATCATTCCGAAGAAAGTGAAGTATAGAAGTGTGAAGAACATGAAGTATATGTACCAAACAAACTTCCAGACGTTCCACTCGAAAGATGCCAAGAAGTAGAATATGGTACTATATATTACTGTCTGTATGAAAACATATGGGAATTCAATCGTGACCTGCAAAGACGGTAAGATTAAACAATTTAGATAGGCAAGCACATCATTCGCGGACCAAGTCTTACATGGAGTGATATTAAAGCACGTGAAGAATATCAATATGTCATGCCTGTGCAAATGCAAAGGGTAGAGCTGAGTACATCCCTGCTGCTCTTTCACGATATGAGACAAACCTCTCAACATATACCACAGGTTGGACAGAGGAAGCGTTTGTGATTCCAATAAAAAGAACAGCTGCATACATGGATCCCATAGCATTTAATATATCCTGCTGAGTACTCCTGTGACGAAAAGGTTGGCAGATTAAGAGAAACTTTGAAAAAAGTTAAGAACTTGTATTAAGGAGAAAAATTCAGTATGAAAACATTCATTTTTCTGATATGAGGGAATCATTTGAACAACTTCAATCTTGTGCCAAATGTATCATCATTTCAAAATGAGAGAATAGATTTATATCGTTTTGAATGGTGAAGGAAAAGTTTCAAGAAAAGAAACCTCTTAGAACCGAACTTCCAGCATACACTTCCAAACATCAATGAGATTATGACTGTGTAGAAGAAGCGCACAGCAGTATACTGTGGATTTTTCCAGTAGGACAGGTTTTGCTTCCAAAGACATGCAAGAAACTGTCCAAAAAAGGACTGAGAGTACTTGCTTGGGAAATATAGCTCAGCTGAACCTTCTTGCGGTTTGCTTAAACTTTCAACCGTTTCCTCATTTTGCCTGAAATTGCAGAAACATAGTTAATTATAGAAAGCGCAAATCAGATATTTTCTTCATCACACACACACATACCGGAATAGAGTTGATTTCCGATAAATGTCAGCAAAATCTACACCGAGGCGATTTTCTTCTGCTGGAGAAGTGACTTCAAGAACCCAAGCAGCAGGGTTTTGTCCAGACCTAATTCTGTGAACCCCTTGAATTGCCTAGCAAAATTGGAACTGGATTGTTTATTATACAGTTTTAAGGCATAGCAAACTCCGAATTGATGAGTTAAGGGATTACCTCAAAATACTGAATAAGCTTGCAGGAATTGTTCCCTAGTGAACCAGCATAAATGAGCTCTCCACCTCTTTTCATGAGCAAAAGCTGCATACCAAGTAAAATCATGTCTTACTTGCAGAAGCTAAAGGTACTACTACAACAACATACCTAGTGCAATCCCACAAGTGGGGTCTGGGGAGGGTAGGTTGTACGCAGACCTTACCCCTACCTTGAGAGGTAGAGAGGTTATTTCCGATAGACCCTCGGCTACGGATAGAGCAATACAACAATAACAATTAAGTAGTAAAACAATAACAAAGCAGGTCAAATAGGAAAAAGGAATAGTAACTACAACAAAAAATATGCTACGGCAGGAAAGAGAGATAGTAAGTATTAACAGAAATCGAAGGACAAGAAATTACAGAAGAAATACTACGACTACTAGTATGGAACGCTCTACTACCTACTACCCTAATCTGTGTCCTCCACAACCTCCTATATAAGGTACTAATCTACTTAATTTTATTATTCATTATACTCATGTAAAATTCTAGTTTGTGCATTCAAGTGCTTTAAGACCACACCTTGCCTAAATTGATCTTTGATGCCATGGATACGTGAATGAAAACTTAGGCGATTGCTATATAACTGCTAGAACTGTAAGTACGGTGCTAACTTCAAGATTCAGTGTGTATTGAGCAAGATTTAGGATGAAAACCTCGTCAAATGATTCAAAGATATCTATACTAGGCTGATGGATGGTGCAGACGATTGTTCTTCCAGTGTCGACAATGTTTCTCACTGTTCTCATTACAATGGCTGCAGACCGGGCATCTAGTCCTGAAGTAGGTTCATCCATAAAAACTATTGAAGGATTGGCTACAAGCTCAACCGCAATCGTCAACCTTTTCCTTTGCTCTGTTGACAATCCATCTACCCCAGGTAGGCCAACCAAAGCTCGACGTAGTGAAGTTAGTTCCACTAGCACCATAACCTCTTCAACAAAAGCCTGCAAAAAGTGGATCCTTCCTCAGGTTCTGCATGTACAAATTATGGCATGATCATAAGTTCAATGAACTATAGCGATTACCTTTTGCGTTTTCAAGTCAACCTGAGAAGATAAACGTAGCCAAGCGGAAAACAGTAGTGACTCATGGACAGTTAAGCAGGGGGAATGAACATCATTCTGTTCACAGTATCCGCATACCCTTGCAAAAGTTTCTTGCTTCTTGGGGTGTCCAGAAATATAGATATTGCCTGCTATATGTCCACCAGTTTTCCTACCAGCTAAAACATCCATTAGAGTAGTTTTCCCAGCACCACTCACGCCGACTAATGCAGTAAGCACGCCTGGCCTAAATGCACCAGTAACATTGACTAGTAACTGCAGTTTATCTCTTACTAGCTCCTGTTGCTTAAGCTCCTGAAGAAATAATTCGGGCAACAGTAAGAAATTTGCTGTGGAACAATTACATTCATTGCTGCTAGAATTGAATGGTTTACCAATGGAACGTCAACGTAGTAACTAATGTCTATAAAACACATGGAAAGAGGCTGGAATGGAAGAACCATGCCTCTTCGTTTCTTGATCGCTCTTCCTGGTAAGAGACCGGAAGTCATGGATATATTTTCATTGAAACAAAAGAAAACCTTGAAAAATGCTTTAACAAACCAGTGAATGAGTGTGAATGGTTCAAAAACTCTCCAAACGGAACAATGTTATGTTCACTCTCTTGTTCCTTGTCCTTGTTCTGGATTTTTCTCTTCGATACAACTGCTTGCTGGCTCCCTAATGCTGCAAAAGGTTATAAAAACATGTTAAGCTTTGCTTACTCTTAGCATATCTCATATTAAGCAGCTAGGAAGAAAGTTTATGTATTACATCTATATGCTCCTACAGTGGCTACATGGATGTGATTGGATCAGGTCAGTGGATTGGATATACTTACTTATACTGGTTATAATGGGTATTTTCTAATGTTTTGTGACTTTGGCAACGTGAAATAATGCCACGTCAGTTAAGTGGCTGAAAATATCACCAGGATGTAGTGACTTTACGTATGAAATAGCAAAAACAGAATGATTTTTCTGTTACAAAATAAAGAAAATGACTTTCTTGCACAATTTCTGTTAGTTGAGTGACCATCCAAACATTTTTCTTTTCAATTCTTTGCAACAGCTAGACTTCCTCTTTAAACGTGTCACAATAAAAGACTTGCAGAACCAGATTATTAGCTATGTAAGATGATTGTATAGAGGATTTTAGAAAATGAAACTTACGGTTGAGGTAAATCAGAAATATCGTGAAGAGGAGGTTGAACAATATTATATACCCAATCAATGCACCAACACCGATCCAATACCAATAGTCCTCTGGAAACAAGCTGCGAACTTTCAATAACATCTGACCCAGAGATGTGTTATCAAATCTCTGCCAGTTTAAACAGAAAAGGTAAATCTATGTCCAACAGTAGTACTGATTGATAAATGAGCAACATTAGTAGATAGCAGCCCAAACATATCTTTGTGTGAAGCATCAACAGAGTGCTGTGGCACTTTTATAGTATATGAAAGAGACACAAATAGATACTAGAGTACCAAATTACCTTATCCCAAGAATGGCCACGGAACTCATTAACTGAAGCTGCATTCTGAGCATACATCAAAGGGGAAAACCAGTAACCCCAGATCCACCAACTTGGGATGCTATCTGTAACAATATGAAAGTTCAACTACAAACTAATTGAATAAAAGTTCATTTTCACTAAGGGTGAAAAGTAACTAAATCATCGATGATCCAAATTGAGAGTGTAAATGACCTCTTGAAAGAACAAATCCTCCGAGTGCCATAACTACCAACATTGCAAAAGATCCAAAGGTATTAGCAACTATCATGTTTCTTCCTAGTGAAGCCATCATGCGGAAAAGTCCTATTGACATCTGATGCAATGAGAGATACAACAAAAACTGACGGAAGCACCTGAAGTGAATAAACAAAGTGAGTTCTCTTACCTGTATCAAACATGGTTAAGAGCTAATACAGAATCTAAAACAAGAAAAATCAATCAGAACCAAAGTCAACAAAAATAAAAAGATACCTGGTTATTTGAGGATCAAAGCCAACCACATAGTATGTAGCTGCAACCCAAATGATGGACTCTAAAAGTGATGTTGGAATACTCAATAGCCAAGATGGAAGAGTATATACCCAACAAGGGTAGAAATGCAAATCTCTCTGCTTGTAAAGAACGGGAAGCTTGGCTATCAGCATAGGCACCTCCAAGAAACCATTGAAAAGAACCATAAGAATTGCAAAGTATAGAGCACCAAGGTAAACAGCTCCATCTTCAAGTGTATCGCGATGCATTGTTGAACGGAAGAATACACTCATCATTATCAAGACAATCAGAAAGAGCTGCAAAATAGAAAACAATATGTCCATCTCAACAACTAATCATATAACTCTAAAATGGATCTAATGGAGCTCGTGAATTAAGATTTTCTGTTGCAAAGAAACAAACAGATTTCAAATGCTTAAGCTTAGAAGAAATGATGAAACTGCTAAATATTATCACCTGTGTGACTTTGAAAACGAGCACAACTGAGTTTCGCTTTAATAATAGAAACTGCCAGGCAAAACTGGTCTTGAGAAGCTCAAATTTTTTCACGCCATAAGTACTAGAGGACAGAGCTGCAGGATGATTGTCACGTTTGTCGAATGGAATAGCCAGCTCGTTTGCCAAGGCATTACCAACATGAAAGGCTTGAAAGCCTTCGGCAAACTTTGTTGCCGATACATAGTTGTACTGGCTATTGAGAAACCAATACTGTCCTTGATCTTTTTCAGATGTTAACTGTGCAGAGATAGCAAGATGACAAACCAAATAAGAGCATAATCAATATGGAATCAGTTCAATGCTTGAACTCAGAAAAATTACCTCTTGAAGAAAATCAGCAACATTTTTCCTGGAGGGGCACTTGAAACCCATAAATTCAAAGAACTCAAGAGCACTTTTACGGGGACCCTGATAAACGATTTGGCCCTCACTTAAAAGAATAATATCATCAAACAGACGGTAAGTTTCAGGGTCAGGTTGCAATAAAGAAACCAGGGTAGTCCCATCAAATGCACGAGTCGAATGCTTTAAGTACTTGATGATTTGATAAGTAGTTGAACTATCTAGCCCGGTTGAGATTTCATCCATTAAGAGAACCCTCGATGCACCCATTAGCAACTCACCTGCATACATTTTCTCACAATTTTAGTAATCCAAGCAATACTTTTTTTCCTTTTCGCATAGTTTCAAACAAGAAGATGGCAGCTAGCAGAAATGTAGGCAAGTACCAGTAGTAAGGCGCTTCTTCTGCCCCCCTGAGATCCCTTTGATCATTTCATCCCCTACTAATGTATCCGCGCAAATATCCAATCCTAAAATCTTCGCAAATATTTCAGAAGGATATAAAAAAATGCCCAAATAATACTCCACAAAGTACAATGAAGTCTATAAAGCTATTATCTTTTGTCTAGCAGAAGATGCTATTGAAGCATAGTGCAGAAGATAAAACAACAATGATTGAAAGAAATTGGAGCATAACTTTTCCTATAGTCAATTAACTTTATGTATCTTTTCACGTAGAGCATGTCCAGTGAAAAGTCATGCATTCAATAGAGAAATATAAGGTTCATAGTAGCATTTCAACATGTAAAACTAACATACAGAAAAATATAGCACCTTATGCAGCATGTGGGATGGATGTGGAAAAACAATGAATATAATAAAGCCTCATTGCTAACATACCTTTAGAATGTAATCTACAACTATACTTGTCTGTTCTCCCAATGCTACTGCCTAGGAGAAAACAATTACATAAGCGGTTTCTCTACACATATAACCTGGAAAAGAAAACTTTTACGCAGACGTCATACCTTAATAAAAATATCAAGATCTTGATCAGGAATTATTCCAGCATTTTTCTCTCTTCTTAGAAGCTCCATAAGCAAATCTGCCCAAATTTTGATGGTTCCCTATCAAATTCAACTAGCAAAAGTATTGTAAAAGATGCATGGTTGATTGAATCGGGTCCAGAAGATACCTCGCTTAAAACCGACACCCTGGCAATGTCCAGAAAACTCAAGTGTCTCCCTTACTGTCATTTCTGCAATGTGTGAATCCCTCTGGCTGACGTATGCAGCCGTCCTTTGAGGAACAAACTCCTTCAGATCATGTCCATTGTAGGTAATTCTTCCTGACATCTTCATAGTAAGTTAACTACATTAATGAGCGACAAAAAACAATCTTTTCGAAACAAAAGGTAGCTACAATGTAGTGTAGAACAAAAAAAATTGAAACTTGTCAGCAATCTTTGTCCTAAACAAATTTGTTTATGATGAATTGATTTCAAAATTTGAGGTACTATTTCATGGATATTCTAGTAATGATATCCAAGGACGAATAGCATGTACACTTATTTTCAACTTCTAGTAGTAGGGAAACCAGTCGTTGTAGAATGATATATGTCATACTGCCACTTAAAAACCAATTCATTACTAGTTCATTTGAAGATTTTGTATTGTTAAGTTATATGCGTTGACAGTGTAAAAGGTTAATAATAAATATTTAGACAATCAGGTCACTTATAATTTAATTACAGGTGAAGTGCAACAAATTGTTGAACTGGTAGTGTAAAATGTGTTAAACTTCCGCTGTATATAGCTTAATGTCTGAGTAGTGCCACACCAACAAACTTATTCCCTCACTAAAAATACTGATAGTCATTCTGATGGAACAGTAAGGTTTGTACCTTCAAATTCTTATCAAGGCGGCCAGCAAGTGCCAAAAGCAATGTTGTTTTTCCAGAGCTCGGAGGACCCAAAAGCAGTGTCAACCTGAAAGACAAGACCACATCAGGAGATTTCAAATTTAACTCATGGACACGATACACACTTCACTGGAGCTAAAATTGTACCTTGATGGCCGTATAAAACCACTTATATTGTTTAGGATAGATAATTTCTTTCTCCGACTTGGGAAAATCCTCAACCTTCTCAAGTAAGTCTGTTTCATGAAATATTGTCAGTCTCTAAGCACAGTGAAACAGTAATTAAGCAGATACACGAGATCTGCAGGTTTACCTCAGTCATGTTGAATATGAAGTTGGGAATTGTTGGCAATGCTCTGCTTCCTACATGGACCATTGCATCAACTTTAAGATGCTCAAAGCAAACCTTAACTTTTGGGAATTCCAGATTCACCCTGAAAGTTAAAATTAGTTCGATGTGTTTAGTATAGCCAATACAATGAATAATGCTGAAGATCATATGGATAATACACAATACAAGGTAATTATATAGTCTGAAAATTGATATCCTTATTGATGAGAATATACAATTCAAATTAATGCTTTTACAGGTCATAGTTGGACATGATAATAAGCATGTCAAATACCATTATACTAGTATACGTGTTCAATAAACGTGCTATTCTAGAAATTCAAGTTGAAGATGAAAAATGTCTTTCCTATAAGATCACATATGTTTCTTCTACCAACAGATCCAAATTTCAACTGATCCTAAATGATGTATAGATTTCAGTGTTGATCCTATTTATGGTAATTTTCCATTTTTTATCAGCTTTGAACGAGAAAATCCAATTCAAATTCCAGAGACTAATCATAGTAAGAAATATGCAACTCATTTGAATATGAATTATCCACAACTATCAGGTTTAAGACTCTTAACACTTCACTTAGCTCTTTCAGCTTCGTGTTGTCCTAATCGAACTCATCTTTAGACCCTATCACCGAATTAAGTTCTATAGGCTATAGCATGAGGTAATCATAATTGACTTTCAAGTTTTTACCAAGAAAGATATCACAGATAATCGATCCTCTAAGTACATAGAGATAACTATCTGAAACTCACTCGTAAACGAGGCCCGGTTACCATCAAGAATCAATTTCAAGCAAAAAAATAAGTTTCTTGCCTTCCATACATATATGCATAATGTTAATGATCCAGTATAAGCAACATGAGGACTAAAATCAGACGCTATGCAGGAGTCAGGGTGAAGGTTTATCCTTTTCTTTCGAGTTTAACTTATATACACGGACAAAGTTTTTCTACATGTAACTAAAGGATAACTATAGGTAAATGTTAATAATGGGAAGGGTTAGTAAACCAGAAAATAAGGCAACCAACATCAATAGGTTAAAATATACTGATGGCGTGCAAACTCTCTGACAATGTCCGTTTATACTATGGCTGTACAGTGGCTCGGAAAGGTCCGATCCCCAACTCACCCCACAAAAATAATTCGGGATGGTATATGTCGGTAGCGAGGTTCGAACTCGGGACGAGACTAGGGCTCGTCCCGATCCCCCTGCATAAATAACCGTTGCACAACATTTTGATTTTAGCCGTTGGCAACGGCTAATAACGGCCATTTGCCCCCCCCCCCCCAACACACACACATCCCATAAACTCCACCTACCCTCTTAATATTTATTTTTAACCCCTAAGTTAGTATATTTACACTTTAATCCTATTTCTCAACTATAAATACCTCATTTTTCTCTTCATTTTTCTCACAAATCTTCCTACCATCTCTCTGATCTCTCTCTCTACAAGTCTAAATTGCACACCAAATATTATATTTTATTTGGTCATTTCTATCAAAGTTCAAAAATTGGGAGTGAAGTTGGCAACTAGCTTGAGGATCATCGAGCAAAGTTTTAATTTTCAACCTTGATTACACGTCGGCGTGTGGTACCTTCGTTCCTTCTTTAAATTATTGTTGTTACTTAATTTTAATTATCGTACTTAATTTCATTAACTTTAATTATTTATTTGCATAATTATAATGGAACGAAGTGGACGTTTTTCTGGTAGATGTACTAGGGATAACAGTGGTAAGGTTGCATCTTCTAGTAATCTTGATTACGATGATTTCACTCATGTAGATGAACCTAATTTTTTTAATGTTAATATTAATATACCATTAGATCATGAGGTATATTCTGCATCTAAACAGGACTTTAATTTAGAAAATGAATTAGAAGATACTTTAGATAACACACCCACTAGTGCACCTCCACCTCAGGCTCAGACTAAGTCTCAGGCTGAAACTGAAATCGGAATGCCTCTTATTCCCCCTAGTATGAGTAGAGGAAAATAACAACGAAAATTAAAATCACATGCATGGAATTTTTTTGATAGGGACATTCCTAATCAACTACCTATTTGTAAAATCTGTCGCGAAGTTTATAATTTAAAACTGGAAAAGGTCAAGGTGGGACGGAAAGTTTAATGAGACATGTAGAAAACTCTCACAAAACAAGGTATAACCAATATTTGGCTGAAAAATCGGGTGTGCAAATGCCTTCTGAGTCGGGACAAGGTTCACATAGTGTCCCCGGCAAAGTACAAGGCCGAATTACCCGATGAAAGTGGGAGTTATAGGTCCTAAATATGATAAACACAAAGATCGGAAAAATTTAGCAAAATTAGTTGTTGTGGAGGGTTTGCCTTTTTCATTTCCTTCTTCTCCTGGTTTTATTCATTACATTCGAGAAACATATAATCCTTCTTTTAACGGTTTTCCTAGATCAACGGTTAGAAGAAATGTTTTTAAATTTGCACATGAATATCAACAATTTTTACGTTATGCATTGTATCATTTTAATGGCAAAGTGGTATCACTTCTGACATAAGCCGTAGTACTAATGTTAATGATTATTTAACTGTTACATGTCATTGGATAGATCAGAATTGGTATATGCAAAAGCGTATATTAGCATATAGATATATTGATGATAGGCACACTAGAGCTTTTATTTCAAGAAATATTCATGAAATTAGTGAATATTATGGAATTGTTGATAAAATTATTACTATTACATTAGATAATGCTTCTTCTAATGATTCTGATGTAAACATTTTTAAAACTCGATTGACTCCATATATTTTCGATATTTTTCATGTTAGATGTGCATGTCATATTTATAACTTAGTTATAAAGGGTGGCCTAAAACTTTTTAGCTCTATTCTTGATAAAGTACAATTTTCTATCAATTTTATTTTTAAAGGTAATAAAATACCAAGACGCAAAGAGTATAAAAAATATGTCATGATTATGGATTACCTTATAGGAAATTCCAGAAGAAGTTGCATCTAGGTGGAATTCTTTGTATGAACAATTAGTTGTTGCTCACGAGTATTGAAGATCTATAACTTTATTATTTAATATTATAATCAAAATCCAAGGGATATGCTTGTAGATAATGATTAGAAAAATATTTTGGAACTTAATGTATTCTTAGAGAAAAATTTTCTAGCTACTAAGGAATTTTCTGGTATTTATTATCCTACTATTTCATCTATGTTATTTTATATAGCTCTAATTTTTTTGTTACTTAATGAATATATGCAAAAACCAACTTACGCTCCATCTATTAAAAATATTTTTAAAATTAAAAAAATACTTTTTTCCTATTCCCACTATTTATTTTGTTGGTGCTGTATTAAATCCTACTACTAAAGTAGACGGTTGTAAAACACTTGTTGAAACGATTTATGAAAGCTTAGAAATACTTCCAACTCCAACTCCAACTCCAACAGACCCAACTAAAGAACCAACTTACGAACCAACTAAAGAAGAAGTTATGTCTAGCATACACACTGAATGCAAATATATATATATATATATGTGTGTGTGTGTGTGTGTGTGTGTGTGTGTGTGTGTGTGTGTGTGTGTGTGTGTGTGTGTGTGTGTGTGTTACCAAGAGCAAAGTGCAAATAATCAATCGACTTCTGTACCATCTTCGTCTACTTCACTCATCCTTATAAAAAACATGTGATTTCTGCTTCAAGTATTCAAAGCCTTAGAAATAGAATGTATAGTGGTTCAAGTTCTTTACAAATTAGCGAGTTTGATAATTATGTTTTGCAGGGTGTTGAACTATACGAATCAATTGTCAATGAAGATAGACGTGAAGACTTGCTGAAATACTGGATGGAGAATGAGAAGACATTTCCAACACTATCAAAGATGGCCCGAGATGTGTTGAATATTCAAGCGTCATCAACAGCTTCGGAAAGCGCTTTTTCTGCTGGAAGGTTTCAAATAGGAGAGCACAGACACTCATTGGCGGGAGACAGCTTGGAGATTGCAGCTTTATTCAGATATTGGATTAGAGCGGAGCGTAGAAGGTGCGGTCAACCCGAGATCAACGAAGAAGACGACTACAACTACAACGAAATCTTATCCGAGGGAACATGAAGCGACGTCTAACAATTTGACCAACAACTTCAAATTCCAACAGAAGATCCTCAAGAGATTGTGAGGAAATTAGAAAAAGTACGGTTGAGTATGTAATTTTTTTAATGGCAATTTTACTATGTGATTTACAACTTTTGAACTACGAAACAAAGTTGCAATTTTGAAATTGTATTACAAAAAAATCATATTTCTATTAAATAATATAAGAGGCACAAAAACAGTCTTGGAATGTTTTTATTCACTATCTTGTTCAATTATTTAAGTGTTTAAATATATATTTTTTTAAAAATTATGGGTCTAAAAAAAATTAAAATCTCCCCAAATCCCCCTACCCAACCCGATTCGACCCGTCCCCCCAAATCCCGTCCCCTCTTCCGGCGGGATGTGGGACGGCACCGGACCTCTTCCCGGCCCGCCAAGTCCCGATCCCGACCACCCACCCCGTCCTCCAAATCCCGTCTCGTCCCGTACCACTGGCCACCCCTAGTTTATACTAGTTATCCTTTTAGTTCATTCTTTATCATATTATTATTTTTTTTCTTGGTAATTGTGGGATAGGAGGGAAGTACAACTTCAATGTTCATTCATCAATATATAAACATTATTGTCAGGCAAGTTAGAAAAGCAAGTGAATGTTTTATGCAAATGAAAAACTCCAGATATATTAGTAACACCAACTAAGCAAAATGCACAATACCAATACAAGTAAAGCTCTGTGGCAAATGAAATAAAAAAGAAACTTACGCCTCGAATCGTTCCTTAACTCTTTTGAAGAACAACTCCGTATCCTCATTAATAGCATTAATCAACACATACAAAACTTGCTTCTGTTCTTCGTCTTTCATTTTACCAACATCAACCAGCGAAACCTCTCCACCAATGCCCCGAAAGATCGAAGTTCGGGCTCGGATATAAGTAGGAGACCTCTGCAAAGCCGCCAACACAAGATCCTCTTCATCTTTGCTGACTCCATTTTCAGCTGTTCTTGATGAGTTCCACATTGTTAACTAAGCCACAACAAGAAAGTTCTTTGGGAGGACTATAAAGTTGTGTTTGTTTGGGAAGAAAAATGTAGAATTATGACTACAAGAATTAAAGAAAGTATAGGGGAAAAGTATTGTGTTGATGAAATTGTGAGGTGGATGATGTTAAGATGTGTCAATATTCCAACAACTTTACAGGCTTGAAACTTTTGCATTAAATTGTTGTATTTATTGTTCTCTTCCTCTCTACCTCCAACCAATTTTTGCATATCTGTATCAAAATCATGCATGGAAAGTGACATTTTGAGAGAGAGATGAGGGGCAGATGAAGTGTCGGGAAATCTAAGTTAGACTTTGGTTACAAAATGCTAGTAGTACTCAAGAGTCAAGACTTTGTTGGACTATACTAAAAGTAGTTAAAACAGTTAGGAAAAAAGTACCTTTAACATTTCCCCTATACTTAACCAAATCCAGAGAAGAGTAAAAGAAATTATCAAAATAACATAATCTTTCTCTAGACGATGGAAGAGCACGTTGCGTTAAGCTTTAAAAAATAGACGTTATGGATGCAGCTTGGCGACACTGAATTCATTTGAATTCAATACTTTTAATAACGGAACATAATATTTTTTAGTTTTTCAGCCGGTGTTCCGATACCCGCATTGAGCCAGACTATATCCTGATTCGCATCGCATAGTGCCCATTCGGGAAGGGTCTCATAGGGCCAATTCGAGGAAGGACTCCCTATCAAGGATTTTTCATATCCAGATTCGAACCCGAGACTTCTGATTAAGTAAGGAGCAGTCCATGTACTGCACCACATCATTTGATGGTAATTCAGAATATAAATTATGTGTAAAATCTACCAAAATTTTAATAAATAGTAGATTTTAACCCATAATTTTAAGAAACCAATAGGTTTAACACTAAAAACCTTAGATCATTGGTTAGAAAGTGAATTATTCATGTATTACAACCAGCATAACTAGTATGTATCATATTTGATATTATTTTAGTTGTTGTGTATAAAATAAAGCAAATCAACTATCATGTTTGATTATCATATTAGTTATGAGAAAATTTATGTACTATTATTTTATCTATGGTAAAAAATGGAACAATAAACCCTACATAACTAATTTATAAACTAATGATACGTGTATAACGCTAATGAGCAACAACCAAACGACCCTAAAGGTTAGGTTGAATTTGGCCTCTGCGTTTTCCTCTTTTTCAGTTTTTATAAGATGTCCCAGAAGAGACAGACATTTCTTCCTTATTTTACACGCAATATCTATTTTGCCCTCTTGTTACAAGTCCTCCATCTGATTCTTATTAATTTTTTCTTCGTATCGAGATATTTTAATTTTTTTCCCCACCTCAAGTGATTTACTTATAGTTCATATATGATGTCGTATCTTATTCTAAATTGCGATTTTGGGGTTATTCTGAGTATAAATAGAGAAATATATTTTGACAATGCGTGTGCATTAAGGGGGTCATTTGATTCAAGGGATTAAGTAGATTGTTCCGGTTTAAAGTTTGTAATTAAATACATTCTATATTTGGTTGAGGTATTAGCTAAAATCGGTGTTAAAATCAAGACTATAATTTTGGATAACTTATGATCCCATATAAAAAAGTGGAATAAGTCATTGATGTTATAATTGTGATCTGAGATATCCCGATTTTTAATCAAACATCCCCTATTTATTTAAGTTGTCAACTTGCTTTTAATTTTTGTAGATTTTGAATTTTGGTTAACATTTATTTAATAACTCAAATGAGCATTTTTATTTTTATTTTTATTTTAAGTTTTTAAACGTTTTCCTTTGTTACTCAAAATTCTTTCATTGTTCAAAGTTAATAACCATCTTTATTGCTATTTGTCTAAGTTGTTACTGCAAAACTAAAATTTTGTTTGTTATATAGATGAGTCTAATTACATGGTGGGGATCTAGTAGCTCAGTTGGTTGGCTACCTGAACTTTTACTTTATTGTTGAGGGTTCGAATCCCTACGTTGTAATACATTAATTTCCCCTCGCCCTTCCCTTATGTAATAAAAAAAAGTCCAATGACATTACCAAAAATATATATATATATATGACGCTAAAAATTACAGAAAGCAAGAGACTACTCATATAGGGCAAAACATGCATTTATAGAATTTAATCGAGATAAGTGGGAAAGAATATTTGTAGCTTAAAATTGAAGGAAGATACTGACTTTTTAATCAAAGATGAAAGGAAACATGATTTTTCCCTATATGTACTTGAAGTTTTATTATTTTTTGTATCGTAAAATTTGTCTTCAAGTGTACCATATGGTATTTTTGTTTGTTCATTTAAATAATTGTAAGACTTGTCAGAGTTCTAAGATTGTTTTCATATTAAATTATTTTTGAAAGATCATAAATGGTGACAACTGAGCAAAAGCTGGTTTTTCGTTATTTTGTCTAAGCATTGGACTATGGACCATCCCCAATTAAATCCCAGAGTATATATTTTCTCGTTGTCACATTTGGCATTAAAAACACTATTTTTTTTTGTTGACGAAGGAATCCGCAAATTGCTACTCTTTCGAAATACAAGACAGCAGAAATCCTGATCGACGCAATAGCAAACCACGTCAGCCGATTAACCACACTTGGCAAACCATGTGTGACATGCTCAACCAAGAAGGTTTATGCAGGGGATCGAACTTGTGATCTTGCGGTCCCGCGCTCTACTGCTACACCAACTTTACAGGCATTAAAAACACTATGATGTGTACTTGGTGCAGTATTTCATTTTGCTTGCTCTTTTTTCTTCTTCTTTTTTGTTTTTTCAATCTATTGTCCCTTCTATTCCTTTGAGCTGAATGGGGGGAAAACAAAGAAATTGAATAATTGCACTTTTGGTCTCTCAGTTTTTTATTTTAAGAAAAGTTGATTTTTGTGATATTGATTTAGTATATTTCAATCTTCAAATTAATTAAAATGTGTAATGTTTGGTTCCTTTGTATAGGAAATATATTATATATAGATTATTTTTAGCATGGCATTACCCTTAAATATGAAGTAATGGTATATATTAACTTAATATAAATAACTAAATGATTTAGCAATTTAAGTGTCATGTTAGTAAAGATTCAGAAGCAGAAGAACAAATACTACACATTTTAATTCATTGAAGATTAGATATATTTAACTAGATATCACAAGAACCAACTTAGAATTTGTCGATATTTTAAGGATTGTAACCGCAATTTTTCCCAAAGAGAACCTTAAATCCAAAAAGATGTATATAGAAAATGAGTGTGAAAAAGATGCAATATTTTTAGTTATAAAGATTCCATTCTCAACACGGATGCGGCAATCGTGCATATTTATATATATATATATATATATGCACAAACACGTCCACCCGCGTTATGAATGTGCTCCATATTGATGAGTATAAAATCTTAAATAATTGCATAAAAGTTCTTTAAAAATGTGTTAGGATTCTAGAATAAAAATAAAAGAAGTATAGATGATGAATAGTAAATCAAAGGAAGAATTTATGTTAGCTTAATTATAAGTCATCTCCTTGTTATAATTTCGATATATGAGTTTTATATTTGTTTTATAAGGCCAATTTGAGTAGCACGAAACATATAAATTGGCCACGTAATTGCATGTCTCTTTTCCTAGCAATCCTTTAAAATTAACCCAGTAAAAGATGATGGTCGTAAAAAGAAACTGATTCTAATCATTTACTATGCACAAAACAGTCTTGTATTTCACTTTACTACCAACAAAATTTGCATGGTATTATTTTTTAATCTACAATAACTTGAACTAACCATTAGGTGAAAACACTAAATATTATTGTATGACAATAAAATATTATAGAGATCCAAACAAAATATCATATTGCTTCCCTTTACAAAATAAAACACCAACAAGTTACAACACACTTCTAACCACCAAACCATGTTAGAAACAGATTGCCCTATGATTAACTTTCTTAGAATATCTGTTTGATATAAAATAAAAAATAAAAAAACTCATCAAGTTAAAAAAAAAAAAAAAAAAGGCAGCCCGATGCATTAAGCTTCCGCTATGCGAGGGGTCCGGGGAAAGGGCCGGACCACAAGAGTCTGTTGTACGCAGTCTTACCTTGCATTTCTGCCAGAGGTTGTTTCCGCGGCTTAAACTCATTACCTACTGGTCACATGACAACAATTTTACCAGTTACTCCAAGTTAAATATGAAAAATGATCTTTCATATTAAAATCATCATAGTCTGAGCTATAGTTGCAAATGTAAAGCTTGATTCATTTCCACATGAAACACAAATTGATTTTTACCATAATGAATACAGAGAAAAACATTTCATACACTAGCAAAAAAAAATTCCATGGAAAAAAGGAAACGAAAGGAAGTTTTCATTTTTTTTCCTTTCTAAATCTTACTCTCTTTCATGTTATGTAAAGTACCAACGTAACAGACTTGATTGGTTTCAATAGGAAATATTGTTATTTCCCTGTTACTGTCTTTCGAAAAGCTTATACAACTTCCAACCAAGATTTGAAATTACTTTCTCAGTTCACTTTTACTTGTTCATTTTATTAAAAAATAGACTTTTATTTTATTTGTCCCCTTTCGAATATCAAGAGGAAGACGTAATTTTTTTATTTTTTACCCTTAATATTAATTACTCATTTTAAAATTATTTATTCAAGACTATTAAAATTATATAACACTTAATAAATATTATATATGGTAAAATAAATACTTCAATTATTAATTTTTAAATAACGTGTAAAGTAAATAATAAACAAGTAAAGAGCACAGAGTAAGTACAATACTATACTGCTCATGAATAAAGAAAAAATACAATACTTATATGAGTGGTGAAAGAAAGAAATGTAACGTATACAATGGATTGAGATTATTTTTGTACAATTCTTTGTAATCTACTTTTACTACAACTCTTCGGCTATTATATCCCTATTTAAAATTTCTCTGATTCCTCATTCTTCAGAGCTGAAATTTCAACTCAAACCGTAATGGGTTTTCTAACGATGATATGGTGGTGGTGAAGCAATGGGTTGTGATCGATCGGAGAAGAGGGAGAGGGGAGGTTGGTTGTGGTGACGTTGGTGGTCGTGGTTGGCGGAGACAATGGTGGTTGGTGGTTTCACGATGAAGCAATGGTGGTCCTCCACGTGGATCCGACGTGGCGTCTAACACACATTTTCATCCAATTGAGGACAAAGTTAACAAGTTTGCAAACAGTGAGGGTATATTTAATCCCAAAGTTTAACGGATGACAAAGTTATTCCATAAAATATAGTTGGAGGACAAATTTGACCTTTTTCCCTTTATTATAAACCGTTTATAGTAAATATTATTAACAATCATTTTTTTGGTCGTGCATCTAGGGATGGCAATTGGGCGGGGCGGGTGCGGGTACCCCCTCCCCCGCACCCGTACCCGCCAGAAAATTTTATACCCGCCACGAGTAAATTTTCAACATCCATACCCGCCTAGGCGGGTATATTCCTAAATCCACACCCGCTCCACCACCCAAGTGGATATCCGTCACCCGCCAATACCCGCTTGTACCCGCCTGCCATATTTTGTAATCAATTCATTTGTGATCAGTTATTGATCAACATGATCCCAAAAATTTGAGTCAAGAATCAATACTGTCACGGTCTCATTTTCTTTGGGAGAGAGGGAGGAGAATTCCGAATTTTTTCACCATCAGAATTCCCTATTTTTTTCACCTCTTCCCCCTTACAACAAAGAATCAAGAAAATAAAATTTTCAAGAAAACTCAAAAATTATCCACCCAAATAGCTATATATTACAAATGTAGACAAAATCCAGATATTATTTCAGTTATATAAGCTAAAGTTTTTCAACTTTTTCAATTGAACTCGACAAACTCAATAGGTAAAACTTAACAAATGCACAAAAATTGACCTCACCAAGACAACTCCAAAGCACATCAGCATCTCCTTTAAAGAAAAAGGCAGAGACGTCGAGGTGGTTCGTGAAAAAAGTTTGTGATTTTTCCTTTAAAGAAAAAGGCAGAGACGTCGAGAATGAGAGAGAGAGGAGAGACAACGTGAAGGGGAACGAGAGAGAGGGAGGCGTGAAGGTGTGAAAGAATGATAAGGCGTAGGGTTTTGAGTTTTATTGGCGAATGAGAGACTTGTTGTGACTTATGGGCTGCTAATATTTCGGGCTTGGGGCAGGTATAAGGCGGGCGGGTAGGCGGTTGGATGCGGGGCGAGTATGACTGCAAATCCACCACCTACCCGCCTACCCATGACGGGTACAGTTTCAATATCCATACCCGCCTACTACCCGCCAAAGTTATACCCATACCCACCCCAACTAGAGCGGATGCAGTACGGAATCCGTAAAATTATACCCAATTGTCATCCCTACCTGCAGCATAGTTTTTTCCTTGTTAATAGTGTGAAAAGGAATAAAAACAAAGTTATTCCACACTATGCAATGTCATAATGTAAATACGTTTGTGCTCTATGTTCCAATTTTTTTTATTTGAATATTTGTCTTAGATTAATATTACCTTTTTACGGAAAAAAATACTAATCCGTCCCAAATTATACGTGGTTTCTTGCTTCTCGCAAACTATTTAAACATTTACCAACATTTTAAAATATAGTTTTTACCATAAGAAAGAATTGACTTATAATATTTTTCATATAATTTTTAAATAGTTTAATTTTAAATATTGAGTTAATCTAGTCTAATTTGATTTCAAAAACTAGTCAACTCACAGACTTGTAATTAACCACAAGTGTTGTGACTAGAGAGAAGTGAATATTAATTATTGTATACACATGTGGGACATTTCGTGAGATGCACAACATCAACGTTTATGTAAAGAATGAATCTTAGGTCTAACTCAACCCCAAAAGCTAGCTTGTAGGGTGAGAATTGTCCAAATCTATATAATGAGTTCATGTTCCCATTCCATTTTCGATGTGGGACTCTTAATAGTTTACATGTGGGGAGTGAAGACTATTTTATATCACTATATTTATTGATTCGTCCATTTAGAGTTGGATATATGTTTTTCCTTGTCAGTTGTTTGGATCATTTGAAGTGAAGACTAAGGCAATATACACACAATATACAAGTGTATATTGCCTTATTCAATGCCACAAAATCTGCCCATATTGGGCATCTCGGTTTTGGCTGATTTTGTATATGAGAATATTGTATATTTGGAAAATATATGTGTAGTATATTGTAATGTATTTGTTACCTAAAGTAGGATTATACACTACCATAATTGTAGAGTTAGAATTATGGTAGAATAAGATTTTAGGAATAGAATAGGAATATTTTATATCTTGTATATATACCTATTCAACTAATGAAAATAATCAAGGAGATTATTTCTTTTATGGTATCAAGAGACTAGGTTTTACAAAAAAAATTCTCTCCCAAATTTTTTGACCCATCTCGGCCGAGAACCCCCCCCCCTCGGGTTTCTCTCCATCTTCCGCTCTCAAAAACCTTTCTTAAATTTCTCCTCCTTCTTTGTTCTTTCAATATGTCTAAGAACAATTATCATCTTGCCCTCATGGTTTCCAACATCAAGAACAGTATTCCGATTGTGCTTGAGATGGAAAAGGTCCAATATGCGACGTGGACGAAATTGTTTAAAATACACGCTATCTCCCACTACACCTCTTCCCGAGGAGGATCCTCAATTATGGATTACGATTGATGTTACCGTTCTCTAGTGGATCTATTCCACTATTTCAGTTGACCTTCTACGAACGATTATTGAGCCGGATACCACGGCTATGGCTACTTGGAATAGATTGCGTGACATATTCCAAGATAACCAACATTCACGTGCCGTCACACTTGAGCAGGAATTCTCCCTCGTTCGCATGGAAGAATTTCCTAACGTATCTGCCTATTGCAAGAAACTTAAGGAGTTGGCAGATCAACTCTGTAATGTGGGCGCACCTGTCACCAATAATCGTCTGGTTCTACAATTGGTTGTCGGCCTTTCGGAGGCATATAATGGCGTTGGAACTCTCCTACGTCAAAGCAACCCTCTTCCCGCCTTTTATCAAGCCCGCTCCATGCTTACTTTGGAAGAAGCCGGTTTTGCTAAAAAGGCGGCTACCGGAGCAAGCCCCGTCGTCATGGTGGCGTCCTCCCCAAGTTCTTCGGGTTTTGTTAATAATTCGAGCCAAAACCATAATCATGGTGGCGGCAAGAATAATCGCAAGAATAATAACAAAAACCGCGGGGGGAAACGCGGCAGTTTGGGTGGCGGTTCCTAGGGGTGGGAAAAAATCTGATGCACCGAAAAAACCGAACCGAACCGAACCGGCGAATCGGTTCGGTTTAAATTTTGTTACAAACCCGATTTCAAAAATACCGATTCAATTTTTTTTAAATCGAATCGGTTCGGTTCACATAATTTTGTGATACACCGAACCGAAAACCGGGGTTATTCTTGTAATTAGCCATACCCCTATATAAATAAAAGCCCTAACCCCTAAATGGATTTCATTTTGCTGCCTTCATTCAACACTAAATCTTCAAATGGATTTTAGTTTTGCCTTCAACCCATAAATCTTCAACACCAATTTTTCAAGCTTCCAAGTTCCAATAGTTAATCAAATCGATTTCAAGCCCTAATAGTTCAAGCTTCAACAGTTCCAAATCAACAGTTCTAAATCGATTTGCAAGCTTCCAAATCGATTGATAACTCGATTTCGATTTATTTCTCTCGAAGACACGAACTCGAAGCTTCAACTGTTGAAACTTCAAACTTCAATAGTTCAAGCTTCAACGGTTCAACCCGACCCTGCCAGTGCCACCACAAAAGGTAATCCAATCCATTTACTCATTTCTTTCTCTCGTTCTGATTTGTCATCTGTTTTATGTTATGTTTGAACCATGTTTGTCAAAACATTATGAGATAATTTCTGATTTCTGATTTTCTGAAGTAATTTCTGATTTTCTGATTTGTTGTTATGACTGAAGTAATTTTTGATTATTTAGAGTGAAGTTGCTGAAGTAATTTCTGATTTTCTGAGAAAATGTGATAATTTTTTATTTTCTGAGAGTTATAAAATGTATTGTATTTGACAAATTATAAAATGTATTGATAATTTTTTATTTTCTGAGAATTATAAAGTAATTTCTGGTGTATTGTATTTGACAAATTGAAGTAAAGAAGGAAGCATATTCAATTTCAATCTATAGTTTCTGATTTTCTGAGAAAATGTGATAATTTCTGATTTTAAAATGTAGTTACTGAAGTTACCGTCTTACCTAAGTAATTTCTGATTAAGAGAATTATAAAATGAAGTTACTGAAGTAATTTCTGATTTTCTGTAAAGAATGAAGCATATTCAATCTATAGTTTCATGGTGTATTTGACAAATTGAAGTAAAGAAGGAAGCATATTCAATCTATAGTTTCTAATTTTCTTAGAAAATGTGATAATTTTTTATTTAAAATGAAGTTACTGAAGTAATTTATGATTTTATGTCAAGAAGGAAGCATATTCAATCTATAGTTTCATGGTGTATTCAACCTTCCTACTATCTAAAATGAAGTTGATGTTTTGTATTCACGGTGTATTTGACAAATTGCTCATGAACTCTCTAATATTGTAGAATGGAAGACATCTGGGATGATGGAACAAAAGTGGTGAAACGAACCGACGAGGGAAAATTGAGATCAAAAGTTTGGAATTTTTTTACTAAGTTACCTGGAGGACAGAAAGCCAAATGTCATTTTTGTCGAAAAGATTATGCTTGTGATAGCTCGTTAGTTGGGACAACTAATTTAAGGAACCACTTGGCTAGATGCAAAGTGTACAAGAAATCAAAGCTTGAAGAGGATAAGAATCAAAAAGTACTAACTCGTGACAAGGGTAAGGACAATGATAAAGTTGTATTTATGGGGTTTAATCAAGAGGCTTGTAGAGCCGTACTTGTGAAGTTGATTATTAAAGATGAGTTAGCTTTTAGATTTGTGGAGAGTCAGAACTTGACAATGGATTGATATTGGCGTCATAATGGTAAAGTTCTCAAATCTACAATCCTTCAAATTAGTTTTTGTTGTTAGTATCTATCTATATTTGACTCATAAGCAGTCTTAGTTGCTATTGCTGGAGCAACTGAAACTGCTGAAATTCCTATGATGTTGTTGTTGGTTGTTCTTTGGAATTTCACGATGCTTCTTTGTTGTTGGTTGTTCTTTGGAATTTCGCCGCTTCGCTTGCTTCTTCTTTGGCCGCCGCCGCTTACGCTTCTTCTTCTTGTTTACTCTGCTGTTGATTCTCGCTTCTTGTTGTTGTTGCTGCCGCTTCCGCTTGTCGCTTCCTCCTCTCTTCTTGGCCGGCCTCTCTCATCGCTTCTGCTTCCTCCTGCTTGCTTATTCTCGCTTATTCTTCTTTTCGCTTCTTCTTCCGCTTCTTTATACATTGTTGTTTAAAAAACCAATCTATGTATGTTCCTGTTAAAATTGACTGTTGTTGTTGCTACTAATATGCTGCTGCATTTGCTGAATTGCTGTTGATGTTTAAAAAAACATAAATCATTTGGACTTTATATTTGAATTGAAAAAAACCGATATAAATCGATACGTTTGGTAAAATAAACCGATAGATCGGTTTTTTTTAAAAAAAGTTGTATTCGTTTTTTTTTTTAAAACCGATTTTTATTCGGTTCATATTTTTCGGATACAAAACCTAACCGAACCGATATACGCCCACCCCTAGCGGTTCCGGTGGTCAGCAAGCAGGCGGTGGGCCCCATCCAGGGAACAGTGGCCCACCACCCCCTGGTCCCAGCAGTAGGGCCCATGGCAGTGGGGATGGGGCAGTGGGCCGTGGGCCAGCAACCCTTATACTCCAGCAATTCCTTCCAGCGGCCAGTGGGCTGGCCAACAATTCTGGCCCAACAACCAGCAGTGGTGGCCCACCGGCCAGTGGCCCAGTAGCAACAGTTCCAGCAGTTACGGCCCAGCCCAGTCACGTTCTGGAATTCTTGGGCCCCGACCTCCGCAAGCCCATCATGCAGCAGGCCCCACTCAGACCGATATCGAGGTCGCGATGCACACGTTGGGGTTGACTCAACCGGACCCAAATTGGTACATGGACAGCGGAACCACTACTCACATGACTTTCGAATCAGGTACTCTCTCATCTTATTCCAATTTGAGCACCCCTCGGGGTATAATTATTGGTAATGGCAACTCTATTCCAATTCAGGGTTATGGTCAGAAAACCTTGTCTCCCCCCAATCCACCCCTTATCTTGAAAAATACTTTACATGCCCCCAAATTAATTAAAAATTGAGTGTCTGTCAGAAAGTTCACCACTGACAATTCGATTTCTGTTGAATTTGATCCTTTTGGTTTCTCTGTGAAGGATTTCAAGACGGGGAGTCATCTCATGAGGTGTGATAGTAGGGGGGATCTTTATCCTATCATGCCTGGTTTCAGTCCATCGAGTCAAGCCTGACCGTCAGCTTTTGCAGCCATTTCTCCTTCCGTCTGGCATGCCCGCCTTGGTCATCCGGGCTCTTCTATTTTATCAGTTTTAGATAAAAATAGCTTCATTTCTTGTAAGGGTACGAGTCGTACTCAAATTTGTCAATCTTGTTCGTTAGGAAAAAGTGTTAGATTGTCATCTGTGGACTCAAATTCTCATACTTCACATCCTTTTGATATTATCCATAGCGACTTATGGACATCTCATGTTCTAAGTTCGTTAGGTCATCGATATTATGTTCTGTTTTTGGATGATTACTATAAATTTTTGTGGACGTTTCCAATTGCCAATAAATCTCAAGTGTTTTCTGTCTTCATAAAATTTAGAGCATTCATTAGAACACAATTCGAAAGAGAAATAAAGAATATTCAATGTGATAATGGAAAAGAGTATGACAATAGGGTGTTACGGGAGTTATGTGATAAAAATTGAATAAATTTTTGTTTTTCGTGCCCTCAAACATCTTCTCAAAATGGGAAAGCCGAACGCAAAATTCGTTCCATCAATAACATTGTCCGCACTATCTTACTTCATGCTTCCGTACCCCCGTATTTTTGGCATCATGCTCTACAAATGGCAACATATTTACTTAACATAATTTCGTCCAAAGGTCTGACATATTCCCCCCCCCTCCAAATCCTATATAATAAGAACTCTTCTTATTCTCATCTTAGGATTTTTGGGTGCTTGTGTTATCCGTTATTCCCATCCACCACAATTAACAAACTTCAGGCTCGGTCTACCCCGTGTGTATTTTTGGGTTATCCGTCTAATCATCGTGGTTATAAATGCTTTGATTTATCCTCCAAGAAAATCATAATTAATCGTCATGTCATTTTTTATTAAACCCAATTTCCTTTTACGAAAGTTCATACTCCCGAGCCTAGGTCGTATAATTTTTTGGATGATCAAATATCCCCGTATATTATTCAGAATTTTTCAGACATCTCCCGCACCCAAAACTCTCCAGCGGGCCCATTGCCCGCTGGCCCCACTATCACGTGCCCATTTCCAGCCACTGGAACAGTTCCAGCAATTGGGCCAGTCCAGCCCAATTCTGGAACTGGTCTAGTTCACGCCACAGCTTCTCGATTTAGGCCAGCAGGCCCACTGCCTGCTAGCCAGTCCGTCCCGAGCCCAGTAAATTCACTCAATTCTTCCTCAAGTCATAGACCGGTCACTCGTAGTCAGTGGGGTATTTTTACACCTAAAAGACATTTTAATTTACATTCTGATGTCTCTAAATCCCCCTTGTCCCGTAATCCGGTGTCCGCCTTAAATGACCCTAATTGGAAAATTGCTATGACTGATGAATATAATGCTCTTATTGATAATAAGACGTGGGAGTTGGTGCCTTGTCCATATGGTATTAATGTTATCAGGTCTATGTGGATTTTTGCTCATAAGAAAAATTCAGATGGTTCATTTGCTCGCCATAAGGCGCGGCTTGTGGGTGATGGTAAGACTCAGCAGGTTGGGATAGATTGTGGGGAGACTTTTAGTCCGGTGGTCAAGCCGGCTACTATTCGCATTGTGCTTAGCTTGGCTCTTTCGAAGACTTTCCCTTGGGGATTCCATTCATTATTTATAATATATATAGCTGTACAATGTTGATTCCTAATATGACACGAATCCTAACTTACCTTACAAAGGTTGATTCCTCATACAATTAGAATCCTAAGTTACCTTAAATATACATCTATCATAATTACAAAATATACGGAGAATATTCGTTAATACTCCCCCTCTGACGGAGCGGGAGGAGGCCGAATGCTAAGGCTGGATCGGAAGTCGGTGAAGAGTTGTCGCGGTAGTCCCTTTGTGAAAATGTCTGCATACTGATAAGAGGAAGGCACGTGTAAAATTTTGACCTAACCACGGGCAACCTTCTCTCGCACAAAGTGGATATTCATCTCAATATGCTTAGTCCACTGATGTTGGACTGGATTATGAGACATATAGATAGCAGATATGTTGTCACAATAGACTATAGACGCCTTGCGTAATGGACACTGGAGCTCCAAAAGAAGATTTCGGAGCCAACAGATCTCAGCGACGACATTAGCAACTCCGCGATATTCTGCTTCAGCACTCGAACGGGATAGCGTGGCCTGCCGCTTGGCGGACCATGTGATAAGATTATCCCCAATAAATACATAGTACCCTGAGGTGGAGCGACGTGTGTCGGGGCATCCTGCCCAATCTGCATCCGTGTAGGCTAGCAACTTGGTTGGGGCAAAGGTGTATAGATGTAAACCAAAGTCTAGTGTGCCCTTAACATATCTGATAATACGTTTGAGGGCGACAAAATAGGACTCTCGGGGGTCGTGCATGAATAGACACACATGCTGAATGACATATGCAATATCAGGCCTAGTGAATGTAAGATACTGAAGAGCACCTGCTAGACTCCAATATAGAGTGGGATCAGAAACTGGCGCACCGTCATTGGCACTAAGCTTGGATTTTGAGTCCACCGGAGTTGGCATAATTTTATAATTTGCCATCTTGGTCCTGTACACTATCTCTTTTGCATACTTACGCTGACACAGGAACATAGTGGCTGCAGATCTTGTCACCGATATACCCAAAAAATAACTTAGCTTGCCCAAGTCAGTCATAGCAAATTCAGTTTTGAGTAGAGCAATGATTTCATTCTTCAACCCGTCAGATGAGGTTGTAAGAACAATGTCATCGACATATAATAGCAAATATGCAGTGCTGCTACCTCGGTGAAAAGTGAAGAGAGATGTATCACACCTGCTACATACAAAACCAATCTGCAGAAGATACCTGGCGACTCTATCATACCAAGCGTGGGGTGCCTGTTTCAATCCATACAATGACTTCCTGAGACGACATACAAACTGCGGAGCTGCCGGATGAACAAAGCCAGGAGGCTGATGCATGTACACGGTCTCTTTCAAATCCCCATGAAGAAACACATTCTTGACATCAAGCTGATGAATCGGCAAATGCATTCATATAGCAATACTGAGAACAGTCTGAATAGTGGCAGGTTTAACAACCGGACTGAATGTCTCACCACAATCAATACCCTCCTGCTGATTAGTGCCATTGGCAACTAGGCTTGCCTTTTACCTCTCTAAGTCACCACTGTCTCTGAACGTGTGATGAAATAACCACATACACCGGATAACATTCACACCAGCTGGTCTAGGTACCAAATCCCAAGTGTTCTGCTTGGTTAAAGCGTTAAATTCCTCGCACATGGCCGCATTCTAATTTGGGTCCAGTTTTGCTAGTTTTGGATTTTTTGGAATGGGTGATAAGGTTTGTGTAGAGAGATTGAATTGAACCTTGGGTTTGAAGATCCCGTGTTGTGCACGAGTCTTCATGCGATATAAGGGCAGTGGTGGTGGGTCGGGGCTGTGAGGTTATTGGTCCACTAGTTCTGGACCAGTGGGCAGCAGTGTCGCTGGTGGTGCAGGTGACTCGACTGGGGGTTGTAGGGGTGAGCAAGGAGCTGGTGGGGTGATGCCGGACAGTGGCGAGACTGTCGGAACAGTGGGATGCTGTTGGTATAGATTTTGGATGACCGGGGACAGACTTGGTTCATCGAGAAAGATGTAATCGGTGGTCTGAAATTTCTGGAGATTTGAAAAAGGAAAGGTTGTCTCGTCAAAGGTGATATGACAGGAGACGATGATTTTGCGAGTAGTAATGTCATAGCATAAGTAGCCCCGATGATTAGGAGATAGACCAAGGAAGACACATGGAAGAGTGTGAAGGGCAAGTTTGTGGGGTGCAGTGGAGGCTATGTTGGGGTAGCATAAGCATCCAAAAATACGTAGGTGATCATATGATGGCTGCCTACGGTATAAGATTTCTATAGGGGATTTGTTTTGGAGTGTGCTAGTTGGTAAAATATTTAGAAGGGATTCTACCATTTTGACAGCATAGACCCAAAAAGGCGGTGGTAAGCAGGCATGAAACATAAGTGTGCGGACCATGTTATTGATGGTACGTATAATTCTTTCAGCCTTTCCATTTTAGGAAGAAGTATAAGTACAAGAAAAATGGAAAACCATGACTTGTTTAGAACAAAAATTGTGAAATGCCGAGTTATTAAATTCACGTCCATTATCACATTGGAATGATTTAATAGGTTTTTCAAATTGTGTCTTAATGAATTTTTGAAACTCGAAGAATTTTGCAAAAACTTCAGATTTGAATTTCAGTGGATAAATCCAGACAAAATGTGAAAAATCATCCAAGAATACTAGATAGAATTTATGACCCAAAGAGCTAGCAATCGGAGATGTCCACAAATCAGCATGAACAATATCAAATGGAGAAAAAGTAACATTGTTTGATGACATAAAGGGAAGACGAATATGTTTTCCTAGTGGACAAGAAAAACAGTGTTGGACAATTTTCCCATTATTACATTGAATACGCTTAGAAGTCCTAAGAAAAGTAAAAACTGGTCTCCGGGGTATCCGAGTCTGTTGTGTCAAGTTGAGAGAGAGATCGCCGCAAGGGATAGAGGTGCTTGCGGTCTGACAGCGGAAGATTGAGTGAATGGGTAAAGGTCTCCCATACTATTGCAGCATGTAAGAATTTTCCCCGTATTGAGTTCTTTCACAGAAAAATGAAAAGGGTCAAATTCGACAGACACAGAATTATTGCTAGTGAATTTTTTAATAGAGATTAAGTTTTTAATGATGTTAGGTGTGTATAGGACGTGGTTTAGGGAGAAAGGTGAGTGTGGATGTTCGGTGTGTGTGTTACCGTAACCTTCAATTGGAATGCGATGACCATTGCCGACAGTAATAAATTGAGGACACTTTAACCGACGTAGTTGAGATAGGTTACCTGACGACCGGGTGAGGTGAGATGTGGCTCTGGTGTCCATGTACCAATTGTCGTCGGGCTGTTGAAGGTTCATGGTGGTGTAGGCCTGGCCCAAAGCAGTCGGGGGCGGTGTTGTCTTGTTGTTCTGCGATTCTTCTTCTTTGGGCTATGACCAGGTGGGCTCTTCTTCTTCTGGTTAGCTTGCCTAGTGGTGAGGAGGGCCCAAGAGGCCGTCGACCACATTTCGGGCCTGCCCACGTGCAGTGCTTCTTTATTCTTTGCTGATTATTCTTCTTGGTTGTTCCCTTCTGCTGCGATTGATGGTTCGATTTCTTTGGCCTGGCTTCTTTGGTTGCGTTGGCCCTTTCCGCGGCCCTTGCCTTTGTTATTACGACCTCTGCCACGACCTCCGCCCGCGGCTTTCTTCTTCTTCTTTGGACTCTTTGGTTGTTGCTGGCCGCAGGTGTTGTCATCCCGTCAACGGCTAAGGCCTTTTGATTGTGTTCCTCTTGTTTAGCGCGTCTCTAGTTTCTTCCAACAATAGTTGTGAGCGTGCCTTGTTGAAACTTGGGAGAGGGTCGGCTTGTTGAATCATTGTTGCGAGTGTGTCATATTCACCTTTTGGTAAACCCGCAACAAGTTGAAGCACCATCTTGGTTTCTGAAACAGATGTCCCGACGTTGGATAGTTGATCGGTTATGAGTTTCAGTTGCTTACAATATTCGGACATGTTGTTAAAATTCTCGAGGCGGGTATTATTGAATTGCTCTTCCAAATATACGGCCCGAGTATTTTTATTGTCCTGAAAGATTTTTTCTAGCCGGACCCAAAGTTCACGTGCCGTAGCACCTGTTTTCATGATAGTGCACAACATGTCTTTGGAGATGGTGCCGTAGATCCATTGTTTGACGATGACGTCAAGACGACGCCAGATTGAGTCTGTAACATCGGTGGGACGAGGAACAAATTCGTCAATATTATCGAGCACGTTGTATGCACATGCATGAATATAGAATAGTTCCATCCACATGAAATATTGACAGTCTTCTTGGTCAAGAATTATAGGGATAAAATTCTTGATGTTGTTAACGACGAATGTCGGATGAAAAGAAGATACTGAACGTTGAAAGGGGTTGTGAAGTGTGCTAGTGGATGAACCGGAATTTGTGGGGGAAGACATGGTTGCCGCCTGCCGAGGGAAGGGAATTTTCTGGTTTGGCCGAGAAAGGGCAGAAACCAGAAAAAAAAATTCTGTGAAATCAAAAGAAAAATGTTGATTTCGGCCGAGAATGAGGAACAAAAGGGATTTAGGTTTTAGTCTCTTGATACCATGAAAGATAGAATAATTTTCCTTGGGGATTCCTTTCATTATTTACAATATATATAGCTGTACAAGGTTTATTCCTAATATGGTACGAATCCTAACTTACCTTACAAAGGTTGATTCCTAATACAATTAGAATCCTAAGTTACCTTAAATATACATCTATCATAATTACAAAATATACGGAGAATATTCGCTAATAATGCACAACATCAACGTTTATGTAAAGAATGAATCTTAGGTCTAACTCAACCCCAAAAGCTAGCTTGTAGAGTGAGAATTGTCCAAATCTATATAATGAGTCTATGTTCCATTCCATTTTCGATGTGGGACTCTTAATAGTTTACCTGTGGGGAGTGAAGACTATTCTATATCACTATATTTATTGATTCGTCCATTTAGAGTTGGATATATGTTTTTCCTTGTCAGTTGTTTGGATCATTTAAAGTGAAGACTAATGTATACATGTAAACCAATATGGGACATTTGTTTTCGCAGGCGAATTTTATGAGTTTGTTGAACAAATTATGATTATCTTATACGTGATGTTAAGTTCATTTCGAACTAGTTCAATTCTTTGCTTTTTAATTCTTGTTACTAATGAGGATTCAACGTTTAACACAGTTGATTATGAAACCTCATCCGTCAAAGTTTTGCATTAACAGTATTTTGCTGATCTAACAATATCCTGATATCACAAAATTTGCAATCACTTCCAGGATTTTCTTTAAAGCTATTCAAATATAACGAATTAAACACATGAATAAGTCAAAGAAATTCAATATCTACTGAGTATACATAAAAAATAAAAAAAAAGTTAACCTTGTATATACAATATAATTTTGCGCCGACGAGTTCTGTTGAACCCCTTACGCGCCGCTAGCTCCGGTCTCCCTATGCAAGAAGAAATTAATATTATTCTGATTACAGAAGAAAGTTAGATATTGCAGCAGCATCTCATTAATTTGCTTGGTTCAGTACTAAACTGCTAGAACAATATTGTTTCTCTTACCCCCTATGATAGGTCTGCATATGTAGGCCCTGTGAAATGCTATAATAAAGGCAATAACTACAGTCTACATGTTCAAAAGCTAGCTGGAAACAATTTGTTGCAAGAAATTTGAACAACTAATAAATTTAATGCAATATTGGACATTGACTTGTGTGCAAATTTAATCTTATCAAATTTAAGAGCACACTTTTGGTTTTTTTTTTATATCCAGCTTCCCGGCTTACGCCAGACTATTCCTGGAGATAGTAGTCCCGGTCCCTCAGCGCTACTACCAGTAAATCGCGGAATATGCCTGAATGACTAGGGTTTGAGAACATTACAACTGATATCACCTACAAGGTCCTAACCCCAGAAGAGCAGATTGCTCCCACCACTTTTCGTTTCTTTATCTTAGCATGTGCATGTCTCTTTTTGAAACATGAATTATGGAAGTGGTGGAAGCTGTGGCATCTATTTTGTGGAGGTACCATGTCTATGCTTCTCATCCACTAATAGTGGATCATAGTTAGCAGTCCTACTGCATACATTGGGGTCGATAGAGTGGGCAAAGGGTTAAATTTGCCTCTGAACTATGCGAAATGAAATAAATTTATCTCCATTAATTGTTCGTGTCAAATATGCCTTTGTCGTTTCTAGTTAGGGTCAATTTGCCCCTGAATTACGCAAATTGAAACAAATTTGCTCTTATTTTTAAACAGTGAAAGGTTGGCACCCAGTGATGCCACGTATCACACAATTAAGGATTAATTTTTTGAAACGAAGGATAAATTTGAACCTTTTACATAGTTTAGGAGCAAATTTGTTTCGATTGGATTTTGAATCTTATTAATCTTTTAGGGTTTCGTCCACTTTATTGATCGCTAGGTCACACGTTTAAGTGATCTAATGCTTACATATTTATGTGCTTAATAAATTAGTTAAGACAACTTTCCTAATTGGATAATTTGTTGGTTAGACCGAGTCCTTCCCATCATGTAAGCCTTTCCGTTTGTGTAGTAATGATGGATCAATTTACACTGCTTAAGCGCCTTGATAGATGATTTTTCATCCTATAAAGATGCAAATATCGGTCCGTATATCTTATCAGGTAAAATAACAACAACAACAACAAAAGGATAGAAAAACTAGCTTAGTGAGTTTTAGCAATAACACCAAAGAATCCCAAGCAATGCATGGAAAGCGAGGCTCCACATTCTTCTCCGTGGAATTTAAGAATCGTTCTCATAGCCAGGCTTAGGCGAACAATATACCTGAGTGGAGAGAGCGCTTTGTGAAAGAATTGTGTGGTAAGGTGAAAGGTTTTCCGTTATGTTTGGAAACCTTAATTAGTAATTTATCCATGATCAGAATAAAGTTTGAGTGAAATTAAATAAGTCAATAAATATTACTAATCCCAACTTGACCTCACGTGTCTACAAATTTGAAATTTCATCCGAAAGTAGAAGTGGGAACAATAGTCCAACTACTGAACATTTACAAAAACAAATTTGCATAATGAACTTGAATGGATTATTAAGAGACTTTGGACTGCACTAATTAACGGTGGAGCTAAGTGTTGGAAATTTGCCTTTGGTGGGGAGGTGCGTGCACCCATATTTAATGAATTAAATGTTGGAAATTTGCCTTTGACGGGGAGGTGCGTCCACCCATATTTAATGAATTAAACACTAGTGTTCCGCATGTTGGAGGCCTTGTCTCTTCACACATGCATAATCTACTAAGTGAGTAGATGATCGTAGGGCCAAGAATTGTCAAATTTCGTTGAGAAATGAAAGAGATATTGGTCCACGAAGTAAGGTGTTTAAGGCATGAAAATATGGTGTGGGACAAATCTACCATATCGGTGGGAAAATGAAAAATTGCTCTCTTTATAAGTCTCTTAATTAGCTAAGGGTTGGGGACCCCAATGGGTAACACATGTGTTTAAAGGAGGGAGGACCTAGATGTGCTTGGGTTTAAGGCTAAGCCCAGACGCGCGCCGCCGCCCTTCCGTCTGGTCACGGGTCTTGGGTCTTGGGCTTCTTCTGATATTATCTCTTTGGACCCCCAAATTATTTAATAATTACAGTTTGGTCCCTGAAGTTTCTAAAAAGATGAATTTGGCAACAACGGAAGGCAGAAATACCGTTTGGGCTGATTTTTTTAGCCATAAACCTTCCATTAACAGCACTCACCAATGGCCATTAACAGCCCTCCCTAATGGCCATAAACCTGTCATATTTTGGCAGTTGAGAAGTCTCTCCCTTATGTTATATATTGGAGCTTTTGGCTCAATTGTGTTACACACAAACACAGAATATACACAGAAAAATGAGACACACTATATACACAGAGACAAAACAAAAGAGAAACAGAAAGTCCAAAACGTGAGCAGAAACGTTGGGACGAAAACAGAAAACTCTTCCTTCTTTTTCTATTCTTCAGCAAGGCGTTTCGTGTTTGTTTTCTTCGTCAGAATCAACTTATTTGCTTTGTAGTGTTGATTAGTTGTTGTTTTATCTTGGGAGACTATTGTCCGTTAACATAAAAGCATATATACGTGGCAATCTTGTCTTAAAGACAGAGAGCCATCTTTCGACTCAGCACAAAGTTGTAACCATCCAAATTTAGTGTTTCTTGATTTCAGGTTATCAAGATTCAAGACTCAACAACTTTGCGGCAGTTCTGAATATTGACTATTCGGTTATCCTTTCGATTCGAACACTTGTAATATTTATTTACTTCCCGTACTACTTTACCATATCCAACACTAAGTGCACAGCTAACCATTTTTGGTCCTTTCTTTAATCTTTAGCCAGGATTTGCAAATTATTTAAGACTTAACCAGCATTTAAAAAAATATCGGTTTGCTTCTCTTCTTCTTCTTTTCATTTCCTTTGCGTACTGCCTGCTTCTCTTTTTCTGTATCTTCTTCTTAATATTCTCATCCATGAATATTTTTATCTTATAACATATCAAGCTTAATTCTCAGATCATATTGTTGAGTATATTGAAAATAGACTAGAAGATTAGTTTAGTCTTTGTATTAATATTAGTTAGTTACAACTATAAATAGGGAAAACCCTCATTGTTACCGTTAATGAATTAAGTTATGAATCCAAATATTTCTCTGTACATTGCTTTCAATAACAAAGCTTTCTCTTCTTCATTCTCTACTAACTGTTTCTGCATTCTTCTTTATATGTTGATAGAGATTCAACTATAACAATCTCTGTATAATTTCATGGTATCAGAGCGGGCGATTAAGATCGGAATCGGAATCGCAATCGCAATCACAAAACTTCAAAAGATTCAAATCTAATAATTTCAAATTCAGCGATCTGTTCATCGCAAATTAGGTCAAATCAATAACGAATGTAGTAAATTCTGGCACGATTCTTGGTACGACTACTGGAGTCACAGGTTCGTCAACTCATATTTTCTGTTACAATCATCCATTGTTCTTGCAGTCCACGGTGGAATTTTGATAATCTCTATTCAATTGAAAGAAAATGAAAATTATACGTTGTGGAATAAATTGATGAAACTTGCACTATTAGGTAGAAAGAAATTAGGTTTTGTGAATGAAAAGTGCAAGAAAGAAAACTTTTCTGAGAATCTTTGAGATCAATGGAAGCATGTTAAAGCAATTGTTCTTTCCTGACTTATGAATTCAGTAGACATTAATTTGATTGGATGAATTGTATATGCAACTGATTCTCAGTCTCTGTGGAATGATTTGAAAGAAAGATTTGAGAAGATAGATGATTCTAGGTCATTTAATCTTCATCAAGAGATTGCAACCTTTTTCACAAGGTACTCAGTCGGTTTCAGTGTATTATTCAAAGTTAAAGGAGTTGTGGAATGAATTTGAGTCCATGGTGCCTATATCAGGGTGTAATTGTGAAAAATCCAAAAAATTTGTGATGTATGTTCAAATGCAAAAGTTGTATCAATTTTTAATGGGATTAAACGAGTCTTACAACCAAGCTAGAAGTCGCATTCTGTTGCTTTGTCTATTACCTAGTGTTAACCAAGCTTATTCAATAATAGTAAGTGATGAAAATCATAGAGCAACAACCAATTCTAGTTCTACTGGATTACTAGGAATGATCCAAGGGATAAGTGAAGTTGAAGCTATAGCAATGTATTCTAGAGCAAGAAATCCAAGGTTCAAGAAAAAAAAAATACTATAATCCTAATTACAATCCAAATGCCTTCTGTGACAACTGTAAACTCAAAGGTCATTTCAAAGAGGATTGCTATAGGATAGTTGGATATCCTCTAGATCATCCCAAGGCAAATCAAGAAGGAGAGAGTATGTTTAATCCATGAAGAGATAATGGGTTTAATAACCAAACTGGTAACAGGAGCAACTCCCATGATAATAGGTACAAACAAAAGATGGGAAGATAAGGAGGTTCCTCTAAAGTGTATAATGCTCACAATACAATATATGGTCAGTGAAATCAGACTTCTACTGGTAATCAATTTTAAGGGATAGCTACTCAAAATCAATTTCATAGCCTAAGTGTTGGTCAGAATATTCAAGTTGGTGTTAATATGCAAAGTCAGTTCCCAAGTACTCAGGCTACTTACTATCCTGGATTCACACAAATTCAACAAAAATTGACTCGGTATAAGAAGAATGAAGGATCAAGTTTTACACCATCACATTATGCTGATATATGTAAGATGATGGAACAAAGTCACAATGCAGCACAACCACAAACATGGGACACTCTGCTAACATGTCAACTAATGTGTCAGGTATCTCTAGTGCACTTCTAGTGTCTAATAGTCCACACGAGTGGATTATAGATTCTGGTGCCATTAATCATATGACATCTGATCTATCATTGTTAGATAAAAATATTGTCACAAAACCAGATACAGAAAAGAAAGTTATACTGTCGAATTGAGAAATTACCTATGTAAAACAAACTGATACAAGTACTATATTTGATAGAAGCAGGACACATGATGTGTTTTAATTGCATGTGTTCAAATTTAACCTATTGTTTATATCTAAAATAACAAGACAACAAAATTGCTCAGTTAAATTTTACCATGATTTCTGTATTTTCAAGATCTCTTCACTGGGAAGGTGAATGAGATTAGTAGAGAAGAGGGTGGTTTATACTACCTCATAATGTCAAAAATCAGAGTTACTAAAGATCAAATAGTTGGTTGTGGATTACATTCTCAAAATAACAACAGTATTACTGATGCAAATATTAGACTATGGCACAAAAGAATGGGACATGTCCCTGGTACTATTTTACATAAGCTGTTTCCCTCAAAATTGTCTAGCATTACAAATTTTATAAATAATTGCATTGTTTGTCCTTGTGCAAGGCAAACCAAACTAGGGGTGAGCACGGGTACAGGGTACCCAGATACCCGACCGAAACCGACACTAACGGGTAGGCTCCGGATAGATATATTATAATAATAGGTAGGGCCCGGGTCCTAAAAATAGGAACCGATCAATGTCGGGTCCGGTTCCGATTCCGGCAATTAGAGACAGGGTACCCGAACATGGAGCCGATACCCGAAACCTATGAAATATTAAATATTTTTACTTTTTAAATTCCATTATTTTTAGTTAATAAAAGGAAGCCCTAAATATACTCTAGAAGGTGACGCTCATTCTAACATTCTCTAGAAAGCCCTAAACTCTCTCTCACACACACAGTTCAGCGAAAATAGAAGATCAAAGATTAAAGTCGAAGATTGAAGCTTGAATTGATGGTAAGCTCGACTCAATTTGAAGATATTTATTTTATTTTTATTTAAGGTTTTGAATCAAGCTCGGCTCTATGAAAATTGAAGTTTTTTATCTGGTTATCTTAGGTTTGTGTAATTAATTTTTTTTTATCTGTTTATTTGAGATTTGTGTATAGAATTTCAATTTTCTCCATATATTATTTTCTGTTATTGAATGCAATTTTTCAGTCAATATCAGTTGCACGTGGATTGTAATGATAGTGATAAATCAATATCAGTTGCATATGGATTCTAATGCATGGTTGCACAAAATTTAGGGTTTATGTTGTTTTAGGGTATCAATCTCGATGTGTATATTGTGTTAATTCTGAAAGAGAAATTTTGTGCACTTCACTTCTCTGTTAATCCCGAAAGAGAATTCCCAAAATTTATTGCGAAGAAAATCTGAAGCGATGTACTGAACTTTAGCAGAGACCTGCAACTTCATTCATTTATTCAATATTATGGATTCTGCAATTTCATATTTTATAATTGTTATGAGAAAACAAAGGTGTACTTGTTGTTTATTTTAGATTCATCAATTTATTAGCAGATTGTACTTGCTGTATATTATAGAATCTAGCGGAATGTCTGAAATACTTATGTTAAGCTTATAATTGATATGAGAAAATAAATATGGATCATTATAATTGATATAAGAAAACATGTTCAGTTGTGCTTATTGTTTTGAACTATAAGTCAGGTCCAGCAATTTTAGGAACGACACAGTGTAAAAGTGTTCATTTCATCTTATTGTTACCGGGTACCCGGGAACCTACCCGGAACCTTCCGGGTAGGTTCCGGGTAATGATTGCTACGGGTAGGTTCCGGGTAGTAAATTTAGGAACCGATCTTTTACTGGGTGGGTCCGGGTAGTTCAAAAAAGTGAGGGTACCCGGACCCGCTCACCCCTAAACCAAACTATCATTTCTTGTTAGTACCACTGCTAGTTCAAAATCTTTTGAGCTTGTACATATGGATGGTTGTGGTCCTTATAGCAATTTTTGCTGGTTATAAATCCCTCTTAACAATTGTGGATGACTTTACTAGATTTACTTGAATATTTCTTTTAAGATTGAAGTCTGATGTATTTTTACATGTTAAAAATTTCTTAACTCTCATTAAAACTCAATATGATTAAATGTGAAGGTCATAGAAAGTGACAATGGAACTAAGTTTGTTAATTTTATGTGTCTTGAGTTGTTTAAAAACTTAGGAATTATTCATCAAAAGTCTTGCTCCTACACTCCACAATAAAATAAAGTAGCAAAGAGAAAGCACAGACATATTCTTGAATTGAGCAGGGTTAAAAGGTTTCGGGCTCATGTTCCTATCAAATTTTGGGGCAAATGTGTTTTGACAGCAGTTTACATTATTAATAGGTTGTCATCTACTGTTATACATAATGTTTCACGTTTTGAAAAATTGAATCAAAGAAAATCTTATTTACTTCATCTCAGGGTACTAGGTGTTTATGTATTTCTAAAGTCATACCTCATGTCGCACCCATTTTTAACCTCCCCGCCGCGAGGAAGAGGGATCCATGGTCGCGACGTACTGGTGATTCCTAAATTAATTAAAGATTAAGGGGTCGCCACCTAATTATTCTACGGTGAATTAGGGCACCTAAATGTTAACATAAATGCTGCAAAATGAACTCCGATTAATGGTCTGCTAATCTATGAGATTCTGAGTAAGGGTTCTTTATTATCCTAAAGGGAAGGGGTTAGGCATCCTTTAAGATCCGCTAACTATGGTTATCCGGTCAAACTTAGGTTAATTATTATGCCAAAGAAAAAATGCATATTTAAAAGTGTAAGGTTAATTGAAAGGGATGTTGCAAGTAATTAATTTAAAAGATGCATTTTGACAACGTAAAGATTTTTTTACCACTTATATCATTTCTGAGGAGTCTCGCAAAGGTGATTGCAGTTCGGAGACATAGATTTCCGGCATAAACTCTGAAAAAGTAGGCATGGCATTGTTTATAAAAATACATGTAAAATTGTTTTTTTTTTGGATAAAAGCATGCATTTGTATATTATAAAATACATGCAAAGTTGATTTTTGGATAAAAGCATGCATTTTGACAATTGATAATAAGGAGAAAAGCAAATTATTTATGATGCCAAAGAAGTGATTTATATGGAAGTCATTTTAAATCACAAATCGGATGAAACAATAAAACCTTATTTGTGTGATTAATAATGCGAATAAAGGGTGGCCAAATTATTTTGAAAGTTTTAAATATGCATGACGAGTCTAAAATAAATAAACTAGCGGCGGATTTCCAATTTTAAACTACCCTATTAATTATCCATTCCATGCCTAATTATTCTGAGTATTCCCATGATCGCACAAAGTTGAGTAATTAAATTACAACAAAAAAAATAAAAAAGGCGGGATTAAGGAATTAAAACAGCGACTAGGGCGGATGACGATGTCATCCCGCCGTATTTGTTTAAAAATCCCGAGGCAGGAGAAGGCAATGAATGTGGATGCGGGTCTTCGTTTAACAATAGTCCTGATGAGACTCATAACGAGACTCTTCGTTGCTCCCGATGCGTTTCATGTAAATGAAAGAAAAGAAAAGAATTAGTAGACGGAACATGAAAATATATACATAGGAAAATATAAATAAATAATTCATGAAAAGTAATATGTTGTTGGGCCTCAGGGAACAATCAACGCGCAGAAATAGAAAGCAGGCCCAAACATATAATTTTCAGACTTGAGGGAGGGAAACAGACCAACCCAATATGCGATAAGACCAATTTACAAGTGTTCATATTTATACATATGCAAGCCCATATTTAACACACTTAGCCGTGGAAAGGCGTAGATATTCATGGAATATTCAAACTATACATGATATACTTGGGAGTATACAAGGATATACGACCTTCATATTCATCTAGTGTATACCTAGGTCTCTATACCTTGTATACCCTGGAGTATATCATTGTATACTCATCAAAGCATGTAGAATAGCATAAAAGAAAAGCAGACAAAACATGAATTGGTTTTAGCATCACAAGAAAAGGGAAAGGATTTGCACACTTGTGGATTTAGACAAGAGCAAAACAGGCCAAACATAAGCACAAATAGGCAAGTTTAGATTCAACAAAGAGAGGAAAACACATTGTACACTTCTCATATTTCGAAACAATCATATCAATCAAACACATACATAGTAGTCAGACCTAGATATTACAAGAAGAAAGAAATACACAAGTATCTATGCACTAGACTAAACAAATATTGTGTACATACTCATACACAATACTTTGGGTAGGAAGCAAACATGCAATCTTTATTAACACAAACAGGGTTGAGGTGAATATACTATGTAAAGGGGCACGCTTTATGATTTCGAGGTCAAGCCTAATCCAGAAATAGAAAACTAAGACTAGTTTATGCATTAGCAGAAAAACCAAGGGTGAATGAGAAAGGACACAAAAAGTCTCAGGGTTCTATCCAGATTTTACACAAAAGACTACAAGGGAGGCGAATGACTCAGAACAACCACATACTTAAACAACACATTTAAAAATAAACAGGATAGTAGCAGCACAGCAAGGCTAGGGTCATTCTCAAAAACACATTTTAACAACTGGGGACATGCCTACTCACATAGACCAACTCATAGACTAAAGTAAAAAAAATATACACCCCTAAACATGAAAACTCATACATGAATGCACAACTTAATAAGAGACAAAGGTGTTCGTCCATACAAGAACCCATTCAAGTCATTTCTACTCAATCTTAGACAATTACAAGACTCAATCACCCTATACGTTCTACTATAACATGATGTTTATAAAAAAAAAAGTACCGAAACATCATGTATATCTCATGATTCTAAGTACAGGTCGTAGCATGACATACTTAGACATAAATACCCAACTAAATAAACAAATATCATATTCAGTTAATCAACACTAAGCATTAAGAAGTAATCAATATCATAATGTCCTCTAAACAGGTTTTGTAACATCATATAATACTAAACACACATCTAATAATACAAGCAAATCATTTTAAACACTATTGGATAATTAAACAAACTAGCATACTTAGCAATATGAACACGCTACATTTATCACATAAAACATAGAAAATGTAAAAAGGACCGAGGGGAAATTCGAGTTTACTGACCTTTTCCGGACAGCGAACCGAGACGTGTTTCGAATCGTTGAAGCCGCTCGGAGAAGTTATTTTGGAATTCTAATTTTAGCGATTTTGGAATTCTGATTTTACTGATTTTGGAATTCTGATTTTGGACCCGGATTCTAGCCCGTCCCGGATTTTTTACCCGACCCGAAAACGTGAAGAACAAAAGGGGAAATTTTTTGAGGATTGAAACTAGTATTCAAAAGGAATTTTCGGATTAAAACTACGAAACAAAGAGGAGTATTTTCTGAGTAAAAATTTGGAGCAGTCAAACCATTTTCTTTTCTGATTTTTCTTTCAATTTCCAGACGTTTTTCTCTTTGTTTTCGAACCTCGACCCAGACTATTTTCAATTTCTTTTTTGGACTCGGACTCAGACTGGACCTCGGTTCGGACTCCTCCGAAAATGAAGAACAACTGAGGTTTTTATAGGCGGATTCCCCCTAAACACCGTTCACCCCATACCCTTTTGGGCTCCGAGTTTGAATTTTGAATTAAAGGGGCCAAGGTGACGATTTTGAAAGCGAATTTTAGGGGTACAGGTCGCGGGTTTTGAGGGGATAGGGTATGGGTGAAGTGACGGGGAGGTGTATTGTGGTGTTAGGGATGGTGTGTGAGGGGTGTGGGTCGTGGGTATGGGGCTGGGGAAATGGGTGAAAGGGAAAAGAAAGATTTAGGATTTATTTGGGTTTAGGGAATAAAATGGGTGTAGGGTTGGGCCAGGTTGGTGGAGGATTGGGCTGGGCGTAAATGGGGTTGGGCTGGTTTTGGTGAGAGAAAAAAAAATTGGTTGTGGGTTAAAATATAAAAGGGGTTTATTATTTTAAAAAATGCTTTGAAAAAATATAAATTATTTAAATAAAAAATAACGATATGATAATAATAAAACATACTATTTATGAAATGCTTATTGCTTAAAATAATAAAAAATGCGATGTCATTTTGCGAAGATAAAATAACATAGATTATTAGAGTAAAACTATGATTATGATATTAAAAGGCAAATGATAGTAGAAAAATATGAATAATAATAATAATGATAATAAATAATGATATTGAGAATAGACGGCGATATTAAAGGCCATATATATATATATATATATATATATATATATATATATATATATATATATATAATTGTTTGAGGTGTCAAAATATTTAAAAATGCAAAAAAAAAAATCGGAAAAGAGGGGACAAAATTGGGTGTCAACAACTTGCCCCTCTTTGGCTGGAGACGATGAAAGAATTTTCGGACAAAGAAGTTGATTGATTAGCCAATTTTGTCATGATCATCGGGACTTGAACAAAGATTAGGGACACATGGGTGGAGATAGAATTTCGAGAGAGAAGAAATTGCAATATCGGTAAATCGAGAAGCAAAAGTTGGTGCAGATTCAAGAAATATTGCCTCAGTGTCGAGTTATGATGACATTGGTTGCAGGTGTGGCAAAATATTGGGAAAGAGAGGAACGAAGTTCGAAGTAGGCCACTGACCTTTGTTGGGAAATTCAGTTCTCCAACAAATTGCATCGGTTCACTGCAAGAGATAGTTCCACATTGTGCTGAAGCTCCTACCGATTCAAACTCATGCGAACTAGAGTTAAGATAAAAAAATTAGTGCATAACTGCTAAATACAATGGGTATATGATAATATGACCCTGTGAATTAAAATGACGTCCTTGCACAGACATAATGCGATGCGACGTCCTTGCACAGACATAATGCGATGCGACGTCCTTGCACAGACGTAATGCAAAATGTCATCCTTGCCCAGACATAATGCAAAATTTCGTCCTTGTATAGACGTAATGTGAAATGAAGACCTTGCACAGACGTAATGTAAAATGACGTCATTGCACAGATGTAATGCGATGCATCGTCCTTGTACAGACGTGATGAATGACGTCATTGCACAGACGTAATGAGGTGACGTCCTTGCACAGACGTGATGTAATGACGTCCTTGCACAGACGTGATGTAATGACGTCCTTGCACAGACGTAATGTAGTAAAAATGACATATTCGCCCAGATGTAATGCCAAATGACGTCCTTGCACAGACGTAATGACATGCGACGTCCTTGCACAAAGGTAATAAGAATGACGTCCTTGCACAGACGTAATGCAAAATAACATCCTTGCACAGACATGATGCAAAATATCTTCCTTGCACAGATGGAGTGATACGTGACCCTGAGGCCGAAATGCTATGTTGAAGTTCTTGTAAACTCAATCTGGATGAGAAGTTAATGTGTGGACATAGGCGATGTAAGATGAGGATTAGAATGTGACCCTGTGAGTCAGAATACTATCCTTGCACAGACATAACGCGGTTGGGATCATGTAGGTGAAGATGACGTCTTTGTACAGATGGAAAATAGGAACGTGATCCTTGCGGACCGTATTGCGATGCGGAAGTTCTTTGCAAAATTAAACATAAGTGTTGTGGTTTCCCTGCCTCTTTCAACCTGAAGAACCTATACTCAAAGATATTTGTGAGTTTGGGGAGAGGCGGTTAATTCATGTTGACTTTGTAGCTTTGGCTCTTGATACTTGCACGTCCCATTGGTTCGGACCTGTAGCCCCTGTCTTAGCCCCTGTCTGGTTTCCAGTCTTGGCTAGTTGTTAATGAAAATATTTATTGAAAATAATTTGCTTATAAGAAGTTATGCATATTAATAAGAATTTCTGTCGAACTCTCGAATAGTGACATGCAGTAAAACAAAGCAAAACGTCTTATCCAAAATTCTTCTTCTAACTGAAGACTTAGTTGGACAACACTTTTCCATGTCTATCGGCGTCTTCTTGCAGTGAGCCCTTAAAATTTCCCCCAGTTTCTGGTATGTGGGGATGTTGAACTTTCAACTGGACAAAATTGAGTCTTGTGTGGGTTACTTTCCTGTCCTATCAAGGCGATCAGATGGGCGTATTTCATTACATGCAAGCTAAAGGATAAAATTTTCTAATGGTGTGACCGAAGCCGATATAGGCCACATACATATCCCGACAAGGGAATCATGTCATACATAGTTCGTTGCAAGAAAAAGAGGATTGTAAGGTTTTTCTAAAAATAGGACTGAAGCAGATGTGGGCTGCCTACGTATCCCGCCGAGGCAATCAGGTCATAACATAGTTCATGTTACAAGTAAATGGGATTTTTGCGGAAATTTGTTCTTTAAAGAGATCGAACCCGACATGGGTTCCTTGCGTATCCCGCCAAGGGAGCGCGACTTTTACAACATAGAAAATGCACTACATAGAAAAATTCCTAAATGTAGTATATTTTCACCGCATCTGCGTTAATAGCTTTCGGCCATACTTCGCCGTCCATTTCAGCTAGGTTTAGTGCCCCTCCAATTAGCACTCGGTGAACCATGTAAGGCTCTTGCCAGTTAGGTGCGGATTTTTCTTTAGCTTCATTTTGGTGCGGGAATATACGTTTTAACACCAATTGCCCCAGTTTGAAAATCCTTGGTTTTACTTTATTGTTGAAAGCTTTGGCCATTCTATTCTGATAAAGTCGTCCATAACAAACTACGTTCATCCGCTTTTCATCAATCAGCATCAATTGGTCGTACCGATTATGTATCCACTTAGCTTCGCTTAACTCGGCTTCTTGGATAATTCTCAGAGATGGTATTTCCACCTCTGCTGGTAACACAACTTCTGTTCCATAGACCAAAAGATACGGCGTTGCCCCAGTAGAAGTTCTGATTGTAGTGCGATAACCCAAAAGTGCAAAGGGCAAATGCTCATGTCAATGCTTGTAATTATTGACTATCTTCCGCAGTATTCTCTTGATGTTTCTGTTGGCTTCTTCGACTGCTCCATTCATCTGAGGTCGATATGGAGTAGAATTGCGGTGAGTAATCTTAAACTTCTCACATACCTCATGCATCAAATTACTTTTGAGATTAGCTCCGTTATCTGTTATAATAGAGTCATGGATTCCAAATTGGCAAATGATGTTATTGCGGACAAAGTCAACTACCACTTTCTTCGTCACTGACTTTGTGACGATGCTTCTACCCACTTCGTGAAGTAGTCAATTGCCACTAGAATGAATCTGTGTCCATTTGACGCGATAGGTTCAATAGGACCAATGACATTCATGCCCCGAGCTGCAAATGGCCAAGGAGAACTCGTCATATTGAGCTCGTTAGGAGGTACCCAAATTAAGTCACCATGAATCTGACATTGATGACACTTTAGCACAAAGCGAATGCAATCTGTTTCCATTGTCATCCAAAAATACCATTCTCGCGGAATCTTCTTTGCTAAAGTGAAACCATTCATATGAGGCCCACACGTGCCTCCATGTATCTCTTCAACTAACATGCTTGCCTCTTGGGCATCAACACATCTTAACAAATCTAGATCCGGAGTCCTCCGATAAAGGACTTCTCCGTTTATGAAGAAATAGTTTGCTAACCTCCGAAGTGTTTTCTTTTGAGTGATGGTTATGTCTTCTATATATTTTCCTGCCTTGAGATACCTCTTAATGTTGTGGTACCAGGGTTTTCCATCCAGTTCTTCATCTATGTGGAAACAATAGGTTGGCTGATCCAATAAGTTCACCTTGATAGAATCAATGTAATTCTTATCCGGATGTTGAATCATAGAGGAAAGAGTTTCCAGAGCATCAACAAATTCATTTTGAGTTCGTGGGATATGCTTGAATTCTATCTCGTTAAACCTTATGCGCAATTCTTTCACGCAATGCAGGTAAGGAAGTATATTCGCGTTCTTGGTGACCCATTCGCCTTGTACTTGATGAATCAATAAGTCTGAATCACCGATAACCAACAATTCTTGTATGTTCATATCAACGACCATTCTAAGTCCGAGTATACAAGCTTCGTATTATGCCATATTGTGCATGGGAATCTGAGCTTCACCGAGATTGGGTAGTGTTGACCCGATTCTAAAATCAAGACTGCTCTGATACCAACTCCTTTGAAGTTTACCGCTCCGTCAAAGAACATTCTCCAACCTGGGTATTCTTCTGAGATATCTTCTCCAACAAATAATACCTCCTCGTTCGGAAAATAAGTTCGGAGAGGCATGTATTCTTCATCTACGGGGTTTTCAGCAAGATGATCAGCTAGCGTTTGTCCTTTGATGGCTTTTTGGGTAACATATATGATGTCGAACTCATTTAGCAAGATTTGCCATTTTGTCAGCTTTCCGGTAGGCATGGGCTTCTAAAAGATGTATTTGAGCGGGTCTATTCTTGAGATGAGATAAGTGGTATATGTAGACAGATAATGTCTAAACTTTTGTGTAACCCAAGTCAAGGCACAACAAGTGCATTCCAGCAAAGTATACCAATCTTCATAAGGCGTGAACTTCTTGCTCAAGTAGTATATAGCTTGCTCCTTCTTTCCTATTTTATCGTGTTGTCCCAGCATGCATCCAAATGCATTTTCTAACACAGACAGATATAACAACAAAGGCCTTCCGGTTTCTGGAGGCACTAAAATAGGCGGATTAGACAGATATTCCCTGATTCTATCAAAAGTTTGCTGGCAATCTGTTGTCCACTTAGTAGCACGTCTTTCTTCAGTAGCTTGAATATTGGCTCACATATCACTTTTGATTGCGCTATGAACTTGCTGATGTAATTGAGACGACCGAGAAAACTCATCACGTCCTTTGGACTCTTTGGAGGAGGCAAGTCTTGAATAGATTTTATCATCGAGGTTCCAATTCAATGCCCCTTCTACTCACAATGAAACCTAACAGATTCCCAACAGGGACACCAGATGCACACTTTGTAGGATTTAACTTCAGATTGTACTGTCTCAGGCGGTCAAAGAATTTCTTCAAATTTGTCAAGTGATCTAAAGTCCTTCGCGACTTGACAATAACGTCATCCACGTAGACCTCAATTTCCTTATGGATCATATCATGAAAAATAGTAGTCATGGCTCTCATATAAGTGGCACATGTGTTCTTGAGTCCGAACAACATTACCCCATAATAGTATACTCCCCAAGGTGTAGTGAATGTTGTTTTTTCTGCATCTTCCTCATCCATCAGGATTTGGTGGTAACCAGCAAAACAATCAACAAATGATTGTAATTCATGCTTTGCACAGTTATCAATGAGTATGTGAATATTTAGGAGAGGAAAATTATTCTTCGAGCTAGCCTTGTTGAGATCCGATAATCTACGCATACTCGTATTTTCCCATATTTCTTAGGCACAGGTATGATGTTGGCTAGCACGGTGGGGTACCTTGTAACTCGAATGACCTTTGCATCGAATTGCTTGAAAACTTCTTCCTTGACTTTTAAACTCAAATCAGACTTGATTTTTCTAGGCTTTTGCTTCATTGGAGGGCAAGATTGCTTGATGGGTAATCTATGTGAAACAATATATGTGCTCATACCTGCCATATCGTCATAAGACCAAGCAAACACGTTGATATATTGCCTCAAAAGATCCATCAATTCTTTATTTTGTGAGGTGTTCAGATGGACGATGATTCTTGTTTCCTTCACATGTTCTGCGTCTTCCAAATTTACTGCCTCTGTTTCATCCAAATTTGGCTTTGGCTTATTCTCAAAATGCTCCAATTCTTCGGTCAATTCTTCCGTCTATGAGTCTTCCTTATATTCTTCGAAGTCTTGTTCATCGTTTGGACTTTGTTTGCTTGTTCCATTACATGTCACATTCACATTATCGACATATTTATTAGTTTGCACGCTGAAAGAGAAAAGAAAATTATTTAACAAAATGAATTTTGAAATAGCAAAAGCAATGTGGATTTGTCGTTTAAGCTTTCAAAAGGTGGAGGCAAAACACATTAAATGCATAAATGCGATTCAGGCCTCAATCTGAATCGCATTGTTTCTATAAGTACTAATACAATTTCTACCAAGCTTCCCGGAGAAACAGGGTCGGGGCACAGGTCTAATTTTGCAAAATATCTCCATGTTCTGCATCCCAAATGGTTGGGTCTCCAGCGTAATCATCCAGAATCACATTGCATTCCGCTTCTTCTTCAGCAATGAAAAGACTTTTGAGTCCTTCCACGAGGTTGTCTTCATCGTCTTCCTTTGATTCCTGAGCAGCGCGTGCTTTGACAAATGACTGATTTAGATGCGGAATAGGCTTTGGCAAGGAAGTATCTCTTTTTCTTCGGAGATTGGTCGATAAGACTTATTCATGAGTGGGTTCGTATCCGAGACCATAAGTATCTTTTTTACTGAGCAAATGAATCGGCTCCGCTACACCTTCCAAGTTCAATCCGAGGCCTCGACCAGGTTTAAAGCCATTTTTCAACATTTCTTGGGCCACCATTTTGAGAACCCGGGGTAATTTTAGCTTTTCAGCTTTAAAAGCACATGCAATCTTTCTGATATGGAAAACAAATCCATTTAACCTTTCCACACTTTCAACAATAGGCATTTGGCTTTCGGGATATATTGAATTGCTCACTTCTCCGTGTATCACGACCTCGTGATGATTCCAGACAAACTTCAAGCTCTGGTGTAGGGTAGAAGGGACTGCACCAGCCATATGAATCCAATGTCTTCCCATCAGTAAGTTATATCCGGTATATATGTCTAACACTTGTAATTCAATGACGAACTCTACAGGTCCTACTTCCAATGTCAAAACAATTTCCCCCATAACGCCCATTTGGGCTCTATCAAAGCCTTTAACCCTCACATGGATTGCGCGAATCTTTCTAACGTCAATTCCCGAGGCTCGGAGAGTTGTCACATGACAGATGTTGACAACTGAGCATCCATCAATCAACACTCTAGAGATGAACTTGTTCATGCACTTTACAGGTATGTTCAACATTTTATTGTGCCTCAGACCTTCAGGCGGCAACTCTTTGTCATGAAAATAGACTTTATGGGCCTCTAAAATTTGTCCGACCAATGTTGAGAGATTCTTGTCGGTGGTCTCCCTCGGAACATAAGCTTCTTTTAGTACCTCCAACAAAGCACGCCTGTGGATTGCAGAATTCATCAACAATGATAGCAAAGAAATTTGGGCCGGTGTTTTCTTCAGCTGTTCTACAACGAAATATTCTTTAGTTGGCATTTTCCTCCAGAACTCTTCCACTTCGGCCTCTGTTATGGCCTTTTTGGATTGTCTTCATTTCCTGGTTCTCCTCGTGCTACTTTTGCGGGGGCATAACACCGCCCAGATCTTGTCATACCAGCGGCGACAACTTCTACAACCCATTTTTCTTTTCCCTAGTCGAATAACTCCAAGGAATATTTTTGGTATCAAAAGACAGTGTCATGATCCGTGGCTTGGAAGGAAGCACTTACACTTCAAACAGTGCCCTCACTTGAACTGTAATTATAGGGGTGATAAAGGCTGATGATTTAACTTTTCCCTCTCTCTGGACTGGCACAATAGTCTTTTCCAAATTGTTTTCTTCATCATTAGTAATCATGTTCACACTGACATTGTCATGATTTGACAAAGGGTTATTGTTTACATTAGATGGAGCTCCTTTCAGTTGGATGAATCCTTCTTTGATCAATGCCTCGATTTTGTCTTTAAGGGCATAGTAACTTCCAGTGTCGTGTCCAGTGATTCCAGAGTGGTATGCACAATGCTTAGTCTCATCGTACCATCTGGGAATAGGATTAGAGATATTTTCTGGGATGGGTTGGAGTATTCCTGCGGTTCTCAGTCCTTCATACAACTGGGCTAGAGGTTCGGCTAAAGGTGTAAAGGTCTTGATTGGCTTTCTTTCATAATTTGCGCGGGGTCTGGGTGCGTTTTGTGGATGGACTCGTGGTTGAGATGAGTATGTGGGTTGATATTGTGAGGGATTCGGATAGATAGGTGCTCGAGGTGGGCTATATATTAGTTGGATATGGTATACATGGTATGGAGTAGGTGAGTGTTGATAATAAGGCTGAGAGCTTTGGGCGTTTTGGCTATAATATGAAGGTTGAGTACTTTGGATGTTTTGTTGTAGTAAGGAGGCTGGGATGATGGGATTTGGTAGGTTGACATTTGGTTTGGCCTATGTTCCTGGACCATCATGACAGGGGACACTTTGTCCCTCTTCTTCTTGAGTGCTCCCCCAAATGAGTTTGACTGAATTACCTTACTTATTGCTTGCAACGCTGCCAAGTTTGTGATTCTTCTTGTTTTGATACCCTCTTCTATGAAATCTCTCATCCTTACAACTTCAGAGAAACTCCGTCCTATTACGCTTATCATTCTTTCATAGTATGTTGCATCTTTCAAAGATTGTACAAAGAGAGTGGTCATCTCACTTTTCGCCATCGGGGGTTGAACCTTTGCTGCTTCTGTCCTCCACTTCATGGCGTATTCTCTGAAGGTCCATGTGGATTTCTTTTCCAACTTCATCAAATAAAATCTATCCAAGACCGTGTCAGTGTTAAACCTAAATCTATCCATGAAATCATGTGCCATCGCGCCCCAATTATGCCATTTCTGCGGATCTTGGCTTGTTTACCAGTCGAGCGCTTCTCCTGTCAAACTTCTTAAGAACAACTTCATTATGATGACTTGGTCTTTACCTACTCCAACCAGCTTATCAAGGTATGATCTTAAATGAGTGCGAGGATTTCCCTTCCCATCAAACAAGTCAAATTTTGGTACCTTATATCCGACAGGCAACTCAACGTCGGGATGCATGCAGAGATCTTCATACTCGAGTCCTTCATGTCCCTTGCTTGTTTGGATGTTCTTGAATGCTTCTTTTAGGCTATGAATTTCTCTCGCCACACTTTCATCGGTTCTGATCCTTACTTGCCTTTCCATCTCTTCATACTGGTCAATTTCCTGAGGAGGTATATTTGTACGATGGTAGTAAAAGGTTGGGCTTCTGTTACATATACCGGTGGCACATACTATTTGTTATGGTTAGCGATGTGTGCCATCGGTAGTAGTTGGGTTGCTTGGTAATTTTGCATGGGAGGGAAATTTTGGACGAGTAGGATAGTTTGGGTAAGTGGAGCTTGAGGCGCATATGGAGAAAGGATAATGGATCATTTTGTAGTGGGCTTTATTGTGGACTGGCTTGTGGGTTGATAGGATGTGGGTTAGTGTGTTGCGGGCTAGTGTGTTGCGGATTGGTTTTGCTTAGTGAGGGATTTTGGGGAAGGTTTTGGGGAAATGGCGGTTCAGGAGATGGAAAGGTTTGCAGTGCAGTTGCACTCGTCCTTTGCTCAGGGAGTGGAGTATTGAGGCTGATAGACAAGTTGGTAAGATTTTGGAGCTGCTCAATCTTAGTCTGCATGATTGCCATCTGTTACAACAGTTGGGCGAGGTATTCATCCTGGATGGTAGTATTTCTCCTTTCTGAAGCTTCCGGTTCATCTCCCGAAAGAGCGACAAGTCCTAGGCCAGTCTGTTCGGATGCACCTGAATCAGTGATTTTGCTAGATGATCGTGCATTTGATCTTGTGAAGTATGGGTGTTCCGCCAGTTTCAGTCAACACGAACCAACCTTTGGGGAAATAAATCAGGCAAAATAAACCTTCTAAAAATGAAGAAAATCAAGTTAGTATAAGGCGAGTAATTATTGCTTCAAATAATATGCACAGATTGGAAAGCAACAAAAATAGCAAACGGATTGTATAGAAATCAAATGTGCGTCCTAACATGCATGGGGCCTCTCTTATGTCAAAGGTGGGCCTAAACGCCAAATATGCGAGATTATGATAGATTGATCCAAGTCACTAAATTAAAATATTTTTCGTTGAAATAAAGGTTGAATCCTACTTCAATAACAATAATGCATACAATAATAAAACCGATCGACATAACATAAATTACTCCAATGACCATGCTTAAATCTTGCTCTTGATCACACAGATGGGGGAAACGAAGATGAAGACCCGACACTGCTAGGTCCGGCTCCTGCGTCTTCTAGGTACTTCAGTATATTTTGCATTTGATGCCATATTTCAGGGGTAACGACTGTGTTCCTGAGCCAAAAAAATTTTTATCCAAATTGTTGTGCCAATATCCTCAAAACCTTGTTCGCCTTCGGGACTATGGTTCATGTTACCGTTATCATCGCACAGCCACGCGTGATATTCTGGAATACTCCCTACCTGACTATCTCCAATATCCATTTTGACAATATTGTTCCATTCATCGAGAATTTGTCTAGCTCTGGGGATAATGAAGTTCGGCCCGAATTGGATTTCAGAAACTCTCATATTTGCTTAGAGAGGGATTATTTGCTCTTGGCCAAACTGTCGGAGTACGCGGAGTGAAGCATATGGTTGGAGGCCTTTCAACCCGATAAGCTCGATATAGTAAAGCCTTCTGCATCTTATATAGGCTTTCTTGGTGCTTGGGAGCAACTGATATTTCCATTGGATCTGATAACTAGTGCGGGATGCCAAAAACTCATACCAATCATCGGTGTCTTGCGGGATAATTTGTCCTCTACCTTGGTAAATTAAGTCGGTGAAATAATTGATCTATTCCAAAGTAGGAATTATCTCAAAATCTCTGAATTTAAAGACAACCCGATCTGGATCCCAAAACTGAATTAGTGCTCTGACCAAGTGCTGATCGGGAGAGATATCGAACAATGACACGAGGCACCCAAATCTCTTCCTAATTGCCATTTGGCTGGCTGCCAAGGTCTAAATTGCCCATCATATTTTTAGCTTACTCGAAATCACACTCACCATCCTAATTTGCGGAATAGATTCCATCCTATAATATAAATATACAAAAAATGAATATACATTTTCCAACTCCGACATGTCATGATTAGGCTTGGATCCATCTATCATTGTCACGCGACACATAATATGTTGATCGGTCGTTGGGTTGTGAGACCCGTCGACAATTGGCGGATTTCTTAATTGTGGAGTCGATACCAAGGATCAACCCACCTAAGATGTATGCATGCATGACTTAAGATAAAAGATGGTATAGCTCTATCCTAAACTTTTTAAGATTTGGCTTACTAGTCCCGAGCGGACTGCTCGAGTGAGGAGGCCACGCGGCCACCAGATAGTCCGGACACCCTGCGCATACGACAACTCCTAAAATTTGGAAATTTGAAAGAAAATTTTGCGGGTGCGCGAAACACACCTCGCGTGTATGTGTGATAGTGTCAATTTTTCGAAGTGGAGGAAATATGAGCGGAATGCCAATTTAAGAAAAACAGTAAAAGAAAGTAGCAGTTAAGCATACAAAAATTCATAAATGAAACAATTCAAATCACTAGATCAAATAAGGAGCAAAATAAAGCACAATAATAATTAACCTGGGTTAGCTATGGTTAAGAACCAAAAATAACCTCCCAACGGAGTCGTCATGTTGTCACACCCGTTTTTACCCCCCCCCCCCTCCCGCCACGAGGAAGAAGGATCCAACATGATCGCGGTGTATTGGTGATTCCTAAATTAATTAAAGCTTAAGGAGTCGCCACCTAATTATTCTACGGTGAATTAGGGCACCTAAATGTTAACATAAATGCTGCAAAATGAACTCCGATTAATGGTCGGCTAATCTATGAGATTCTGAGTAAGGGTTCTTTATTATCCTAAAGGGAAGGGGTTAGGCATCCTTTAAGATCCGCTAACTACAGTTATCCGATCAAACTTAGGTTAATTATTATGCTAAAGAAAAATGCATATTTAAAAGTGTAAGGTTAATTAAAAGAGATGTTGCAAGTAATTAATTTAAAAGATGCATTTTGACAACGTAAAGATTGTTTACCACTTATATCCTTTCTGAAGAGTCTCGCAAAGGTGATTGCGGTTCGGAGACATAGATTCCCGGCATAAGCTCAGAAAAAGTAGGCATGACATTATTTATAAAAATACATGTAAAATTGTTTTTTGGATAAAAGCATGGATTTATATGGCATTGTTTATAAAATACATGCAAAGTTGATTTTTGGATAAAAGCATGCATTTTGACAATTGATAATAAGGAGAAAAGCAAATTGTTTATGATGCCAAAGAAGTGATTTATATGGAAGTCATTTTAAATCGCAAATCGGATGAAAAAAACAAAACCTTATTTGTGTGATTAATAATGCGAATAAAGGGTGACCAAATTATTTTGAAAGTTTTAAATATGCATGACGAGCCTAAAATAAATAAACTAGCGGCAAATTTCCAATTTTAAACCACCCTATTAATTATCCATTCCGGGCCTAATTATTCTGAGTATTTCCATGGTCGCACAAAGTTGAGTAATTAAATTACAACAAAAAAAATAAAAAGGGCGGGATTAAGGAATTAAAAGCAGTGAATAGGGCGGATGACGATGTCATCCTGCCCTATTTGTTTAGAAATCCTGAGGCATGAGAATGCAATGAATGTGGATGCGGGTCTTCGTTTCACAATAGTCATGATGAGTCTCATAACGAGACTCGTCGTTGCTCCCGATGCGTTTTATGTGAATGAAAGAAAAAAAGGATTAGTAGACGGAACATGAAAATATATACATAGGAAAATATAAATAAATAATTCATGAAAGGTAATATGTTGTTGAGCCTCAGGGAACAATCAACACGCAGAAATAGAAAGCACGCCCAAACATATAATTTTCAGACTTGAAGGAGGGAAACATACCAACCCAATATGCGATAAGTCCAATTTACAAGTGTTCATATTTATACATATGCAAGCCCATATTTAACACACTTAGTCGTGTAGAGGCGTTGATATTCATGGAATATTCAAAGTATACATGATGTACTTGGGAGTATACAAGAATATACGACCTTGATATTCATCTAGTGTATACCTAGGTCTCTATACATTGTATACCCTGGAGTATATCACTGTATACTCATCAAAGCAGGTAGAATAGCATAAAAGAAAGGCAGACCAAACATGAATTGATTTTAGCATCACAAGAAAAGGGAAATGATCTGCACACTTGTGGATTTAGACAAGTGCCAAACAGGCCAAACATAAGCACAAATAGGCAAGTTTAGATTCAACGAAGAGAGGAAAACACATTGTACACTTCTCATATTTCGAAACAATCATATCAGTTAAACACATACATAGTAGGCAAACCTAGATATTACAAGAAGAAAGAAATACACAAGTATCTTGGCACTAGACCAAACAAATATTATGTACATACTCATATACAATACTTTGGGTAGGAAGCAAACATGCAATCTCTATTAACACAAACAGAGTTGATGTGAATATACTATGTAAAGGGGCACGCTTTATGATTTTGAGGTCAAGCCTAATCCAGAAATAGAAAACTAAGACTAGTTTATGCATTAGCAGAAAAACCAAGGGTGAATGAGAAAGGAAACAAAAAGTCTCAGGGTCCTATCCAGATTTTACACAAAAGACTACAAGGGAAGCGAATGACTCAGAACAACCACATACTTAAACAACACATTTGAAAATAAACAGGATAGTAGCAGCACAACAAGGCTAGGGTCATTCTCAAACACACATTTTGACAACTGGGGACATGCCTACTCACATAGACCAACTCATAGACTAAAGTAAAAAAAATATACACCCCTATCCACAACTTAATAAGAGACAAAGGTGTTCGTCCATACAAGAACCAATTCAAGTCATTTCTACTCAATCTTAGACAATTACAAGACTCAATCACCCTATACGTTCTACTATATCATGATGTTTATAAAAAAAAAAGTACTGAAACAACATGCATATCTCATAATTCTAAGTACAGGTCTTAGCATGACATACTTAGACATAAATACCTAACTAAATAAACAAATATCATATTCAATTAATCAACACTAAGCATTAAGAAGTAATCAATATCATAATGTCCTCTAAACAGGTTTTGTAACATCATTTAATACTAAACACACATCTAATAATACAAGCAAATCATTTTAAACACTATTGGATAATTAAACAAACTAGCATACTTAGCAACATGAACAAGCTACATTTATCACATAAAACATAGAAAATGTAAAAAGGACCGAGGGGAAATTAGAGTTTACTGACCTTCTCCGGACAACGAACCGAGACATGTTTTGAATCGTCGAATCCTCTCGGAGAAGTTATTTTGGAATTCTGATTTTAGAATTCTGGTTTTCTGATTTTGGACCCGGATTCTGGCCCGACCCGGATTATTTACCCAACCCGAAAACGTGAAGAACAATAGGGGAAATTTTTTGAGGATTGAAACTAGTATTCAAAAGGAATTTTCGGATTAAAACTATGAAACAAAGAGGAGTATTTTCTTAGCAAAAATTAGGAGCAGTCAAACCATTTCTTTTCTGCTTTTTCTTCAATTTTCAGACGTTTTTCTCTTTGTTTTCGGACCTCAACCCAAACTATTTTTTATTTCTTTTTTGGACTCGAACCGGACCTCATCTCGGACTCCTCCCAAAATGAAGAACAAAGGGGGGGATTTATAGGCGGATTCCCCCCAAAAACCGTTCACCCCCATACCCCTTTGGGCTCCGAGTTTGAATTTTGAATTAAAGGGGCCAAGGTGACGATTTTGGAAGTGGATTTTAGGGGTGCATGTCGTGAGTTTTGGGGGGATAGGGTATAGGTGAAGTGACGGGGAGGGGTGTGGTGGTGTCAGGGATGATGGGTGAGGAGTGTGGGTCGCGGGTATGGGGCTGGTAAAATAGGTGAAAGAGAAAAGAAAGGTTTAGGGTTTGTTTGGGTTTAGGGAATAAAAGGGGTGTGGGGATTCGGCCGGGTTGGTGGACAATTGGGCTGGGCGGAAATGGGGTTGGGCTGGTTTTGGTGAGAGAAAAAAAATGAGTTGTGGGTTAAAATATAAAAGGGGTTTATTATTTAAAAAATGGATTGAAGAAATGTAAATTATTTAAATAAAAAATAAGGATGTGATAATAATAAATCATAATATTTATGAAATGCTTATTGCTTAAAATAATAATAAAAAATGTGATGTCGTTTTGCGAAGATAAAATAACATAGAATATTAGGGTAGAACTATGATTATGATATTAAAATGCAAATGATAGTAGAAAAATATGAATAATAATAATAATAATAATAAAAAAAAAAAATAATGATATTGAGAATAGAAGATGATATTAAAGGCCTTATATATATATATATATATAACGCAAATAAATAATCGGAAAAGAGGGGACAAAATTGGGTGTCAACACCTCAAACAGATAAATTACAATCAAAAACTAGAAAAGTTGTTCATATGAATTATTCAGAGATATGTGTTGTATGTCATGGAGCATAAGAACTTCTTTGTGCACAAGGATGTTATCTTTAAAGAAAATGCATTTCCTTTTATGAATCTTAATACCACTGTGAAGTTATTTTCTTATCCTATGTCAGTCATGTATCATATTAGTCCAGATGTTGTTGTACCCGTAACTACTAACTTTAAATCAAGTACAGAAGAACAATAAGATACAAATATGACAGGTATTGGTGGTACACTTGCAAATGAGAATCTAGGTGGTCTCAAGTGGACTTAACATCAGTACACGAAGCTCAAGTAGGTACATCATTAGTCCAACATGTGGAACAACAACAATAATCATAAATCCAACATCCACAATCAGAATTTCAACATCAACAACTAGTACTTGCTAAATCTACAAAAAGTCCTTCAGAGACAAACATCCACCATGTTGGATGAAGGAGTTTGTATCTTTAAATGTTCATGATAACATATCATATGCACTATCTAACTACATTACTTATGATAATATATCTTTTAACTATAAAACATTTACTTCAACTATTTCATATATTACTGAATAATCTACATATGCAGAAGCAAGAAAAGATCCAAGATGGGTGGAAGATATGCAGACTGAGGTCAATGCACTAGAACAGAATAATACTTGGAAGATAGTTCCACTGCCACAAGGGAAAATTCCAATTGGCTGCAAATGAATTTTCAAGATGAAATATAAATCAAGTGGTGAAATAAAGAGGTCCAAGGTAATATTAGTAGCAAAAGGGTACATTCAACAAGAAGGTATTGACTACCAAGAGACCTTCAATCCTGTAGTGAAGATGGTCATAGTCATAATTATCTTAGCTATAGCAGCAGCTAGAAAGTGACATATACATCAAATGGATGTATATAATGTCTTCCTTCAAGGAGATTTATATGATGAAATATACATGGAATTACCACAAGAATTTAAGAGTCATGGGGACAGTAAGCAAGTCTGCAGACTCACTAAATCCTTGTATGGACTGAAACGGGCTCCAAGACAATGGAATGCAAAACTAGCTAAAGTTTTGCTCAAGTTCAAGTTTGTGTAAAGTTGGTATGATCATTCACTGTATACCAAAAACACAAATAAGCAGTTTATAGCAATATTGGTCTATATTGATGATATGATGATTACATGTGACAACTTAGAACTTATCAAGCAGATAAAACATATCTTCAAGAAGCCTTTAAGATGAAAGATTTAGGAGAACTAAAGTATTTTCTTAAAACTGATTTTGCAAGGTCTGAAAAGGGCATTCTAATGCATCAAAGAAAGTATGCATTACAATTAATCTCAGAGTTAGGAGTCAGTGCAGCAAAACCAGCATCAACACATATCGATCCAAATATCAAGCTCACTACTAAAGAATATGATCTACACATCAGCAAGGAGAATCAAGAATAGAATGGAGAATTCAAGAATGTATCCAAGAACTTAGAAGATGAGGTGATTAATGAACAAGGAGCATACCAAAGACTGATTGGCAAATTACTGCATTTGACAGTTACAAGACCTGAGGTTGCCTACGATGTTCAAACCTTAAGTCAATTCCTACAACAACCCAAAAGATCACACATGAAAGCTGCTATGAGAGTTGTCAAATATGTCAAAGCTCAGCCTGGTCAAGGAATCCTACTATCAAGCAAAAATAATGACACAGTAACAACATTCTGTGATGCAGACTAGGCTGCATGCTCTTTTTTTAGGAAATCAGTGACTGGATTTCTGATAAAACTGGGTGATTCATTGGTATCTTGAAAATATAAGAAATAAACAACAGTATCAAGAAGCTCAGCAGAAGCTGAGTACAGAAGTTTAGCTACTACAATAACTGAATTGACATGGCTAACATGATTAATCATAAACTTAGGTGTTCAAATACAGTTGTTTGTAAGCATTCACAGTGACAACAAAGCTACTATCCAAATAGCAGCTAATTCAATATTCCATGAAACAACAAAGCACATAAAAATTGATTGTCATTTCATAAAGGGAAAGATACAATAAGGATTGATTAAGACAGCATACATACCTACCACAGAACAATCTGCAGATGTGCTTACAGAGGGATTAACAAGAGTTCAGCATGAGTATCTTATTTTCAAGCTAGGATTATTCAATATCTTCATGGCATCTAGCTTGGGGAGGAGTGTTGAGTATATTAGAAATAGACTAGAAGGGTAGTTTAGTCTTTGTACTAATATTAGTTAGTTACAACTATAAATAGGGCAAACCCTCATTGTTACCGTTAATGTATTGAGTTATGAATTCAAATATTTCTCTCTACATTGCCCTCAATAACAAAGTTTTCTCTTCTTCATTCTCTACTAATTGTTTCTGCATTCTTCTTCATGTGTTGATAGAGATTCAACTATAACAATCTCTGTATAATTTCACATATAAGCTTCCACGTTTTCCTTACAAGAATACCAATTGAAGTTTAAACTGCGTGCACAATTCAAATTTAAGGACAAAGAGAGTCCTGAAGTTTGAACAATGAAATTCAAACTTACATATGCATCATTCTAGTCACCAAATCGTAGGAAAACTACATCAAATTGGTCACTGTTACTGTTGCTGCTTTATTATTCTCCTTTTTCTTTTTTATTCTCCAACGCTCTGAAGTTGGAACTAGAACAATTGAACTTCAAAATACTAATTAAAGTTGGAAATCCAAAATTTTGGCTTGAAAATTAAACTCAATGACACAATGTCCTGAAGTTTTGAATCAAAAACTGAACTTTAGAACACACAAATATTATGGAATTTTGAACTGAAAATTTGAATTTCAAAAACTCGCACAATATCACGTTTTAAATTAAAATTTGAACTTTAGGACACATTCTCTTGATGTTTTGAACTAAAAATTGAATTCCAGAATATGTTATCCTAAAGTTTAAGAAAGCCGAGAAAAAGAAAAAGAGGCAACAGTTGTCCCCCTTTTAAGTTATGGTAAATATTGTAGTAGTAAATAGCTTAGAAGTGCTGAACAAAACTTAAATAACGATCATAAACGTACTTGGTGACATTTCCACTGAAGTATTACACTTCAGTGTGCAACAACTACTTGAACTATTGAATCCAAAGAAGAAATCAATCAAGTATATTGTATTATTTGTTGTTCAACAAAAGGGAAATATAATATAATATAATAAATATATATATATATATATATGAGATTTAAAAAACAGAAAAAGGCAACCTGAAAAAGAAAACACGATGAGGCATGAGTCGGAAATATGTCCAATTTGTCATTAGTCTTTGTTCTTTTTGTTTTCACAAGGGATAGGTTTCATATCCTTGCCCATCCATCACATCACATGTTTGTTTTAAGTGGCAGAGTCAAATGGGCCTAAGGGCAATAAATTACCAAAAAAATATTTTTTATAGCAAAATAATGATAACTTTTTAAACATATATTTCATTTAAATATTTGAATTAAGATCGATTTCAATTTAACACCTTAACACATGATAAAGTGTACATATGAGACACTTTTGATTCAAAAATTTTAAAGTTTTTGCACGTGTTTTCAAGCGCTCAATACATAAATAAATTATATTAAAATTTGTAAGTGATAACTTATTTATGTAATGAATGCTTGAGAACAAGCGCAACAACTTTTTCAAATTTTAAATTAAAAGTGTCTAATAGAAATATTTTATCATATATTTAGGTATTCAATTGAAATAAATCATAACTCAAATGTCTAAATTAAATATACTGGCAAATTAATAGGATTGTTATTGATGTACTATTTTGCCTTTCTTATATATTTGAATTTCATCAACATAGTAAAAGCTTCCAAAACATTGGCAAAGGGCGGTTCAAGAATGTCGAAAACTACTACTTTTAAGTCGTTTTGATTCACAGCAGTAACATTTTGTTAAATCCACTTGTTACTAATCTTGCCTCTACCGTGTATACTTTAGATATATATTTAAATAGATCATTGCATTAAATTTTTATCGAGTTTCGAGTTTGTGGCTAACTTATATTCTAGTGTTCTCCCTAATAGCAATTAGCATGTGATTGCACTAATTGGGGCCATGTAAATATTGCAAATCAAATACTTACTATTTGGCAAACGAAAAGAGAAGGAAAACAAAAACAGAAACACAAAATCTTGTAAAATAGAATTGCCAATATTATTATATTACGAATAATAGCTCACAATTAAGCAGAATTTTGTGCCGGTTGTAATTTTTCGGAATATATGTTTAGTAAATGGCTCTTTACTTATTTTTCTCGTAATTTATGGACCTTTTAGATCATAATCTTAAAATCACTAGTTACGTTTATTTATTCAACACTATACTTCGATTCTTCCCTTCTAAAAGGAACACCGACTCTAACAATCACTACAAGAAAGTATAGAATTTGCAATAAAATTTTAGCAACAATAGATATATTATTGCTAAAAAACGTAAAATGCAACAAAAATTTAATATATTATTGCTAAAAACGTAAATGACAATAAGAAAACAACTTGTTATTGCAAAAAATTTTCGCATCGGATGTTATTGCAACAGCATGCAACAATTTTTGTTGTTGCGAAAAGTACTTTTGACAACATCCAACATATGACAACAACAAAATGTTGTTGGCAAGGCAAGTGTCTTTCTTCATGTAGTAAATTCCATCGCCGTCTATCAAAATGTCTTTTGAGTAAACTGAAAATTATTATTATTATGAGAAATATTAGGCCACGGTCTAAAATTCTATAGACGATAGACAAATATTTTAATATTTTTTTATCGTCTCAAGGGTCATATTTAAACAGCTTTTACAAACAAGGATAAAATTTAAATGATGACCTAAAAATAGAATGTTTGCGTAAATCACCAAAATTAAGTTAAAACGGCCAAGACATTAAAATAAATTCTCATACGGTGTAAAATGAAACAAGATAGAAGAGATATCCGAACTTGGTTGAAAATCATGAGCATAAATTATAATCCAAACAAATATAATTCACATAAAATCCGTAAATTCCACTAAAATATGACTTAATTGTGAATATACCTTTTTTATAAAAACAAAACTAATATATAATTCAGCATAATTTTAATTTCTCTACAAAGGGTTTATTTTTCCTGATATAACGGTCCATGCCATGTTTCGTACCTTCTTCCCCATGACTTTATAATGACATACATATTTTTACAAAATGACTGCAACCCCACATGGCCACATATAACCTATGGTGAATCAAATTATCCAAACGTTATTTATTAGCCACTGGCTATATTCTCATTGGCCCAATATAAAAATCTTATCGATCTTTTCATATAAAATCCTACACAATATGGAGATCGATGTATAAAATAAATACATTTATCGTGTTTTATATAAAACGGAATAGAATTCTGACGTTCTTAATCAATTTAATTAATTTAATGAATTTAAACAGATGTTTAGAAAAAGAAGACTTGAGGGAAACACATGTGATATGGTCAAAACCCTATTCTTGCTTTAAGTCTAGAATATAGTGTGGTCACTGTTGAGATTATAATATATAGTATTATTATAATTATAGTATATTCTATTCTCTTCCAATATTACAAATTCCAATAGCTAACAAACCTTCACTGAAGAAAGGAATTCGAATAATACTTTATTTATTGAATTAATTAACAGCTAGCCAAGCAGACTTTGTTTATTGTTTTTTCTCCCTTTTTGGTCAACATCGTTACTAAAAATGCGGCCCGCGCCATTGGCCCCTCCTTATATTTTCAAAATTTTGAAATTTGTCACAATAGTATTGTTATTGACGTTTTTAGATCTTGTTGACTTAAAGAAGTTTATCGCTTTCATTGCCAATTATTTCACTTGTTCACCTTTTACTTTGACGCCCTTTCTTTTTTAACTTGAGGGGCTTTTCTCCCAAAGTATTACACTGTTTTTTTTTAACTTATAGTGTGTTTGGTACGGAGGAATGCTTTTTTTGAAAATGTTTTTTGGATAGACCATCTGCTCTAGAAAAAACAGTTCAAAGCAATTCAGAAAAAGAATAACTAAAATGAAGAAGCCAACGCAAAATGTTATAAAAAGCATAACAAAGCATTCTTAATAATAACTACAATAAAATAATATAATAATCGAAGTACAAGAAACAACAGAAGTAATGATACGACTTAATAGTATGAAAGAATAAGCGAGACAACAATCTACTATCTACTAACTTTATATCCTAATATATGTCTTCGACAACCTCCTATCTAAGCTCATATCTCAGTAAGCACAATTTTCCTACGTTGGTTGGTTAAAATATTTTGAAAAATATTTTCTGTAGAAAAATAGGTTACATAAGTAAGAGTCCAAGTTCATTATCTCCTTCGTACCTCTAATGCTCCCGAACTCCCAGCCCTTGACTATCCAGGGGCGGAGACAAAGTGTTTCTTACAGGTTCAGATAAATTTAATAATTTTTACTTAGACCTTACAGTTGTATTAGAAAATTCATTAAGTATGTGTAAGTTTAGTTACAAACCCTATAACTAAGACGACCTATGGGTTCGATGACAGCTTAGAACCCATAAATTTTAAATCTCGACTCCACCGGTGAGATTGTGATCATCCCACCCATCCTCATAGTGTTTGTATAGTTACATATAAATGTTTTAATAATTATTTTTCACTTACTTACCTAGTATCAAAATATAAGTAAGAAAACCACCTTTTAAGAAAACGGAAAAACATTTCCGTTCCTACCAAACACACCCTTTTAGAGGAAAACTTCTTGATTTTTCAGTAAACTAGAAACAAATGTTGGAGGTTGACCATAACTTCTTGAAAACTACTTGATTTTTCAGTAATTACTGAACTTCACTTTCAAATATTGAAATGCTCGTTTTGAGCGGTATCCCCCCCACCCGACCCCGACCCCGACCCCGACCCCTCAAATTATCTGTGGTTTTTTTAAAATTTATATGTATGTTAAGAAATATTAATTAATAGAATTATTTAATTACATCACTTTTTATTTATATTTAAGTTATAATTTCTCTAATTAAATGGTTATTTCATTTATGTATCATCTCTGTTGATGACAAAATTCTAATAAGAACAAAACAGAAAAAAAATTAATTATATCTTGAACTCCTAAAACGATAAATAATTTGAGATAACTATTTTTAATAATTACGATAAATAATTTGAGACCAAGGGAGTAAGTGATAATGTTTTCCTTTCAAAAAATTTGAACTTCTTTTCAAGTAAAATTTTATGTCAAACCATAACAGCCTGCTTTCGCTAACTTACAAAAAAATTATAATGTCAATTAATATTGTTATTGACGTTTTAAAATCTTGTTGACTTCAATTGAATAGCCAATTATTTCACTTTTTCACCTTTTACTTTTGATAAATTATACGGGGACACCCTTTTTTTTTTTAACTTAAAGGGCATTTCTCCGAAAGTAATGCACTGTTTATTTCTTTTTTAACTTAGAGGAATTAACTTCTTGATCCTCCGGTAACTAATAAAAAAAAACAATAATATTTTAAAGCATTTATTAATGCTAAACTACGGTATTTGTAAAACTGGTATGGGATCAATATTTGCAATGCTGAACTTCACTTTCAAATATTGAAATGCTAGTTTTGAAAAGTATTTTAAGTGAATAATGGTTTTAATTTTTTTATTTAGTGAAATTTATGTCCAACATAACAGTGTCATTCGCAAACTTAAATCTTTCTTTCTAATGCCAATTAGTAATATTTATCCTACTGCCTATAAAACATTTTATAAATTGTAACAACGTTATACTTTTTTCTCTTGTTTTTCACTTTATGGTTAAACCCTTATGTGTGCCAGTGCTAGATAGGTTTTATTCAAATAATTAACATATATATGCATTAACATTTTAACAATCGACGATAATGACCCCATGTTTTCAAAAGTTGAATTTTGTGACATTATTGTTATAGCAATTTCAGATCTTGTTAGCTTAAATTGAAATTATAGATGGAAAAAAGTGAAAACGTTTTAGGAGTGAAAGTTAAAAATAAAAGAAAAAGAAGTTTTTCACTTTTTTTTTTTTTAAAAAAATTGCCAATTAGTTTGCGTGTTTAACCTTTTACTTTTAGAGAAATGATGAGCTTCTTTTTTCACTTAAAGGATTTTTCTATATAAACTACTGCAATCATCTATTAGATGCGTTTTCTTTTTGCATGAAACAACTAACAAATGTTGGATTTTAAATCATAAACACCTAAGCATTTGGGTAATATTTGGTTGGTGTTGAAAAGACGTATTTGAAGTTAAAATTGAAAAAGAGTATCTGAAAAAAAATTGAAAAAAGTTGATCAAAATTAAATTTGAACACAAATGAATGGTAAAATTTTATCCGCATCAAGAATCTACACTAAATTAATAAATATAATATATATGTCTTGCATATACACTTTTTAGCAAATAGCTATGATTAAGTAATGTGTATTTTCATTTTGATTTGTAGATTCTTAACGTTAATTATTTTGTTAGGAGTAAACACTCCAGGCCTGAAAGTTAAAGATTTAAAGGGTGAATCATTATTTTAATAGAAATATTTGTTTCAAGAAGTAATTTAGCGGGGTAGGTTATTTGCACAATGTTATTTAAGGCGAAACCACTTGTTAAAAGATTTTGCATTCCTAACTGTTACACTCTCTCTTTCTTATTATTCTTTTTGAGATTTTAAATCTTTTTGTTGTTAGGTGTCAAGACGTGTTTCTTTTGAGTTATTGTTGCGCACATGCAATATCACACTGAAAAAGAGAATCATACATCACTTAAAAATTAAATTATGTTATTGAAAAAGTTTGAAAATATCGAAAGAGATGAAGGTTGGTTGTACAAACTACTCTCATTTTTACTTGATTGTATTCATATATAATATATATATATAGTTGTATAAGAATATCTAAATTAGATAACTAATCAGCCTAATTATAACATGAAATATAATTCTATCTAAAATAAGAAACTTAATTACAATAGAAATATAATTCTACCTAAATTAAGAGATATACAATTAATGAAAATATTCGGAAAATATTCTATTACACCCCCGCAATCAAAGCGGAGGTTCACGAACACTGAGACTGACTCAAAAATCATCAAATAGTATGCGCGGAAGTCCTTTGGTGAAGATGTCGGCAATATGATATCTTGAAAGAACATGAAGGACGCGAACTTGACCACGAGCCATTTTTTCGCGAACAAAATGAATGTCCATCTCAATATGTGTTAGTGCGCTAATGTTGGACGGGATTGCCGGAAAGATATATCGCACTAATATTATCACAATAGACCAGTGTTGCCTTTTGAATCGGGCAGTGAAGCTCAAGTAGAAGGTTACGGATCCAACAAAACTCAGAGACGACGTTGACGACACATATGTACTCTGCTTCGGCACTAGTCGGGATAGTGTAGCCTTTTGGAAGACCAAGACAATAGGTTATCTCTGAGGAAAATGCAGTAACCAGACGTGGTGCGTCGGGTGTCAGGACATCCACTCCAGTCAGTATCAGAATAACCAGTGAGCGAGATGGAATCCGAAGTGAAATGTACCTTGGACGTATCGTAAAATACGTTTGAGGGCATGTATGTGTGCTTTCATTGGATTGTACATGTGTAGGCAGATTTGTTGCACGGCATAAGATATGTCATGTCTCGTAAATGTGAGGCACTGTAGGGCGTCAGCCAGGCTACGATAGTGAGTCGGGTCTGAATATGGGGGTCGGAATCAGCGTTGAGCTTGGAATTGGTATCTACTAGCATGTGGGATGGTTTGCAAGATGTCATGCCTGCACGGTCAAGGATCTCTTTGGTGTACTTCTTCTGACACAGAAATATGCCGCCAGAATGTCGAGTGACATAGATGACCAAGACATAACTTAGGGGGCCCAGATCCTTCATAGCAAACTCATAGGAAATGAGAGACATAATGGACCGGCGGAGAGCATCAGATGATGTGGTGAGGATGATGTCAACAACATATAATAATAGGTAAGTCATGTTTGTACCCTTGTTTTAGATGAACATAGAATGATTGAATCTGTTGTGTGAAAAACCGATAGAGGAGACATAATCGGCGAACCGCTGGTACCGTACTCGAGGAGCCTATTTCAGTCCATAGAGCAATTTTCGCAACAGACACACATAATCCGGATGACAGGATCCCTGAAACTCATAGGATGATGCATATATACCATTTCATGAAGATCCCCATGTAAGAAGGCATTTCTAACATCAAGATGATGAATGAGCCAAGACTTGGATAGAGCAATGTTGAGGACGGTCCAGATGGTTGCGAGCTTTACGATCAAGAATGTTTCATCACAGTCCACTCCTACCTGTTGAGACATGCCATCACCTATAAGACGAGCCATGTACATCTCAAAAGAACCATCATATTTCTCTTTATGTCTAAAAATCTACATAGAACGAATAATGTTAGCATTAGGTGGATGGTGTAATAGGTCCCACATCTTATTATCAATAAGAGTATTATATTCATCAATCATTACGGCTTTCCAATTAGGGTCAGACAAGGCATTATTCGGATTTTGAGGGATATAGGAAGGGGCAACAGAAACGGATATGTTAAATAGTCATTTAGGTTTATGAATTTCGTGTATGGCACATGTTTTCATGGTACAAGAGCGTGTCTCGAGATGCTGGAAAGGAGGGGGATGTGCCGCGAGAGTGTCGGGAAGATGAGGAAGGGCAGGCGTGGCGGGACCGGCTGGCTGATGCTCGGTTTGCCGAGAGGTTGTTGTGGAATCACCCTGAGACAGGCTATTCTAGGCCACTGTCGGCAGAACCGGGTAGGCAGTATGTCCCGGACTATCCGAGATGGGGGCCGGTGTGGGGGTCTGGGACGACGGACTATGTAAATGATGAATTAGAAGAGGGCTCAGGCCATCATCTAGGAAGTCGCAGGAATGCCGAAGTGGCAAGTTTAGGGAGGTAAAGGGTAATTGAGACTCATCAAATAGGACATGACGTGAAATAATAATATTACGGCTCGATAAGTCATAGCACGAGTAACCACGATGATTAGCAGGGTAACCCAGAAATACACACATGGAAGACCGGGGTTGGAGTTTGTGAGTAGTCAGATGGAGAGGATAACAGAGACATCCAAAGATACGCAAGTGTTGGTAGGAGGGGTTCCTACGAAACAGAACTTGAGTGGGCGACCGTTGAGCTAGAGACTTGTTTGGGATTATGTTTAGGATTTAGGTTGCCATGGAGAGTGCGTAATGCCAGAATTGAGGGGGAATTGAGGCGTGAGCAAGTACGGCATGAATTAGGTTATTTATGGTCCGGATTTTTCATTCGGCTTTACCATTTTGGAAGGAGGTGTGAGGGCAAGAAAAATGAAAGGTAAGACTGTTTTTGGAGCAAAACTGTTTGAATTGATTATTATTGAATTTCTTGAAATTATCACATTGAAAACATTTAATGCTCTTTTCAAATTATGTTTTTAGGAAAGCACTAAATGGGGAAAAATGGGGTAGACCTGAGATTTATTTCCAATTAGAAAAGTCCATAGAAAGTTGGAATAATCGTTCAAAAATAATAGATAATATTGATGGCTAGTCGTACTTAAAATAGGAGACGTCCATAAATCACTATGTATGATATCGAAAGGTAGTAAAGTATAATTTGTGGATGCAGAAAATGGTAATTTAACATGTTTTCCAAAAATGCAGGATTCACATATGGGAGTCCTAGAAATACGGTTGCAATTAATAAAATTATTTTTTCTAAGGGAACGTAAAACATAATAACCAGGATGTCCTAATCTAGAATGACATAAGGAAGACGAAAGAGCAGCAAAGGTTGATAGAACTGTGGTTGAATTGACGACATTTGAAATAGGGTAGAGATCTCCGGTGCTGTCACATCTCATTATTTGTCTCCTTATCGTAAAATCCTTCATGGAAAAATCAAAAGGATCAAAGTCAAGGAAAACATTATTATCAGTTGTGAAATGTGGCATAGAGATTAGATTCTTAATAAGTTTAGGGGCATGGAGGACATTTTTTAAGATTAGTGATGGATGTGGTGGGGATAATGATGAATGACCAAAATTGCGAATAGGAATGCCTTGTCCACTACAATAATATTCTAATTTAAAATACTCAAATCAGAATAAGACGAGAGAGTATCTTGTGATGCCGGCATGTGAGATGTGGAGCTTGTTTCCATATACCAATTTTCATTTGGAGCATTGAGTGACATTGTGCTCATAGCTACCTCAATGTCAGTCGGTGCATAAGTTGAGGGCGGGGGGGCATATGATGTGTAGGCCTATTGTGGACGTGGGCCGAGTATTCCAGGGTGGGTCTGTCAGTTTTGAGGTGGAGTCCACGAGGATGTTGGATACGGGCAAGGAGGAGAGGCCCATGCGGCCCACAACGGGTAAGCAGCCCACGACGAAGGTTGTTGCCACTGCCGTGATCGCTGCTGGCCAGCGGAGACTGCCCCTTCCATCTGCCATTATTGCCAGAATTTCATCCATCGTGGCACTTACCGGACTTCCTGCTCTGTCGGTTGTTGCGGGTGGATGTGGGTGGATGCGGGCTGTTGCGGGTCCTCGGGCCGGCAGTTCTTATTGCCAGAGTTGGAGGCACTGCCGGTGGTGGAGGGCCCAATGGTGGTGGTGAGGGCGACATCAAAAATGCTGGCCTGAGTGGTGTTGCGCTTGAGTTTCCGGGTTTCCTCAAGAATAAGCTTCGAACGAGCCTAAAAAATGGAAGTAACGGCGTGCATTGCTGAAGGATGGTGACAACGCCGTCATAGGATTCGTTCAAGCCTGTAACAAGTTGCATGACCAATCGCTGATTAGTGACTGGTGCGCCGACGTTGGAGAGTTGGTCGGCAAGCATCTTGAGTTCTTGACAATATGCAGACACGTTCGAAAAATCGTCCTGATGAACTGATTTTCAAGATATAACACTCGTTGAGTTTTGTTATCATGGAAAATAATTTCCAAACGTTCCTACATTTGGCGGACAGTGGCATCGGTCTCAATGATGGTGTGCAACAGATCATTAGAGATTGTGACGTATATCCACTAGAGAATGACTGTGTCCGAACGAGACCAGAGTGCATCATCAGAAGTCGAAGCCGAGGGTAGGTCTATGGATTTTGGTGTAGGAGGGATGATGTGGTCGTTAACTTCATAAACATGATAATTGATCTTAAAAAGCTCCTTCCATGAGGAGTATTGACCCCTTTCCATCTCAATGGTGATAGGGATGAAGCTTTTGATGTTGTTTACTATAAGTGCAGGATGAAATTTGATTTTGTCAGCCATTGAAGATAAAATTTATGAGGAGAAGGGAGAGAGAATGGCTGAAAAAAATACTAGGATTTCGTGGGGGTGGCGGCCGAGAGCTATGGTTGACGGCGGCGGAGGTATTTTTAAGCTACTGATACCATGAATATGTTACTTGGTTGTATTCATCAATAATGTACAATATATATATAGTAGTACAAGAATATCTAAACTAGGTAACTAATCAACCTAATTACAATATGAAATATAATTCTACCTAAAATAGGAGACCTAATTACAATAGGAATACAATTCTACTTAAATTAAGAGATATACAATTAATGAAAGAATTTTCGGAAAATATTCTATTAATATTATCAAAGTCTTTAATATTTTGTGTTATAGGAAGAAGAATATTTGAGAGATATGAGATGAACCTTTCATACACAAATACTTGAAGTTCATATATATATGATCTAAATTTTATGCACAAGTGTTTGAAGTTTAATCAGATATGGCATGAACTTCATACAAAAATGCTTGAAGTTCAATCATGTATGACTTGAATTTCACGCAAAAATGATTGAATTTACTTGCTAAATTGTTTGAAATTAGACTTTGACAAACCAATCTTCAAACGTGTATAACTGAATTTTAGGCTCACACTTCTAAAATTAATTTAAATAATTAAACTTACAAAAACTCCGAAAACTATAGGGGTCTTTAAATCGGTTATTTGTGCACTTTGGACATATTTGAAATATTGAATTTGTGCCACATTATTTGAAACATTGAAATAGTAATTTTTTGATGGTCTGATGGATACTAAGTAGGAGTTCGGCCATAGAAATAAAAAACTTTTTCACTTTTTTTGAATTTTTTTAAGTTGGAGTTGTGTTTGGCCATAGTTTTTACAAATAATATTCCAATGTTGAAATGTTCATTTTCAATAAGGTTTTAGTTGTGAAAAATAAAGTTTTGATTGTTTTTCAAATTTCAAATACAACTTGAATTTTTATGATCAACTACTGTTTTTTTTTTAAAGTAAAAAAAAACCGGAAAAAAGTGAATAATTCTTTATGACCAAACGGGTCCTTTCCCCCTTTTTCTTTTCTTAGTTTGGATGTGCTAGAATTTGACTAACTAGTCAAATAAAAAGAAATTACTTAATAAACCGCATAATAATTTTCATTTTTCAAGTATCAACAATAAACTTTAGGACAGATGATCAGAATACAAGATTTTTGAATGAATATTGGTTTGATTTCCATAATTAATGGTCTTAGATAAGTATGTATCTTTCTATGCATCAAAAAATATTTCATAACAACCACTTACCATGCTTAATAGAATATCTGTATATCTCCTATTTTAGATAAAATTATAATTTTTTTGTAATTAGGTTAATTAATTACCTAATTTGTATCAAAGTAAATATTCTTGTAATCTTATATATTGTAAATCATTCATCAATAAACATGAAAGAACATATTCCTTTATGATATCAGTAGCCTAAAACGACAAATCCTACCCTAGCCGCCGATATCAGTAGCCTAAAACTACAAACCCTACCCTAGCCGCCGACATACCTTCTCGGCCACTACCTTTTTTTCCACGTCGGCACCTAGCCCACGTCGGAACCTAGCCCACGTCGGAACCCTAGACGCCGACCTCTCTCGGTCGCCCACCCCCTCTTTTCCCCACGACGGAACCTTAGTTTTTCCGGCCATTCTCCCTCCCTCTTCCTCCTAAATTTCCTCTTCCATGGATGACAAAACCAAATTTCATCCTGCATTTGCCGTAAATAACATTAAAAACTTCATCCCTGTGAATCTTGAGATGGAAAAGGGTCAATATTCTTAGTGGGTAGAGCTTTTTAAGATTCATTGTCGTGTTTCAAAGTTATCGACCACATCATCCCTCCCACGCCGAAGTCCACAGACATACCATCGGCTTCGACTTCTGATGATGCACTCTGGTCTCGTTTGGACGCAGCCGTCCTCTAGTGAATATACGGTACGGTATCTAATGATCTGTTGCACACCATCATTAAGACCGATGCCACTGCCCGCCAAACGTGGAAATGTTTGGAAAATATTTTCCACGACAACAAAACTCAACGAGCGTTATACCTTAAAAATCAGTTCAAGGATGTTCATCAAGACGATTTCCCAAATGTGTCTGGTTATTGTCAAGAACTCAAGATGCTTGCCGACCAACTCTCCAACGTCAGCGCACCAATCACTAATCAACGATTGGTCATGCAACTTATTGCAGGTTTGAACGAATCCTATGACGTCATTGCCACCAACCTTCAGCAATGCACGTCGTTACCTCCTTTATGAGTCCCGTTCGAAGATCATCCTTGAGAAAACCTGGAAAATCAAGTGGAACACCACTCGGGCCAGCATTGCTGACGTCGCCCTCACCACCACCGTCGGGACCTCCGCCGACGGCAGGGCCACCCATTCCGGCAACCAGAACCGTTGATCAGAAGACCCGCAACAGTCCACTTTCTCCCATAACAACTGCCGGAGTAGGCAGTCCGGCAAGAGCCGCGGCGGAAGAAATTGCAGCAACAACGGCTGCGGGAAGAGGCAGTCCCCACCGGCCAAAAATAGTTAGCAGCGACCGCGGTAGTGGCAACAACCTCCGCTCTGGGCTGTCTACCCATCATGGGCCTCCCCTCCTTGCCCGTATCCGATATCCTCGTGGACTCCACCTCAGAACCGACAGGCCCAACCTGGCATACTTGGCCCATATCCATAACAGGCCTACACATCACAGCCCCCCCGCCATCGACTTATGCACCGACTCTAGACGAAAATTGGTATATGGACACATGCGCCACATCTCACATAACGACATCACAATGTACTCTCTCGTCTTATTCCAATTTGAGTAATTTAAGTCATAATATTATTGTTGGTAGTGGACAAGACATTTCCATCCGTGGTTATGGTCATTCATCCCTATCCCCACCACATCCACCACTAATATTAAAAAATTTCCTTTATGGTCCTAAATTCATTAAGAATCTAATCTATGTGCGACGTTTCATAACTGATAATTGAGTTTCCCTTGACTTTGATCCTTTTGGTTTTACAGTAAAGATTTTACGACAATGAGATGAATAATGAAATGTGACAGCACCGGTGATCTCTACCCTATTTCAAACGACGTAAATAATCCAGTCTCAGTTCCATCAACCTTTATTGCTCTTTCGTCTTCCCTATGACATTCTAGATTAGGACATCCGGGAGACTCTGTTTTACGCTCCCTAAGAAAAAATAATTTTATTAATTTCAACCGTATTTCTAGGACTCCTATATGTGAATCTTGCGTTGTTGGGAAACATGTCAAATTACCATTTTCTGCATCCACAAATTATACTTTAATGCCTTTTGATATCATACATAATAATTTGTGGACATCTCCTATTTTGAGTACGGATGGCAATCGATATTATGTGTTATTTTTTTACGATTATTCCAACTTTCTATGGACTTTTCCAATTGGAAATAAATTCCAGGTCTACCCCATTTTTTCTTCATTTAGTGTTTTCGTAAAAACTCAATTTGAAAAGAGCATTAAATGTTTTTAATGTGACAATGGCAGGGAATTTGATAATAACCAATTCAAACAGTTTTGCTCCAAAAACGGTCTCTTTCGATTTTCCTGCCTTCACACATCCTCCCAAAATGGTAAAGCCGAACAAAAAATCTGAACCATAAACAACCTCATTCATGCCCTACTTACTCACGCCTCAATTTCCCCTCAATTCTGGCATTACGCACTCTCCATGGCCGCGTATCTTCTAAACATAATCCCAAACAACTTTCTTAACTCAACGGTCACCCACCCAAGTTCTATTTCGTAGAACCTCTCCTACCAACACTTGCATATCTTTGGATGTCTTTGTTACCCTATCCATCCAACCACTCACAAACTCCAACCCCGGTTTTCCCCGTGTGTGTTTCTGGGTTACACTTCCAATCATCGTGGTTACTCGTTCTATGACTTGTCAATCCCTAAAATTATTATTTCACGTCATGTCCTATTTGATGAGTCTAAATTCCCTTTTGCCTCTCTATACTCGCCAGCTCGACATTCATATGACTTCCTAGATGATGGCCTAAACCCTCTTCTAGTTCACCATTTACATAGTCCGTTGTCCCAGACCCCGGCACCCGCCACCACATCGGCCAGTCCGGGACTAGCTGCCTACCCGGTTCTGCCGATAGTGGCCCAGAACAGCCCGCCTCAGGGTGATTTCGCAGTCACCTCTCGCTAAACCGAGGTTTGGACAGCTAGTACCGTCACCCTTGCCATTCCTCCTCTTCCCGGCAGTCCTGCGGCAAACCCCCCCTCCCATCCCGCGTCACGAGACACACTCTCGGACCATGGAAACTCGTATCATGCATGGAATTTATAAACCTAAACGGTTGTTTAACCTTTTTATTTCAGTTGTCCCTTCTCCTGTCTTTCGTAACTCGAATGATGCCCTGTCCGACCCTAATTAGAAATCCACAATGATTGATGAATATAATGTTCTTATTGATAATAAGATGTAGGACCTAGTACCCCGTCCACATGATGCTAACATTATTCGTTCTATGTGGATTTTTAGACATAAAAAGGAAATATGATAGTTCTTTTGAGAGGTACAAGGTTCGTCTTGTAGGTGATGACAGGTCTCAACAGGTGGGAGTGGACTGTGATGAAACGTTCAGCCCGATCGTAAAGCCCGCAACCACCCGACCGTCCTCAGCATTGCCATATCCAAGTCTTGGCACATTCATCAGTTTGATGTCAAGAATGCCTTCTTACATGGGGATCTTCATGAAACAATATATATGCATCAACCTATGAGTTTCAGGGATCCTATTCATCCGAATTATGTGTGTCTGTTGTGGAAATCGCCCTATGGACTGAAACAGACTCCTCAAGCATGGTACCAGTGGTTCGCCGATTATGTTTCCTCTATCGGTTTTTCACACAGCAGGTTTTATCATTCTCTGTTCATCTACAACAAGGGTACAAACATGGCTTACCTATTATTATATGTTGATGACATCATCATCACCACATCATCTGATGCTCTCCGCTAGTCCATTATGTCTCTCATTTCCTCTGAGTTTGCTATGAAATATCTGGGCCCTTGAGTTATTTCTTGGGCATCTCTATCACTCGATATTCTGGGGGAATTGAGGCATGACATCTTGCAAACCATCCCCACACGCATGTAGACACCAATTCCAAGGTCAACGCTGATTCCGGCCCTTCATATTCAAACCCGACTCACTATCGTAGTGTGGTTGGGGCCCTGTAGTACCTCACATTTACGAGACCATACATATCATATGTTGCGCAACAAATCTGCTTGCACATGCATAGTCCGATGGAAGCACACATGCATGCCCTCAAACGTATTTTACGATACGTCCAAGGTACACTTCACTTCGGATTACATCTATACATGTCTTCGCTCACTGGTCTCACTGCTTATTTTGATACTTGGGTGGATGTCCTGACACCCGACGCTCCACGTCTGGTTATTGTGTTTTACTCGGAGATAACCTATTGTCTTGGTCTTCCAAAAGGCAACATACACTATCCCGATCCAGTGCAGATACAGAGTATAGAGGTATCGTCAACGTCGTCTCTGAGTTTTGTTGGATCCGTAACCTTCTACTTGAGCTTCATTGCCCGATTCAAAAGGCAACATTGGTCTACTACGATAATATTAGTGCGATATATCTTTCCGGCAATTCCGTCCAACATCAGCGCACTAAACACATTGAGATGGACATTCATTTCGTTTGCGAAAAATGGCTCGTGGTCAATTCGTGTCCTTCATGTTCCTTCCAGATATCAGATTGCCGACATCTTCACCATAGGACTTCCGCGCATACTATTTGATGATTTTCGAGCCAGTCTCAGTGTTTGTGAACCTCCCGCTTCGACTGCGGGGTGTAATAGAATATTTTCTAATATTCTTTCATTAATTATATTAATTATATATCTTCTATTTTAAGTAAAATTATAATCTTTTTATAATTGAATTAATTAATTACCTAATTTGTATCAAAATAAATATTCTTGTAATATTTTATATATTGTAAATCATTCCTGAAGTAACATATTCCATTAATGCTCACTAATAACTCCTCTCTTTTTTTCTTTTTCTTTTTCTTTTTTTTTTACCTCTGCTCCATTACTATTTGATCCATTAAGTATCAATACACTTGTAGATGAATGACATGTGTCCTGATAAATATGAAAGGTTAAGATTCTCTTTTAGTTTATTCCCTATTTTTGGTTACATTCAATTAATGATATTCTTTTATTGTTGCATCACGTAAACAATATACTGTTGACATTGTTGTGGCACAGTGTGTTGGTCTGAGGTTCTATTTTGCACCGTCATTTGTAGAATAAGTGTCCAACTTGATTAAATCATACTGATTTTCTACGAGTATAAGATTAATCAATTTCAATTTTATTAAGCAATTATTTTATTTTTGTCTTAATTTATGTGATTTAACTTTTTTAATTTAATCATTAAAATTTGGATCTGAAATTGAATCAAAGGACGTAATAAAAAATCTTATTTAAATTAATAGAGTAAAAAGAAGACAAAACTAGTACTAGCCTTTTTGGTTCGTCATTGGAAGACTTTGATGGGTTGTACTTTTCTGGAGTTAATTCCCTAAAATGTCACTCATAAAAAGTTGTACAGACTAGCCAAGGCGACAGAGAGGAGGAACCGCGACTTGGACAACGTGAGGTGCATCAAAGACGAGGATGACAAAGTACTGGTGGAGGACGCGCATATTAGGCGGAGGTGACAGTTTACTTCCATAAACTCTTGAACGAAAAAGGAGATAGAAACATTGTGTTAGGGGATTTGGAGCAATATGGTAGGTACCGGAATTTTGGGTATTGTAGAAACATTAAGGTTGAGGAGGTGAAGGGTGTTGTTCGCAGGATGCGCAGGGGACGAGCGACCGGACCTGATGAGATTCCAGTTGAATTTTGGAAGAGCGCAGGCAGGGCAGGTTTGGAGTGGCTGACGAAATTATTTAACTTCATTTTTAGGACGGCGAGAATGCCCGAAGAATGGAGGTGGAGTACAATGATTCTTTTGTACAAGAACAAAGGTGATATCCAGAGTTGCAACAACTATAAGGGTATGAAGTTGTTGAGCCACACTATGAAAGTTTGGGAAAGGGTTGTGGAGATAAGGGTGAGAAGAGGCGTGTCCATTTCTGAGAACCAATTTTGATTCATACAGGGGCGTTCGACCACAGAAGCCATTCATCTTATTAGGAGGTTAGTGGAGCAGTATAGAGAGAGGAATATATACTTACATATGATTTTTATCGACCTCGATAAGGCATACGACAAAGTACGTAGGGAGGTTCTATGGAGATGTTTGGAGGCTAGAAGAGTACATGTGGCGTACATTAAGGCGATCATGGATATATATGATGGAGCCAAGACCAGGGTATGGACAGTAGGAGGAGACTCGGAGCACTTCCCAGTGATAATGGGGCTGCACCAGGGATCATCTCTTAGTCTATTCTTATTTGCCTTTGTGATGTATGGACTAACGCGATAAATCCAAGGGAAGGTGCCATGGTGTATGTTATTTGAAGATGACACAGTCTTGATTGATGAGACTCGTAAATGAGTGAACGCTAAGTTGGAGGTTTGGAGACAGACTCTGGAGTCTAAAGAATTTAGGCTGAGTAGGACCAAGACATAATATTTGGAGTGCAAGTTCAGCAACGGGAACGAGTTTGAGACAGACGATGGGGTGAGGCTTGGTACTCAGATCATTCCGAAAAAAATAATCTACAAGTACCTCGGGTCAATTATCAAAGGGAATGGAGAGATTGATAACGATGCCATACATCGTATTGGAGCAGGGTGGATGAAACGGAGGCTCACATCTGGAGTCTTGTGCGACAAAAATGTGACACCAAAACTTAAAGGCAAGTTTTATAGGGCGGTGGTAAGACCGACTATGTTGTATGGGGGCAGAGTGTTGGCCAGTCAAGACGTCGCACATCCAAAAGATGAGAGTGGCGGAGATGAGGATGCCAAGATGTATGCGTGGGCCTATAAGGAGAGATAGGATTAGTAATGATGATATCCGAGACATAGTGGGAGTGACCTTGGTGGAGGATAAGATATGGGAAGCGAGGTTGAGATGGTTTGGGCATGCGCAGAGGAGAGACACAAATGCCCCAGTACGAAGGTGTTGGCTATGGACGGGTTCAAGAGGGGTAGAGGTAGGCCGAAGAAATATTGGGGGAGAGGTGATTAGACGGGACATGACGCATGTGCAACTTACTGAGGACATGACCTTAGATAGGGGGTTGTGGAGGACACAGATTAGGGTAGAAGGGTAGTAGATAGTCGAGCGTAGTCCTACTTACGCTTATAGACATGTAGTTGTAGTGTTATTACTGTAGGTCCGCTTAGCTTATCATATGAATAGGCGTGGTATTACTTTATAGTCCCCTGCAGTTTGATTTATGCTGCTATGTGTTAGTTACTGCTTCTTTCTTTCAGAATGCGCTATCATGACGTATTCGCTTTTAATACCAGCATTTTCACACTGCTTTAAATTTCTTGACCGGGTTTGACTGATTTTTTTTTTGCTTATGCATATGCATGTCTCGAGCCGAGGGTCTCTCGGAAACAACGCTATCGTGTTTCTCTTGTATATTCTCATCATAATTCCTTAAAATACTTGAATAATAATGTAAAAATTGTACATGACATGGGTTTGGGTTTGGGTTTGGGTTGGGTTGGGTTGGGTTAAATGAGTTTGATTGTTAAAAATAAATTTATTATTAAGAAAAAGAATTTTAATGTGACATGACATGTCAACTAGGAGAGAACGAGGATTGTGATATTTAGTATTTTTTTAGGAAAATAGTGATAGTTGAGTAATATTCTAATGCTAAGATATGTTAAACATTAAATGCAAAGAATCTCCGCCTTTCATATTTTTTGAGACACGTGTCGTTCATCTGCAAGTGTATTGATACTTAACGGAGCAAATAGTAATGGAGCGGAGCCGCTCCCTTCTCCTCACTGGTTAGCGGCTACGTGGTAGAAAATGGAAAAAAATTACGAAATAACAGAAAGGAACAAAATGAAAAAAATATATATATATATACAATTATATGATGCATCTGGTTTGAATGTGAACTGATGAAATCATTAATAAAAATGACAAATCTATATTTCAAATCCTTAAATATGGAAGTGCCTAATCAGAATCAATTAACACTTATTCACATGTTTAAAATTCGAATAACAACGGTGATGTAAAGTTTTTGAATCGATTAGTCATTTCTAGATAAATTTTGTAGGAATCTAGTAGCACAATTGGTTGGTTAACTTTCACTTTTTTTTTATGAGTGTTTGAATCCCCAAGTTGTTATCTCCTTCCATACCCTCTATCTAATAAAAAGAAAAGATAGATTTTTGAAATGTGAAATAACTCCGAGCCCCTCAAAGCAAAATTGAATTTCCATTTAGAAATTAGAATAATTAAAAATTCAGACATTTTACTAAAAGATGTACTATCGATGGTCAACGGAAAAAAACAGACTAAGCAAAAACTAATAACAAACCAGTTATTATCACATCATTGCTAACTGTAAACAATATTTTTTAGTTTAAGCTCCATATATGAAATTCATTTTGAATTCTATCAGGAAAAATGTGTCACGCCCCAGCTAGTTAGAAGGTTGTGACCGTCAAATATTATAAGAATTTGAGGTACAAGATACACAACAACGAGATAATTATCATCAAAGGATGTGCGACAGCGGATGAGATTGTTCATTTATTAGTCAGAGATTTTGAATTTGAGTATTGGGTATGAAAAAATTATTGATAGGGAGCGCTTCCCCGAATGGACCCTATGCGCGAGTCCGGATATTGTTGAGCTCCAATGCGAATACCGAACACCAAATTGAAAACAAAAAATAAAGAGATAATTAAAAATTAATTAATTAATGAAAAACGAGATAGAAATTACAACATAACTTAAAGGAAAAAGAATCTTAGACCACAATTAAACATTTATGATGACAATTGGTATATGACCAATAACTCCAAAAAACGATAAGCAAGAACTAACGATAAAAAAAATTTAAAGAATAAAAAATGCCCCTAATTAAGGATCAAGCATGAAAATAATTGTGAAGTTCAATCCGAACAATAATGTTTCCACCTCATAGTAGTCTAACAAGTACTCTTCACATAATCGATCTATACTCGAATGTGGCAAGTCTCACCATTCTATACTAAATCAAAATAGCAACAATAAACAACATTTTGTATGTCACGCAAAACCCAGTGCAAGAACCGGGATTTTTACTGAGAATTTTAAATATAAAAAAGTAAACATACGAAGAAGTCGATGAGATTCAACATCTATTATATATACATAAAAATAATTTTAACCTTATATATATAGTGTAATTTTTTTACGAAAAAGGTCCGAATGAACCCTTCCCATACCCTAGCTCCGCCAATTGGGCAATGGCAACACGAAAACATTATTTTACAGTAAGTGCATGGAGTCACACATAAAATGATAGCCTCGAGCTAACTTAATACACGATATAATCAAGAATAGCACCAACAAGACAATGTGGGGCTCGTTAGAACTATAACTCGAATGTATTAGTCTGTATATAACGAGTAAGCATATAATAAAATCCTGTTGAGAATATATTTTTGTTTGTTTGGTAAACATGTTGAGAATATTTGATCCTACGTACCTTGTCTCGTATGAGACCTAAACATACATTAAAAATGAAGAAATAAATATTGCGAATGTAGGTAAGATATTTAAATCCAAACATAACGTTTGTAATTACACTGTAATTACGTTATGATAAATAAATAGTACCACTTCCAATTATCATGTGACTTTCCAAACAGACTCAAATTGTTTATAGAATTTAATTAGGCATTAACACACATTTTTCACAAGGGAAGATGAATGTTGTCCCTATATTTGTGTAATGTGCTGCTTTTCAATTTCGATAATCACGAGACACATTAGTAATTTGGTTGAGAGGAGATTCAAATTTAAAAAACACTAATAGTAAGTTGTAACATACTAGGAGAAATTCAAGCTTATTTTAACCTTTTGTTCACGTTTTTTTTAACCTTTAAATTTTGAACTAGACATTGATGATACGGATCTCTTTACAATTGACTTTGTCTAACTTACTCAAAAGAGGATAATTTGAGATGAATCTTAGCTAATCAAATACTACACCAACTATAATTTTTGCATTATGATCATATTAAATTTGAGTTTGATTATCTAGTGACAATGTAAATATTTATTATAATATCAAATTATTAAAAATTCAATTACAAGTGATAATCTAAAAAAGAGGTGGTGACATATTACAGTCGATTAAATTACAAAGATGGTATAAATATACTTCACGTTGTCCAACCATATAACTTACATACTTAAAATATCAACCACAAGAGGTAATTTTTGAATCTTATTCCTTGCCAAAATAAATGTGAAAACTAGCTCATGTAGAATTATTTTCTTGATTGACATATATTTTCCAATCTATCAATGAAATTTGGTATGATTTTCAATCATCACAAATCCCTGACCCCATCCAAAGAACCTTATTCCCCAAATAAATGAATAAACCAGAATAAATGAAATAAAAAAGGAAAATGTTTATGATGATGAGACAATTATTTTCCTACTAATACTCATATTCCCATCCAAAGAACCTTTAACTTTTTTTTAAATCATATTCTTCTTGGTTTTACTATTTCCTTTGAATTTAGATTTGATAAAAAACATGTTTACTTGTCAATGCACTCCACTTTTATCACGTATTAGTGTGCATTGATCTAATTACATGGAAATAAATGTTAAGAATACATTTTGTTCAAGCAAACACATGAAAAAAGTCCAATATTACAAAGTAATGGTAAAAGATCATTCTCAATTCGTTTCTTTATTTACCTATGTTTGACTTGTTATAAAATTTATGATGTTACTTCAACTATACTAGTGGGAGTGGAAAAAAATTAAAATAATTAAAAGTAAGTGAGATAGAGAGAATATCATTTCAAATTTTGAAATGTAACAAGTTATTAATGTGAAATCTTAAAAGTTATGAAAATGTAGAAAAAAATTCAAAAACTTTAGAAATCCACAAAAAAAGTATTATACAAGGCTCTTTTATGAGAATTTCTAAAATATGCTTATTTTGGAATACTTAAATCTTGTATGTGTGAGAACTCATGATTTAAACGTGTCGTACACACCCTAACGAGTGTTTCTCAATGTTGAGGGGCCCATCAAAGAGTGGGGGCGTGGTTTCTCGACGCTTTGGACCCCACAGAAGAGCGGGGGTTTCGTGACATTATTTCTTAAAATCTTGACCAAAGATACTATTATAATACTCCCTCTGTTCCATATTAGTATTCACATTTCACTTTTACATGTCCCTTAAGCAATCAATCATAAACAAGAAATATTTTTCTTACTAATTTATCGTCAACTCTTCTCAATACATACATACTATTCGTGTGTCGTGTGTCTTATCCATCGATACTTTTAAAAAGAATTAATTTAAAAATACAATAAAAAAATCATTATATTTTAATTTTAGAAATTAATAATTAATTTGGGATTGAATATTTTTAATAATTTTGATAAGTAATATGAGACGGAGAGAGTAATGAAATGATGGACCCATGATGTAGAAAGAAAGGCTATACGATTAAATGCCCGAAAAATAGTAGTATAGTAGAAAAAAGAAAAATAGGAAAAACTCATTTCTTTTTCTTTTTTTCTTTTTGGAGTTGCAGAATCAGAAGTTTGAACTATGGACCATCCCGCTCTCACTCCCCACCCACCCAACCACACCCACCCACCCTACACCCCTTACACATCTACAGTGTTATATATCTATAATCACTCTACGCTCTCCACTCTCTCACCCCCACCCCCACCCATCCTTGAGCGAGCTACATTGATTGTATGACCGATCGGAGAAGGTAGAAACCCTAGCTCTACAATCGAGGCACCTCCGTTCAACGGTGTCGGAGCTCATAAGCTTGTTAAAATGCATAGTAAGCTCAAGCTCCTATATGTATATATACATGTTTGATATATGGATTATGTACATATTGTACTACTACTCGATTAGCTGCAATGTACCATAGCCTTGTAGTGTTTCTCCATGAATAATTGTTTTATTTTGATAATTTGGCTCTATTTTGAGATATCCTTGAGGATTTGCTTATGGATCTGTGAGCCTAGCATTTTTCTTCAATTTTCCTTAATTCTGGAGTCCTGATTTATTTATTTATTTATTTTTCTTTGGTTAATTTTTGTTGCTGGTTGTATTTTTTTTATATGGTGCATTGTTGTTGGCTTTTGAGGTTGGAAAGATATTTAATTTTCATTTTCTGGTTACTTATGAAAAATAATTTGGATTATTTATTTTCATTTTCTATTTTTTGTTCTTATTTTGTAAAATACTTTTTCAAATTTTTATAGTGCATTTTGAGGTGGGAAAGCTATTTAAGTTTTGTTTTCTCTAGTTTCTTTTGAAAAAAAAATTATTTGGATTTATTAATTGTCATTTTCTATTTCTTATTCTTTGTTTTCATTAAACAAATTAAATTTTATTGTGCTTTGGTTGATTCTTTGAGTCTTAGAGATATTTTATTTTATTTTTTCAGGCTGCTTTTGATTTTTTTTTTGAAATAATACTTTTGCTTTGCTTGTGGAATTAGAAGTTTGGAGGAAATAGATTTTTACAATGGACTTGAATTTCCAATTGAAGAACATTGACGGATGGATCTATCGCGCTATTCTTGGAAAATTTAGGCTAATTTTTTATTTTAAAGTTTTTTTGTGGATTTGTAGAAGATCTTCAGCTAGATCAAACTGAGAGATTTTTAAAAATTACAAAAAAATTCAATTGCATTCAAAATGTAACTAAATGGCATAAACAATGACCGAGATGAATTATATCTATTGATTTATTTGTTTATGGATTAAAGTTCTTGAAACCTTCTATATACATTATATATATAGTCTTGAGTGTAGCATGCACCAAATGCTTATATGCTGTATCTACCTTTGAATGGATTGGTGCTAAATTATGAAATTTGAATTGTATATATGACTTAATTTGCAGCAACAATGTATGAGTAGGTGATTTTTTGCATTTGTAAAACTTTCCATGCAAATGCTACATGCTATCTTTCCTTTTTACACCTTAAAGCTTAAGTAAGAAGTAAATTCAATGAATGTTTGATGCAGGATTGCCCCTGATTCAAGAGTACAGTGACAGTTGCTCTGTATTTATATAAAGTTCTTGGATTGTGGTGGAGTACAATGCAGGTGAATATCACTCTTTAAGGTATAGACCTCTGTCCTATATGTGCTTTCATTTTTTCGGGATATTAAAAGCCAGCTAAAAACACACTTCAAATTCACACCACAAGATGGGAACACAAAAAGCATATGGTCTTGGCAGTTTATTGTGGAATAGTCTTAGATAAGATCTCATCAAATGTTAGATGTAAACATAAAGATATTTTAGTTATCAAGTTTGTAACACTTTTTTTATCATTGCTTCTCTCCACATAATTTCTTTCTGCTTTGAATTAGAATATATGATTGTATCTATGTGTGCTTATTGACCCTTGGTTGATCAAATAAGACACAACACGGGCTCTTTTGCTTACAGCATTTGAAGATATAGATCTATGTTTTAGCTCTCCTACAGGCTTGGACCTCTTTATTTTTAGTGTACTTCAGTAGATTTCTAGTGGATGCTGGTGGTTCTCTGATATTTAAGACCCTCTTTCATGGAAGAGTTTGAAACGGTTAAAGATAATCTCTATGAAAAAGGTGGGTCCTTGTCTGCTTGGTTGTCATGGGAAAAACTACAAAAGAAAGTGACAAAGATAGCACAGTGAGAAAATATAATGACCACAACTGAGGAGAAGAAGAAACCTACGTATGACTGACTTTTCATTTGTAGCTTATTACATCATGTTGTTCTCTGGTATGATTGACTTTCATAATATAAGTTAACATAAACTCCTAAACTTCCAACTTGTTTGTTACTTCTTTTCTTTGCTAATTCAGTTTTATTCGAAAGTGAATGCTATAATCAAAATAATATTATGACTTAAAGATTGCATCAATAGTGTTGGTTATGCTAACTTTATATTTGTAGAAGATACTTGCTGCCTAGATATTAATAGCTCAATCTGGCATAAGTTGCGTATAGCTAACTGACTAAGATGGCTCCAAGTTCAAGTTACTATACCATTTATTAATAATTGCTTGCTTTTTGACAGAAATCTTTTCAAAGCCCATTAGATCGCAGGATGGCATGTCAAAGACTGATTAGGCACTAGTTATCTTCTTACCATGGTACCTGGACACGTTTATTTGCTAAAACTTTAATGTATCTGAGCTTTCTGGGGAATAATGTCGTTAAAGACCTATAGCTTTGTCCGTGTAATTCTTGTTTTTTTACAGTTGTGTTTCTCTTGTATTGCATATATATTCTTCATTCTTTCGCCATCAGGCCCTTCACTATAGGGAATCTTTTGGATGTGTGTTGTGCTTAAAGCCCCAAGACCTTTGACAACACTGCTGAAGAATGATTATGCTGTTTCATCAAGTTCTCTGATCCTGCATATTGAGACTAATATTAAGTTCCCCTGCTTTTAGGTCCATGTTAAGCATCTATTTCTCCGGAGTCTCTTTTCTTAAACCTTTTTTTATGTGCCGTTCTTATCTTTGACTCTGGAAAGATTATGATGATGTAATGTTGGCTCTGCAGTTGTAGCTCTGACAATAGGCATATCACCACCTGGATCAATGAGGAATGCAACTATGGCAACTGGATCTTCTAATCTTAAAGTGCCCACTATGCGAATCACAAGAGCACGGGCAAAAGTCTTGGGTTCATCAGGAGGATTACCACCTCTACACCCATCTGTCAGACAGGATAAGAAACAGGGAACACAGGGAACAAAGTCCAAAAGATCAGCCTCGGATGAGAACATTACTTCTGCTAGTACTGCCTCTCAACAGCCTAAGCGAAGGGCTGTTCTCAGGGATGTTACCAATGTGCTTTGTGAAAATCCATACATGAATTGCATCAATGGTAGCAAATTTCAGGTGAGTTTTAATATAATGTATATAGAAGGTTTCATTCAATGGTGAGCGTAATTATTGGTTATTGAATTAGTGTCTTTGTTTCATTCAATGGAGCTTCAGTGCTGAATCTTTTCTTTTTTTGAAAAACTTATCAACATTTGGCCAATGATGTCAACTCGTCTTATGGTGGTAGGTTAAGAAATTCTCTGATAAGAGGAATTCAAAGGTGACACCTGCTATTTTAGTGAAAAGACCACAGCTTGAAGACAGAAAAGAGAATATGTTTGAAGAAGCAAAAAAAGTAAAGGTCGAGGAATCACAAGAACACTGTTCACAAGCACACTTTAAGGACCATACATTAACTCAGCCAAGCGAATATATCACCTCCTCTCAGTGTGGTTTAGTTGATCTTATGCCTGTGAATAGGAGTTCATGTAATGGCATTAAACTCCCGAATACAACACAAAAAGGTAAGAAATTGTGTGTTATCATGCAAGATTTGAAAGCCTTGGAATTTGTTGATTTCTTTCCCTCTCTTCAAACATTGTTTGAAGTGCAACTACCAACTGAGCTATGTCTGCCCCTTTAAGTTTCAAAAAATGCTAGTTTCTGTTCAAATCTGTGATAATTGCTGCCTGCTTGTCGGTAGGGACCAACAATTAAGATACTTGAGAAGTGTAACTTTTCTGGAAACTTTATGTTTCTTAAAAGTACTGTTTACCAAGATTATTGGGACTGCCAACAAGTTTATATTTATATTCAACACCTTTGAATTTGATCCTTATATGAAATCCTCTATTGGAACCACATGTAATTCTCTGAGAGCGCGAAAAGTACACATGTCCATTACTGATATATGGTTTCAGTTAAAAGTTAGAACTTAGAGGTACAAAGCTGCCCATTACTGATATATGGTTTCAGTTAAAAGTTAGAACTTAGAGGTACAAAGCTGCTTATGCCCCTTTGTCTAACTCAGATATATCATTGTCATCATTACAGTAGGTATTGATTTGAATTCAATGTTATAGTTCCGAGCGCAATCTCTAGAATAGCAATTTATAATTTCCTCACGGTTATTAAAGTTCTCTACTGTATATGCAGCAATGAAAAAGTTTATAAAGACTTCATTCACTGCATTTTGCTCATTTTTGCTTTTGCATTATATTAAATCTCAATTCAGTAAACTGTTTCTTTTCCTGTTCTTCATGCGCCGTTGTTCTGTATGTCTACAACCTTATCTGCTCTCATGGTCAAATACATAGAATTAAACTGTACGAAAGACAATTATGCAAAAATATGAACTAACTTTTTGAACTCCACAAATGCACAATTGCATTTTTGTTGATTCCAGAAATTTTCAAAAAATAAAACTACAGAATCTTGAGGAATTTGAAGAAAAGCAGTGTAAGATTTCTATTTTTCGCAAAACCTCAAAACAGAGCTCTTGCTCACTTGCATGTGAAGTATCTGATTTGTAGTATCATCAGAAGAAATGGAAACCCTAGAATAACTGGAAGTAAAGAGACAATGTAATACATGCAACAGAAAGAGCGAAGAAACCAATTGAGTGCATACTTCCTCATGGGTGATATGTCTTTGTGGTTCTAGGGGAATAGGTACTTCACATCTCCAAATATAAAAATCGTTTTGCGTCATTTTGTAAATGGATGGACTGCAAAACCTTTTTCCAGAAAAGTGAAAAGCAAACTGTTGGTAGGAAAACTTGTTAATCTGTTTATTCCTCTGGCATTGCCTGCAAACTCTAATCATCTAATCGTTGCATGAAAGCATTACTAGTCTTGAACGGAAATTTTTTCTATTGATATGATTTTTCTGGAAGGAGCTTATTTGTTTCTATTCCATCATGCAGCTGAAAGCAAGGTTTTCCAGAAACAAGAAGGCTCTGATGCTCTTGGTATTGCAGATATTGATTCAAAACACAAGGATCCACTAATGTGTAGTCTGTATGCTCCTGATATATATAGCAATTTGCATGCCATGGAGGTTAGTATGACTGGTGCATTCCTGTTACTACTTTGAAAATGACTGATGCACTGTTTCCGTAACCATCTAACCAATATCAATCTTAATGTTGCCTTTAGTAATTAATTAAACAAATATTATCATGGACAATTACAATGAGATAGTTTTTTAAAAAATAAAAAAAATTCTTGCAGGGTAGTGAATTGTTTAAATACTTCTGAATAAGTTTAAGAGTACCCTTCCCCTTTCTTTGTTAACTAAGGGGGACCATTTATTATTAAGTAAAGCTTTCTGTTTCTCAATTACTAAATGACAAATTCTCCTCACCAACAGCTTGACCGGCGGCCTTCCTTTAATTACATGGAAAAGCTGCAGAAGGACGTTAACAAGGGTATGAGAAGTATTCTAATTGATTGGCTTGTGGAGGTCAGTTAGCTTACTTGTATGTTTTGACAATGCTTAATAATATGTTAGATAGTATGTTGATGTTCTTAATAAACAAAATCTTTTCACATTTTTCTTAAGTTGTGATAGTAGAAAACCTTTTTGTTGATTACTTTTACTTTGATCTTTGGATGAATGGTTCCTTTTTCGAAGGCGTCATCAACTGAAATTTGTGCTTCATAATCAAGCATTTTTATCTTGTTCAATTTTTATGGTTTACTTCCCTTCCCGGGAGATCACATATGTTTTTTTTCCTGAAAGCATTTCGTTAAATGTTAGTTCTGGTAGGAATTTTCATATTTGTGTATAGACATATTTTCAGGGTTTGTTTGGTTCACTGATAAATTATGTAGTGGTTGTAAAGCGGTTAATACTTAATAGCGATCACTAAATGCCAGGACCAAAAAAAATCCACCAAACGATTTAGTACATATACATATTTCAGATGTTTGGTTTATCGAATCATAAAATGGATATAAGATGTACAATATAAAACATGTTTATGATTTTAACCTTGATAGTTGTCCGTTCCAATAATATGCTTAGAGGTCATTTAGATGGAGGGATTAGGAAACATATTTCCAGCATAAGACCGCATCGAATAATACAATGTTTGGGTTGGATGGACTAGAATATATTTTCTCCACATAACAAAATGGAGTATTTGTTTGGCAATATAAGAAATCCTCGAATAACTAATGCGGTGTTTTGGCTGACGGTTTTAAATAATACCCATAGTAAATTATGCGGGATAAAATTTGGATAAAAATATGTATGTTAGCATTATGGAGAAGGTAATTCCTGCATCCATGTATAATTATTCCCTACATAACAATCATTATTAACGTATAACAATCCCTTCATTACTGGTTGCATCATAATCGCTTCATTATAATCCTCGCATAAGTAGAATGTATATGGCCCTTTTTCCCCTTCATAAATGAAATTTATTACTTTATCAACATAAAAAAAAAACTAGCATGTTATCCAAATGACCCTTTAGCCTATACATCTCTTCTTTGTCATTTTGGAATATCATAAGCAGATATTTTTAATATATGATACATTCATGATTTATATTTCTCTATTAAGAAAATAAGTCTGCATGGTGTTTTTGTCTTTTTAAGTGCTCTCATCCAAGTATTGCTAATATACCTATCATTATTCAGTATTTTATCCTGGTAAAATAATTCTTAAGTTCCCCCGTAAGTTATGCATGTATTATGTATGCAAGATATGAAAATTGTAACCAAACATTGTATTAATAATTGGGGATTTATTGCTGGAATTATTTTTGTTTACTGGAAATCAAAAGAGCCTTTACATTTCCGTTGTCTATTACGCATATTGATAATAGCACCGGCTTATGGAATTCGGACTTACTTTTCATCAGCTCTTTTCCTGCTTGTCAAATCTTGGATACGCTTTTCTTGCATGACAGTGAAAATTGTATCCATTGACAATCATTTTGTTCACTCTCTTGCAGGTATCTGAAGAATATAGGCTGGTTCCGGACACTCTTTACCTGACTGTACATCTCATTGATAGGTTCCTCTCTGAGAATTACATTGAAAAACAAAAGCTGCAGCTGCTTGGAGTTACCTGCATGCTAATTGCTTCGTAAGTAATTTCTGTTTTGGATATTTATACTCAAGGATGATAGGTTATATGATAGACTAAGCAGTTTTTACATTTATGAACTTGTAGATCACAAAGATATCCCCTTTTTTACCATGGGAGCTTGTAGGAAATAGAGCCATTTAACTTAGTTCCTTTTTCTTAACTTGTATGTGCATGTGCTTTTCAGCATTGTAATTTACTTTGCCCAATTTTGAGAATTATTTGTAGCTTCAGAAAAGATAAACTACCTGTACTTTCATCTGCATCTTTTCATTGGTTTCTCTTGCAGCATATGATCTTTTATTTATTTTTGTGCTTGCAGCAAATATGAAGAAATTTGTGCACCTCGTGTAGAAGAATTTTGCTTCATTACGGACAACACTTATGCGAAAGAAGAGGTATGCTCATTCCAGTGCTGATCTAGTTGTAGATTTCATTTGTGGAGAATGAGGTACTTGAAGATACGCTTTGTAATAAGACCAGTTAACTAACTTTAGTTTTAATTAGTGTATGAAGCATGTATCAGTTGCTTTCACTTCTTTAAGTTCATTTTTCTTGTCTATATTTGTCATTGGTACCCATCCTTGATGTTTGGTTACTCAATATTGAACTCTCGTGTTATGTTATCCTGCTCTAGATTTCTAGCACTGGGCATGTGGGGAGTGTTAGAGGCCCACAGTTGTTGAGAGTAAAGGTTGTAATTTCTTAATATGGTTTTCAAGCATCCTCAATTCCTGATCTAGCTTTGAGGGTTAAGCCCAAGGTCTGTTTTATCATTTTGTACCTTTATGCATCCAACTAGTCTTTCAGAATTTGTCCTAGTACATCGATAATCGTAGAAGACCCACTCCTCTGCTAGTTTCTCTGACGGTCATTCCAACAAAGTTAATCATGGTAGTATCATTTTTTTTCTTTTGCTGGTCCTAACTACATTGTTTACCCCATTGTGTTTATCTTCTGAGAGGCGAAGATCTAGATTGCCTCATCTAGCTCTGAGCTTTCCTTTCTCTTTTAGGATATCTTGGATGCACTCTTTGTTCCTACTTGAGTAATGATCTGCACATTTCCTGAATGTTCTTCTATGTCTTATATAATACGACTTAAAGTTCCCTGTGGATGTGAAAAGGCTCATTAATAATTGCATGTCAGGTAGTAAGAATGGAAAGTCGAGTTTTGAATTTTTTGGGCTTTCAACTTGCTGCTCCGACCACAAAAAAGTTCCTGAGGTACCTGTAATTAGCAATATATGCAAATTTTACTCATGTTATTTGTGAGAGTAGGCTCCTAATTTGTGTCATTGTCCTTTGTTTTTTAGGAGATTCGTTCAAGCAGCCCAAGCTTCTTATGAGGTAGATGAGATAGCATTCTTCTTTTGGTTGGAGTCCTAGAAAATGAAGCTTATATGACAAAGTAAATTGCTCCAACCTGCAGGTTCCCTCTGTTGAACTGGAATTCATGGCAAACTATTTGGCAGAGCTAACACTAGCTGAATATAGTTTTCTTAAGTTTCTTCCATCTGTTACTGCTGCATCAGCTGTATTTCTAGCCAGATGGACACTTGATCAATCTAACCACCCATGGGTATGCAACTTTTTCGCTCCTTGATCCTGTCATTTTTTTTACAATTGAACGCAGCCACGAAATGACTCTGGAAATGGCTTGCAGAATCCAACTTTGGAGCACTACACTAGATATAAGGCGTTAGAGCTGAAAACTACAGTTCTTCTGCTGCAAGATTTACAGATGAACACCAGTGAGAGCACCCTGAATGCCATCCGTGAAAAGTATAGACAATCAAAGGTAAGAAACTGTATGTGTGCATCCCACATATATCAGCTGTTTATCATTTTACTCGGTATAATGAAGCTTTCATTTGTATTGACAGTTCAAGTCCATGGCAACTTTATTGTCTCCAAAACCAGTCCAGTCGCTGTTCTAGGAAATGCTGATTTTAAGTCCGGTTGGCCAATTCCTGTTTGGCAGATCCACTGTCACTTTCTCATGCGCAAGGACATTAATCTTTAACATACAATAATTTATCCTTCCTGGAAAGGGACTCATTCTTTCGTTCACTCCTCTTTCAAATTTTAACCATTATGTATGGTCCTATCATGTTTGGGCACTAGCAGACCAGCAGGTGATCCAGAAACATGGAGATTTCAATGAAGCGGAGGCACTAGTTAAAAGAAATGGCAATATGTAAGAAGTAACTTAACAACATCTGGTTAGCTGCTTGCTATCATGTATTTTGAGCTGTTTGAAAGCTCTTGTTGTTAAATAGTTCCAACTTTGACATTTCTATTCGTTAAGTTTAATAAATCCTTTTTCCTTGGACTAGATACAAGTTGTTAAGAGTCTACCAAGCTTACATAACTTTGGTTCCATGCTTTCTCTTTGGAGTTCTATATTTGTTAAGGCGGCAGTTAGGTACTTAGGGGTAACTTATTGCATCCGGTGCTTACACCAAGCCATACTAACTTACTATGGTGAAATCATAACTTAAGGTGAGAAGATGTGTAATGCATTCATTCGATCGGTAGTGTGTTGGGTTGCTAAACTTCATGATTGGACTCCTTTGAGCAATCAAGAAGGTGAATCCTGAGGAACTGTTTGATTTGCAGACATAGTTATGCAAATATATTATGTTGGGATTACAATACAAGGATTAAAAATCATTGGATTATTTAGTGCAGAACCAAGATTATTTTGGCCTTGTAGGTGTTTCACTCTTTAAAGCTAATCCGAGTACAAGTTATCCCATGTTGGATCAAATATAAAATATACTGGAACTTTGATATAAAGTTATATTGGTAATTATTTATACTAATATCCAAAATCAAATACTGTTTAACATACAGTACTTAATTTTATATTGGAATTATTTTCCATATCCCGGTAACAATATTATCTTATTTTTGGGTACATTGGAAAAGACAGAAATTTCTATAAGTTACATGACTCAAAACTGGCAAGAGAAGAAACTCCATTTTCTTGAGCATATCTTCCCAGGTTAACAAAATTTCTTCTTGTATGTGATCTTTATTTGTTAGAAATCCGCACATTGGTTTGCCTCCTTCTAGACATGTCTAATAGTGATCGTATTGGTTTCCGACAAATGCTTACAATCTTCAATAATAACCCTAAAAAGATGATACTGTATATATTCCTCTATGATAAACTAAACAGTAAGTTGATGATCTATTTCCACTTTCAGTTCTTTAAATCCCCTTTCTTTTACTAATTTTAGCTCTTGCTCAATATTCCATAATTTTGTAATCAGGCTTGAATGAATAGGCTTCAACTTACCTAAGTATCGCAACATTTACTTGTTCCTTTAACAGCAGCGTCTATTTAGTTTAATATTTCTTGCACAAGGTGAAAATCAAGCTATTAATTTGGCTTCTTTGGATGGATAGATAGCATAATTGGTAATTTGGTTATACGTAAGTACGATAGGTAGGCAAATCTATTTCGCTCTGCTAACAATAGCATTCTTACCTTACGTGATGTCTAAGATGCCAAATGTTGAGAAGCAGAAATAGGAAAATGGCATTTTTATCCCCGAATTAAGGACCCAAATTCCAATGAAATTTGCTCTTTAGTTAGTATTGATTATTTTACATTGGTCCTCCAACTATTACCTTTCCCCTTAACTTATTAGGAGTAGTCAACAATTCAATTATATTTCATCGATTTGAATTTATGTGAAGGTGTTTGTTTAATTGACGGGCATGAAATTTATACGCAAGAAAGACTTTTGAAATTTAAAATATAAAATAAATTATAAATATTTATATGTCTATAAATCATTTCATTAAGAATAAAATAAAAAAATTAAAATAAATTATTACTAAATATAGAAAGATTATTTTTTAGATTAACTAAAAAAGAAAGAGGGTATGAAAGGGAGTAGTAATATGTTGTGGTTACACATGAATATGATGTGGAAAAAAGCATTGTTTGTATTTTTAGTAAGAGTGGCCAGTGGGCTGCTCGGTGCAGTGGGTCGGTCCAGCGTGGGTCGGGTCAAGTGGACGGAGAGAAGGGGCGGCCTGGGTCTGGGGTCGGGTGCATGGATCGAGCAAGTCCGTCCCGATCCCGATCCCGCTGCCTGCCTGCCTGCTCTGCCTGATACGGCGGGTTTTTTTTTTTTTTTAAAAATAACATATGTATAAAAACTCAAAAACAAAACAAGATAGTATAATAAAAACATCCCAAAATTTGTTTTTGTGCCTCTTATATTATTTAATAGACATATGATTTTTTGTAATACAAATACAATTGTCTAAAATCTAAATTGCAACTTTGTGGTGTTGTCCAAAAGTTACAAATTACATAATAAAATTACAATTAAAAATTACATTCTCAAAAACCTGTTCTAATTGCTTGATGATTTCATGTGGTTCTTCGGTTGGAATTGGTATTTGTTGGTCAAATTGATCCACGCCGCTTCCACTACCTTACATTAAGATTTCGTTGTAGTTTTCATCATCTTCTTCGTTGATCTCAGGTTGACCGCACCTTCTCCGCTCCGCTCGTATCCAATCTCTGAATAATACCGCAATTTCCAAGTTGTCTCCGGCTAATGAGTGTCTGTGGTCTCCTATTTGATATCACTGCGAGAAAAAGCGCTTTCAGACGCAGTTGACGACGCTTGAATGTTCAAAACATCTCGAGCCATCATTGAAAGTGTCGGAAAGGTCTTCTCATTCCCCCTCCAATATTTCAGCAAGTCTTCATGTCCATCTTCATTGATAACTTCTTGATACTGATGCAGAACCACGCAAAACAAAAATATCCAACTCGCTAATTTGGTTAGTAGTAGAGTGCGACCGCACATTCTATTTACGAGGCTTTCAATACTAGCCGCAGAAACAAAGATGTCTTTGTGAGGTTGTATTGAAGATGAAGAAGATGGTATGGAAGTTGGTAAGTTACTAGCATTTTCTTGTTGATAAAATCTATATATATTTTTGCATTGGTGTTCTACGCTAGACAATACTTCTTCTTTAGTTTGTTCAATAGGTGGTGGGTGATTTAGATTTTTGGGACTTGGAGGTGGTAGTACTTCTATACAATCGTAAATAGTTTCAATTAGTGATTTAGTACCGTCTATTTTAATAGTAGGATTTAATACATAACCAATAATATAAATAGAGGGAATAGGAATAAAATATTTTTTTATTTTGAGAAATTTTTTTAATATCTCTCTAATAAGTTGGTTTTTCCACAAATTCAGTAAGTAATAAAATTATTAGAGTTATATAAAATAACATAGTTGAAATAGTAGGATAATATATACCGGAAACTTCTTTTGTTGCTTGAAAAAATTTCTCTAAAATACAATAAGTTAGGAAATTTTTTCCCAATCACTATCTAAAATCATATCAGTGGCTTTTTATTATGAGAGTTAAAAATAAAGTTATAGGTAATTTATAGTCATAAGCAACAAGTAGTTGCTCGTATAAAGAATTCCACCTAGTGGATACTTCTTGTGGAATTTTTCTAAAAGGTAGTCCACAATCATGACAAATTTTTATATTCTTTTCTACGTTGTACTTTATTACTTTTAAAAATAAAGTTTATAGCAAATTGTATTTTACTAAGAATGTCTTCAAAAAGTGATAGACCATCCTTTACAATTAAGTTATATATATGGCACGCACATTTTATATGAAAATGGTCCAGGAAAAGACGGAGTTAAGCTATTTTTAAAATTGTAATTGCGTAATTGTTATTAGAAGCGTTATCTAATGTAATAGTCATAATTTTATCGGTAATTAGTAATAATCGCACACTTGATAAATATTTTCTGCAATAAAAGTACGGTGTGCCTATCATCTATATATCTATACGCTAAAATACGTTTTTGCATAGACCATTTATAATCTATCCAATGACAAGTTCTGATTAAATAATCATGGCCGTTAGTACTACGACCTATATCGACGTGATGGATACTTTGCCATTAAAATGATATAATGAAAACGTAAATATTGTTGATATTCATGCGCGAATTTAAATACATCTCTCTTAACAGTTGATCTAGGAAAACCGTTAAAAGCGAATTATATATATCTCTAATGTAATGAATAAAACCGGAGATGAAGGAAATGAAAAAGGCAAACCCTCCACAAAGAACTAATTTTGATATTGCTTCCCTATCTCTATGTTTATTGTATTTAGGGCCTACAATTCCCGTCCATAGGGTTAATTTGACCTTGTACTTGGTCCTGGGACAGTATCAGTATGTGAACCTTGTCCCGATGGAGCGGGCGTTTGCGCACCCGGTTTTGAAGCCTGGTATTGGGCATACCTAACTGGATGAGCACTTACTACGTGTCTAATTAAACTCCCCGTCCCACCGTGACCTTTTTCAGTTTTAAATTTTAAAACATTTTTACAAATTTTACATATGGCTACTTGATTCTCTACGTCCCTATCAAAAAATGTCCATGCATCTGATTTTAATGGTCGTTTTGCTGGACCTCGTCTCATACTAGGGGGAATAGGAGGTATTTCAGTTGAAGGTGCACTAGTGGGTGTGTTGTCATCAACATTAGTGGGTATATCATCTAGATCGTCGTCTAAATTAAAGTCTTCTTGAGTTCCAGAAAATAGCTCCTGGTCTAAATCTAATGGTATTGTAGGAAAATGTTGAGTATCAACAAAATCATCCTGTGTAGGAATAAGATGACTAGAAGAAGTACTCTTGCACTGGTTGCCCCTACTAGAAGAAGCACCCTTACCCTTACCCTTAAACATACCTTTTAATCCTTCCATTTTAATTATGATAATAAATAAATAAATAAATAAATAATTAAAGACAATAAAATTAAGTGATCTAAACTAAATAAACAGACAATAATAATTTAATGAAGGAACGAATGTACCAAGCACGTAACGCCGACGATGTAATCGAGATGTTGAAAATTGAAACTTTGCTCGATGGAAGATCCTCAAGCTAGTTGCCAACTTCACTACCAATTCCCAAATGAATAAATAAAATTGAATATTTAGCAAACAATGTAGAATTGTAGAGAGATATATTGAGAAATTAGAGAGATTGTAGGAAGATTTGTGAGAAAGATGAAGAGAAAATGAGTTATTTATAGTTGAAAAATTGGGTTAAAGTGTAAATATAATAACTTATGGGTTAAAAATAAATATTAAGGGGTAGGGGTTGGGGAGGGGCTAAAATGGCTTGGCCTGGCCATAATCTAAAATGGCCGTTGGTGCAACGGCCATTTTTGCAAAGTCGAAGTCGGGCGGGCTCGGGCGGGTCGGGTCTCGCGGCTGGGGCGGGCTCGGGTCTCATGGGGACGAGACATCGTCCCGAGTTCGAGTCCCGCCCCCGTATTTTTTTATTTTTTTTTTTTGCGGGTCGGGGCGGGACCGGGACGGGCTCGGGACGGGCTCGGGTCGGGGTCGGGCTGTCCCGGCCCACTGGCCAGCCCTAATTTTTAGTAGTGAAATAGTACTTTTTCTTTTTATCGTAGTTGTGGATTGTGGTTATGGTATCGTTGAAAGTTCAAATGTGTTGCCTTTGCTGTAAAGGACATAATAGTAATATTACAAAGAGTACAAGCATTACTTAGTAAAATGTCCGGAAATCCACCTGGCACCTTCTTTTCTTTCTCGTGTTCAATTCAATTTTCCTTACCCGATTAAGGATTGTTCCAAAAACAGGTGCAAAAAATATTTCAATTTTTCTACAAATTCAAATAAATTTAGACTAAACAATGACAAAAGTCTCATAATCCACAAGGCTGGCCTAGAGGCACATACATGACTGACCTTAAGGATGTGTTTGGTACAAAAATAAATATTGTTCAGAAAGTATTTTCTTGAAAAGTATGACCATAGAATATATTTTTTTGAAAAATAAGTGATTTTCTTACTTATTTTTTGGTGTTTAGTAATAAGACCAAAAAAATCTTTAAAATATTTATATATAATCTAAAAAAATACTATGCAATGAGGTGGGAATTGAAAGTGTTGAGAGGTGGGAAGAAGACAATAAACTTGAAATAACACTTGCATAACTTGTTGTGATTACTCTCACTAGAAAAGTTTTTATTTTTTTTATTTTTAAACAACTTGTTTTCCTATTTTTCAAAATATTTTCTTTTCTGAAAAATGTTCTCCTCTCTGCCAAACACACCCTAAGTGAGTCCAAATATCACTACAAGCATGTTAAATAGATGCATTCATGCGAACACAGTAGAAATATCTGGTTGGAGGCAAAATGAAAAAGTGCATATTAGAAGGTTCTAAAATATATAAATGTGTCGATATTTTTGGTAAGAATGAAAACAAGGAAATGGTGGCAAGCAAATTGGGACAGTGGGAGTAAAAGGCTAATCTATTTTTCTTTCTCCCGGAAAGAGCCGCTCTACCTACCAAGGTAGAAGTAAGGTCTGCATACACTCTACCCTCCCCATACCCCACGTTGGGTGATTTCACTGGGTATGTTGTTTTTCTTTACCGTATTAAAATGATATGCAACACTCATCCGACTAGTAAAGCTGAACAATGAAGAAGCCAGGCTCTAGGTGATGAAAAATATCAGCCATTTAGATAATATATAGGCCATGACAAAATGTTCAAAAAGGAAAAAAGTAAAAGAAACAGATGTTAGTTTAGCCCACTACACCAAGCCCCCTTCCTCGCGCTCCTCGGGGGAAGAAATTTGATGAAACAACACAGTTGTAGCACTAAGTTACAATAAAGTTAAGGCTGTCATCGGTTTGATCTTCAAAAACCTTCTGCACCAAACGACAGCCATTTCCCATCCTACGATGATGCCATTCTGGTTTCTCCTAAATGGCGTGGAACATACACAGCAAAACATGGGGACAAGGATAGAGTGGAGTTTTCCTCTTAGCAAGTGATTGAAGTTGCTAAAGGTGTTACCAGGACAGCGATGTTTCCAGCTACAGGTGGACGTAGACTTGCTGCAGTCTCCAGCTGTTCCCATGCTTCCTTCCGTTTTTCAGCATCCAAGTTTATTTTCTCCTGTTCTTCCTTGTAATGGGAATGGCAAGCCAGGAAAAGCACATCATCCATTTCGGAGAACATCCTTCTTACATTTAGACTCAAGTTCTGCACAGCATGGTTCCAGTGGTTCTGAGCATTGGTTTCCACAGCTGGGAATATAATCGGGAGAATCACATGCCGGTTATGTGCAATCAAATTGACAATTTGGTCATTATTCCAAAGGAACAGAGCCCTTTCAGCTACCTGGACAATAAAAGATAGGTTATTAGGATGACAAACAAGTGACTTTGAAGTTCTGGACGCGGTATAGTCGAAACCTTTTAGCAAAGGTAATTACCAGAGAGACGGAGGGAGAGAGGGGGGGGGGGATAGCCAAGGAAATTGAGACATATTAACATCATGGATGTTAAGCATCAAAACACTGAGTAGCAGATAAACAGAGCTAATGCAACATCAAAGAAGTCATCATGTGTAGCAGCCTTTAACCAGGGGCGAAGCTAAGGGGGCGCAACGGGTTCATCTGAACCCCGGCCACTGTATATTTAAGGCCGAAATTGTTTTTATGCATGTATGGTAGATGTTGAATTCTCTTAGCTTATCCATGTTTTTACTTCTTTATATTTTGAATCCTTTGGTGAAAATTCTGGCTCTAGCATTGTTTCCAACAAAAGGGAATTCCATATACAGGCCTGAAGTTCATATCTATCACTCTCCACCAGGGGAAAAAGGGTTTTTGAGAGAAAACTTTACAGTGAAGAGGGGATGGAAAGAACAGGAGGAGGAGTTTCAGAAACTAACCAACAATGAACTGAATATGTTTTTCGACCATTTAGTCAATACTCACTCTTCTCTATTTCTCTCCCCCTCCACCCCAACCCCCACCCACAAACCATTTTTCAAGTAGAAGCCTCCAGTATTCAGATGGATACACAATTCATAAACATAGTCCTCACTCCTCGTAAGACTATCATAATTAGAAGTGAGATGCTATAATTTTTGGCAAATTCTGCCCCTGAACACAACAATCTCCAGCCCATCAACAAAAGAAAATGGAGAAGAACCATAAAGAGGAAAAGGAGAATGTAACAGCAAGTATAAGTGAAAGAAAAACCTCCCTTATGTCCATATTACATGGAGGAAGAAAAATCCACAGAACAATAAGCAAGTCAAGATTCTTATGGCATAACAAAAGTTTGGGTACTACTTTTAATAGATACCATAAGCATATGACATGACCGCCATGTCATTAAACCAATGTGGCACCATATAAATATTACTATTATCCAAGATATGTACTAGAAAGACTTGGATCAACTAATATATAAACAACTTTCCATGAATTAGTTTATAACAAGTAGAAATTACACCTTATTAGATGTATTGAGCACTCGCAGGTTTTAAAATATCATATTATATCCCCCCCCCCCTCCAGAATATGGCGGTGGCATTCATTGAAGTGCAATGACTGATCGATGTCAGAAGATTTAGCCAAACGGGGCAAGGGTACTTGGTTTTTTTTCCAAGTTAAATCTGTCAAAGATCCAATTAATTCTGCAGCTTCTCTTAGCCTCTGGGACTCCAATTTTTTTAGTCCAAGAATGAACAAAGATACTTAAATCATTGACCGAATAATGCAGATTTAAGCAATATATCTCATTTTCCCCCCATTGACAGATTTCCTGATGAATTTTTTTTAACTTGATCTCAGAATGCCCTAGGAAACAGTAATAGAGTTTCTTCTTTTCTTTTTGAAACTGGTAACTTAACAGTAATAGAGTTTCTTCTTCAGCATTCTTCTATCAATTGTCATCCCTTTCCTTGTTTACTCAGTTGGTTTAAGTCGTCAACAAACAATCATGAACATTCTCTTGGAGTTGGAACAAGTCTTTCTGGCTCCGTAATCTTAAGTTCTCAACTCATTGCTGAAATCATCTCAAATTAAATGAAAAATTCCTGTCTGCGATCAGGAAAGCTATTAGAGGCAACTGAGCTATTAATAAATTTGAAGTTTTCATGTTAAAAATTCTTTACAAGTCAAACAACTGGATGAAGAATGTATCAATCAATCAATTGCACTTTCATCCCAACTTAGCCTTATGAATCCTCTGTATCCATTAGAAAAAGAAATCTTTTCACAATATTTGCTCATAGATCCTTGAACAAACCATATCAACCAACAATTCTGAAAATACTAAACAAACAAAAGTAAAACTCTGATAGTACACACACGCATATACATGTCTAGCGACATAATTATTACCTGAAAATGGTAACTATTGATGCAGCAACCGATCCGCCAGAACAAGGGAACCATCACTTTTTGGAACTCAACCATGTTAATAACTTCCAAAATTTCTTCCAACTCACTCAAAAACATCACCTCCTTTTGGGTATTTGTGATAGGCCAGTACTTCAACAAGCCCCTGATCACAGTGCTAGCCAATTTAGGATCCTTCTCTATGAACTGGGTAACACAATATGATAACTGTTGAAAGTGAATCCCCAAGGATTTCGGCTTGTGCAAAGGAATCAATGCCCTTGACAAAAAGATCTTATGCTCCTCTTTCAACGGCAGAGCAAACCCCGTAACCACACTTCCGAAAATTTCCAACAGTTCAGCAATCCCGTTATGTTTCTCAGACTCGAACACAACACGGTAAAACACATTGCTTATACTCTTCCTTATAAAAGGCCTGTGAACCATGAACTTGCCATAAATCCTATGTAAAATAGCTTTCAAACAATCTCTTTCCCTTGGATCTTCAGAATCAAACAAGTCAAGTAATTTCAAAATGAACTGATGGTTTATATACTTCTTTGCAACCTTAGCCTCTAAAGAAGAAGATGTTACAAACTTAAGCAACAGATCATACACAATTTGCAAGTGAGGCCAGGCAGGGTCAAAAGTAGGTTCATCATCATCATTTTCGCTGGCATGGTGGCTATTACTAGACCGGTAATTCGGAGGGAAAACTCGAAATAAATTAACAGCACATGTTTTACACATTGCAAGAATTGCAGGTTCTGAAAATTTAGGTGGATTAGAAGATACAAAATCCAAAAGCTCAAACAATGTGGCCCTTTTAAGTTCCTTTTCTGCTACATTCTTAGTTGGATCCCTGAAATCAAATTCTACACAGCAGAGGCTTAACTTACTGATAAAAAGATTCATCTTTTCAGAGCTAGGTACATCTTTGAAGGAAATCAAAGGCTCAATCCCTGAAATCACACTTGCTGGGAACACAACTGAGGAAGTCCTCCTTGGAGCACTATTGGGCCTTCCATGGCCCAAATTTGAGCTTGCATTCGGGCCGTGTGAGCCCGAATTGCCTCTTCCTGAGTCTATTGACTCAGATTTCAGTGATTTCTTAGGAAGCCTACTAAGAAAATGCTTCCACATGGTGAAATTTTCCACAATCTTTAACACAACAACAGACTCAAAAGTCAAAACAGATACCAAAAGGACAAAACAACACTCAAATCAAGATATTACTGGTAAAGGGCAACAACCCTAGAGCTTTACCATGTCTAGTAAATACCCAAGATCTAAACCAAAACCCCATTGGGTTATAAATCTGCGAACTTTGAGCTATACCAATAAAAGGATAGCCACAAAAATCAAATCTTTCCACACAATGAGTAAAAGGGTGTTCAGATCTTGATTACAAATGGGCAAAAAGGTTGAGAAAATTGCAAGAATGATGTAAAATTGAAACCTTTTTGCTCAATTTTACAATCTTGGATTCTTTAGAGAGAGAGCCAAGATCTCATACACGTTCATTACAAGTTTACAACTATTATATATATATACATAATATGAAAAAAGATGCAGATATTGCAGAGGAGAGGGTGGGAGGGTGTCAGAATTGTGGGTGGGGAGGCGTGGGTGGGTGGGGTAAGGAAGGAGATTCAGATGCTAATGACAAGGATGAAGAAAACAAAAATGTCATTCATCATTCATGTTTCCATGCACTAGTACATTTATACATGTAAAAACACACATTGAAAAATCAAGAAGTGAAAAAGCTTTCTTCTTCATTAGGAAAATTTTGGGCTTGGAGGGTGGGGTGGGGTGGGGGTAAAAAGCGTAGGGGTGGGGTGGAGTGGGGGTGAACAAGGTATGGTAAGTGGGTTTCAGAACTTAATTATGAACCTTGGCATGGATGCATGGTGCAGAGGGAAAATGGTGAAAGTCCATCATTGTTTGTTTGTATCTTTTTGACAATAATTTATTGTACTCCCTTGGTCTCAATTTTTTTTATTTTACTCGTCTCTTAATGAATATTAATTGAGAGAGTTATTTAACCTAATTTATTTTTATAAATATTTAAGTTATAATTTTTTTTCCATTAAATGTGTAATCTATTTTATATGTTATCTTCGTGACAAAATTATATTAAAGATAAAATAAAAAAAAATATTTATTATATTTTAAAATAAATATTTTTAATAGCTACCATAAATAATTCGAGTGAGAGAAAAAAAGGCAGTAATTTGAATGACTGGTTTACTTTTTATTTGTTTCACAATAATGTTCTGCTTTTTCCTTGTTTCAATTTTTCTCGATTTGTGAGATGGTTTATTGTTTTTCTTACTTTTTTTATATTCAATATCCATAAGTCAAATTATTGTTAAAGATAGTAATTCCGATCCCTCAGCATTATTATCAGTAAATCACTTACGCCAGATTATTTCTGAAGATATTAATTCGGTCCCTCAACACTACTATCAGTAAATCACGTACTATCCCAGAAGAAAGCAAATTACTTCCATCAAGATTCAAACTTACGCCGAAGACTTTTAGCTGAATTTTAAGTTTCACTCATTTGTCATTCAGTCATGCCCGGAAAGACTTCTTTCCTTATTTCTGATAGAATACATGTGGGTCTCCGCCTCTCATCTTTGGCCTTGGGGAAGAAAAAAAGAAAAATGTAATAAAGAGAGCACCACACAAATTTGAAAAGATCCTCATTTTCTTCAATCTTGGGATTTATCTATAATCTTCTCCTGAAAAAGAAAATCCTATAAAAAATATTTGTTTAATTTTTTTAAAAAGTTATTGTGAAAAGCTCTTTTTAAAATTATTTTTAAAAAGAATTATCTGATACTTATGTTGGTGAAAGATAGTAGATATCAGTTAAATTAGTTGAGGTGCATACAAACTGATTCGGACCCTATGATTATAAAAAAGTTATCTTTCATGAAATGATTTGGGGATGTTTTTCAAAAAAAAATTACTCGCTAACAAGGTATTCATCAATCTTGAAAAGAAAAATTAAAAATTCAAATCAAATTTTATTTCTAAAAATATTTTCTTCACAAAACCTACTAAAAAATTCTAAAGTTGTTCAAACAACTAATTTTCTTCTTTCCTTTAAACAAAAAATAGCATGAGGGGTCAAGAATAATTATGAAAAAAATGAAAATTAAACTCATATATATATAAAGAGAGGGATCACTCTTCGGGCAGTCGCTAACGGTTGCGCCTTCCTCAGTATCTCAATTTCAATTTAAACATGAGTTTGATTCATATATATATATATATATATATATGTGAGAGAGAGAGAGAGATTCGTTCTTTTATATAAAAAAATATTTTACGTAATTTATATGAGAAAGTGGTATTGTATCCAAAAAATAAAAGTAGGTAGAGTACATAGCAAAAGGTATCGAATGATGATAAAAGTAACACCAACAGGTACGAGATAGTTGTATTGATTATAAACTAGTTACCCTCTACATTTTGTATGATGTAATTTAATTACTAGTGGCAGCAATAATTACTCTTACATTGTAATGCATGTAGTACAATTTGACACACCTAACAAGAAGTAAAAATAATTCTGATACTTTAGCATAATAATAGTTCTCCCTCTTGTTGCACACATGCACTTTACAAAAGATATAGGCGATCTAGCTTTGGATATTTTTGAAATTTAAAAACCACTCTTTTCCAATCTCCATGTTACTAGTTTAAACGTAATATTAAGTAGGCGTTTGACCATAGAAATTATTTTTTTTTTTTTTTTGAAATTTTTGATGTTAGAGTTGTGTTTGGCCATAATTTTTGTAAATAATATTTTATTGTTAAAATGTACTTTTCAACAGGGTTTTAGTTGTGAAAAATAAGATTTTGGTTGTTTTTCAAATTTTAAATATAACTTCAAGTTGTATTTGAAATTTTTATGGCCAAACACTGATTTCTGGAAAAAAAATGAATAATTCTTATGATCAAACGGATCCTAATTGTTTACTTTTTTTAATTGGTTCGATGTTTTAATGTTTCATTACTATCAACGTAAGAAGAAATACGCATATTTAATATAGTGTGTTATATATGTTTTTTGTTTATCTCACAGTAAAATGGTTATATAATTATGTCACGGAGAAAAAAATACAATTATTCTCCAACTTCCACACATTTACAAAGTCTACATAAAAACACCACCTTTTTTCAATCTATGTGTTACTAGTTCAACATAATATTTATCGTTCACTTCTTTTTTTAATTAATTGACTTTTCAATCAGTGTCACTTCTTTTTTTAATTAATTTATTGTTTTAACTTTTCATTGTTATTGACGTAAGAAGAAATTTGTAACTCCTCTTTTACCTACATTTGAATTACATATGTCAGGTGATAAAGAACATGAGTAATAAGAGTCCTTAGTTTCTAGATTAGTTAGTCTAATTCAACTCCTTATGGTTTATCATATATGTGACTGTTTGTATATACATATCCCAGATGAAGCAAGTATTTTTGAACAATTGTTAATCCAGCCTATTTAACTTAGAAGAAACAAGATCATTTTTTTCTTGGTTGGTTAAAGTCATCTATGAGGGAAGGTGTTCCTTCACAGGTTATATGATGTTATTCGTCAAAAGAAGTTTGTCAAGGCTCTTGAGAATTGTTTGCTTAAATTTAGGGAAAGAATTATGCACTCCGATTGCAACTTCAAACTACTAAAAAAGACACTATAATAGTGATTCATTATTTGCAAAAAAAAAAAAAAAAAATTGTAGACAACACTACAACTCATTTCGAATGATGATTTGATCTTATACATTTTGAAAGGCATAGGATCAAATTATAATTTGGTGGGTGGTCTTAGTTACCCCACAATCTGAATCTATTATTGTTGTTGATCTTCATGAGCTACTTTTCAATCACGAATATCGGCTAGAACATATGATTGTCGTTGATCATATTCTTGATTAGACTAATATGATTGTGAAAAAAATTAGTAATTAAAATGGATATAATAGTTTTCAGAAACAACAATTCCAACCCTTACAATAGTGGAAGAAAAGGGAGAGATCGTGGTAGGAATTCACTTAAAAAATCATACTCATGGCGATCCTTTTTTCGAACCCTAATTCTAGGTTAATGGTTTTACTCCGTGATATGCTTGCTAAAAACAATTCACTATGCTATGAATTCTTATTATTGTTATGCTTATGCATATCAGACTTCGAACAAGCAACAATTGGCGATCATGGTGGCTCAACATCAAGTTTATTTGATTTCTCTTGGTACCCTGATTTTGGTGCGACAAACCACTTAATCAACGACTTGAGTAATCTTAATTTTCATGGAGAATACACTATCACATAGCAAATTTATGTCGGAAGTGATACGAGTTTGATGATTTTTCATATTATTGATTTAAGTTTACCTACCACTTCTAGAACTTTATATTTGCATAATATTTCTCATGTGCGTGAAATTATCAAAGAGTTGCTAAGTGTGGTTCAATTTATCTCAATACATTTTTTGAATTTCACGTTTTCACCCTTATTTTTATCTTGTGAAAAATCGAGCCACATAAAAGATATTGTTGAAAGAGACTCTTAAGCATGATTTGTACAAGCCTCCTTATGTCACATTGAAGCTTCTTTCTCAACCTTAAGTTCTCCTTGCTTCATTATCCTCTGATCTTTTAGCATAATTATTTAATCCAGTGCCTTAATAAAAATAGTAAACAAAGTCATAGGACTATCTAAATATATTGATAAGTGGTGATTTACCACTTATTCACCATTACTTATTTAAGCTTTTGTATTTTTTAGTATATCTTTATTCTCAATCATATGGAATTAGTTACGTTTCACATTTGTGGGTCAATAAAGATGGTCAAGATAAAAAATAATTGAAAAAGCGAAAAAGAGATAAAATAGTGAAATTGTGATCAAGGTCGAAAATTGTGAAGTATATGACGTGTCAAATATCTATGCGGTCAGCAGAAGTTCTATCTACGCGGCTAGCAGAGGTCTTGCTGCCAACATATATCTTATCTATCCGGCCAACATAAGTCCTATCTATGTGTCCTATAGAGACTTACGCGATGCCACAGAGAACAAGCCCTGAAAAATACAGGAAGCTATTCGAAGTCGTATGCAGCCCACATTGAGGATTTATGCAAGCCACACACATCTATACACTCTTGTATAGGTGGGTGGCGAGGGGAAATTTTATCGGAAAATTTTAAATTTTGTAAATTATTATGAATAGCAATAATTAGTTTATTTTTAATTATATTTTGTTTGGAAAAATACTGAGAGAATATTGTTGAGCCAATCATGTATTTATCCTCTAAACTCTTTCTTTTTTTCTCGTGATTAATACGATGAGTTCTTTTTTTTTATTCGTTGTGATGCACCTAGCCCAGTGCAATGCGTTGGTGCGGACGAGGCTCTTTTTGATGCATTAATTCTAAGAATTTTCAAATCCGCATATAAGCCTTTTACAACCCGAGATTGATCCTAAAAGAAAGGTTCGTTCTCCAATATCACTTAGGAATAAATCACTTCTTTATTTTTATTATAGCCCGAGAAGCTTCTCCTATAATTCTTTCGTTCACCAGTATTGAGATGTCGATGAAACTTTGAGAGTTATCTTGATGCTATAACTCCACATACTTTAAAAGAATTAGACCTTTGAAATTTAAAACCACAATTAATAAGAAAGAACATAAGAATAATTTTAATAATTTTGATCATTCTATATGGTTATAACCTTATGAGCTCGATTACTTTTTTTCCTTTTCATAAGTACAATTTATTTGTCTATAAACTTACCGTAACGTGATTTTTTTTTAAATAATGACATTGAAAAACTAAAAAAGCGATAATATTTTGATAATCTAGATGGTAAAATAATTTAATTGAGATATGTTGAAGTTAAAGTCAATTGTCTAAATTTGAAGGAAAATTTGATTTTTAAAGCAAACTTGAAGAAGAAAATGATTATTATATTTATTGGTTAAAACAATTTAATGTTTCTTGAAATACACATTAATCATTATTCTTCAAAAGATTTTGTTATTTAAATATTATTTACATGTTATTATCCCCACTACATATCCATATTAGGATTTAGGACAAAGAAATTAGAGCCTGAAAACGACGTCGTATTAAATCCCTCCAGAAACCCCAAATCAAATAAAAACCCTAACTATTTCTTCTCTCTTATACTTTATTTTTCCGCCATGGATGAAGAAGAAATTGAGAAAGCAGTTGTAGCCTATTTGAAGAAGAAGGGTTTCAAGCAAACAGAGCTCGCTTTTCAAGAAGAACAACAACACAATAAAAACAATTCTTCTTCAATTCATTCGGCAAATTCTCAAATTGACTCTGACATTACCAAAAAAATCCTTTCTTTATCTGAGTAAGTTTCCTTAATTTTCTGTTATAGTTACTGTTTCGCTACGAGGATTGAGTTCTATACTCGATTTCTTTTTTTATGAATCCTTAATTTGCCTTAAAAGAGTAAATTATTTAACCCAAGGGTAAGGGTGTGGCCCAGTGGTCAATCAAGCGTGTGGGTTGAGAACCATGAGGTAAGCTTGTGTGATTTCTTTCCATGTGTCCCTAGCCTTGGTGAACTAAGTTACATGGTACCTGTTGCCGGTGGGTGCTGATAGGTTTCCCGTGGGATTAGTTGAGATGTGTGCAAGCTATCCCGAGCACCAATTATAGAAGAAAAGACTAAATTATTTAACCCAAGGGTGTGGTCTAGCGGTCAATGAAGTGAGTTGAGATTTGAGAACCATGAGGTCTCTGTGCATGGAGTTACTTGGTACCTGGTGGGAGGTAATAGGTATCCCGTGGAATTAGTTAGCACCACAGTTATAAATAAAAAAGAGTAAATTATTTAGAATTCCAAAGAAATAGTCTGAATAGAGCAGAGTGAACATAAAGGATTCATAGACCCGAACTAGTTAGGAAACATAGTTGGTTGTTGGAAAAAGAGCAGCAACAACATGATAGAAACAACCCTTTTTTGTGTATCTCCAAGAATATTTCTGTAAATTCCCAGATTGACACTGCCAAAAAAAAACGGGCTTCTTTGAAGTAATAGAACTCTTCGGATTTCAATATTGGTGGAGAATGAATTGTAATAAATGTAAAGAAGAGGCATCTTTTACCCAGTAACAAAGAGTTTGAACCAAGATTTCCAGATGAACGGGGTAGGGTATTAGTATATCTAATACATAATTTAGCTGTGAAAAATTGTCCTCTAAAAAAGGAAATGTTGAATGAATTGATTGTAAATTATGGGATACATTCTCCGAGTAAGTGTCTTCTTCTCCTGTAATACTGACTGTTTATCCATGAGGGTGAGGTTCTAAATACCATGTCCGTTACTCTTCTGAGATGCCTAATTGTGTTAAAACAATAGTGAATTGTTTAGTATCAGAATGAAATGGGTATGAATCGAGCGGATTGGATATAGCGGAGGATTTATGAGCTGACCCGAACTGTTTAGGATTGTTGTTTCAACAAAAGCAGCAACAGCTGTGTAGAAACGGTTCTTCTTCAACCTCCAAGGATAATTCTGCAAATTACATGTTTGACCCTGACATTATGGAAATAATCCATTCTTTCTCTGAGTAAGCACTAAGCCACTTATTTTCATATCTTTTATGTAACACTGACTTTTTTGCTAGAGGTTTAGGTTCTACAGCCACATGCTTTATTTGTTCCTTTTTTTGATTGGGCACATGCTTTACTTTTTATAGAACTCCAACTTTCTGTAAAAGACAAATTATTTAGTATTGGAGTGAAATGGACCTTAGCAGTGCTAATGCATGTAGAGGATTCATATAGCTTACTTGAACTTGTTAATGATTAAGTCTTAGAGGGTTTGGGAAAGCTTTTAAGCATTTTGTATTTTGGTGTTTGGTGCACCAAAATTCTATTAAGCCCAACAAGCCAAAAGTCATAAGTTGGGCAATCCCTAGTCCTCAACTTATGACTTTTCAGCTAGAGGCGGATCCAGGTTTTAAGAGGATGGGTGCGCGCTATCATGAAGAGGCGGATCTGGAATTTACATTTGACAGATTTAACTTTTAAATTCTTGCTAATAGATAACTTACGATTCAATATTAATCCACCGTAAAACTTGCAACATACATTTACATTTTTGTGTAATAATAGTAAAAAGAATATTTTAAGATTGAAGGGAGAAAAGGTCAATCGACGTTTATGGGCATTTGGTAATTTAACTTTACACTTTGGAGCTTCCTACTTTTAGAATAGTACATGTATAGATAGATAGATAGATTTTATGACAAGATTTCCATTTTCACACTTGAAGGGGAGCCTTTGAGCAATGGTAAAGTTGTCTCTGTGTGACCTATAGGTCACGGGTTCGAGCCGTGGAAGGCTAATGCTTGCATTAGGATAAGCTGTCTACAATATCGAGCCACAAAATCTGTAATATCTCTCTTCATCCGACCTCACAAGTAGTGTTTTCTCAAATTGCTATACATCTTGGTAGCACCAGGGTGAATGGAATAACAGGAGATGGGCCTTCTCTAATATCACATGGATAAAATCGCCAACGTGAGGAACGCATAACCGTCCTTTGATCTTCATAACCCCTTCACTATCAAAGACGACCTCCTTGGCCTCACCTCGTAACACCTTGTCACGAATCTTGCATAATTGAGGGTCCTCAAATTGTCTAGCCCTAATCTCCTCCAAGAGAGATACACCCCTTGGGGTGTGGGCCTTCCCCGGACCCTGCTAACACGTGATGCTATGTGCACCGGGCTGCCCCTTTTTTTAATTTCTGTTTTCACACTGGCTGACTTCAAATGAAAGTCTTGACAGCTGTGATAAAGCATGCTTTCTGGTTTTTTTAGCATGCGTCTTTGATATAATTCTGAATCTAAACTTTCATGTTTTTCAGATTAGAAACTGGACCCGAAAGATACCAAGAAGAATATAGCAAGCTTCGGTCATGGGCTTATAGTTCGCTGGATTTGTATAAGGTTGGTCCCTTGATTTGTGCTAATAGTAACATGAGAGTTATTTTATATAGTATAATGAGGGAGATTTCCTCATGACATGTGATGCACTAATAAAAGGCCTGCCACCAGTAATAGCATAGGCAATAAACACAAATGGAAAGGAGAGGCTTTCGTGTTTTCTGTTATAGCCCTTTCTATTCTTTAACATAATGTATTAAGGCGATCAAGTGAGCATCTTGACCTGTTAATACTCCGGCTGCTGTCTTTCTGGCAGTGAAAAGGTCTTTGCAAATGAGTTCACATATTTGTGATTCTCAACTCTAGTTTATTGACTTATGCTATAAATGTAGCAGTGAATCAATTTAAGTTTAGACTAATTATAAGCATGACAAGCGTGCTGTCTTCATACAAGTTGGGTTGTGTGATTATACAAGTCATACGAAAAATGACAAAAATGGTTCCGTATGTTTGGGTAGGTTTAAAATGGTCCCTTAAATATATTCCCGAAAATTTTTGGTCCTTTAAGTTTGCCATTAGCGAGAACTTTTGGTTCCGTTAAATATTTAACAAACTCTTGGCTGTAATTTAACATGAACTGTGTGCCGTTTTTGCTAATTTTGGTTTATTTTTGGAGTCTGGTGCAACTTTTGAGGTGCAATTTCTGCTATTTTTCTTAATCTAGTTTTTGCTAAACGGTGCAATTTTTGGTGTTCAGTTTCCAAGATTTGTCGGGACTTCCCCTGGTGTTTTTGTTTAGATGTTTATTTTCACCATTCCCATAAAGTCTAACTGCCAGATTTGTTAAATATTTGTCAGAGACCAAGTGCTCACTTTTGCCGAACTTAGAGGACTAAAATTGCACGGGAGTATATTGAAGGAACCATTTTGAACCTATGCTCAAACATAAGGGACCATTCTTGTCCTCTTTCTCCAAGTTAGACACTTCCTTTTGATTTAATCTCTTTAGGCTTCAATATTTTGTGGTTTCCTGTAATAGCTGAAGTTACCTTCATTTATTTTTGTCCATTTTTGTTTACCTTGTCTCAGCCCATTCCCAGCTTGCCCCGCTCTCTCTCTATTGAAATAGAGGGATGTGCATCTGGATTTGCTCCAATTCCAACAGAATTTGATATAGATTGAAAAAAGGGAAAGCTAAGCTAGTTAACGAAGGGGTTGGGACTCGCCTCACCCTTAAAGATCCGCCCCTTTTCATTCAGAATATTTATTATCAGCTCCTTTTATTAGCCATTTCACCCCTTAAATTCTTTCCATGTAAATGGAAGTTATTTCATATCCTAGATTGCAATCGTATTGTCTCTAAAGAAACGTAGGATCTATTGGAGATAACATGTAACAATGTTAAATGCCGAGTGTTCTGTTTCCTTTTTTTTCTGTTGGTTGTTTGTCTTCCTGCGGTGCTCTTACTGTTTAGAATAAATTTCGATTCGCAGAATTGATATTTGAACTTTGTTGTTTCTAACAGGTTGGCCATTGTGTATATTGGGATTGTTAGTCTTTTCCTTTTAGTATGTATGACTCATTTGAAATCACCTTATATTATGTTAATTATTGTTATCCTCTTTCATTTGTTAAATGAGACCATTGCTATTATTGATTCATCTGAACATATATATATTTCATTCTTGCAGCACGAGTTGCTTCGTGTTTTATATCCTGTATTTATTCATTGTTTCATGGAACTTGTCGCTAGAGGTCATATTCAAGAAGGTATACTTTATCAGTTATGATTTGGTTGTGTTTTGATCTTTGCTAGATAATTTTTAACACAATTATTTTATTACCAGCACGAGCCTTTTTCAATAGTTACCGTGAAGACCATGAGATGACACATTTACGTGATCTTCAGAAGTTAGAAGGCGTTCTCTCACCCTCCCATCTAGAGGTACATCACTATCCTAGCACCTGTATGGATGCCCTTTGCATGCTTAAGTGTGTCATATGCTCCTTAAACATATCGTAAAGTGCAGGAAATGGAATTTGCTCATTCTATACGGCTGAGCAAAGTGAACATAAAGATGTGTCAGGTACTCTCTTGATCCTTCTGCTTCTTCTGATTGAATTTATCTTCTGCTACTATAGTGCATGCTATGTCTCAACTGTGCAAGCCAAGTGTATCTGGGGTTGTTATCATTTGGTGGCAAATGCATATTGAGTTACAGATGAGGAAAAGAAACTAATGTGATATTCAATTTAGAGTGCATTCTCTTTCATTTCCTGCTCTGGACCACTTTTCTTCTGCTGTGGAACTTCAACTTTTTGACAAAAAAATCCACCTCTTTTCAAATCTTTTCTTTTGAGATGGTAAAGCGTGAAATTGGTAACAACTTGATTTTAAGAAAAGAGAGCATGAAATTAGTAACATTTGTTATCTTGTCGTTCTCCTTAAATTTTGAAGCAGAACTCCTATTAATTAAGTTGATAACATAGCAAACACCACTGCTTTGACATACTGAGAAATAAGAAAGGGGGAAAGTGACTAGTTCATCTCAAGGTCATGTAGGTTTGTTGAAATGAACTATGATATTGTATCTGTTATTCTCATGACCATGTATCTTATCATCATGCACAATGAAGGAGCAGTCATTCGCCTAATGGTTTGTCTAGTTTGGTGGATTTACGTGCAGTTTGTTAACTGTTTTTTGGGTAATAGACATGTCTAGCACCATTTGATTACTTTTTAACATGCACACCTTTAGAGCTTAACTGGATTAGCCGTTTCATTTTTCTTTTCTACTGTGAAACAGTACTCCTATGACCTTTTGCTGCAATACTTGCACAAGACAGAGTCTATTACAATGCTTGGGATCATCAATGAGCGCATTAATTTTCAAGGTGCAGTTCCCATCTTCACAGTTGCATTCATCCTTTCGATTTTCAACTATGTTCAATTCACCATTTTCATCTAGCGTAAATATTTATTCCACCATGAAGTGTTTAGGAAGGAGCAACAACATATAACCCAACCATATGAGAAGGAAGAAGAGAAAAAAATTGGGAGAGAAGCTGAAGGCTTCCACATTTGACATGTCTTTTCCTTGATTATTCTCCTGATAGAACAAATGCCCATCATTGCATCCACTGAAGAAAGACAGGGAAAGGAAAAGCGTACCAATTCCAAGTTAACTCCTTTCTGTCAGATTATTGTTTGTTTTGTCCCTCCAATGACCATTAACCATCTTTACCCTCTAAAACCACAGAACATGACAAGAGGGAAACTGTCATGTCTATTATAAATAGTGGTGAATTTTACCCTAATTACCTCCATATTGCTTGGTTCTTGCATATGTGCACAAATCACTCTTGCTTTCCATGGTTCACCTCCAGCTTCTGTTTCTTGGTTCAATGTCTGTTGCTAACTCATGGAAACTCCAATACTTTTCTTTAGTTGCTAGAATGTATCAAATTACAGGGAGAAAAAGAAATGGGAAATAGAAGCCTTTATTGCAGATGTGGTTGTTTTTGTAGCTGAGTTGTCATGGTGTTATGGGAGAACATTGTCGCATAGGAGGTGCAGCAAGTGGTGGTTTCAATCTGTAGTGACTATGTGCGTATATTGGGTTCTGACAAAGGGAGGTTGCTAAAATTAATGTCAAAGGATTATAGGTACGAAGAAGAGTAATTAGAGTGAGTTATTGATGCAGAAGCACATTCCAGATTTTGTTTGTAAGCCTTTAATTCTTTTCCTCTTTATCTCTTGCATTTGAACTTCCTTTTTGCTCATGCGTAGCAATGCCAAAGTCTGACACAGATGATTTACTCAATTAACTTCATGGTTATGTTTGGCACAAGGGCCAAAGACATGCTCTTTTCCTGGTCGTCGGGCAACGTTCGAGTTAAAAATTGTCCTAAATGCAATCCTATGAATAATTTAGTGGCCCATGATCTCCCTGTGCCTTGCCCCTTAATCATTATATATCATCTGGCATAATTTTAGAGTTATGTATTCATTAAATCAAGTACAATGGTAAGCTAATTTGTATCAAATGACAGTTTCTCCTGGACAGCCTGGCTCTATATCTGATGATGCGGAAGTTGTAACTCTTGTTGCAAGTGGCCATGATGCTAGTCTCATAAATCAGAAAGAAGTTCATTGGGGGGTAAGCAAACAGTCGTACCAATAAATTGAGCTTTATATTTTTGGATTTTTTTGGTGTAGTAAATATCATCTTTAGACCTATCTTCAGTTACTGCCTTCGTTTAGTAATTCGCTTATATTGCTTGATTTTGGTAATAGCAATTTGCCAATCCTTGCTTGCTCCCTGTTTCTCTTTATTTCTGGTGTATTGCTTGCTGATTTTGCCATCCCTTGTCCCCTTTAATAATTAGTTTTCTTGTTGGCTTATCTCTACTATTTCTATATTAATTCGTGTCACTACTCTGAGTGCATTATCTTGATTTACTACTAGGTATCCATAATTTGGTATCTTAATTACGTTTTGAGGGTTGTATCTTTCTCAAGATCTTCTGTTTGTATCTTTCTTGTTTCTTCTGAATCTTCTGTCTGTATTATTCTTGTTTCGTCTTTATTTCTTGTGCTGGATAGTGATTTTGTTGGCTTTGCTTAAGTCTACATTGTTTGCTTAAATTCTTGTTTCCTGCTTGTAACCTGCACTTTCTTGGTTTGTTATTTCTGGGCTTTGTGTTTGTTGCTCTTGAGTTTGCTACATTTGATTCTTAGTATTATCACTACTCTTACCTTTCCTTCTCTTTACTACGTTAGTGGCTTCCGGGCATGATGGTAGTTTGAGGTCGTGTCCTCGGTTAGGGTGGGGATGGGGCAGAGGTGGCACAGGGACTAAGGGAGCTCATGGGTTGCGAGTTGGGTCTGGGACCATAGGTACTCTAACGGGGAAGTCAATTGAATTAGTGAAGATTCTTAAGAAGAGGAAGATTAGTATAGCTTGTGTTCAGAAAACCAAATGGGTAGGAACTAAGGCTTTGGAGGTAGATGGGTATAAGTTGTGGTACTCAAGGCATGCGAGGGGTAGGAACATAGTAGGCATTCTAGTGGATAGGGGACTCTAGGATCAAATTCTAGAGTTTAGGAGGGTGAATGATAGGATGATGACTATTAAACTGGTTTTGGGAAAGTTAACTTTTAACATAATTAGTGCGTATGCGCTTCAAGCGGGTTCGACAGGGAAGGACAAAAGGCACTTTTGGGAGGAGTTGGACGATGTGGTAAGGGGTATCCCACAAACCGATAAACTATTGTTAGAAAGAGATTTTAATGGCCACATAGGGTCTACTGCGGGAGGATATGGTGGCATGCATGGCAGGTTCGGCTTTGGGAATAGAAATGAGGGAGGAATTTCGCTCTTAGACTTTGCGGATACTTTTGAGTTGGTCATAGCTAACTCAAGCTTTCGGAGGAGGGAGAAGCACTTGGTGACTTACCATAGAGCGATAGCTAAGACTCAAATAGATTACCTCCTCCTTAGGAAGGGTGGCAAAAGTATTTGCAAGGACTGCAAGGTTATCCCGAGCGAGAACCTTACAACTCAGCATAAGCTTGTGCTTATGTACTTAGAGATCAAGTTAAAGAAGGAGAAAAGGGTTGCTCCTGGATGACCAAGAATTTGATGGAAAGGCATGACTGAGGTTATAGCTCAGGAGATGAGGGAGATGTTGGGGCTATGAGGGCTTGGAAGAGTAGAGGGGATGATGATAACATGTGGGCTAGGACAACCGAATGCATCAGAGAAGCAGCTAGAGAGGTACTTGGGGTTTCGAGGGGCAACTCAGGCGAACGTAAAGGAGATTGGTGGTGGAATGAGAGGTCCAAGGAAAAGTAGAAGCCAAAAAGGTTGCGTATACGGCGCTAGTGGAAAGCATTGACGAGGACGCCAAGAGGAGGAATAAGGAGAGGTATAGGACAGTGAAGAAGGAAGCAAAGCTAGCGGTCACGGCGGCTGAAATAACAACCTTTGAGCACTTGTATAGAGAACTTGAGTGCAAAGGCGGGGATAAGAAGTTGTATAGGTTCACCAAGATGAGAGAGAGGAAGTATCACGACTTGGACCAAGTGAAGTGCATTAAAGATGAGAATGGCGAAGTGTTGGTAGACGACACACATATTAGACGGGATGATAGACGTACTTCCATAAGCTCCCGAATGAAAAAGGGGACAGGGATATCGTGCTGGGGATTTAGAGCATTCCGAGAGTTGTAGAGATTTTGGGTACTGCAGGTGCATCAAGGGGGCAGAGGTTAAGGAGGCTATCCGTAAGATGAGGAGGGGAAGAGCGACTGGGCCTGTGAGATTCCGGTAAACTTTTGGAAGAGCTCAGGGGAGGCAGGTATGGAGTGGCTGACTAAGTTGTTTAATGTCATTTTTTAGACAACTAAGATGCTAGAGGATTTGGGGTAGAGTACAATGGTCTCGTTGTACAAGAACAAGGACGATATTTAGAGTTGCAACAACTATAGGGGTATCAAGTTGCTAAGTCATATTATGAAAGACTGGGAGAGGGTGGTCGAGTTGATGATGAGAAGGGATGTATTGATATCCGAGAGCCAGTTCAGATTCATGCCGGGTCGATCGACTGCAGAAGCTATTCATCTTGTCAGTAGATTGGTGGAGCAGTATAGAGACAAAAAGAGAGACGTTCAGATGGTGTTCATTGCTCTAGAGAAGGCATGTGATAAAATTCCCCGGGAGGTCCTTTGGAGATGCTTTGAGTCTAAAGATGTGCTTGTGGCTTACATCAGGGCAATTAAGGACATGTATGAGGGTGCCCAGACTCGGGTTAGGACAGTGGGAGGTGATTTCGAACACTTTCATGTCGTGATGGGGTTGCACCAGGGGTCAGCCCTTAGCACGTTTCTATTTGTCTTAGTGATGAGCGAATTGACGCGTCATATTCAGGAGGAGGTGCCGTGGTGTATGTTATTTGCAGACGATATAGTTTTGATTGACGAAATGTGTAGTGACGTTAACGAGAGGCTGAAAGTTTGGAGAACGACCTCAGAATCTAAAGATTTCAGGTTAAGCAGGACTAAGACGAAGTACATGGAATGCAAGTTCAGTGACGTGACGCAAGAGACGGATATGGAAGTGAAGCTCGAGGCACATGTTATACCCAAAAGAGGGAGTTTCAAGTATCTTGGGTCCATTATACAAGGGAACGGGGAGATTGACGATGATGTTACCCACTTTATTGGAGCAGAGTGGATGAAATAAAGGCTTGCCTCCGGGGTGCTTTGCGATAAAAAATTCCGCCTAGGCTGAAAGGTAGGTTCTACAGAGTTGTGGTTAGACCAGCATTGTTGTATGGGGCAGAGTGCTGACCTGTCAAGAACATCCGCGTCCAGAAGATGAAAGTAGCGGAGATGCGGAGGCTCAGATGGATGTGTGGTCATACTAGGAGTGATATGATTAGTAATGAAGATATATGGGACAAGGTCAGAGTGGCCCCTGTGGAGGACAAAATGAGGAAAGCGAGACTCAGATGGTTTGGGCATGTGAAGAAGAGGTGTGAGAGATTGACGGTCATAGGAGTTAGGAGAGGTAAAGGTAGGCCGAGGAAGAACTGGGGGAGGTGATTAGACAGGATATGACTCTACTCCAGTTGACCGAGGACATGACCTTGGATAGGAAGATTTGGCGGTCGAGGATTAGGATAGAAGTGTAGTAGGTATTCAAGTTTTGTCGCGTTGACCGAGGACATGACCTAGGAAGATTTGGCTGTCGAGGATTAGGATAGAAAGGTAGTAGGTATTCGAGTTTTGTCGCGTTGTGTGTGAGAGGGGTGTGTGTGGGGGAGGGGGGGGTAGCCTTTCCATCTCCTCTTCTCCTTTTCTTAGATGTATTATTTTGGTATCGCGTCGATCATTATCTTTATGTGTGTATTACAATATTGAACAATTTGTTTTGTACCTTGACATTTTGCTGCCTTATTTTTCATGGGTTGCATGATTACGTTTTTTTTAGCCGAGGGTCTATCGGAAACAATCTCTCTACTCCGCAAAGGTAGAGGTAAGGTCTGCGTATATTCTCCTCTCCCCAGACCCCACTTGTTTTATTACACTGGGTATGTTGTTGTTGTAGACTATCTTACCTGTCAATACTTTAAGGTATAGTTCATCAAAGTAATTAGAGACCATTTCGATTCGGGTCTGGACACCACTGTTAAAATATTCTCTTATTCTAAGTTTCATACCTGCGGATGTGGCAAACCGGTCAATGAAGTGGGTAAAAACTATGGGAGTTCAGAGCTCAAATTCTGGTAGGAACAAAGGCACTAGGTGATATCTTTCCATCTATCTTGGTGGGCAGACTTACCTGTGTACATATGCCGGTAGAAGGTAGTAGATACAGATTCGCGCAAGCTGACCGAACAAGATCAACCCATATTAAAGGAATCAAGAAAGAAAACGAAGAGTGTGTAGATGCAAGTTATAGACACTTGATAAGCTTACTCCTCTGTGTATCAACTAATATTATCTAAGGAAAGTATAGATCCTACTCCTTATATAATATATGCAGTAGAGTACAAGTATTATATCCTGTGAAATATCACTAACAACCAGTTTGAGCCATTCTAGGTTCATGTTTTGTAGATTTCGAGGATTCCTTGGGTTATGCTCTTGAAAAGGGTTAGCTTAAATGTGTTAATATCTCATTCTATGTTACTTGGACTAAGCGTTTTGGCCAAATGGCTGTGTCGACATCACATTTCCTCAATGTGGGTGGAATTCATGTTGGATCTGGTCAAATAAGATGGGTAACTAAGTGGGTTCAAACCTTGGAGATAAGGGTTCAAATCCCATTAGAGACAAAATACTAGGTGATATTGTTCCATCTACCCAAGCTTGGTGGGAGATTTACCCAGTACCTGTGTTGGTGGAAGGAAGCAAGTAGCTAGTGGAATTGTCAAGGTGCACACAAGTTGGCCTAAACGCCTCCGTTTTTAAATTAAAAAAAGATGGATTATTTGACTTTCATATGGCGGATGAAGAGGCCAGAGAGGCGAAGAGTCAAAACATAAAGAACGTCGTGATGGAGTGGCCCTTCTCTTTCTCCTTAATCTTCATTCTCTTTCTGAAATTCTTTTTTTCTTTTGTTTTTCCTCTTCTTCGTTAGTGAGTTGGAGAGAGTAGAGTAGCTTTTGCTTCCTATAAGGTGGGGGTTTTCCATATAATTTTTGGCTCAAATATAAAATGGGCTGAATATTTAATACAAAAATATTGTAGCAGGCCTAATGAGATAATAATCATAATATGAGCTACCTTTCGCCGTGGAACGGGCCAATCTTACATTCCATGTGTGTGTGTATGGAGTGGGCCAATCCAAATAATAAAGCATATTGATGAACAAAAAACTGAGGGCTACGGATACTGAACGTGAAATGAACACTTACATTTTTATTAAGAATCCCCTTTACTTGTGTTTCATATTCTATTTGTATCCACATATCCTAGACAGAATTTAACCACTCTGACACATTAACACGGATCATATCCCACGATCTTAGAAGAGTCTGTGTAATGTAGGTCTTCTGTGTTTTAAATTTTATTCCCAGGAGGTGTGTTAATAATTTAACTTGCAGCTGCTTGAAGATTCTTTAGAAGAACAATTAGAAAAGACGGGAGGTTCTGTTCCAGACTCGGAAAAGTTTGATGGAGATCCTAAGGAAGGAGAAGTGGAAGAAAACAAGGTGTTGAATTTCTGTCAGTTCATTTCCCACTTGATTATATGCATAAATATTTCCCACTTAAATTATTAACTTATCTTTCTATTCCATTAGTTGTGTAAATTTTTTTGGTGGACATCCTTCCATATTTACTTTTTTGAAAAAGTGACATCCTTCCACATTTATTGTTTATTTGCCTTTTTTTCCAGAAGAAGTCAGTTGAATGTGGAAAACAAGGTGCATCTCTTAAAAAACTAAAGAAGGACAAAGTTGGGGTTGCAACAGCGAAATCTTCTCGTACAGAGGGCAGCACAGTGACAACTGCATCACGTGTCAAACCGGAACTTGCTTTACCTGCTGTGTATTCCTCAATCCTATTATCTTACTTAAAAAGAAAAGAAAAGAGAGCCCTACTGTGTTTTCTCTCTCGTACTACATCCAGAGCCCTATTGTATTTTCTCTCTCGTACTACATCCCCCTCCCATACTTGGAAAAGACACTCTGTTTGGAGGTCATAATTTTATCTGAAATATTGTTATCACGATCCATTAGGAAATATTAATGAAACTGCTATACTTAGGAGTTGCATAAAAAATGAATATTATAAAGGATCAGGAAATTATGATTGAGCTGCAATCCTTTCTGTGGTGTTTCATGCTCATAGTATATTTCCTTATATGCATTCATATACTCTTCAAATAACATGAAAAACATGGATGCCAGGGAACAGATAAGTAAAATGTTTTCTTGTATAGTTGACCAACCACATATCATATCTTTGGGAAGAGGGGAGCATGTTTTCATGAACGGAAATATATATTACACGATTTTTTGTTCTTTGTTCCTTCTTTCTTTTTGTTTTCTTTTTCCAAAAATCATACTTTGTTTAAAGCTTTACACCTGTCCTTGATCTGAAATTGGCAAGTTTGTGACATTATTGATCTTAAACATATGCTCCTTCATATTTCTAGGATCTTGTATCATTCTTAACTGAAAGAAAATATTTGTCACAGACCTACAGAGGTAGAACATTCTATTCTGGAAGACTTGAGGAACCGTGTACAGTTGAGTAATGCAGCATTGCCCTCTGTTAGCTTCTATACATTTGTTAATACACATAATGGGTAAGTTTTTCATGATCTTAAATCTTGTATCTGTGGAATTTGTTTTCAGGAACATATCCTAATCTTAGTGAGTTTATCTCTAAATGTTTATAGACTAAACTGTGCATCAATATCACATGATGGATCACTAGTGGCTAGTGGATTCTCAGACTCGTCTCTGAAGGTGCTTGTAGCTTCTGAATAGCGTTGAGATTTTGTTGTCACAAATTAAAGTATCTGTTGATCCTTGATCATCTTCTTATCTAAGTCCCCCATTTTACAGGTTTGGAACATGGCAAAGCTTGGGCAACAAACTGGTCCATGTAAGTCCAATATGATAGTCCTCGACTCCTTTCCAATGTATTGCTATTTCATGTTTCAAGATATATATATTAGTCGATAGAGGTTGTACGGGAGCCTTGTAATCCAAGGATCAGTTTCTTTGACTCTCTAGAAGCAAAAGAAGACTACTACTCGGGCCAGGGTAGTATTTATAGATACCTTTGAGGCCCAACTCTTTCAAGAACGTTACCGGTCACCAACTATCCATCGTTCTCCACTTTATTCCCTCCTTCCACGCACAATATCTAGCAATCTTTCTAAACTGCATTACTAAATTTTAGATATCACATTCTCGGCCCTAAAATTTAGTTGAACAACCTTTTGGTCAAGTAAATGTCCCATTCTTCCTTGCCGGTTCTGTAGCCAAAGACAGTCCGACTTCTTCTTTAGACAATCATGCATACCTGTTTCCGGCTCTTGCCTACTTTGCCGTGAGCATTATCATGTAGACTTGACATAATGTAAGGGGGAACTCGTTTTACACATGCAAGTACATGTATTAACTTGTGACACTTAAAACTTCGAACTCATTTAGGCCATTACTTGGTGATGATTAAGATTTATTTTGAGCTGAAAATTTACCCTTGCTTAATGTTTGAAATGTGAAAGTAGTAATTAGATGCCAGGAAGGGATACTCCGCTTTATTCATGCTAGTAGAAACTTGAAAGTGTTTTGTGTTACTCTCAACTCTATCGTTCTATTTTTTTTATTTCTTTGATGTCCCAAATCAAATTAAGTTACTTGTTTTTGAGTATTGCTGTAAACATTCAACATCTTGCGAAACATGCATTGTTAATGTCCCTCCCCCCCAAAAAAAAGAGAGAGAGAGGAATGGTTGATGAACAGTTCTAGAACCAGCTTTTTTGCAGGGGGAGACTGATTCACCTTCAAATGAACATGTGCTTGGCTCAAGTGGTGGAAGAAGATCCTATACGTTATTTCAGGGCCATTCGGGGCCTGTTTATTCTGCATCCTTTAGTTCGTACGGGGATTTTCTTCTGTCTTCATCATCAGATTCAACAAGTATGATATTATATGACTTTGATTGCTATTAGCTCTATGTTAGTTCTTATCCATTCGGATTATGTATGATAGTTAGTGCAGTATGCACACCCTATAACCATGTGACCTTTTGGCTAAATATTTCTATGCAGTTCGCTTATGGAGCACAAAGTTAAATGCTAATCTTGTTTGCTACAAAGGCCACAATTACCCAGTATGGGATGTTCAGGTAGGTTGCTAGTTTGTCATTTATTAAGTTTGTTTGATGATTCCTGTTTTGGATGTAAATATGGTAATATATTTGCAATCTCTTTAAGTAACTCACCAAATTGGTCGTCAAATGGAAAACTGCCCAAGTTAATGGATTTTTTGTGCATTGTTTCTGTATCATAGGAGGGTTTTTAGATGTATGTGTCACTCTTTGTACCATGTTTCCCAAATGGATGCTTGATATTGTTTTTACTAGGTGAGTCCCAACTGGGACAACCACAACCCCCCAAAAAAGGGGGAAACAAATTTACATATTTGATATACTTCATATGTCAGAACAAACTAGTCTTTTTTATATCTTGGGGAGCATATAAGTACTACTAACTGGCATGACAAGTTATTAGTTTGTCATTCAAGATAAATGACAGTGAAGCCATGTTCTAGTGCCGAAAGAAGTTTCGTAGTGTTATTGCTACAACTTCTTCGTGCAGCTTTAACTAATTTTTTAGCTTGATTGCCATATGTTTCTACTTTTATGGTTGACATATTTTAGTTGTCTTGTCTCTTGAGCATTTGGTGCTTGTTCATGGTAACTGTAGATAAGATTCGTCAAAATGGGCAATTAAATGTTTGGTTTTCACTTCACATCTTGAGTGCAGTTTAGTCCAGTTGGACATTATTTTGCTAGTTCTTCACATGACCGCACTGCAAGGATCTGGTCTATGGACAGGATACAGCCTCTGAGAATAATGGCCGGACACTTATCAGATGTAGATGTGAGTATCTATTTTGTGCCCTACCCCATGGGAAACTATTTTTTTGATCTGATCTATGTAGGCATCTATGTCACTCTATGTGGCTGGTATAGTCCCATCTTAGTTACTTGACCCACTTTTCATTTTTGTCCTCTATAATTACTTGCCTACTGTTATAAAATGGCAAAGTTTTCGGTGCTCAAATATCCAGACTAATACTCCCTCCGATCGCAATTTATATGACATCCTTTCCGTTTTGGGTCCGTTTTGGGATGCCCCAAAATGTTTGCCACCATACCGATACTTTACAAATTACAGGAATTCAAGTTCATTTAACTATTCTAATATTTGAGCTTTTTTGTGATTTTTCTGGTGTAACTTTTCGACTATCAATGTAATTTTTTTCTTAAACTACTGCTAATACATTTGATAAGTTAAAATAACATATCTTAGGAGCATAGCTCAGTGGTCAAGGAGGTTCAAAAGGGTTTAGATGTTCCCAAGGATGTGGGTTCGAATCTGCTTGCTGCATTAATTTCCTTGTAATTTTTTTTTAAAAATAACATCTTAAACTCCATTTTGGTCAAGCACGATCAAATAAATGGGATAGATGGAGTATATTATTTCTTTTAGCTTTGATTTGATATCTTCTCAACAACCATGCACATTTCATCATGTGAACTATTATTTTGAATGCAACTCTTTCTTTTGGCTTTAATTTAATATCTTTTCACTAACAATCCACACTTCATATCAATTGTTATTTTAATGAATCTTTAACTCCAATATGATAATCCATCCAATCTTTATTTCTAAAATCTCTTCACTAATCTGAGGGGATTAGTTAAAATGGAATGAGAGTTAACTTTTACCATGAATATCTGAGTAGCTTGATAATTAAGAATATTTATTAATCAGCGAAGAGTCGAAGAGTAACTTTTTTAAACTTGGATCAGTTGGGGAAGTCTTACCTAGTTTGTACCCATGTATGTGAAGGGAAATTTATTTTGTGGCGACTAATTTTGGCAGAGAAGTGTTCTTTACAGTGTTATCAGAGGTGCGTGATAGACATTAGTAATATTTTTCATTTGATTTTTAAATAAATTACAAATATTTAGTTTATGTAATTAATTCCAAACAAGTTGTCAGTTGTCATGCTTTACTAAATCACTCTGAAACTCTTTTCCCCTTCTCCCTTGGTGGCCGCCACCATTGTTATACTAGAAAAAAGATTGAAGGTTAAATATTTTATCTGGAGAGACTGGACACTAATTAAATGCACTTACCATAAACCATATCAGGGTATTTTTGAATTTGGATTACAAACTACATTTAATTGAATGATATCATCCAAAGTTTCTAGCATAATGGATTTCACAAGTGATCATTAAAATGATCTTTGTATATTAAGTACCATTAGAATACAACTGTTCAGTTGCTCCGTAATGTTGACACGGAAGCATTTACTTGGTTAGATTTCTTGTAATTTCTTTTCAATGGACATAAATTTGAGAGCATGTTGAATTTCATCATGTAGTGTGTGCAATGGCATGCAAATTGCAATTACATTGCAACTGGATCAAGTGACAAAACTGTACGCTTGTGGGACGTCCAGACTGGCGACTGTGTCAGGATTTTCATTGGTCATAGGAGTATGATCCTATCATTGGCAATGTCTCCTGATGGTCGATATATGGCATCAGGTGATGAAGATGGAACAGTCATGATGTGGGATCTCTCAAGTGGACGTTGTATTACTCCTTTGGTCGGTCACTCCTCCTGTGTGTGGTCACTTGCTTTTAGGTAAGGAAAGAAATGAACTAAACCTTTAGTTTGTGTACGTTCAGGATGCACTAAAGTATGTTCATTGAAGATAGTTTATATTTCAAGCTTATTTGTCTTATTTCAGCGGTGAAGGTTCACTTCTTGCATCTGGCTCTGCTGATTGCACTGTAAAATTATGGGATGTAACCACAAGCACAAAAGCACCACTGAAAGAAGAGAAGTAAGTATTACTGAAGCAGACATATATTGTGGCATTTATTTTCTCTTAGATTGCTAATACCATGCTCTCTCACTCTCTCAAACAGCAAATCTGGAAGTAACAATAGACTTCGGTCATTGAAGACCCTGCCTACCAAAGCTACTCCAGTCTATGCTTTGCACGTAAGAATTATCATGATTGTTTCTTTCTGTGGTTTTATTATGGGATCATCTAAAAGTTGCATGTTTTACTCTGGCCAGTTTTCTCGAAGAAATCTTCTATTTGCTGCTGGAGCTTTCTCGAAAAGTGCGTGAATCCCTTGCTTGAAAGTTTCTTGACGTGACATCACATCATAGTGCCCTTGCAAAATTTGGTACAATCATCAATGACAAGTTTTCATTATCAGACCTTGGTTTTAATAAACTTCTGTTAGAGGAGCAACTCATGTTGGTCATACCTGCATCTCACATACAATCTTGCGCTGCATGGTGTAATTTGGAACGTTGGGGTCCGGGACGGACATCTTCTATTTTCTATAGTGGATGAACTCGGATATGTAAATGCCAATCTAATATGTCCTTAAAATGCTAATGGTCCTGTATCATTGTTTATCCCGGAGATTGAATCTTGGAAACGTGGGTATAAAGGTCGTGCAATTGTCATTGATCATAGTTGCCCATCTGCTTTTTTTTGGGGTAGATGGCACAAGCATTTGTGTTTGTGTATGTTCACCATGTTTGTTTAAAGACCCTTACCCAGTTTCTACTTTGTGGATTATATATGATTTTTAGCTGAACTTGAAAGTGATTAGCAAGCATTGAAGTTCGAAATTATCTGTTTCCAGGGTGTTTAATCAACTTTACTGTTTGCTTCTAGCGTAAGAAGCAATAACAACGGATAGTTTCAGAGACTTGATCTGCTTTTGGTTTAAGAACAGATTACTTTCTAATTTGGTCAAGGATTAATAAATTTAATTAGAAAAATAGTAGTACTAGTTAGTCAATTATAGCAATTTATAGTAATGCATAATCAACGGTGGGATGCTAATAATCAACATTCTAGAATTTTTTTCTTTTAATAGTAAGTATTAACTATGAGTGTCTTATGAAGATTAGACCAAATCCTTTATAAGTTCTCGTTTGAGAGGAGTGTATATGCCATCTTTTTCTTGATTATAAATTAAGTTGTATTTAGCATCTATTTCGTAAGGTGATATCAAGTTACGCTAAGTGCAAAGTGTGATTATTATTCTTGCAAATTGCAATCAAATTGTTTATAAGTTATTTTCCTAGGCTTCTATACTGCTTCATTCGACTCTATAGACTACAATGTTCTCTTTCTCCTTATCTGTACTCTTTCCAAACGTTAACTTCTGAACAATTCATGGAAAAAAGGTTCTCAATCAAGGATACTTGTTAGTATAACATCTCATTGAATGATTTAAAAATTCGTCTTTGGCTGTGCACTTAGCGTGTCAATTGCAACTCACCACAAAGTCCAAGAATTACATTTTTATCTGACTCCTTCGTATGCGGACTTCATTAGCTTTATTTTATATTTTACACGGTAAATAAATTATTTACACATCCAAGTTATGCAAATGGCAGTAATGTTAAGTGACAAAAAAAACTAGACGGCAAAATATAAAGGGCTAACTTAAAAGGAGAAATGGTTTTGTATTTCTTTACAAATTTGTTTTTAGTTTTATGTCATTTTTACAAGAGATCTTTATTTTTATACATTCAATTTTAGCTCGAATCGTTTGTAGGGGAACCGTACATTTTCTGACCCATTCGACACGTGCCATTCCTTTATGTTGATACGCCATGCACTTTGTATTTGAATTCCTTTTGTATTTGCTTGATCTGTTAATTCAACAACGTTTTCATTGCTTTTTTGAAATGAACTTTATTCTTTAATCGTCCGGCTATAAATTCTGCAACAATATTAGGATTTTCGCAAGGTTTTGTAATTTTTGTGACAATAATGTTTAATTTTATACATAAGAGATCTGAAAAAGTCATTTTCTTCTATTCAATTTGTAAGTGACTATAAGAGATCATTTCCTCTTAACTAACAGGAGAATCTACTAGTTGATTTTAAATCATATTTTATCAATTTCTTTTTGCATAGATTAAATGTGGATGTTAGGCAATTTTACTCTGTCACGGGATAATATTTATGCCTCAATTCAAATAAGTTGAGGTTGACTATATGAATCCTACTAATTATATGAAATAAGTTTCTTTTAACATATTTACTCACTATAGTTTCACACCTATGCCGGTGCATCTGTAGGTTGACACATGACATGATAAAGCAATCTCAAGCTTCCTTCTTTTATTTTATCCTCAATGATGCTACTTGCACCTTGTGGCGAACGTGATAATTGTTAATCTTATCTAGGGCTGGCCAGTGGGTCGGGACAGCCCGACCCCATCCCGACCCTGCCCCGTCCCTACCCCGACCCCGCCAAAAAAATAAAAAATAAAAAATAACGGGGGCGGGACTCGAACTCGGGACGATGTCTCGTCCCGCGAGACCCGAGCCCGCCCCAGGCCCGCGAGACCCGACCCCGCCCTTCCCCCCCTTTGCAAAAATGACCGTTGCACCAACGACCATTTTAGATTATGGCCGTTGGCCAACGGCCATTTTAGGCCCCCCCCCTCCCCCAACCCCGACCCCTTAATAATTATTTTAACCCATAAGTTATTATATTTACACTTTAGCCCAATTTTCCAACTATAAATAACTCATTTTCTCTTCATCTTTCTCACAAATCTTCCTATAATCTCTCTAATTTCTCAATATATCTCTCTACAAGTCTACATTGTTTGCTAAATATTCAATTTTATTTATTCATTTGGGAATTAGTAGTGAAGTTGGCAACTAGCTTGAGGATCTTCCATCGAGCAAAGTTTTAATTTTCAACCTCTCGATTACACGTCGACGTTACGTCGGCGTTTGGTACATTCGTTCCTTCATTAAATTATTATTGTTTGTTTATTTTATTTAGATCACTTAATTTTATTGTCTTTAATTATTTATTTATTTATTTATTTATTATCATAATTAAAATGGAAGGATTAAAAGGTATGTTTAAGGGTAAGGGTAAGGATGCTTCTTGTAGTAGGGGCAACCAGGGCAAGGGTACTTCTTCTAGTCATCTTATTCCTACACAGGATGATTTTGTTGATACTCAACATTTTCCTACAATACCATTAGATTTAGACCAGGAGCTATTTTCTGGAACTCAAGAAGACTTTAATTTAGACGATAATCTAGATGATATACCCACTAATCTTGATGACAACACACCCACTAGTGCACCTTCAACTGAAATACCTCCTATTCCCCTAGTATGAGACGAGGTCCAGCAAAACGACCATTAAAATCAGATGCATGGACATTTTTGATAGGGACATAGAGAATCAAGTAGCCATATGTAAAATTTGTAAAAATGTTTTAAAATTTAAAACTGGAAAAGGTCACGGTGGGACGGGGGGTTTAATTAGACACGTAGTAAGTGCTCATCATGCCCAATACCAGGCTTCAAAACCGGGTGCGCAAACGCCCGCTCCATCGGGACAAGGTTCGCATACTGATATTGTCCCGGACCAAGTACAGGGTCAAATTAACCCTATGACGGGGGGAATTATAGGCTCTAAATACAATAACCATAGAGATAGGGAAGCAATATCAAAATTAGTTGCTGTGGAGGGTTTGCCTTTTTCATTTCCTTCATCTCCCGATTTTATTCATTACATTAGAGATATATATAATCCTGCTTTTAACGGTTTTCCTAGATCAACTGTTAAGAGAGATGTATTTAAATTCGCGCATGAATATCAACAATATTTACGTTTTTCATTATATCATTTTAATGGCAAAGTATCCATCACGTCTGATATAGGTCGTAGTACTAACGGCCATGATTATTTAATTGTAACTTGTCATTGGATAGATTATAAATGGTCTATGCAAAAACGTATTTTAGCGTATAGATATATAGATGATAGGCACACTGATACTTTTATTGCAGAAAATATTTATCAAGTGTGCGATTATTACGAAATTACCGATAAAATTATGACTATTACATTAGATAACGCTTCTAATAACAATTACGCAATTACAATTTTAAAAAATAGTTTAACTCCGTCTTTTCAGGACCATTTTCATATAAAATGTCGTGCCATATATATATAACTTAATTGTAAAGGATGGTCTATCACTTTTGAAGACATTCTTAGTAAAATACAATTTGCTATAAACTTTATTTTTAAAAGTAATAAAGTACAACGTAGAAAAGAATATAAAAAATTTGTCATGATTGTGGACTACCTTTTAGAAAAATTCCACAAGAAGTATCCACTAGGTGGAATTCTTTATCTGAGCAACTACTTGTTGCTTATGACTATAAATTACCTATAACTTTATTTTTAACTCTCATAATAAAAAGCGGTGATATGATTTTAGATAGTGATTGGGAAAAAATTTCCGAACTTATTGTATTTTTAGAGAAATTTTTTCAAGCAACAAAAGAATTTTTCGGTATATATTATCCTACTATTTCAACTATGTTATTTTATATAACTATAATATTTTTATTACTTAGTGAATATATGGAAAAACCAGCTTATAAGGCAGCTATTAAAAAAATGTTTCTCAAAATAAAAAAATATTTTATTCCTATTCCCTCTATTTATATTATTGGTTCTGTATTAAATCCTACTATTAAAATAGACGGTACTAAATCACTAATTGAAACTATTTACGATTGTATAGAAGTACTACCACCTCTAAGTCCCAAAAATCTAAATCACCCACCACCTATTGAACAAACTAAAGAAGAAGTATTGTCTAGCGTAGAACACCAATGCAAAAATATATATAGATTTTATCAACAAGAAAATGCTAGTAACTTACCAGCTTTCATACCATCTTCTTCATCTTCAACACAACCTCACAAAAGACATGTTGTTTCTGCGGCTAGTATTGAAAGCCTCAGAAATAAAATGTGAGGTCGTACCTCTACTACTAACCAAATTAGCGAGTTGGATATTTTTATGTTGCAGGGTTCTGTACCGTATCAAGAAGTTATCAATGAAGATGGTCATGAAGACTTCTTTGAAATCTTTGGAGGGAATGAGAAGACCTTTCCGACACTTTCATTGATGGCTCGAGATGTTTTGAACATTCAAGCGTCGTCAACTGCGTCTGAAAGCGCTTTTTCTGCAGGCAGATATCAAATAGGAGACCACAGACACTCATTAGCCGGAGATGCTTTGGAAATTGCGATTATTCAGAGATTGGATACGGCGAGCGGAGAAGGTGCGGTCAACCGGAGATCAAAGAAGAAGATGATGAAAACTACAACGAAATCTTAACCGAAGGTAGTGGAAGCGACGTGGATCAATTTGACCAACAAATACCAATTCCAACCGAAGAACCACATGAAATCATCAAGCAATTAGAACATGTTTTTTTGAGAATGTAATTTTTTTAATTGTAATTTTATTATGTAATTTGCAACTTTTGGACAACACCACAAAGTTGCAATTTAGATTTTAGACAATTGTATTTGTATTACAAAAAAATCATATGTCTATTAAATAATATAAGAGGCACAAAAACAGCATTGAGATGTTTTTATTACACTATCTTGTTTTGTTTATTGAGTTTTTTTATACATTTGTTATTTAAAAAAAAATGAAAACCCGCCGTATCCCGACCCGAGCCCGCCCCGACCCGATACCGACGGGATCGGGATCGGGATCGGACGAGGACTTGCTCGATCCCCGCTGCGCGACTCCCGCCAGAGCCCACCGCACGGACCCCGCCTCTTCTCCCGGCCCGCCTCGACCTCGATGCACTGCCCACTGGCCACTCCTAATCTTATCTAATCTTATATGACAACATTCTCACCTTAGCATCCACATCTTTGCAACACTCATCTTGTGGAAATATTAGACTTTAGCGATCAAACATTCACTATTTGTATAACAATATCAGTCTTATAACTGTTATATAGAACTTACATGTTACTCTCATAGGCATTTTTGTATAACGTAAACACCCCAGAAGCACTTCTCCATTTCAACCATTTAATTCTACGAGTAACGTGTTCATCTATCATTTCATTCTCTTGAAATAATGAGTCTAAATATTTGAATTGTTTTCATTTGGCACCACAATTCTATCAAGTTTCACATGAACTTGCTCTTCTCATGTTGACTAAACTTGTGGTGCATGTATTAAGTCTCACTTCTACTTATCGTAAAAAGCTCAAAACCTTTCTCTTTAAAGTATTTCTCCATAGTTCAAGCCTTTGGTTAACCCCCCCCCCCTCTGTTTTCATCAATTAACAAAATATCGCCACTAAATAACACACACCGTGAGATTTTATCTTGTATTGCGATAGTTAGCTCATCTTAACTAGGGTAAACAAGTAGGAACTCAATATGGATCCTTAGTGCAGGTCACTGTTATGATTTTTTTTCTCGTATCACCTACTACTGTTTTTACGCTAGTGATGACTCTTCCATGTATGTTCTTTATATCATTATATAGTTAATATAAATTCATATCTTTTCCATCATCCATCAAAAAATCTTTCATTGTACTTTATCATATGTTTTCTCTAGGTTAAGGAACAACACACACACACACACACACACACATATATATATATATATATACACATCAATCTTCTTAGCAAGAATATAACCTCAATTATAGCTTTACCAAGTATAAATTCAATCTAGTTGTTAAGAGTCCCACAACGGATATGGAATGGGAACATGAACTCCTTATATGGACTTGGACAATCCTCACTCTACAAGCTAGCTTTTGGGGTTGAGTTAGGCCCAAGATCCATTCTTTATGGTATTAGGGCCAGGCCCATTCCAATTCTTTGTTCACCGATGTTGGGCCCCCAAATTATATTATTCACGCTCCAGTTAACAAGGTCTGGGCGTGCGGGGGAGTGTTAAGAGTCCCACATCGGATATGGAATGGGAACATGGACTCCTTATATGGACTTGGACATTTCTCACCCTTATTAACGTATATTCACCAAATATACTTCATATATTTTATAATATTTAGTGTTGTATAATTATGGTAGATATATGATCCTTATTGTATTAGGGTTCCACATTGTACACACTATATATATTTGTATTAATGAGAAAGACTCCCCAAGGAAGATTAATACAATTCTACATGGTATCAGAAGCCAACAATCCTTCCCAACCCAAAATCTAATTTCGGCCGCCAATTCCCCTCTTTTTCCAGCGCCGAATAGACCGTACCGCCGGTATACCTTCGATATATCTTTGATATACACCGCCAAATTTCAACTACGCTATGACCATGTATACCCTGGTATACTGCGATATCTGACCCCATCCTTCCCTATCTCTCCAACATGTCGTATACCCCTTGTATACAACATATACCCGTCAATATACACTCCATATACGACTGATATACCATCTCTGCCACTGTATACTACCCGCATACAGCCTCCCTAAGCCGTTATACACCTCGTATACGGTTTTTTCTTCCTCATATATGTTTCGCATACGTCCCCAACCCCCATTACTATTTTCTATCTCCTATCCAATCTCTGGCAGCCACTATGGTCAGAAACCACCACGGATATGGTTATGGACAGAGGCGTAGAGGTGGCGCGATGGGTCGAGCCGAACTGGCTTCGACTTGGGCCCAACAGCCCAGACGAGCCCAAAGAATCGCCGCCACCAGACACAACCCATAAGTTGCGGCCCAAGTTCCAAAGAACAGTCATTTCGACCTGCATCAAATTGTCAGCCACGGCCATCCAACCCACCATTCTTCAGCCTAGCAACTGCCCAGCAGTTTGGGATCACGTCCGACGGCCCACAGAAGTCATGCTTAAATTCTTGGGGCCCACTTCTCTACTCCGGACCTTCCCTAATCTAGTGTAGGCCAGGCTTTCGGCACATTGACTTTTCAGAAGCTCGATAATGCGTGGTATATAGATACGGGCGCCGCATCTCACCCACCAACAATTTTGGTAATCTTCCTCAAATGCGTAATTTAAATACTCCACAATCTATTCTGGTTGAAAATGGTCATCACATTCTAATTCAGGGTTTTGGCCACGCTCTAACCCCACCACCGCATCCCTACTTCTCACTAAATAATGTCATTTATGCCCCACACATGATCAAGAACCTAATCTCCGTTAGAAAATTTGCCACAGATAATTCCGTATCAATTAACTTTGACCGTTTAGGTTTTCTATAACTGACCTACGTACGGGGAAACTCCTTATCCGATGCAATAGTGAGGGGACCTTTATCCTTTCTTATCCACGTCTGTTGCCAGTGTCACCCATCCCACATCTCTAAATGCCCAAGTCTCTACTCCCACCGCTTTAGCAATAATATCTCCGTCGACCTAGCACAATAGACTTGGACATCCAGGAGCTCATGTTTTAAATTTTCTTCGGAACAATAATTTAATTCGTTGTCCTAGTGAAAAATCTGCCCAACCGTGATTTTCTTGCCCTTTAGGCAAACACGTTCGCCTCCCTTTTTAGTCTTCCTTAAGTGTTACGTTTTCTCCGTTTGATACTGTTCATGCAGATTTATGGACATCTCCTGTTATTAGTTCACTCGGTCATAAATTCTATCTTGTGTTATTATATGACTTTTCTCACTTTTTCTGGATTTACCCTCTAAAATTCATGTCTGAAGTTTTTACCAAGTTTATTGAATTTCGTAACTTTATCAAAACACAATTTGAAAAATCTATCAAATCATTCCAATAATGGTCGTGAGTTTAATAATTCCACATTTCATAATTTTTGCACCAATAATGGCATGGTCTTCCGTTTCTCCTGTCCCCACACCTCATCCCAAAATGGAAAAGCCGAACGAATCATCTGTACTATCAACAATATGATTCGTACCTTTCTTTTCCATGCCTCTCTCCCCCCATCGTTTTGGGCCTATGCAGTCAAAATGGTATAATACATCCTTAATATTTTACCCACCAATACTCTTCACAATAAAAATCCCACCGAAATTCTCTACCGTCTGATTCATTCCTATTATCACCTTCGTATTTTTTATTGTCTTTGCTATCCAAACTTTGCCTCCACCACCCCTCATAAATTAGCACCCTGAACCACTTCGTGTGTCTTCGTAGGTTTCCCGTCTAATCATAGGGCTATTTGTGCTATGACTTGTCCACTCATCAAATTCACGCCTCTCGTCACGTTACGTTTGACGAGATGATTTTTCCTTTCGCCAATATTAAAAAAATCCGCAACACGGACTATACTTTTTTAGATGAGTCTGATACCTCCCCGTCATACTCACCGAGCTTGCTCATGCCACCACCACTGCTACAGTAAACCCATATCCGCCACCTACTACTGCCACTGTGTCCGGTCAGTCTCAGTCACCTGGCTACCCTATAGTCCCCGACGTCCCTCCGATCGATCTGTCGTCCTCTGTGTTCCAACCGTTAATCGCCGTCCTTTCCGTCACCAGGACTAGCCCAGACCCAGTACCATCACCAACCTTCCACTGCCTCGAGTCAGAACCCGAAACTAACATCAACACCAACCTATCCCATCATCATACCCGTTACCCGCCACCGTCTCCGGCAACACATACAACCTGGAAATCATCCCCGACATCAATCGATACTCACCACCTGTCACCGCCATCAAATCACCATTGACCCATCACCCCGACAATATTCCCAATCGACACTCAAAACCTGTCACTGACTTCGGTAACGCAGACCCTACCCTTATCAGATATTACTCCACATGTACCCTGTCTTGTCAATCAAACCAGAAACCACCCCAACTCTATCACCCCATCCCATAACTCAGAATCGAAAACCCACCATACCCCCACTCACCACATGGAACCCGTGCCCAACACGGGATTTTCAAACTCAAAGTCCATTTTACTCTGTCTACACAAATCATTCCTCAGTTCTCAAAAACCTAAAATTAGCAAAATAATACCCTAATTGGAATGCGGACATGCGTGAGGAATTTAATGCTTTAACAAAACAGAACACTTTAGATTTGGTTCCTAGACCGGAGGGGGTGAATGTGATCCAATGCATGTGGTTTTTTCGTCACAAATATAGAGATAGTGATGAGCTAGAGAGGTATAAGGCGAGACTTGTGGCTAATGACATTAATCAGCAGGGGTATTGATTGTGGTGAGACATTCAGTTCGGTTGTTAAACCGTCTACTATTCACACAATTGTGAGTATTGCTATGGGTAAGCATTGACCGATTTATCAGCTTGATGTGAAAATTGCGTTCTTACACGGGGATTTTAAAAAATCTATTTACATGCACCAGCCACCTGGTTTTGTCCATCCAGTAGTCCCTCAGTACGTATGTAGTCTTCGTAAGTCACTTTATGATTTGAAATAGGCCCCTCGAGCATTGTATGATCGCTTTGCTAAGTATATTATGCAGATTGGGTTCGTATGTAGCAAATGTGATAATTCTCTATTTATTTTTCATAGAGGTTGTAACATTGCTTATTTGTTGTTATATGTGGATGACATTGTGTTTACTGCCTCTTCTGATTTGCTGAAAAATGAGATCATTGCATTGCTTAAAACTGAATTTGCTATGACTGACTTGGGGAAATTGAGTTAATTCTTGGGAATATCAGTGTCTAGATTTGCAGAGACTATGTTTTTGTGTCAGCGTAAGTATAAAGAAGAGATAGTGTACAGGGCTAAAATGGCGAACTGCAAGATCATGTCCACTCCGATTGACTCTAAATCAAAGCTTAGTGTTGTTGACGGTGATCTGGTGTCCGACCATACCCTCTACCGGAGTCTTGCATGTGCACTTCAATATCTTACTTTTACCAGTCTTGATATTGTTTATGTTGTTCAGTAGGTGTACTTATTCATGCATGTCCCCAGAGAGCCTCATTTTACTGCTCTTAAATGTATCATTCGATACGTTAAGGGCACACTTGATTATGATTTACATTTATACCCTTAGCACCGATCAGGTTGTTATCATATACAGATGTTGATTGGGTTGGTTGTCCGGACACGCGACGCTCCACCTCCGGCTACTGTGTATTCTTAGGGGATAATCTCATTTCTTGGTCTGCCAAGTGGCAAGCCACCTTATTCCGTTCAAGTGCAGAAGCAGAGTATAGAGGCGTTGCAAATGTTGTTACTGAGATCTTTTGGCTCCGAAACCTTCTTTTAGAGCTTCAGTGTCCCTTGTGTAAGGCGTCTTTGATTTACTGTGATAATATATCCACCATATATCTATTTCATAATCCGGTTCAGCATCAGTGAACTAAACACATTGAGATGGATATACACTTTGTTCGTGAGAAGGTTGCTCTCGGTCATGTTAAGGTGTTGCATGTGCTTTCTTCGTATCAATATGCGGATATCTTCACGAAATGTCTTCCTACACAGCTATTTCTCGACTTCAAATCCAGTCTTAGCGTCCGGCCTCCTCCCGCTCCGACTAAGGGGGTGTATTAACGTATATTCACCTAATATACTTCATATATTTTGTAATATTTAGTGTTGTATAATTATGGTAGATATAGAATCCTTATTGTATTAGGGCTCCACATTGTACACACTATATATATTTATATTAATGAGAAAGACTCACCAAGGAAGATTAATACAATTCTACATTAGTGTGTGTATATATATATTCCTTTCGCAATAAATTTTTATCAATTTTCTTAGCAAGAATATAACCTCAATTATAGATTTAAGTATATCACAAGTATAAATTCAATCTAGTTAATTGTCACTCTTGTTCAACTCCTATGTCTATGATCTATCACTCCTTTTAAAAGTAAAAGTTTTATCATATGATTTATGAGTTTTGTGCTACAATAGTTCGCACAACTTTATCTTGTTGCTCTTATAATTAGAACTAAAATACTCTTTCTCTACTAGTTGGTAGGGGTGAGCGGGTCCGGGTACCCTAACATTTTTTAACTACCCGGGCCCTACCCGGTAAAAGATCGGTTCCTAAATTTACTATCCGGAACCTACCCATAGCAATCATTACCCGGAACCTAAGGTAGGTTCCCGGGTACCCTGTAAATAAAAAACACAAATTAAGCAACAATTTTTAAGCCTATGAGAATAAAAAAGAGTTCTAAAATAATTTCATCAAGTAGTTCTTTAGCCTGCAATCGGAGTTTTTAGTACCCTTATAAGAAGTTTTAGAAAACTTATTCATTGTAGAAAAGCTAATTACATTGCTACAAAAACCTAAAATTGCAAGCCAAATTTGACACTCAATTAATTGAACGTGTTGATTTCAAAATAAATTTGAAAATATCTGAATTAAACTTATTTTCGTGTTCATAAGCTCTTCGATACAAAAGAAAAGCTTTATTATACTAGTAAATCCCTATATTTCTTCTTCACAACTCCAAAAATATACTCAAATTTTAAAAATAGATTTACATTTCAAATAAAAAGTAATACAAATTGAAGATGAGTATCACTTTGAAATAGAACAGAAGCATATGATATTAAAAAGAAATTGAAGAGTTAGATATGAACCCATATGCATTTTAGGAATGACGTGAACATAACCAAAGGAGAGAAAGAGGCAAAGGTGAAACTTCAATGACGACAACGATGAAAGTACCCGAGAGAAAGCTTCAACAACGACGCCGATGAAGCTCGGTGGTGTAGCTAAAACGCCATTGTTATTGAGAGAGTTTTGGGTGTTTTCTCTTAGGGCACAAAGAGCATTCTAGAATAAAGGGGTGAAAAAATTAAAATATTTACGTCTTGGGGTGGGGAAAATCAATGTGCAGGCGTGCAACAAACAATTTTGGAGAAAGTTAAAAGTGGTCCAAATGTTTCTAAAAAAGTAAAAATATTTAATATTTTATAGGTTCCGGGTATCGGTTAAGATTAGGGTACTCTGTCTCTATTTGCCGGAACCGGAACCGGACCCGACATTGATCGGTTCCTAATTTTACTACCCGGACCCTACCCGTTATTATAATATATCTACCCGGAACCTACCCGTTAGTGTCGGTTCCGGTCGGGTATCTGGGTACCCTGTACCCGTGCTCACCCCTACTAGTTGGGCTCTTTTATAACATTAAATAGCTCGGTGATCCACATTCTACTCCAACCACTCAATGACACTTCCAAATTGAAATTCATACTCTTCTTCTCTTTAGTCATACTAGTCTAAATATTTCCTTTCAATCTTCTTGTGTTCCTAACTTTTGGTGCGAGCCATCTTGAGCTTGTTATCGGGCTCTATTTATAATTTTTTTAGCTTCCTTCTTAGCTCTTAAAATTCTTCAAAGATTTCTCAATCATCTACTTTTGGAAACTTCATATAACACTTTTAATTCTAGTAACTTTTAGAATTTCAGGTCGAGGTCCCTACACCTAACACTTCAATTGCTACTTTTTAAAACAATCTGACATTTTTCTTTTATAAAATGTATATGTCCTTTTCTAAGTTCCAAGTGCATTTCTCCTGTGATTTTTCTTGAAACATTAATTCGTTAGTGTCCACCACCTAAGTCGTCTCTTTACTCTTAAACTTTATATCTAATATCACTCATTTCTATTTGGTGGTCATCATTCCTACTACCATAAAGTGCTTAAAATCTTCGATATCTTTACTGACATGACCATCCTCGAAACCCCAAGATTCCCTTGAATTTATCTCTCCATATCCTCCCTCCGCACTAATAATATTAATTATTTCCGTTTGGCATACAAGCCTTGATGCTGTAATTCTATTCCCAACTCGTTTTACCTCTGCAATTTTATCTTTAAATTCTTGTTCCACAATAGTTACCACACTCTTCTTATTTTTATTTGTTTCACAATTTTGTAACTTTTGGCCCCGTCCATTTAGTTTCATGTAGGCATGTGACATAAACTCTGCTATTTAGGGTATTTATTAATTCCATCGACTTCCATATCAAAGTGCTATGTTCCAATAAATCCAACTCTCTTGGACTAGCTTTTTTATGCTTATTTGTCCACGATGCAAGTAATCATTTCTTATTTTGCACCATATCATGCATGATGTAGGCACCTGACCGTTTATGTGGGCGAACAAACTTCTTTACCCGCACCGTCACCCTATATATATCTAGGCAGGAACTCCTGCTCATTTTTCATCACAGTTAATGTCTGCCTACATGGACACGTCTCGATGATATCTGTATTTTTATTTGTCATTTGGTATACTTGTGGCATATATCATCACCTAACTTAAAGCTTCTCCCTTGGACGACTATGGGTGTGTTTGGTGTGATGGAAAATGATTTTTTTTTAAATCTAATTTTCTCATATTTGGTTGGTCAAAAGTTTTGAAAATATTTTCTCTAAAAAAATAAGTTCCTAAAAAAATGACGAAAATAATTCCCCTAATAGAAGTAGAGAAAACAAGTTCTACAAGTGACATTCAATATTGATTGTGCCCTACCCACCCTCCAACACACATCTTCACCCCCACCCTTGTAGCCCTATCCCCACCACCCCTACCCTCTATGGCCCCATCCCACCTCCCATAATATTTGTCTAGATTATACAAATGTTTTTCGAATAATATATTTTGCTTATGTACCAAAATAAAAAAATAGATAACAAACTCACTTATTTCATTTTCCATAGAAAAATATTTTTCCTCATACCGAACACATCCTAAATTATGTGCTCACAAATTTAACGACTCATTTGATCACCTTACCTTAAGCGGAACATCTCATTTGATCACCTTACCTTGCGAATGAGAAATAAAGTTGTAGGAATCAAGTAAGAAACTGAAGGGCAGAATTGACGAAGAACCCTAAGAAAAATGTAATCTTTGATATTGTTTTCTGTTGTGCAAGAAAAATTTGCGTCTCTGATTTTCAATACCCATGTTTCCCGAAGCAACACTTTGTTCCACTCCTTTCATTTATACTTTAAGCGCGATTGCTATAATATATACTGCCTCGACCACTTTAAGGCAGATCGATCTTAAGATCATTGCTCACTCAATAGCTCATATGAATCTAGTGACTATCGGTATGGTATCTGTTGGACCTTCACTTTAGTACATTGACCGATCTTGTACCACTAACTACCAGAAAAATGTTTGACTATAATTTCTTTAATTAAAGGTATAAAGAAAAAATTATTGTAGGTTTAAAGGTAAAAATATTTTTTTAAATTAAGTTATTTCTAATTATAGAAGTTAACATTCTTTGTGAAACATATTAAAAAGGAAAAATATATCTATAAATTGGGACAAAAAGAGTATCGCCTTTTCTCTATTTTGAAACAATGAAGCCTCCTTCCCAAAATTTCTGCATCAAACAAGTCTCACAAGTCAAAACAAGAGTAGATGAGAATAAGTTGAAAACCAAACATTTGCCACCTCCAAAATCCAGCAAGCAAACCGAGTACCATCGGAAAAGCTATTTATGACTTCCAAACATACAGATACAGCCTGATTTGGATTACCAGCCACAAGGACAAAAAGTAGTAATGATGATCCAGCTAAGACATCCATAAACCCCTCGTCAACAGGGTATCTTCTTCCTATGCTACAGGGCTAAAAATAATAGAAGTTAATACAACTAGCAACCAAAATGATATATCTAACCAATTACATCTACCAATATGCTTTAAACTGAAGAGACTACCCAGAAACCTAGCACCACCATAACTAAGAACCTAAGGCAGACATTTGCAAGCTGCGCCTCTAGATTGTGCCAGACTGTAAATAGAATACAAGGCATACTAGGCACAATAGCCTCCTCTTCTGAGCCACAGTGGGTCCAAGAATGTAGCGTAAGCAGTAGAAGAGGAGCTCTACTATTACAAGATGCGCAAAGAAGAATCAGTTTTTCCCCCTCCCTCGCTTCTTTCCACTCTTGGACTCATTTTCTCGTTCCTTCGATGCGCCAGAGAATTTCTCCTTGGTGCTATCAGGGGCTTTTGCTGAGTTAATTGCTTTTCCCTTCTGGTTCCCACTTTCTTTAACCTTAGACGAACTAGATTTTAGCTTCTCCATGCCATTGGCACTGGGCTTGCGGCCACTTTGGGGGGTCTTATTTTTGGACTTCATGGCAGCTTTAACAGTTTCTTGCTTGGACTTGTTGGCAGTAGTTGATGGCATATCTTGCCTGGATTTGGATTTGGGAGTACTACTACTAACATCTTTAGACCTGGCAGATGGCTTTTCATTATCAATAGATTTGCCAGTGCTCTTTTTGGATTGGGCCCCAGACCTACTGTTGGTAGTATCGTCAATTCTCCCGCCAGATTTTGAGGTGCCATCTTTCAAGTTGAGCTTACCCTTTGATTTCTGTCCAGATTTTGTTGCTGTGTCTTTTGACTTGCTGCAAAAAGAGTTCCGACACTGAAACCATTAGGCTTCCAAATCGTCATGTTAATACGTCACACAGGTACAAGGTTAAGGAGATTATAAAACCTTTTAGGTGAAGCCTCCATTCTATTGTGATTCGCTGATGGTTCAGCATTTCTAGGTTTTTTCTTCTTCTGCCTGACATCAAAAGCAGAGTCAAAGTAACACAACGAATAATCTAGAATTAAAATGGAAGTTCAGTACTTTACTTTTTTCTAGAAAAATTTCTTTTTAAAAGAAGATTTCCGTCCTTAACATAATGGATAGACTGATTGTTTAAGTACTGTAACATATAGAGAGATCGAGAAGAAAAGAGAATGAATATGGCGATTCCGAAAACATTATAATCCAGACATAGTAACACAATTGAGTACACATCAAAGAGTATGGTCTCACTTTGATCATCCTACAGTAAAAAGAAATTCCGTGTAATAAAAAAACTCACTACCACTCATATCAGCATACCTACCACTCTTCCTACAGTTACTAAAAACAGAATATTTGGAAATAGAACAAGGAAATCAAGAATGTGCATAAAGCAGGCCGGCCAACAAAACCAAACCATATCTACTCAAGTCAAAAGAAACATTCATTACTACAAGTACTTAAAGGATATCCATAAAGACTATCTTCCCTCTCTAACACAAACACATTCGTTTAATATCACTTAAAAGAGTTTAGGGCAGAACACTGTTAGGATGAGACAGCTGTTCAATAAATCTTTTTGCTCAAGTCTGATGTATAATACAAGCTAACTATCTCCTAAATATGACTTAAAGTTGTCAACCTACAACGGATTCCCAAGTCTGTCAACCAAGCATTTAAAAGTTTATGGAAAAAAAGGACCATCTCCCCTGTAGACAAAATTCATTGCTGCTTCCATCACATAGAATGATGCAAAATTGGATTGTCAGCTAGCTTCGAGGTCCACACTATCAAACTACTTGATTAAGAAACATATCATGTATCACAGCAAACATTGAAGATATAGACTGAACAAAGAACCCTATTAGCATCAAAGCTTTCACAAAATAGACAACAAAACAGCAATAAGAATCTTTTATTGTTTCTTCAGTTAAGACATATTAGTAAGTAGCTATAGTGGTAAATAGACAGTTGAAGGATAATCTTAGATGAAAGAATGCAGAAGGCTTTCGGAAAGGGGGACAATTCAGATCTCCTTGGCTCAACCCCAGTAAGCATCTTCAGGTGTGAATAAATGCTTGAAAACCAAATAAGAATAAGGTGATAAATTACTATGCTTACCTTTCAGGAGCTGCATCAGCACTTGCTACTTGCTCCTGTCAATAAATGCATACAAATGTATCAAAGAAACAGAACCATAATAAAAGCAAATATAGCCAGTAACTAACCTCTTCTGACATAATATCATCTTCAACAAGTTGCCAGCGTTCCTTCGAGAGATTTATTTTTTCTACATCTCCATCAACGTAGTTAACCTAAAAAGAAAATTTCAATCAAACATAGGAGCGTTAATACGCAGGGAAGAATTCCATTTCATGCAGCATTAAACAAACTGCACTCACTGTGAACTTCTTCTTGGCAGAATCAAACTTGTTAACAATGCCTTCATAGTATCTGTGACAACAAATCAGTATTAGCAAAAAATTCTAGTTCATGTCTTGAGGTATCCTCAACTTGCATTGTCATTTTCCAAAATGCATTACTATGCTTAGCACCCATATTGAAGCTGAAATAGGAATTTCATTCCTAGGATATAATATATACTAATGCAGATAAAAATCTTCCAACTAATTTAGAACTGGAGAACTCACTCAGATACAGTGAATTCAATTTGACAGTAATTCAAGCTATCAGGTCAGTAAACATGGTGGAAAGAAAGACACGTTCTGCAGCATAATGGAAGTAAGATGAACACTTACACATTATCCAATGGCCACCAAACTTTGATTTTTTTACCAATCAGGCTCTCATCACATTGCACAGTCTCTGTTACCTGACAAGTAACAGTAGTATAGTGGCACTGTGGTTAGGTATTTATCTCACAAGCAAACCACTGATTAACCACCCAGGAGTTATCTAGCAGCTAAATGGATTTAATCTAAACAAAACAGTTTGTCAAGATAAAAACATCAGTTGAATAACTTTCCTCGGTGCATTTAAATATAGATATGCAATCAAAAATGAGTGGCTAAGAATGTCAGTAACACAGAAGAGGACAGAAGGACAAAGAAAGCAGTAGTGCCCTGTCGGAAGGAGGAAATTAAAAAGAATAGGAAGTTTTGAACTCGCATTCAGCAAGATTTAGGTGGCATTTGCATTAGGCATTAGTTTTTTCCAAATACCAGTTAATTTTTGGAACAAACAGATGTTCTGAAAAACATGCAAACTCTAAAACTACCTTTGCTGTTTTCATTTTAAAAATTGCAATAACACAAGTATACACTTTAAAATGTTGCAAGAAATTGTAATTTGATACCTACTTGTTATAACCACTATTATTGACTTTTACAATGAAACAATTTTCATTTTCAGAATAGAACAAGCATAGCACAGAGCATTAGTATCCTTAAGACCCAAGAATAAAAATGGGTAAAACATGAACAATGATTTAAAATGCTTACCCTGTCCTTGCCTGAAGAACGCTTTTTCTTTGCACTTGTCATGGGCGTTTCCTCTTCATCACTTTCATGTTTAGCAGAGTTATCGGTAGCCTCTGGCGTAGGCTCTCTCTCCTGCACAACTTGCTTACTCTCCTGCACAACAAAATGAACAACTGATGAGACAGACATGGAGAGCCTTGGTAAGTCTAAACCGGAAATAAAGTCTAACAGGCTCAGTTGTAAGAATTGCACAAACAGGACAAAGAGCATAAGCATATCACAATAGTATACAACAACAACAACATACCCAGTGAAATCCCACACCGTGGGGTCTGGGTATATCACAATAGTATCTAGTATAAAAAAATGTTACATGACGAAACCAATAATGTAAACTGCTTACCCTGCCCTTGACTGAAGAACGTTTTCTCTTTGCAGTAGTCCTGGGAATTTCCACTTCATTTTCTTCATCATGTTTGGTAGAGTGATCAGGAGAGTCTTGTGAAGGCACCGTCTCCTGCACAGTGAAATTGACAACTAATAAGACGTACATGGAAAGCTATTGGTAAGTCCAACCGGAGATAAAGTTATACTGAGAGGAGATAAATTACTCGAACACCATATTAACTAAAAGATTTAGGAAGTTCTTTACCAGACTAGCTTTTCCATGTCCACGCTTTTTGCTATCTTCTTTATTTCTCGCAGATGGACCAACTTGACTCTTATTCTTGGTATCAACCTTCTTACCCGATTGCTTCTGCTTTTTAGCCTCTGTATCACCGGTGGATCCACCTGTCTCCTTACGACAAGGCTCTAGAGGAGTTCCCTTCAAAGGGCGCCTCACCTGCTTAACTTCCAAATCACTTGTAGCTTCAAATTCCTTCTTAGACTCTCTCTTTTCTTGATTTAACCTGTCCTCCTTTGGCCGACCACCCTTCTTTGGTGCACTCTCATTAGGAGCAACATTCACAGCTTCCTCCTCAGAATCCTTGGATGCAGAGTGCTGTTCCTTCTCCAGAGAGTTAGACTGCTCAACTGCTGGATCTTCAGAAGCTGAATTTTGGTCATCTTTGTTTCGATCATTCTGCTGATCTTGAAGCTTCTCAGCTTCTTTTTCACGGTCATCGGGAGCTTGGTGAGAAGATTCTGCAGAGTTTAATGAAGAGTTTGTCTTCCTTCCACTTTTCTTAGCAGTTTGTTCTGACTTGGACTCCGACTTTGTGGACTTTTCAACCCTTGAATCATCAGATTCAGATTTGGATGGTATCTTTGAAGCATCATGCAGATCCGCCCCATCATGATCTCCAGCCTTCATCAACAATTCTGTTTCAGCGGCCGATCCCACATTCTCCAGACTAACACCATTACTTGCGATTGATTTGGGAGATCTATCCACAGCAGGATCAATATCTTCCGAACATGCCTCCTCCTTTACGCTCTCAGCCATCTGTTCAAACAAGAATAGTTTCCAACTAAATACCTTTAACCGGCGTTTGCACACCATAAGCATAACATGTCACTGATTTACCAACACAAAGAAACTGGCCCATTTGGAAATAATTCCGTTGAAGATGAAAATATGAGTATTTGATGTTGAAGTTAAAAAATGAAAATGAAGTTGAAAATTTTGTTGGACATAGAGCTTCACTTGCAGAAGAATTGAAGTGATGTAAGAGAACAATAATTTCACTTCTGGAACAAGTTACAAAAGTTCAAATTCCCATTTTAAGTTGATATAGTGGACAAAATTGTACACAAATATTGATTTGCAAATAATATTTCTTTATATTGCAGATATCATCTATGTCCAAACGACAACTAGATAATATCCCAACCACATGCCTGGCCTGCTTCGTCTGAAGATGCTGTAGCCGCTTTGCTCCCGCCAACCTAAATGTGATAAGCAGTCAGATGTAATATACAATAAAGTTAAGATATAAGTTCTGGGGAAATCACTACAGAAGGTTATCCAAAGTCTCACACCTGAGTCCCCTGAACAGCCTCTGGAAGTTCAGCCAACTTGCTTTTGGTGACCTTGAAAACACATCAATACAGATCATCAATATCAGATCTCTAGAAAGGGTTATAAGGGTAAATTACATTGTTTGCAGTTACAAATAGCATCAGACCTTCAAGCAGATCTCATGCAAAAAAAATTGTAACAATATTAGGTCAGAACCAATAACATTGGAAAAAGAAAAAAAACAGTGGTTTCAATCCCTGATGTGTGTGAAAGGTCAACATGGGAAGGACAACAAAGTTGATTTTTCTTCTGACAAACATACACAATTTGAGGTTGATATAGAACCAAATCCAAATGTTCTATCACTGTAACGAGTAAAATGATCACATTCAATATGACTGAAAGGGAAAAGTGGGACATGCTTTGCAGCCCTGTCTATCACCAAACAAGCCCTGCATAAGTATCCCTTCTCGATGAAAAATAGTGAGATATTAACTAACCCTCTCAATGCAAAAAAGCTAAATATCTTCCCAACAGAACAGCAAAATTTCATCAGTTCCCGTGTTAGTCAATATGGACAACCACAGACAGATGAAAATTGGCGTAATCAGGCCAGTTCATTTAAGGAGACATGGAGAACTATAATCTTCCAACAAGTCTCCCAATGAATTCATAAATTATGTATTTAAAAAGTGCTCTTTTCATTTATTATTGTGGTTTATACACGCCAAATATGCATTTAAAAGACAAAATCTCATTGCTTTATAATCTCACTAGTGATTAAAACTCTAATCTGATTACATACTTGGATACTTTGTCAAATTGAAGCAGAGGACAAGAAAGGGAAGAAGCACAAGTACTGTTTGGAAAAGAAACTGCCAAACCTATATGCCCCTCTCTCTCTCTCTCTCTCTCTCTCACACACACACACACACACACAGGAGATACAAAGAAAAAGCATATCTGGCTTTAAACAGCGATAGGAAAGAGACCTTTTAACTTAGTGAACGCCAACATGGCATTATCACTATCAGGACAGCAGATATTAACAAAACCCAGAACTTAAACACGAGAGAACATGTAAATGTGAAGTTAGACTTAATATCATCTATATAGTGATTGTCCCAAAAGTTCAGACACGGAATAAATTAGAAGTAAAACTTCACTAACCAATTGGTCCTTAGGAGCACTGTCATTGATACTATCAACCACTGGAAGAGTCCCTTCCAACACTGAAGTAACAATTTTATTGTATTCATTTAAAGAGATTTGCAATGATTCTACTGCTTGCGGCAAGTAAGGCTTAATCTTCGCTGCACAGTTTGCAAATACTGCCTCTCCCAACCTTTTAGCAATTGGTGTGACCTCCTGAAACAAAACTATCAATATTTAGCAGTATCACTAGACTAGAGAGACCTAAGAGGTATAAAATATAAAAAGAATAAAGTCATCTCTTCAACCGCAACCTACCTCATTGTCCTTTTTAACACTAGCCAATAGAGGGGCGAGCAATTCCAAGGATACTTCTTCACTTTCTTCCAGCACAAGAGTCATGATTGTTGCCATGGATGAGAAAATATTCTCAGAGTGATCCTCTCTGAAAGCGAAAGTCAACAAATGAACTGTATATTCAGTTAACTTCATTACTACAAGCTTTAACATATTCAATAGGAATTAGCATAAAAAAATATGAGAAAAATCAAGTTCCTCATGTGGGAGAGAACAGACACTGTATTGCATAATAAACATTATCCATCTATTTTATACGTTTAATCAATATCATCCAGCTAAACCAGTGCAGCAAGTAATTCGTTACTAAGTTTAGTATCAATCCAAAAGCAATACTCTCTCTGAGCTGTAACATGCAGCACTAGGGCAAACATGGTTATGAATGCATTGGCAGAGGGTAATTTTTCATAGGTTTATGTAAACTGTTGAAAGAAAACTCAGGCCATTCATACGGGTTTTAAATATATTTTAGATGCAAAACCTACCATATAGCTACCAAGAGCATGTTTAACAAACCTTTGGATAAGCTTTTAAATATTCTCTGGAGGAAAAGAAAAACGTGTTCAACTGATTGTTGTTTCCAGAAGTTCATTCTATTTCAATAAAAGAAAACCTCTAACCCAAATTTTTTCAAAGTTACTATTTTTGCTGGTGAATCACCAGTTAAATTATCTTCACAACTCTGATTCTGACATGTCACTTAACAACTACGGGTAAATCATTTCAATGCACTCCTAAAAGCTGATCAAATTGGATATAGATAATCAAAACAAGTAACCAACATATTTCCTCATTTCTGCTTCACAAACAGTCACACTGATCCAACTCAAACCCCAGTACAGGCACCCCAAGTGATGAATCCTATTAGCACTGCGAGAAGTCCAAAAGGATAAAAATAGAAGGAAAAAAACACTACATAAGGGGGTCAAAATTTCAGATATTTGTTTAGATAAATGGATCAGTATATTCATCTATATTTACAGTTCAAAAAATTTTGCAAAACCCATCTTACAAGGATTCTAGAAAGTCTACAAAGTTTTAGCTCAAAATTTCAGATGTAATCTCGAATCCATGCAAATTCAAGAACTTGTAAGTACAGTGTCTATCTTGTAAATTATGCTTGGCGTGCTTGGAAAGAAGACTTCTTACTAGAAGCTCCACTTAAAACATATAAACAAACATGAGAAGCTTTTTTTGAGATTGAAACATATAAACAAACATGAGAAGCTCACAATCCTATAAATCTAAATCGCATGTTTCAATGGAATGTGAGGTATTATAACTTCAGATTTATTCTCTAAAACCATGTTAAGTCCAAGAACATTCAAGGTTGGGCTTTATCAAATAAAAACTTTCAAGGTTGGGATTAAAGGCATCTGGCTAAAGAAGAAGAGACGCACCACACCAGAAATCTACAACCAAACATCATAGAAACAAAATTACTGCTGAACAATTAAAATATATTGGTGATACCTTATTGCTTTAAGGAAGTGCTGAAACATCTCAGTAATGAGCCTATCACATTCTAGGTCCAGCATGACAACACATGACCTGACCTTGGCCACTGTCTCAAGGATCAACACCCTCTTATTATATGATCTGCTGGACTGGTCATTTAAATTCTCAAAGGATGATACAATTAATTGAAAGACGTCCTGTATAAACCAAATGAAGTGTTATTGAAGGGCTGATATAAGGAAGAGCAATGAGAAAGCAAACTTCTCATACCTTCATTTTGTCATCATCATATGGAGCTTCTGGTGCAGTAATTCTAGTTATCTCACTTATACAAGAAGCAACTGCGACCTTCACATCAACATCAGAATGCCTCAAGAGGTCATTCGTAACCAATGCCTTCATCAATGGAGAAAGAGCATCATGGATTGATTTTGCCGGTGATTGCTCCACTTTTGACAGGGAAGACTCTACTTGCTTAAAGCAGAGGAAACCAAAAGTATATTAAGATTAGGCAACCAAAAAAGCGGTGCATGAATTTCAGTGAGTGAAATATTGTATGTTATTTGCAAAATTAACTGAGAATCCGAAACCTGCCTAGACTAAAAGTCATAATAACTTCTATTTTGCTTTACCAAAAGTATCCATTGATAGATGTACACCCTTTATGATGCTTGACCAGCACCATAAAGGGGTTACCTGCCTGCTCTCCTTTTCTTTCTCTGTTTACAAGCCTTACAAGCAGATATCAACTCTCTTACTGATTTTTGTTCTTTTTGAGGAAACCAAGCGACGAAATCTCTTGTACCAATAAATAGTAGTTCTCAAAGAAATTAATGAAGATGAGCAACAACACTACGATTGTTTTCTGGTGCATTCTGAAGAGAACAAGTTCACTATAACTTTTTTGAAAAGGTAGTTTTAGGAAACTGTTTTGACAGGCAATGTAAGAAACATCCATAATGCTGGGAAAGAGTACATCCAAAAAATCCGTAAGTGCAAAGGACCGATAAGGTCAACAAGAGCCTCCAGCTCTAAAACATTTTCTGTGGATTATGGTACACCAAAACTAAACAAGAATATACACTAGGACTTACGATTAACTACTGTCCTGTTTTAGTTTCAAACTCTCTAGCATTTCTTTATCTCCATGTAACCAACCATACTATTGCAGCGATAGAATTCCAAACAAATTTTAGAAAAAAAATCTATCTAACTAGGAGTCAATGACCCACTTGAAGAAAAGGGGAAAAAACAACGGCCAACTTGATCCTCTTCACTAAAGATCATGTTAGGGTACCTCATGAAGTTCTCACATATCGATGAAGTGATGACAATTTTGCTAGCACCATTTTTAGCCACAGAGGCTAAAGGTTTATGTATTTTCCTAAGAGAATTATGGCAGGGTAAAATCTCACAAACCAAATCTTCTAAACAATAATCTAAAGGAAATAATTTGGTATGTTCATAAAAGCTCCCATTTGTATCACCAGACTATGCAATCTGCATCTGCAAGTTATCAAGGATATTCCACAGGAAACTCATGGTTCCTAAATTTGAAACTGCTACTGTTTATCATTCTGTAACCAGGAACATGAAGATGCACTATCATAATTCCTCAAAAACTAAGATGACAATTGATTTAGGAAATTGTTAAAACACAAATCCATGCATAAATTTTCGCTAGGGAACATCACCCAACAAAAGGTAGATTATTCCGTTACGGCTTTCAATTAAGAGTAGTTAAATCAAGAGCCATTTGCATCTGAAAATCATCACTTCAGAAATAAAACTAATATTGTAGGAAAAGCCAACAGGCTGCCAAAAGCACCTCAAGAAGGAAAACACAAACACAGAATGGCATAAATGCTGACTATTATTTAATACCCAGAGAATGCCCAGAGTGTCCATTACTTCTTACATGTTTTCATTTTCCCAACTACCCTTTCCTGAGAATAAAGCCGTCATGCACTTCCCTAAAAACAGTTTTGTTGCCTCCTATTGAGAACCAAATCGATTATCTCTCTGGAATGTTCAGATACCATCATTTGAAATAATTATCAGAAATAAAAAGCTCCACCCAAAAATTTCAAGATTAAACTATCTCCTGTTCAAATTATTTATGTATGGACGGGTCCATAAATTTGACAAAAGTAAACCACAAAACAATACAACCACATCGGAAAATTGCGACTGATTTATACATCAGATAATTCGGGAAAAAGGAGGGTTTCTCTAGTGGCAATGCCCATCCCCTCCAAACCATAATGCTTCAAGATAGTTTTAACCAGACCCACAAAACAGAGTCAGCCAGTTAATAGGGAAAAAATGAAAAATTACCAGCAGGCAGCATATGAAGACACAGAAATATCTCCTTATCAAAAAGATACAAAAATATCTCCAAATAGGCACAAACAACAAATATCAAAACAAATTAGGAGAAACGTAAGGACTTACTTCAAACAAAATGAAAGGAAGAGTTAATCAAGTGAAGACTAGGGCATATGTAAATCATATAGGGTAGAGGATAATAAATAAAAGAGTTTTTTAACTATACTTTGAATTATCTAACAGTTGCTTCACTATCAAACTAAAAACTAAAAGTCGATAGCAGTGTTCAGTGCTGGATATAGAGTGAAGAATTATAATATTGTCCTAGGAGAAAACATCATTTACTCCCTCTATTTACTTTCACTTGTCATGTTTGGCTTCTCAAATCAAATTACATTGACTTTGACTAACATTTTAAGATGTTTTTCCCAGAGAAGAACTGCAATTAATACTCCCTCTGTCCCAAAAAGATTGTCCTACTTTCCTTATTAGTTTGTCCCAAAACATTGGCAACTTTCTATATTTAGAAATAATTTAACTTTATGAAATAATTTACTGCCGCACAAATATCTAAGGTTTGTTTTGGACCACACATTTCAAAAGTGTTCTATTATATCTTAAATTTTGTGTCAAGTCAAACTAGGACAATCTTTTTGGGACGGAAGGAGTAGTAAGTATGTATAGTTTTAGGATATCTAAATTTTAATTTAAGAATATTGAATTAATCTAATTTAATTTAGCGCAGAAGACTAGTCAAATTGAACCGGAAACAATCTCTTTACCTCCCAAGGTAGGGGTAAGGTCTAAGTACACTCTACCCTCCCACATAGTGGGGTCTCACGGGGTATGTTGTTGTTGTTGTTGTTGTTTAGTCAAATCGACTCTCGAGAAACTCTTGCGCGAAAATTACTTGGAGAAGACATCTTAAGCAGTTCGAAGTAACCAAAAATCTAGTTTAAAATACCAAATACACCCTTAAAAATTTAAAGAATTACCACTAAGGGAAGCCTATAGCGCATAGGCAAAAAAGGAAAATATATAATTAAATTGACAATAACAATATAAAAAAATTACAAAAACAAGCTTACATCATATTAATATGAGAAGAAAAGCAACATATAGTATTTTTCTTCTAGTTTTCGAATATCAAGATTTTAATTTAAGAATATTGAGTTAATCTAATTTAATTTAGCGTGGATGATTAGTCAAATTGATTCTAGAGAAACTGTCGAAGAGGGCATCTTAAACAGTTCGAAGTCATCAAAAATCTAGTTTAAAATAAGGCTGGCCAGTGGGCCCCGCCCCGAACCCGGCCTTTAAAAAAATGGTATCAGGACTCGAACCGAAACTGGACATGGTCTCGTCCTGACCTGCCCCAAGCCCGCCAGTCACGACCCGATCACGGTCCCGCCCCGATCACGCCCGAAACCCCCCTTTTGCAAAAATAGTCGTCGCTCCAACGACCATTTTACATTTTGGCCGTTGTGCAACGGCCATTTTTGGCATCCCCCCTCCCTCAACCCCCATACCCCCTTAAATTTATTTTTAACTCATAAATTATTATATATCAACTTTAACCCAATTTCTCAACTATAAATACCTCATTTTCTCTTCATCTTTCTCACAAATCTTCATACAATCTCTTTAATGTCTCAACAATCTATTTCTCTACAAGTCTACATTGTCTACGAAATATTCAATTTTATTATTCATTTGGGAATTGGGATTGAAGTTGGCAACTAGCATGAAGATCTTCCATCGAGCAAAGTTTCAATTTTCAACTTCTCAAATACACGTCGACGTTACATCGGCGTTTGGTACATTCATTCCTTCATTAAATTATTAGTTTGTTTATTTTAGTTAGAACACTTAATTTCGTTTACTTTGATTATTTATTAGTATAAGTATAAATTTATAATTGAAGGATTTAAACGTATGCTTACGGATAGGGGTCATGCTTCTTCTAGTAGGGGCAACAAGGGCAATGGTCTCATTTCTGGACAGAATCATATTCCTACACAGGATGATTTTGTTGATACTGAACATTTTCCTACAATATCATTAGATTTAGACGATGAACTATTTTCTGAAACTCAAAAAGACTTTAATTTAGACGATGATCTAGATGATACACTCACTAATGTAGATGACAACACACCCACTAGTGCAACTTCAACTGAAATGACTCATATTCCCCTAATATGAGACGAGGTCCAGCAAAACGACCATTAAAATTAGATGCATAGACATTTTTTGATAGGGACATAGAGAATCAAGTAGCTAGATGTAAAATTTGTAAAACTGTTTTAAAATTTAAAACTGAAAAAAGTCACGATGGGGCGGGGGTTTAATGAGACATGTAGCAAGGGCTCATCCAGCTAGGTATGCTCAATACGAGGCTTCAAAACCGGATGCGTAAACGTCCGCTCCATCGGGACAAAGTTCACATACTGATAATGTCTCGGACCAAGTACATGGTCAAATTATCCCTATGAAGGGGGGAATTGTTGTCCATAAATACAATAAACATAGAGATAGGGAAGCAATAGCAAAATTAGTTGTTGCGGAGGGTTTACTTTTTTCATTTCCTTCATCTCCCGATTTTATTCATTACATTAGAGATATGTATAATCATGCTTTTAACAGTTTTTTTAGATCAACTGTTAAGAGAGATATATTTAAATTCGCACATGAATATCAACAATATTTACGTTATTCATTATATCATTTTAATGGCAAAGTATCTATCACGTCTTATATAGGTCGTAGTACTAACGGCCATAATTATTTAACGGTAATTTGTCATTGGATAGATTATAAATGGTCTATGCAAAAACGTATCTTAGCGTATAGATATATAGATGATAGGCACACTGGTACTTTTATTGCAGAAAATATTTATCAAGTGTGCCATTATTATGGAATAACCAATAAAATTATGACTATTACATTAAATACCGCTTCTTCTAAAAATTACGCTATTACAATTTAAAAAAATAGTTTAACTCTAACTTAATTGTAAAGGATGGTATATCACTTTTTGAAGCTATAAACTTTATTTTTAAAAATAATAGAATACTACGAAGAAAAGAACATAAAAAACTTATCACAATTGTCAACTACCTTATAGAAAAATTCCAGAAGACGTACCCACTAGGTGGAATTCTTTATACGAGCAACTACTTGTTGCTTATGACTATAGAAAACCTATAACTTAATTTTTTAACTCATAATCAAAATCGAGCTGATATGGTTGTAGATAGCGATTGGGTAAAAATTTCTGAACTTATTGTATTTTTAAAGAATTTTTTCAAGCAACAAAAGAATTCCCGGTATATATTATACTACTATTTCAACTATGTTGTTTTATATAGCTCTAATATTTTTATTACTTGGTGAATATATGAAAAAACCAGCTTATATGGCAGCAATTAAAAAAATGTTTATCAAAATAAAAAAATATTTTATTCCTATTCCCGCTATTTATATTATTGTTGATGTATTAAATCCGACTATTAAAATAGACGGTACTAAATCACTTATTGAAACTATTTACGAATGTATAGAAGTACTACCACCTTCAAGTCCCAAAAATCCAAATTACCCACCACCTATTGAACAAACTAAAGAAGAAGTGTTGTCTAGCGTAGAAGATCAATGCAAAAAAGTATATAGGTTTTACCAACAAGAAAGTGCTAGTAACCTACCGGCTTCCATATCATCTTCTTCATCTTCAACACAACCTCACAAAAGACATGTTGTTTCTGCGGCTAGTATTGAAAGCCTTAGAAATAGAATGTGCGGCCGTACCTCTACTAACCAAATTAGCGAGTTTGATATTTTTGTTTTGCAGGGTTTTGTACCGTACCAAGCAGTTCTCAATGAAGAAGGACGTGAAGACTTTCTAAAATAATGGAGGGAGAATGAGAAGACCGTTCCGACACTTTCAATGATGGCCCGAGATGTTTTGAACATTCAAGCGCCATCAACGGCGTCTGAAAGCGCTTTTTCTGCCGGCAGATATCAAATAGGAAAGCACAGACACTCATTAGCCGGAGACAGCTTGGAGATTTTATTCCTATTCCCGCTATTAAAAAAATATTTCTCAAAATAAAAAAATAATTTATTCTCATTCCCACTATTTATATTATTGCTGATGTATTAAATCCGACTATTAAAATAGACGGTACTAAATCACTTATTGAAACTATTTACGATTGTATAGAAGTACTACCACCTCCAAGTCCCAAAAATCCAAATCACCCATCACCTATTGAACAAATTAAAGAAGAAGTGTTGTCTAGCGTAGAAGACCAATGCAAAAAAGTATATAGGTTTTACCAACAAGAAAGTGTTAGTAACCTACCTGCTTCCATACCATCTTCTTCATCTTTAACACAACCTCACAAAAGACATGTTATTTCTGCGGCTAGTATTGAAAGCTTTAGAAATAGAATGTGTGGCCGTACCGCTACCAACCAAATTAGCGAGTTTGATATTTTTGTTTTGCAGGGTTCTGTACCGTATCAAGCAGTTCTCAATGAAGAAGGACGTGAAGACTTGCTGAAATACTGGAGGGGAAATGAGAAGACCTTTCCGACACTTTCAATGATGGCCCGAGATGTTTTAAACATTCAAGTGTCATCAACGGCGTCTGAAATTATTTTTTCTGCCGGCAGATATCAAATAGGAGAGCACATTAGCCGGATACAGCTTGGAGATTGTAGTATTATTCAGAAACTGGATACGGGCGGAGCGGAGAAGATGCGGACGAAGAAGACGAAAACTACAACGAAATCTTATCCGACGGTGGTGGAAGCGATGTGGAGCAATTTGACCAACAAATACCAATTCCAACCGAAGAACCACAAGAAATTATCAAGAAACTAGAACATGGTTTTTTCAAAATGTAATTTTTTTAATTGCAATTTTACTATGTAATTTGCAACTTTTGAACAACACCACAAAGTTGCAATTTTGACAATTATATTTGTATTTTTTTTAAAAATCATATGTCTATTAAATAATATAAGAGGCACAAAAACAGTCTTGGATGTTTTTTTTAAAAAAAAGCGCCCGGATCACGATCCCGACCCCTACCCGATTCCGACGAGATCGGGATAGGGATAGGGACTTCAGCAAATCCCGCCAAACCCGATCATGTCTGACCCGACCCGACCCGACCCCGCCTGACCCGACCCTATCCCGCTCCCTCCAACATCCCGCCACGACCCGGCCCACTGGCCACCCCTAGTTTAAATATCAAATACACCCTTAAAATCTAAAGAATTACCATTAAGGGAAGCACAAACCAAATAGACACAAAAAGAAAATATATAAATAAATTGACAATAACAATACAAAAAGGGTCTTACATTAATATGGGAAGAAATGCAACTTATAGCATTTTCTTATAGTTTCGAATATCTAGATTTCAATTTAAGAATATCAAATTAAACAAATTTAATTTAGCACGGATGATTAGTCAAATTGAATCTAGAGAAATTATGCGCGAAAATTACTTGGAGAAGACATCGTAAACAGTTCAAAGTAACAGAAAACCTAGTTTAAAATATCAAATACACCCTTAAAAATCTAAAGAATTACCATTAAGGTAAGCATATACCAAATTAAACTCAAATTCAATGACTCCATATATCTGACCCTTAGCGGGATTCTCTTACTTTTTTTTTCAACAACGAAATCCCTCAGATTAAGAATATCGAATTAAACTAATTTAATTTAGCACGGAGGATTAGTCAAATTAACTGTCAAAAAACTCCGTGCGAAAATTATTTGGAGAGGACATCTTAAACAGTTCGAAGTAACCAAAATCTAGTTTAAAATACCAAATACACCCTTAAAATCTAAAGAATTACTATTAAAGGAAGCATATACCAAAATAGGCACAAAAAATATAAATAAATTGACAATAAAAATAGGGCTTACGTCAAGCAAAGGGAGGAGTTCGTCAAGTGAAGAAGGAGGCTGAAGAAGCTTATTCCCAGCTTCCGAAAGCTGTTCTTCAAGCTCTTTATCTAAATGCGCCATCGTTATCGTTCTCTCTTATAGAACAATCTACAGATTTATAACCCTAAATCATCAAACCTTAGAAATAGCGATAAACAAAATCAATTCGAAAGGATCTTGTGAAACCCTAGAAAGAACGATAAATGGTGTGAATTTATGGAGTGGAGGGCTTTCGTTGTTGGAAAATAAAAAGGGAGCAAGAGAATCCCGCTAAGGGTCGGAATTATTGGGAGTCATTGAATTTGAGTTTAATTTGGTGTTTCAAATCCGACAATTGGAGTTTGAGGCACGTGGCATTTTCCTTTTTAGAGTATTTATTTATTTATTTTCCATTTGTGAAATGCCCTAATAACCTTTGTTACTTTTATGTTTCGTTTTAAATTTTCAAATTATTGCTATTTTTTTCACTAAAATATTATTGACAAGTTTTAATAATCTAATTCATTTACTTTACATTTTAAGCTTTAAAATATTTTTTATCGATTTTCTTTCTCCCAAAAGTAAGTGTTCACTCCGCAATACATATGTTAAGAAACAATATGAATTACATCAAGTAGGGTTATTCCCCCGTAACAGAGCTTGAAGCAAGGGTCAGAACTTTGAGCGGAAGTCTCTGTGCTAAAGCGATCATATCATCGACATACTTAGAAAAATGACTAATTTAACTACATAAGGAAAGCACATTTTTGGAATTATAATAAGTTACTTGCAAAAGGTGAATAAGATTACAAGCATTATCATAATCAGATTGATGTTTTAAGTCAAGTAAAAATAGAGATCATATTTACACATCATTACGTGACATTTTAATATTGTTATCCTTTGAATACTCGTAATTTCTTGAATCTACAAACTAAAGTAAATTAATTTTCCCTATAATCTAACCCTCTAGTACATATGAATTGTGCATGTTCAAAATCCGTACACATCAAATTAACCATTCTAATATAATTTCAAAGTAAATTACGCTAAGCATCATTGTAATGTGATTAATATGCAGATACACCTTCCGTGCTTTGAAATTAGAATACATCCCACACATTTATCAAACATTTGAACTTCTTATATCTTTAAATATGCAAATGTGTAACATATATTTTAATGGGAAATTTTAATCTTACCACTATCCTAAGAAATCTCATTTGTACAATAATTAGTAATTAATTTTTATGGGATACATATAATTTGCGTGACTAATTAATAAATTAAAATTAATTGGATTAAAATAAATTAAAGGCAAACTTTAGAAAATATATATGTTAAATATTGTAAAATATCTTTAAAACGGAAGTAGCATACATGTAATAAAGTGAAAAAAATCACTATCAGTAACTGATATTTATTTTTCAATAATTTATACTCGATTTATGTTTAATAGTTTTGAAAAATTCCCACTTCAACATATTACTCTCTTTTTAAAGAACTATAAATATTCTTTTCATGGGAGTGGTTGAATATGTTTGCGCTCGTGTTTAAAAATTTATAAATTAATAATATTTTAATTATTCAACTTTATACCATTTGCATGTTGCTTATTTGACCTCAATTTGTTTTAACCTGTCACGCATGCGCCCCTTACATTTCAAAATTAAATACATAACTCCCATAATATAGAAATGATACAAAAAATGATATATGTGATATACTTCTATTTTATAAGGGGTTGATAATTAAATATAAAATTGTAATAGCTAAGCCATAGTATAAGGTTGTATGCTTAAGAAACTCTTAATAATATCACCTATCGTTAATTGTATAAAACTACAAAATAAGAAAACACATAAAGGATTATGAAAGTGTTTTTTCGTCAAAAGATATTTTGGGATAATATTTTTTATAAAAATATATTCCATAAAATATTTATGTTGTTTGATCGTTGAGTGGAAATATTTTTAATAAATTAAAAATTAATAATAACATCAGCTAAGTAACGTTATTGGTGAAACTTTTCAAATTATTCTTTAAACGTTGCTATACTATATGATTTTCCAATGAAAAAAGTATCACAAAGAATACAAACATTATTATTGATAGCAAGATTATGAAGAAAACCGTGAAGAAAGGACAACTAACCTCATTTTATAAAATTTTAAAAATTGTTGTACACTCTACTTGTATAGACACGACTTTCATTACTCAAGAACAAAAATAAATATTATAACTTTGAAATGAATTTTAAAAAAACTTCAAGTATACTTCTTCAAATACGCGGTGAGATATTAGAAACCTAAGAAAGTCGCATAAGGAAAAATCAACTCTTAGTGATGTAAGAAAGATAAATAATGCATTGCATGTATATGAAATTGTTCTAATCAAACAAAAATAATTACGTAAATATTTGGTATAAATAGCATAGCAATAGGACTTTGGAATATGAGATTTAATCTTCGAGAGTACATGCAACTAGGAGTAGGTGATTCTTAGGAAATTATACTTTAGCTTTTTCTATCATTTTTCCTTAATTCTAATTATTGATGATTGCAATTCGCTTGCAAATAGGTTCACACGGGGTTGCATTTCCTACTTAAGATAGTAACTAAACTTTGCGTGATATTGCATTAAATTGTTATTTTGTGATTAATTTATAGTCGGTTGCCAATTATTTGTATAATCTCAACTTGAATCATGTGGATTAGTTATGAGTTATAACTAATTAATGTTATCATATTCCAATTTAATCGAGAAAGAAGGATAGATATTAATTTATAGTCGATTACCAAACTATTTATTTATTTGTATAATCTCGTCTCAAATTGTATCGATATAATTAATTAATGTTATCAGACACCAATTTAATTCGAGAAAGAATTATCGACATTTAAAAGGAGGTTAGGTAACCCTAACCCTAATATTTTCCTTTGTTTTCTAAAAAAGAAAATCAGTAACTTTTTGTTCCATATTAATCTAAATGAACCGTAATTTTACTATACATTTTGTATAACCATTTATACGCATAATCTCGTCTCGAATTGTGTCCCTTAGTTATGAATTATAGCTAATTGATGTTATTTAATTTGAGTATGTTGACATTAGAAAGGAGGTTAGGCAACCCTTAATATTTTTCTTTACCTTTTCAAATTTGAATAGTTTTTTGTTCCTTTCATTTTTGAAAGATTTATTTCTTATTCTGCTAAATATATCGTATTTTTTTACTATATATTATATATGTCTAATATATATATATATATATCCTTTTCAAAATACTATTACAACATACATTAAGACGTCGTCTAGTTTATAAATAAGTTATGATGAGATTATTATATAGGACTCAATATATAAGAATTAGTAATGCATAAGTTATAATGCATATATTAGCATTTTATGTGGTATTTGATTCATCATATTAAATATATAGTGATTAATTTAAGTTAATATTTTGGTTTTAAAATGTACATAATTTATCTACAATAACTTTGGATTCTTATTAAATGTGAACTTTATGTTATTTCTTGAAGGTGGTGTAATTCAGAATTATATTTGATATTGCTTTCTGGTTTCAAAACTACTATCTTAAACAGAATTATAAAATTTTGTTTCCCTTTTCTTTTATTTTTATTGCCAACTTTATTAAGAAAATCATTTCTCTCTCCATCCTTCACTTTACCTTATTTTCCTTCTTCATTGTTTTTATCGTGATCTTACATATGAGTTAAATTCAATTCACGCAAATTCTAACTTCTATAATTTCTCATTATTTATTATTACGCTCTCGTTTTGCTTATTTCTGATTTTCGAATATTTATTGACATAACAGACGATAAATTTCCTATGTCCTATTGAGAAATCTTTTAATGTGAAATAGGTATATTCAGCGATTGGATTGGATCTAGTACATTTTGAATTTTAAATTTTGTAAAATGCAATCCAAATTAACCTGGGATACGATCAATTTTTTTATGTTTGGTTTGGGTAAACATTTTAAATTTTCAGATAAGTTTGTACACCTTATTAAGATGCTTATAACACTGCTACAACACGTCAACATCTCAACACCTAATTCATTATATATTCATCAACCAATATAATGAAGTTCGTTAAATAAAATCATCGATAAAATCCTAAACAAATGCTAATAATCTACAATGAAAGTGTAAATTTTTATATGTATCATTATATTTTGGATTTTGAATCTGATTAATTTTAAATTATACCAAATGATATGCTCAATTTACATCTAATTGGCATAAGGTTATCAATGTCAAATATAGTAATCCAACAAGGTCGGGGTCGAATCCCACATATAATAGGGTGTGAAGAGATTGCTTTACATAGTGTGATACTTGACTTTAGTCGTAATCATATTTCGTTAAATTGAAAAAGAGTTTGATATTCACTAGCTATGTTGATTTAAGATTACTTTGATGGGAGGAAAAAATAAAAGTTGTGTCCCCGTTGATAAAGTGTAATGCTATAGGTGTTAATATGTTATATTTCTAATAGGTCGTTGTGTGGTTTTGATCTCTAAAATCTCTAATATTTTCAATAGTTAGAAAATATCTCATCTTTGTAATTTTTCCTGATGTAAAAGAGTTGAAGTGAATAGCAATTAATTTAAGTCAAGTAAATTTCTCTTAACCCCAAGTGAGCTTATTAAATGAGGGTTAACACCCCGAATTCATGCTATTCATTTCTATCAAATCATAACTCACTCTTTTCAATTAGAGAAAAGGTGTATGACACAAGTTAATATTTGCAACCACCAACCAACTTTAAAGAATAAGAAGTAAATAAAAACCAACAACTCATTATTCATATATTAAATAATAAACACCCATTAATATAACACTCATCATTGAGTTCACAACCTTAGTACTAAAATTTAGATGCTCATGGTTTGAAGTACAAAACAAGACATTAAATAAAATATTTAAACTTACAACAAATTAAAAAGGGAAAATATAAAAGATTCTCCTCAAAAGCTTCAATACTCGCAATATCCAATGCTATGAAATATTAGGACAAGATAACTCAAAGAAAAACGTACACAAACTATATCTAATGATCCCAAAATGCGAAAATAAAATTGTGATAAAAACACCCCGAGTAACTTTCTACAGACCGCAAAACAGTTCTACGGTACATCGATTTGGCTCCGGCAGCCGTAAATGGATCCTTCATCTTTAGGGTTTCTTCTCCGCTCACCTTGACGGATCGTCAAATAGATTCATAATATAATTCATGCATAAGAACTTACAGTAGAATACAAACCGTAGAAATGTTCTACATTCCGTATAATTCTGTCGCCATTGATTTTTCGTTGAGTATGTGTTTCTGGATAAGACTCATAATACAATTACAGACTGTGAGTACGTTCTATGGTCCGTAAAACTTGTCGTTACTCATGTCTTCCAACAACTGATTTTATGAACTTCAAAACTATATATTTTATGCAACATTTCCTTGTTTTAGTCATTTTATCTTCATACATATGCAACATAAGAAACAACACGAAAATAAGCTTAAGAATGATCAAAACTATATGCAAAAGATATTAAATGTGTCATAATTTCACGGTACATCACTAATCCATATTCAAAATTTTTAAAAACACAACTCATATCCGAATCGAATATCCAAAATTCGAAATTTGACCATTCAAATAGTGTGAATCGATTCGGATTCTCGAATATATCCAAACTATGCACAATGTTAACGTGAAGGGATGGAATGGTAAGATTACATCTATTAAGCAACGGGAAGTGTTTTGTATATGAACAGGATTGTGACTATGTATTAAGTGATAAAAGAGGGATGAATGGTACGATTAAATATTGATATTTAAGTTCTTTTGAGAAAACCAACATGTGAAAAGTGAAATACCGAGAAGATGATTTGCTTTCTTGATTATTCTGACGCATGATTATTGTCTCTCTGATTATTGCATTGAGTTGTTACTTGTTTACCATTACAATAGACGAGCTAACCAACATAATATATGATGAGGTCCTATTTTGTATATTATTTGTTGATGATATTGTGTTAATTGTCGAAACTATCGAGGGTGTTAATCAAAAGGTTGAACTATGGAGAAAGACTTTAGATAGTGCGAGTTTTGAGATAACCACAAGTAAGACCAATATATGCATTACATGTTGAGGTTGAGGCGAGACTAGATGAATTTTAAGTGAAAATGCAAACCAGGTTGTAATCTAGGCTCACTATTTCAAGAGAATTAAATAACAAATGAAAATGTTACTCGTAATATTAAAACTTGAAAGTTGAATGGATAAGTATTACTTGGTGTTATGTGATATACAAATGTTTATCAAAGTGGAGGGTATGTAAATTTTACTAAATAATTATAAGTATTTTCAATGTGATATGATAATGAATGATGGGTTACTAAATTCAACTTATCCACAAGATGAGTGTTGCGAATATGTAGATGCTAAGATGAATGTGTGCTCATATAAGACTAGATAAAATTAAAACTGACCATATTCACTAGAAGTTGCAAGTAGCGAGTATTAAGGATAAAATGCGAGAAGATCGCTTGAAATGGTATTGGATATATCATGTGTCGACCTATAATTACACCGGTTCATTTATGTATAGAACCTATGGTTACTGAATGTGTTGAAAAGGGAGGGGGTAGACCTAAAATTTTATGGAAGGAAGTTGTTTCAAATCACCTACAACTCTTTTGTATTAATGTAGACTTACCTAAAGATAAGATACAATTAAAGAATAAGTACATATATAGATGATGTTTCTAATTAGAGAACTTCTATTACTATTATTATAATTACTACATATAAAGTTTTTGTTTTCACTTTTATATTACATAGTATGATAATGCTCCGAAATGAACTTATATTTAGCTAAAAGTTAAATTATTATAAATAAATATACGTGTATACGGAGTTGAATATGTAATGGGTAAATATTACATATAATTATGCATTTCCCACTTTATTGTTTCATCGTTATTTCTCACCCCAATCGCCGATCCAAAATAATAATAATAATAATTCCCATGATGTTGTATATGATGCCGGAAAAGTAATAATTTGAGGTACATCACTCTTTTTTTTTTTTTTTGACGAAGGAACCCTCAGCCGTTACTCTGTCGAGTGCGCACAGGGTAAACCCCGGACTGACGCAATAGTCTGCAAACCACGTCAGCCGATTAACCACACTTGACAAGTCATGTGTGACAGGTTTGGTTACCAAGAAAATTTATGCAGGGGATCGAACTCGTGACCTTGCGGTCCCGCGCTCTACTGCTACACCAACTTGGCTACCCTTGCGTGTGTAAATCACTCTCTTTTGTTGTGATTAACTCGGGATCTATATGGTATGGAGGTGTTTAAACTATGCCGCATATTATTACTTATTACAATCGGATTTTTTTTGTTTTGATTCGATTTTCCGTATCTGCTCCGGGTTCGGGTTGCCCCAAAACCCGAAGTGCATCCCTTACGAACTTCACATACCAATTTTCCATGGCACAACATCAATTACGAGGTTTACTTAATGTAATAGACGATTGTTCGTTTAAAGTTAGTCAATTTGACATGCTTGAAGGGTCTGATGTGCGTTGGTGGGGTTCTGTTGGTGACCATTTGGAAAAACTTACGAAGGGTTTTGTAATTTCTGAGGAAAATTTGAATAAAACTTATAAAAGTGATGGATTTGTTGTTAAATTGATGAATAATGTGAGTTGGGATGATATAAGTGTGCTAGCTGTTTGGGATGTTCCGATGGCGTCCGATTTCGGGCATGTTGTTTTGAGGAATTTGACGAATGGGACCGAGTTTTTAGCCCCTTTATCGAGTAAGGTTAATGGGACGGTAATTAAGGGAAATGGGATGCCTATTATGTTTAATAATTGTAAGGTGTTGGCGGATAATTATAGGGTTAGATGGACTTTGAATGAGGAAGATGATGTTATTGAGATTGGATTAGAAGCAGCTATAGGTTTTTTGAGTTATATGGCGTTTGGATGGGGTAATCCGAATGCTTTGAGTAGTTTTATGATGGGTGGTGATGTTACTGTTACGGGGTTTATGGAAGATTTATCGCCGTTTGTTGATGATTATTTTATTACCAAGTATAGTGAGTGTATGATTAGCAAGGATGGGAGAGTTGAGGGTGTTTGTCCTGATACTATATATGAAGGATCTGATCCGGTTGGGTTAGTGAATAATACGAGGTTGGTTTATGGCATAGGAAGAATGGTGTATCCTTTATTAGGTTTAAGAAGCCCCTGAAGTCCATCGATACAAAGTATGATTTGCCAATGAATCAAAATGCTACAATGAGAGTGATATGGGCTTTAGGTTTGATAAAGCCTCCGGATAGTCTTCGCCCTTTTTATCTTCCACAAAACCATGGTGGTAGTCACGAGCACTTGACTCTTAATGTCCCGAACATGTTGATGATTGCTTGGGGCAGCTGGATGCTGAAGATAAACAAGATCAAGACATTGTCATAGCAGATAAAAAAGGACCAATTGTTGTTTCAACAGGTCCAGCAGTGTTTTACCCAAATCCTCCAAACCCTTCGAAAGTTCTTTACATCAACAAGAAAGAGGCACCTCTTCTCAGGGTAGAGAGGGGTGTTCAAGTAAAGTTTTCAATTCAGGCTGGGCATGATGTTACATTCTATATAACGTCAGATCCACTTGGTGGAAATGTTACATTGAGGAATATGTCAGAGACTATCTACTTTGGGGGCCCTGAAGCACAAGGAGTTCAAGCCACTCCCACAGAATTAGTTTGGGCTCCTGATCGAAACACGCCAGATTTAGTTTACTATCAGTCTCTATATGCTGAGAAAACGGGGTGGAAAGTTCAAGTGGTTGATGCAGGCTTACCTGATATGTATAACAGCAGTGTAGTTCTGGATGATCAGCAGGTTACTTTCTTTTGGACGTTGGCTGAAAATTCAATCTCCATTGCAGCTCGAGGGGAGAAAAAGAGTGGTTATTTGGCAATTGGTTTTGGTCGTGGTATGGTGAATAGTTATGCATATGTAGGCTGGGTTGATGATACTGGTAAGGGAAGGTAAACACATACTGGATAGATGGAAGAGATGCTTCCAATATTCACCCAACTAATGAGAATCTGACACACGTAAGATGCAAGTCAGAGAATGGCATTATTACTATGGAATTCACTCATCCACTACGTCCATCTTGCGATCTGGATGATAAGCCGGAATGCAAAAATATTGTTGATCCTACGACACCACTCAAAGTAATCTGGTCCATGGGTGCTCAATGGTCAGATGATCATCTGAGTGTGAGAAATATGCACTCCGTCACAAGCAGCAGGCCTATCAGAGTGCTGCTCATGCGTGGTTCAGCAGAGGCAGAGGAGGATTTACGGCCAGTGTTAGCTGTACACGGGTTTATGATGTTTATGGCTTGGGGAATATTGCTGCCATGTGGTATTTTAGCAGCTAGATATTTGAAACATGTCAAGGGAGATGGGTAGTTGCAGATTCATGTTTATCTACAGTATTCTGGATTATCAATTGGCTTTCTCTTTGCTGTAGCCGAACTTCGCGGTCTGAGTTTCAGCTCCCTTCACGTTGAGTTTGGAATGCTGAGCATAGTTCTTGCTATTGCACAACCTGTCAATGCATACCTACGACCTAAGAAACCTGGAGCTGGGGAGGAGGTTTCGTCAAAACGGCGTCTTTGGGAGTATATACATGTCATTATGGGCAGGGGTGCCATTGTTGTTGGGATTGCAGCTCTTATAACTGGAATGAAGCATTTAGGACAGAGGTATGATGACGAAGATGTTCATAGGCTCATGCGGGCTTTAATTCTGTGGATTCTTGTTGGTGCTTTGACAGTGATGTATCTGGAGTATCATGAGAGGAAGAGAAGGCGAGATAGAATATCTGGCAGAAGCAATTGGGTTCTGGGTAGTGGCGAGGAGGAGGACCTTGACCTCCTCAGTCCAAGCCAGGCAATGGCAGAGAAAGATTCAGGTTCCTCTGATCGCATGGAAGTTCAGCTAGAACCAATAAGCAGATAAAGATTCACACATAGGCATGTTCTGTAAATCTGTTATCACAAATTTTGGGATTGTTTCTAGTCCAACACTTACCTGTTTTGATACTAGGATTATTGATGATTAAGACTACATATTATATGCCTAGAGACAGGTACTGTTCCCACTTTTGGGTCCTGCAGAGGAGATACTCAGCTGCCAGTATTAGAAGACCAGCAACATTTATTGAGGTAGTTCTAACTAGGAGACAGCAAATTGTTACATTTGTGTACATTAGTGATGTACGGCTAAGTTCATAGAGTGGATTTGAACCATGTTTCCCCCACTGTTTGGCTAAATTGAAAAAGGGAACATCGAGAGGAAAAGGATAAAGAGAATTATGCGGGAAGGCATAAACTGTTGTAGCATATACGCACAGGTAATTGCTGCTGTAACATTACCCCTGAGGACACCCTCTGTCGTTGAGGGAACAAGTCGGTAGTTATTTGGTATAACTTAAAAGATAAACAAATTCCTTTTTTTTCTGTCGCTCCAACAACGATAAATTCAGCAAAACTGAGTTCTCAACAAAAAATAAAGTAAGATATATAATTTAAAACAAAAATAATTTTATATATTTACTAAAAAAGAGTCTCTACATGACAAGTTATTGATAAAGTTTGTGTATGCTCTATAATCTCTAGACAGTAGATTCCACTTGTTGAGATTACTCTGAATATGTTATTATACTAAAAAGGGAGATTCATGTAATAATTGAATCCATAGGAGAATAATGTGCTATAAGTTGAAACTTAGGTGATGTTTTGTGAAATTATCCCAGAAAGAAAAATAAAAGAACAAAACAAACTCACAAAGATGGGGCATCCTATGTCGTTGAGGAACAAGTCGGTAGTTGTCTGGTACAACCTAAAAAAATGAATAATGTCACTCCTACAACATAAATTCAACAAATCTGAATTTTGAACTAAATATAAAAAGGAAACTAAAATAAAAAAGGACAGTCCGGTGCACTAAGTTACTGCTATGTGAGGGGTCGGAAGAAGGGCCGGAATAAAAACGGAAACTAAAATATTTAAATTCAAACAAAAGAAATAATTTTATACATTTATTAAAAAGCGAGATTTGTGTGATATGCGAATCTATAAAAGAAGAACGTGTTATAAGTTGAGAGTTTATGTGATATTTTGTGAAATTATCTAAAAAAGAAAAGAAAGAAAACAACTCAACTAACTCACAAAGACGGGGATATCCCTCTGTCTTTGAAAGAACAAGTACGTAATTATCTAGTGGACTAGTACAACCTAAAATATGAGCAATGTTGTTCCTATAACATTAAATTTGAGTTATCAACTAAAAATAAAAAAGAAAGTAAGATATTTAAACGAAAGCAAGGAAATAATTTTATATATTTACCAAAATTGAAGGTTCGTGTAACATGTGAATCTATAAAAGAAGAATTTGTTATAAGTCGAAACTTTGGGTGATATTTTATGTAATTATTCCAAAAAGAAAGAAAGAAAAGAATAGAACTAACTCACAAAGACTATCATTGAGGGAATAAGTTGGAAGTTGTGTGATACAATCTAAAAAATGAACAATGTCACCCGTACAACATAAATTCAGCAAGTCTGAATTCTCAACTAAATATAAAAAGGAAACAAAAATATTTAAATTAAAACAAAAGATATAATTTTATACATTTACTAAAAAGGGAGATTCTCGTGAATCTATAAGAAAATAATGTGTTATAAATTGAGAGTCTATGTGATATTTTGAAAGAAAGAAAAGAACTCAACTAACTCACAAGGACGAGGACATCCCTCTGTGTTTGAAGGAATAAGTCGGTAATTATCCCGTACAACTTAAAAAATAATAATGTCAATTCAACAAATTTGAGTTCTCAACTAAAAATAAATAAGAAAGTAAGATATTTAAACGAAAGCAATGAAATAATTATATATATATATCTACCAAAAAGGAAGATTCATGTAACATGTGAATGTACAAAAGAAGAACTTGTTATAAGTCTAAATTTTAGGTGATATTTTTTGATATTATACCCAAAAAAGGAAAGAAAATAATAGAACTTACTCATAGAGTCTTTGTCTTTGAGGGAATAAGTTGGAAGTCGTGTGATGCAACCTAAAAAATGAACAATGCCGCTCCTACAACATAAATTCAACAAATTAGAATTCTCAACTAAATATAAAAAGGAAACTAAGATATTTAAATTTAAAATAAAAGAAATAATTTTAAATATTTTTCTAAAAAAAGAGATTAGTGTAAATCTATAAACGAAGAATGTGTTATAAGTTGAGAGTTTAGGTGATATTTTGTGAAATTATCTAAAAAAAGGAATGAAAGAAAAGAATTGAACTAACTCATAAAGACGGGAACACCCCTATGTCTTTGAAGGGACATCGGTAATTAGTTGACACAACCTAAAAAAAGAAAAATGTCAATCCTATAACATTGATTTAACAAATATGAGTTCTCACTAAAAATAAAAAAGAAGATAAAATATTTAAATGAAAGCAAGGAAATAATTTATATATTTATCAAAAAGGAAGATTCGTGTAACATGTGAATGTATAAAAATGAATTTCTTATAAATCAAAATCTCAGGTGATATTTTGTGAATAAAAAAAGAAAAAAAGAATAGTACTACCTCACAAAGACTCTATCATTAAAGGAATAGGTTGAGAGTTGTGTGATATAACCTAAAAATTAAATTTTTAGTTTTTATATATTTATCAAAACAAGATATTCGTGTAATATGTGAATTTATAAAACACAAATGTATTACAAGTAAACTTGAGGTACATATTTTGTGAAATTATGCCAAAATAAAAAGAAACAATAGAAGATAACTAACTCACAAAGACGGATACATCCCTCTATTGTTGATGTTGAGGGAACAAATCAATAGTTATTTGGTAGAACATAAAAAATAAATAATATCGCTCTAACAACATAAATTCAGCAAATTTGAATTCTCAATTAAAAATAAATAAAACAAATATTTAGAACACTTAATAAATACGGGAATGAACAAATTCCTTTCTCTGTTGCTCGTACAAATCTGAGTTCTCAACTGGCCCACTTTCACAGCAAAGATAGCAGGTGATTCAACTCTTCTTTATAAACACCAAAAATATTCTCCCTTCACCCTAATTCTAGTCTCATTTCATCTAAATTTTTGTATTAATAATCTAATGTTACTTGATTTTGATCTCGGAGTGGCGGATCCAAGATTTTAAGTTCTCGATAGTTAGTTCCTACTTAGTATGAGTTTACAATTGAAAGAAAATTGTGCATTTGTATACTAGCCCAGTCTGTTTCAACTGAAAAATTATGTTTTCCCATTTTTTGATTTTATGGACTAAGGGTGTGTTTGGTATGAAGGAAAATGTTTCTTGGAAATTAAGTGGGTGTTTTTACTTATTTTCCAGTGTCTGGTAAGTAGGTAAAAATGTATTATCCTAGAGCCTTTATATGTAATCTAGCAAACACTATGGTGAATGGAGTTTGGGGGTGGCGGGGTGTGATGGTCATGGGGGGGAGTGGGAGTTCAGGGGTGGCGGGTGTGTGATGGTCAAGGGGTGGGGGTTGGGGGCATTGGGTGGGTGGAGTGGAGGCGATGAACTTGGAATGTTACTTATGTAACTTATTTTCCCTACGGGAAGTCGTTTTCATTTTCCTCATTCTCAAGGAACTTGTTTTCCTCCAACCAAACATGGGAAATTTGGAAAACATTTTTTTTCCTCCATACCAAACACACCCTAAAAGTTTGTGGTTTTAATTGGGGTTCAACTGATTTTGTGATGTTCTTTGTTTTTTGGGTGCTATGGAATGTTTAACCCGCATGCCTTGTTTTTTTCTTTCTTTGTTTAATGCAGGAAATGTCTAGCCTAGTGGAGAGGCTTCGCGTGAGAACAGATCGAAGACCAATTTACAGTTTATTTGATGACTCTGACGATGAAATTGATAAGAAGTCTGAGCCTAGCCAGGAAAAATTTGAAAGAATTTTCCGTCCCGACGCGGTAAATTGCCCTTGAAAAATGCTTTTCTAGACCAATTCGTTTGCCCATTCTTTACTTGACTTGTTTTGGTAACAGGGTATGTTCTTCATATTGCAATTGTGTACTTATTTGTAGTGACTTAATTGCAATTTCAAGATATGACTTACATCCTAGAGATGAATTTGACATAACTTTGGTCATCACGAGGAAAGGCAGATTCTTATTTTGGTTTACTACATATACGAGTGTGAGTTGTCTTTATAAACTGAATTGCAGCTTTATGATATGACTAGAACGGCTTTGGTTCGATCATCACGAGGAAAGACGATTATTTTTGGTTTACTTAGTTTTTCATAGAAAACTTAATACAATATAGAGTCAAGCTTAGAGAGGAGAATTTAGCGATTCAATTTACCTTGAAGCCTACCATTACCCTGAAGTCTATACACAATGGATAAACTTCATGAGTTATGAGATCCTTGCTTACTTGAACATAATTTCTTCCGACGAAAGATTAGATATGCAAAGAATATCGCCTTTTTTGCGGGTTCTAATGTTTTATTTTTTCATAACCGTGGTGTCCGGTCAGCTCGGGCACTTTGACTAGTTCCACGGAGTAACTGCTACTCCCACAAACACAAGTATCAGGTAATTCTATCCACCAAGGCTTGGACAGATGGAAAGAAATTACCTAGTGTTTTTGCCTCCTCTAGGATTTGAACCTGAGACCTCATGGTTCTCAACCCACATCATTGACCGCTAGGCCACACCCATGCTCTAATTGAGACCTCAAAACTGGTAAAAAGGGCAGTCCGGTGGACAAAATATCCCGCGTAGCCGGGTCTGGGGAAGGGCCGCACCCCAAGGGGTGTGATGTAGACATCCTACATTAGGGGCTGCTTCCACGGTTCTAACCCGTGACCTATAGGTCACACAGAGACAACTTTACCATTGCTCCAAGGCACCCCTTCGGAGACTTCAAAACTGTTATCAAGTGAAAATAAAATGTAGAAGCGTTTACATTAATAACTGTGAAAAGTCAAATAAAAGTCATTCTAGAGCAATAAAATATTCAATCTGAAAATGCAGGGTGTAGTTAAGACACTACCCCGAGTGCAGCCGAACTTTGGAAGTCACTTTCTTCCTTTCATATACAGGCTAAAAGAGCGAAGTCCTAAATGTTTTATTTAAAGACTTTAATAAGTTATACCGAGTCCCTACTTAACATAGATGTTTATAGATTTTGCAAAACACAGATGAACCTCGCTTTTCAAGCTATTGTTCTGTATTTTTGTCGACTCCCTGCCTCTTAACTTTATAACGGTGTTGATCCCTTTTGATTGAAATTCGAATGCTTTCCGCTGTTGGGTGAAACTGAAAATTAGCTTTTGTCCATTCAGAAAATACCTTTCCGCTCTAGCTCATTGAGGTGACATACATTGTATTTCTTCTGAACTTGAGCCCATTGTCCCCATGGTATTCTTAAAGTGCATGCATATTTTTACTATTTGACTATTTGTCATTCCCTTTTGGTTGACCTGTTGAAAACAAGATGCCTTCAGTCTGGTAGAGTAGCAGGCTGATGAATAGTAGTAATGATGGTATGTAATGACCTCCTCATCTAGAGTCTAGCATCCCTTTGTCTTTGGATAAAATTACATTATTTCTATGCTACTTTATGGAATTCACTGATGTCAGGGAAACAAAAATCGAATTCACAAACTGCATGGCTAGACATACTTATATCTAAGTCAAATTTGTTTTCTTTGCATGAACCTTTTCTGTTGCATGGTAATGATCTTTAATACTTTTACTTACACTGGAGAAATGATGAAAGTTCACTTATAGAAAGATGAATCCTGTCAAGCTTGTGGAGGAGGGGGCAATCTTTTGTACTGTGAATCGTGCACTTATGCTTATCATCCCAAGTGTGTACTTCCACCACTAAAAGCTCCTCTTCCAAGCAGCTGGAGGTGCCCTGAGTGTGTAGGTTCCCTTCCTTTTGAAAATCTATCTGTACTGTCAGAGTTTTTCTTTGTCACTATGATTTATCATGTTTTTGTAGGTGAGCCCCCTAAATGATATTGATAAGATATTGGATTGTGAAATGCGCCCAACTGTTGCTGATGATAGTGATGCTTCTATGATGGGGTCGAAGCAAGTATTTGTTAAACAGTATCTTGTTAAGTGGAAAGGATTGTCCTATCTTCACTGCATATGGTATCTCTTTGCAGTAACACTTTCTTTGCTACTTTATTTGCTCTGGATTCTATTTGCACTTTTGAAAATTTACTATCATGCTTTGGATTCTATTTGCACTTTTGACAATTTTACTATCATATGGAGCTTCTTTTCGAGTTTTAGTGCGTCCAATAGAGCCGAGGGTCTTTTGGAAACAACCTCTCTGCCCCACAAAGGCAAGGCAGGGGTAAGGTCCGCGTACACCCTACCCTCCCAAGGCCCCACTTGTGGGATCACACTGGGTATGTTGTTGTTGTTGTTGTTGTTGTCTTGCACCCAATAGTGCTTTGCTTCAGAGTACTTTTTTTTCTTTTAAATCAAGGACACTAGATTTTATTGCTCTGTGTTAGCAATTTTTTTTTGCGCCTAGTATGGTTTCCTACCTTATACTTTTTGAAAACTGCAGTTATATGTTGTTGAAATAATATCCCTATCAATGTTGCAGGGTGCCTGAAAAAGAGTTTCTGAAAGCTTACAAGTTGCATCCACGTCTTAAGACCAAAGTGAATAATTTTCATCGTCAAATGTCATCAGTGACCAACTCCGAAGAGGACTATGTTGCTATTCGATCCGAGTGGACTACAGTTGACCGAATTCTTGCTTGCAGGTTATTCTTAAAGAGTAGATCAATAGTTTTTAAATGAGCAGTGGATCAGTCTAAACATTTTTCTTTCAAAGCTTACATTATCTGCCTTGTCAGGTCAAATTTTAGTCACTTCCTCATGTATAGATGATTGGTTGTTGAGAACCATGTCTTCTCATGAGATTTTCTATTTTTTGGTAGATTTCTTGTATATGGGCACACTTTTGCCCTTTCTTTAATGGAATTTACTGCTTTATCAGGAAAAAAACAACAGTGTGCTCCTATCAAGAACTAATGTAAGCCTCAAGAATTAAGATTCATCGAACTTAGGGAAATTTATTTTTTTAAATCTGTATATCGTACCAAATATGTTATTTGTGATAATTGTTCTTATTGCATTTTGCCACGTATTGAAAATCTTGGTATATTGTCAATTCTTAGGAGAGTTTTAGACTACTTCACTCATTGCATTAATCATTTTGATGCTAATGGATTATTGTGATGACTTTTGTGGAAATATAAGCTACGAAGTGGCCAAAATGTGCTAGAATCAGTTCTGTGAACAGAGATGGTGTAGCGATGTTTACCCCTGTGAAGCTTTTCTGACGATGCAGCATATCTAGCCTAGATTTCTTTTAGAAAGTTTATCTCTGTAGGAAAGATAGATTATGTTTGATGCTCATGGTTTATATTGTCCTAATACAAAAATTTCCCCCCTCTTTTATGCTTCTGAAAGAACAAATAAGCAATGTATAAATTTTAGCAGAAACTGTTATACTTATAACGTCTATTCTCTTTAGTTTATTTTTCTTAAATTGTTCATTTGTGTGTATTATTTGGAATTTAGTCCAAGTTTCAGGTTAAATTGCACTAAGTAATTGCCATTGTACTTGCAGGGGAGAAGATGAAGAAAAAGAGTATCTTGTAAAGTGGAAGGAGCTTCCTTATGATGAGTGCTACTGGGAATTTGAGTCGGACATTTCTTCTTTTCAGCAGGAAATTGAACGATATCACAGAGTTCAGTCTCGAGTTGACAAAGTTTCTTCAAGTAAACAAAAAAGTGGGCCTAAAGAGACCACTGAATTAAAACTGAAACCCAGAGAATTTCAACAGTATGAAAGGAGTCCCGAATTTCTTTCTGGAGGTATCCTCGATTTTCCTTTTCTTAAACCATTCTGTTCATCTAAAAGAGTTCTATTAATCTTCATTTTTGGTTGACATAAAGGCTCATTGCATCCATATCAGCTTGAAGGGCTGAATTTCCTACGTTTTGCTTGGTCTAAACAAACACATGTGATACTTGCAGATGAGATGGGGCTTGGTGAGTTTATTTTGTTTTCCCGCTGTTTCTAGTCTTTTTTCATATCATTTTCTACTATAGTTACTTCTGTGTGACTTCTAGGTGAACCAGTGGTACTATTAGTCTCTTTCCATATAATTTCTTCTGTAACTCTGCGACATTGTTCTTTTCTGATGCATTATAATGCTTGCAGGCAAAACAATACAGAGTATTGCATTTCTAGCCTCTCTTTTTGAAGAGGATATCTCTCCACATTTAGTAGTTGCTCCTCTTTCTACATTGAGAAATTGGGAACGGGAGTTTGCGACTTGGGCTCCTCAAATGAATGTGGTAAGTTGGGATTTTTTTTTGATTTCTGTCATGAATATTTGATATACTTTTCCTAAGGAGAAGTGATGCTGTAGGTTATGTACGTTGGTTCTGCACAAGCTCGTGCTGTTATTAGGGAATATGAATTTTTCGTTCCCAAAAATTCTAACAAGAACAAGAAAAGGAAATCTGAAGATAGAACAAAATTTGATGTCCTTCTGACATCATACGAAATGATCAACATGGATTCTGCCTCTTTGAAGCCTATAAAGTGGGAGTGCATGGTAATTGCTTTAATTCTCAAGTGTGTTGTTTTTTGTTTTATGTGTTTTTCCTCTTAAGGGTGCTGACATTCGTATTTAGATTGTTGATGAAGGTCACCGTCTCAAAAACAAGGATTCGAAGTTGTTTTCTTCATTGAAGCAGTACTCTAGCAGACATCGTGTCCTTTTGACAGGAACTCCTCTTCAGGTTTATCTGTAATTGGCATTCTACATAGGTGTTTGTCTTTGGTTTCTTTCTTTGATAACTCGTTACTCATACTAGTTAAAGTCTTATACTGCATTAACCAAACAAAGCAACTTTCTCTGAAATGTCACTCTTCATCTTTCTTTCACATTTTTGACTAGTCATTCTACTGCTATGATCCTATTTTCCTAACACTTTTATAGAAGGAACATCATTGGTGAAGGGAGAGAGGGTAAATAAGTTCGCCGATGTGAGAGAAAAGATGAAGAAAAGAGAGAAACAAGCTATTAGAATCGAATAGTGAAGTATACAAGTTCTATAATAGAAAAAATGATCATATGTTATTGTTGTCACTTTTAAAATACTATATACTCCCCCTGTCCCAAAAAGAATGACTCACTTTCCTTTTTAGTCTATCCCAAAAAGAATGACATATTTCCTTATTTCACAACAATTTAACTCTAAACTTTATCTTTACGCAAAACGAGATGATCTATAACCACACAAATATCTTTGGCTTATTTTAGACCATAAGATTCAAAAGGCTTCTCTTATTTCTTGAAGTGCGTGCCAAATGAAAGTACATCACATAAACTGGGACGGAGAGAGTACTTCTTTTGTGAAATAACAATGCCTGATCTGGATTGAACAACCTCAATACTTATGAAGTACCTCTAACATACTAAGTTTCGCGACCCAGTTTAGGACCATGCCGTCGCTTAGGGAGTGAATTCCCAAAATAAGCCTTATCGGGATTTTACCGAGGACATAGTTTACCCTATTTCTAGGACTATCCAAATGTTCCTGTATCAGCTAAATCACACAACACAACAAATATCCAATAAAACAAGCCATAATCATCATCAACCACCGTTTGTAGCACATCATACTAAGTTCATCTCCAAAAATACTGTAAGAAAGTCTAATCTTGTCACAAGTCTATAATACTAAACATACTAATGAACGATTCGACTAGTAGAGAAACTCCGAGAGTTTAAAATATAAGACAATAACATAAAAGATAAGACACTTCACACACGCGAACCAATGTGGGGCTCACAAGAACTGTCTACTCATGCACTCTAGCTAGGGTGATCCTTGTCTGCGTCCATTGCTGTCTCTGTGAAAAACAACTAACGGGGAGTGAGTCGCTAGTTCAGTGAGTAATAATGCTTAACCACAGCTATTTTTAGTAGGGACAAGTCAGAAAACATGCCAATGTACAACATTAAAAAAAACATCATAAGATGTCCTTTTCTATAAAGGTAAACAGTAAACAATTTGATAATAAATACATCATGTAAACGGTATTCATATAACAATGTAGTGATAAACAGACCTTATCTTAGTTCTTAACTCCATCAGAATTCAGAGCTTGGTTTTTTTGCTCCTCTTGATTCTGTTTCTTTTTTCTCTCTCTATACACATATATTTTTTTCCCCTCTGGGTGAATCAGTTATACGCTGATCAAGGAGCCAAAAGTTTCTTTCTTTAATCCCTAAACCTTGCTGCCATGCTGAACCCCTTTGCTGCAAATCTGTTGCTGACTACGCGCAAAACCCTCTCAATTCCTAAAAGACTTGCTGCCAATGTTTTAAAACCCCAAATTCCCTTCCTTTTGTTTCGTCGTTGCCTTCCGCCAGATTCCCAATTGTGGGCTTTAGCCCAGTTTTCTGTTCTCTTTATATATATATATATATATATATATATATATATATATATATATATATATATATATATATATATATATATATATATATATATTGTTTGGTTCTCTTTCTTTCTTTCTTCGTTTTGCTAATTAATAATATACCTTTACATAATTTGGGGTGTTATACCAAGGTCCATGATATGAAAGTGTTGAAAAAGATGATGTTTTAACTACCTTATAAAAAATAAAGATGCTGTTTCAACTTGGTAATTCCGCCCCCCTCATCACTTTAATGACTATATCATCAACATAAACCACCAAATACATGCACAGATCAAGAGCAGAGTGGCGATACAACACGGAATGATTGCCTTCACTGCAAGTCATGCCAAATTCCTGAATAACTGTGTTGAGATTACCAAACCATGCTTTTCGCGTTGCTTCACGTCATAAAGTGATTGTCATAGCATGGACGCCATATTTCTGGACTCTCCCTTAGCGACTAAACTCGGTGGTTGCTCCATATATAGTTCATTTTCTAAATTCTCATAAAGAAATGCATTTTGCTGTCAAACCAAGGCCAGTGAAGAATGACAACTATACATTAAAAAAGACAGATCCAAGTAATTTTAGCCACGGGAGAAAATGTATGACCGTAGTCAAGTGAAAAAATGTATATAACCTTTGGCAACGGTGTACCTTTAGCCGACCAATCTTTCCATTAGGACCAAGCTTTTGCTGTGTATACAGATGACAACGTGTAAAGCAGACATCTCAATCATAGCTTGTTGCCCGTCCATTGGTGGTAGTGCTGCAGGAGGATCACTGTGTCTTTTGCTTCTCTTCAAAGAGAATATTGTCATTCAACGTCCTTGGTAGTGCTGTAGGAGGATCACTGTGTCTTTTCTTCTCTCCAAAGAGAATATTGTCATTCATCAGTCCTTTTAGGGGTGTCTGAATAATAGGGAAGATCCATAGAATGTTGTCACTCTAAAACATTTAACTCACCTCCAGCACTTGTTACGATTTGGTGAAATGGCAAATAGCAATGCAGGGGAAAGAGAGGGGTGGGTTGGGCATCAAAAACTTGAGATCACAGAATAATAGCTTATTGATGAAATGGCTATGGAGGTACAATAGTGAGGAAAATGCACTGTGGAAGGAGGTTATTAAGTGCAAAGTTGGTGAACTCGATCCATGGTGCACTAATGTGAGCACTGGTACTTACGGTGTTGGAGTTTGGAAAACTTTAAGAGCTCTATGGCCCAAGCTGGAAAGGAACTTGCAGATTAAAGTAGGAGGTAGGGAAAAAGCAAAATTCTGGAAGGATGCTTGGAATGAACATTTCCCACTTATGGAAGTATATCCAGATCTGTTCATTTTATGTAACAATCCAGAGGTCACTATTCATGAAGTTTGGAGTACTCAGGGATGGGACTTAGTTTTCAGAAGATTTTTGAATGTCCGGGAGGTGGAAAGGGTGGTTAGTCTGTTGAATAGGATTGATAATTTTCATGGCACTACCACTGATCCAGACACTTTGAGATGGAGGCACAATAGTGATGGACAATTCACTGTAAACAGGGCTTATAAAAAGGAGGACATGGTGCAGAATGGGGAGCAGCCAAAATTTTGGATAAAAATATGGAAGCGTCCAGCCCCAATCAAGGTGAAATGTTTCACTTGGTTGGTGGCAAAGAGAGCTTGTTTAACACATGAAGTATTGAAGAAAACGGGAAGCATCATATTATCCAGATGTTATCTTTGCAATGAAACATATGAAACCAACAACCATCTTTTTCTTCATTGCAAATTCACAGCACAACTTTGGTCTTTGCTCTTCAACCTGACAGAGACTAATTGGACTATGCCTGAGCATACTGCAGATTTACTAAGCTGTTGGATGAGAAGAGGAGGCAGCAAGAGCCAGAAAATGTGGCGGAGGATGATCCCTCACTGTATTTGGTGGACTATTTGGAAAGAAAGGAATGGGAGGTGTTTTGAAGATAGATCCAATTCCATTCAGAAAGTCAAATGGAATTGTATAGTATCTTTCTACTTTTGGTGTAAAGAAATAGGATTAGAAGATGTAGATCATTTTGTAGATTTATTAAGATCACTGTAAGTATTTCTTTAACTCTTTCTGTCTTTAGTTTAACTCTTTTCGATGGTCTTCAGCATATCCTTAATGCTGAGGAATACAAATTTACCAGTTTAAAAATAATAATAATATAACTATAACAACAATAACAACGAGACGATTAGAATAGTAGTAATAATAAAATTAGTGCCAATGATAGTAGTCGTAGTAGTACTGATAACAATAATACTAGTACTAGTGGTAGTACTTACTATTACGATATTAATGATAATTGTGATTATTATGAGTATCATCATCGTCATCTCACCACTATCATCTGATATCTGCCACTAATGTTTGAAATGCAATACTTACTTGTATCAAGTTAGTTATGACACTCCTTTTCCCCCGTCTTTCAGAACAATCTGGATGAACTTTTCATGCTTATGCACTTCCTTGATGCTGGGAAGGTTAGTGCTACCACAGATGTCTAGAAGCAGCTTGTATCTAACCAATTTGCGTGTTGATTTATTATTATGTGAAATTTGTATGGAACTTGATTGCAGTTTGGAAGCTTGGAGGAATTCCAACAGGAATTTGAGGATATTGGTCAGGAAGAACAGATTTCAAGACTTCATAAAATGCTGGCACCCCATCTGCTCAGAAGTATAATCTCAAGCCTTTTTTCATGACTTGTCGTTGGATGTATAAATAGTTTATGGTTTACATTGCTTTGTGAAAGTAGGGATTATCAGGGTGTTCCAACATGCTACTCGTAAATCTTTGCTTGATTCCTAATTTTCAGTCTCTGTAGTAAGCTGTAAAGCCTTTGCAAACTGCAATACAGATACCATAGTTATATCATATTAAGCAAATTTGTATTGTTCGTCTTTCCCGTTAAATATGCTGTATACCTTTGGGGATGGGTGGTCCAACAACTAAGAATTAGATGCCAAGTTCTCCTTACTATCATTTGTCACTGGAAATTCTATCTTGTTGGCCTCCTCTCAAATCAACCATAACATCATTAGATGACTGCAGTCTGCTGTTTTCCTGGAGCCCCACACGCATGCTTACTCCTGGGTGACTGATAGGTACAGAGTACAATGCTGTACCGGGTCAATTGGATTAAGCTTCTGAAGATTTTGTACATCTTTCTAAATATCTGAGCTTATTCAATACAAGTACTTACAGTTCTAGACTGAAGCTTATAGTTAAGTTCAGAAAAGTTTCATGGGCTAGGGCAGTGCTTCAGGAAACATGATTCTGTTCATCTTTATGCGGAAATCTTGAGCTATGGTGTAAGTTCTTTTGGTTGGCTGCAGGGGTCAAGAAAGATGTCATGAAGGAGATGCCTCCAAAAAAGGAGCTTATTTTACGAGTGGAATTGAGTAGCACACAGAAAGAATATTATAAAGCAATTTTGACACGGAACTTCCAGATACTGGCTCGCAAGGGAGGTGCTCAGGTGTGCCAGCTTCTTCTTGTTTGGTATATCCTTATTGTTCTATAACAGGAGTTTTGACATTGGTTGATACTTGTCCATCAGATTTCCCTCATAAATGTGGTTATGGAACTGCGCAAGCTCTGCTGTCATCCATTTATGTTAGAAGGTGTTGAACCAGAGGATACTAATGAGTTTACCAAGTACATTTCTTATCTTATAATCAATTGTATTGATTTGTTGCCTGCATAAAATTGAGTTTGTAATTTTATAGATGATTTTTTGGCCCCTGTGGTTATGCTAAACTGTAATCGGCCTACATTATTCTAGTATTAGTTCTGCCTTTTAAGTTTCGAGAAACGGTGCTTCATGGTCAGTTATTAACGAAAATCTAGAATAGGTGTTACAAGTTGGAACTCTGTTATTTACCTTATAAAAAAATAATTTAAAAAAAATATAAGAAGGTAAGTTGGAAGTCTATCTTTTTTCTTTGTTAAAGAAGGAATATAGCATGCAGAGGGTGAGGGGGCAACCGTCTGTGGTACGGGTGGCTGCTCTGAGTTAACGTTGGATGGAGGCAATAGGTTAAGTGAGAGTGGTTCTCTTCTCGAATTCCTGATTGTGCCAGAGCGGTGTCTTGTTAGATAAGTAGCGTTTTGTTCCTTTTTCAACTCTTCTTTTATTGTCTCCATGCCGAAGTGCCTAATTTCCCTAAAAGAAAAGGCTTACCGCGATTCTTCTATCTTCTTTTTGATGATACCATTTAAATTGGACAAAATCTATTGTGTTAATCTGGAAATTATGGGTGGTCAAAGGAGTTTCATATGATCATTAGGGCATAAAGTGCGAAAATTCTTCTTTTAGGAACTGAAATGTTATGTATTGCCTAAGCATCAATGTTACATCGTGAGATCGTTGATATCTTGCCTGCAAGAGGCAAGATGGGTGTGACATTAGAGGTTTTTTTTAGTAGAAAAATGTTCATTTTTGAGCTCTTTCAACCAACCTATCGTATCTGCACTTTGGAATGTTTTGATTTGGCAGACAGCTGCTGGAATCTTCTGGCAAATTACAACTTCTAGACAAGATGATGGTTAAGCTTAAGGATCAAGGTCACAGAGTTCTTATATATTCACAATTTCAGCATATGCTCGACTTGCTAGAAGACTACTGTACCTATAAGGTAAAGATACTAGCTTGTTATATTAATTTAAACCTGGTTTGGTATTCAACAATTATCTGAAAATTTGATGCATTTACCTGTTAATGTTTGCAGAAATGGCACTACGAACGGATTGATGGAAAAGTTCCCGGGGCAGAAAGACAAATCCGAATTGACAGATTTAATGCAAAGAATTCTTCAAGATTCTGTTTCCTGCTTTCCACTAGGGCTGGAGGTTTAGGAATTAATCTTGCTACTGCTGACACAGTGATTATATATGACAGGTAATATTATATTCTAGAATTCCCCCCTCTCTCTCTCCATCTCTCGCTCTCTATACACATAGCTGCTGGTCTCAATTTGCATAGCACTTGGGGAGATTCCTGTAATTCTTGGATCAATAAACTAGCATGCCATCTATCAAATACCTTGGCCATAATCTTGTAAAGACTTTCGTCAAAGCCTAATAGGTCAACCTGTTTCATTTCCACACGTCTTAAGTTAATACCGTAAATTGCCCTTCGAAAACATCAATAATTTGCCTCCTTGACCGAAAGCATTTTGTGTCATATGCCATTGATCACCTTGGCAACACGTTTATATAGCATCCATCAAGGCTAGTAGGTTACAGTCTTTGATATCCACAACTGTTTCATTTTCAGGAATAAAGCTTTATTCTTTTCTCCTTGGCTATAGCCTTCCTCATTTGTAATATTACTCAATTACACCTTTGATATTCTGGAATCTACTAAAACCGCACAGTTGAGAGTAGGTATCTATCTCATACTCCACTTGTACAGTTTCTTGTTGCAAGCGAGAATACCTCATCATTCAGCTTCTTGCTATCTGTCATATTTCCATCAACTAGGCATTTACGTGGTCCTTGGAGCCTTGCATGTTGGTATGTGCTAGTGAGTTAATGGAGCAACAAACCCTTCTCAGTTTGTTCTATGTTGTTCTTTCACGTGAGAATTGTGATTTTAGATTACCCGAGCTATTTCAACAATATTTGTTATCATAAGGTTTATTTGGTAAGTTTCTAGCATTGAATACGTGATAAGAAATAGACATTGGACCTAACTCAACCCTAAAAGCTAGTTCATGAGGTGTGGATCGCCCAAGATCATATAAGCAGCCCAAGTTCCCCATCCATCACTGCGTGGGAATCGAACACTCCCCGCACGCCCAGGCTTGCCAACCGGAATGTGTACAATATATATGAGAGCCAACCTCGGTTACACCAAGAACTAGGATGGATCTGGCTGTTAGAAACCCGCATCGGTAGCTCCTTATATAGTCTTTGGGAATCCTCACCTCATGAGCTAGTAGTTTTTGGGGTTGAGTTAGGTCCAACATCCATTTTATCATGGTATTAGTGCAGACTGTGGTCTTGAATTCGAGTCTTACCGCCTCCAATTACCAAAATGAATTTCCACGTGCTTGGCTATGAAAAAACAAATTTGACCGACGCGTGAGGGGGTAATTAAGTAAGTGTTGTCAAAGACACTTAAGCACGAAAACTCAGAAAAGCTCAGGGGAGGCCGCTTTGCCTTGCTTAAGTTGCGCTAGTGTAGTTGTGCAAGTAGGGCACGGAGGCGTTTGCAAGTTCTATCTTTAATCGGGTAGTACTAAACAACAAATATAATTGGCAAAAGGTGTATTAGCTGTTAAGAAAGTCGTGGATGAACTTATTACTTTTTTCTTGAATTATATATACTTTATATTTTCCCTTTTTTAATTAAGCGCACAGTTTGATTGTGCTTTGCGCTTAAAAGCCAGAGAGACTATTTCCGATAGACTCTCGGCTTAGGAGCTAGTGCCTTTGACAACACTAGATTAAGTAAATAAAAATGTGTTTTCCTAACAGCTTAAGCTTTTAGATGAGATGGTAGCACACTTCAACAATACGGGATGAAATGTAAAAATGCATTCTCCAATTCTGGTTCCCCTTTTAGGAGTGTTGTCCCAAATCTAGAGAAGAGAGGGAAGGAAAGAAACTTCTTTGCAATTTTCTTTTCCATGTGCGTGCAGTTCCTCTTGCTTATCTTTTTAGTGTCTATCTTTCAGTGATTGGAATCCCCATGCTGACCTACAAGCAATGGCTCGAGCTCATCGGCTTGGACAAACAAATAAGGTTACAATTTCCTCCTTGTGTTGGCCCCAAGGAAATAATTGATACTCATTAGCCTTGCTTATATGGCAAAGAAGAGGTGGTTATGTTGACATTGATTTCCTGTCCTGTATCTAAGGTTTTGATATTTTTTTTATATTTCATATTGCAGGTCATGATTTTTCGGCTCATAACAAGAGGAACCATTGAGGAAAGAATGATGCAAATGACTAAGAAGAAAATGATTTTGGAACATCTAGTTGTTGGAAGGCTTAAAGCACAAAATATCAACCAGGTAATTTATTTACAATCTCTGAGCTAAGACTAAATATAAGCTACTAGATTTTATACAGGTAATTAAAAGCTAATGACTAGAGATATCCTAAATTCTATGGTCCTTGTTAAGCTAATTGTTAGATATCCATAACTTTGAGTTCATTTTTTACCTTGGTTGAATTAGTGAACCATTTCATCTTAAAGTTTAAACCAGTAAAGATGGGATAAATTTTTATATTTGTGAAGGATTTAATGCGTCAATGCTTACAGAAATGTTTTGAGATGGGGCACAGTGAGACTCGATTAGGACCTTTTCTTGCTTTCATACTATGTTGAATTTCGGTTACTTTTTGTCTAAAAATTACAAGAGAAACTTATTTTTGCATGAGTCTTTAATTAATCCCTGATGTGCGAGCCTTTTATTTTTCTGGGAGAAGTACTTGCAATCTTTTTGAAGCAGCGGTGCGACTCAAACTTAGGGCTTGTGTTTGCTCTTAAAGCATGTTGAATTGTGTGAATTGTCTGGCATAGAAGTATAAGTTTCCTAATTGAGACACTTCTGTTTACTGGTATTAGTCTTCAATAATTGTCAGCTTTCCAACTTAACTACTGTGATTCCGGAAGGTCTGTTTGTATTATACTGTGTTGTCTGCATCAGTTGGTTGGCGGCTTGGCGCAAGGCGACAGCATTGTTCTGACTCTGAGGATGCTGGCATTCAATAGATAATGAATTGTTATGCATTAGACAATTAAATTATGCTGCATTGAGTGTATACAAGTCGTTGAAGACACACTACGATTTTGTGTACAACTTTTTTTAATAATGGTGGTGTCCGGGCCTGCTTGCGCACCTTGACTATTCCACCGAGTAACCCAAACCTGCTACCTCCTATCGAAACAGGTACCGGCTAACTCTGGCCACCAAGACATAGGCAGATGTGGAAAAATCATCTAGCTACAGTTTTGTCTACTATTGAATCGACGATCTCTTTTTATTATTTTCTTCCCCCCTCTGCCCAAATAAATCTAGGTTTTCCCAATACCGTGTTAACTTTCCTAAAAGGAATGCCTTTATTCAGTCACTTTCAATTTTCTTCCAAAATACTGTAGTTACAATAGATAACTTGGGTTCTATTTTTTTTTACTTAAAGTAAAAGGTTAAACATCTTCGAAAAGTCAACTCTCTCTACTTCTGGACCCACTTCATCATTGATACATTAAGTCTTCAGCTTTCCATAATAGTCGAGCTCAAACAAATGCAGATATCCAAAATTGGGTTGCAGAGGGTATTTTATTTTCTTGGTTCACTTAACTCTGAGAAATTCTCATTCCATAATTCGTATATCCAAGGTAAGCACGGAGAGTTATATGTTGAACGGGGTGGGGGTAGGGGTGCACATATCATGTACTACTTTAAAATTAGATGCACTTAAAACAATGTCAGCTTTTAATAATCCTTGATTTCGAACCAAAGTGATTTAATTTTCATTAGGAGGGAAAGCTATGAAGGTGAAAGTAAGAAAATGAAACTTTGGGACTTTGAAAATTCTTGTAGGCTTTGTAAAAATGATCATGTAGACCTCGCTTTGAGGAATTCCCAGGAATATTTGTTTTTGAGACGTGTTCTCAATTATTAATACTCCTAATCAAATCTTGCTTTTATGTAATTGTTATGTGCTTGTGAACAAAATATTGTGCATTCCTTAATATAGATGCTTGTGATCTCATTCCACCTATCTTTGTCACACATACCAAGATGTTACCTGGTACTCTATTTCCTACTTGTTTCCTATGGTTTGTTAGATAGATGACCAGGTGGTATTAGAGAAGTTTAGTCAGTGGAGCTGTACTGTATCAAAAAGTATAAGTGTCCTCAGTTGATGTGCTTCCAGATCCAATGGCTGATCTCAACACCTAGTCATAATTATTTTTGATTAAGTAAGATGTTTAATTACTGGCATCAAGAAGATGCAATAAGGACAAAATATGCTAGCTCCAGTACATAATCTATGATAAACCACGGAGCTAACAAAGTAAAAAAAAAATAGGGAGGATTAACAAAATTGCTTGAGACTGAGCTAAAGTTGGAGCTAATAAAGTCCAAATAAAGATCAGCATTATTTACAGGGATTAGGTTACTTCAACCAAATAAATTCAGTAGACATCTAGCCTTGAAGGAGTGGTTTGGAGTTGATTATTGAAGGAACAAGCCTCCCCGATCAACTCTGAAACCATTCTGTGGACGGTCATCATTACTGACTGTTGTACAATAAAAACGTTTAAACGTATGGTACTGAAGTTATAGGTGGCTAATTATAATCTTTAATTCAGGAAGAACTGGATGATATTATAAGGTATGGGTCAAAAGAGTTATTTGCTGATGAGAATGACGAGGCTGGAAAATTGCGACAAATTCATTACGATGATGCTGCAATAGATAGGTGAGTTTTCTTTATGTCAGGTGCACTTTCTCCTTTTTTCTTTAGTTCTCTTTAGGGTTGGTATCAGTTTATGTCACATGAGTGTAGTTATCTTTCTGTTATTTTCTTTTCTCAGGTTGCTCGATCGCGAGCAAGTTAGAGATGAGGATGCTGCCTTGGACGATGAAGAAGAGGATTCATTTTTGAAGGCCTTCAAGGTTTATATCTTCTGTATAACCTTTTTATAATTGGAAAATGCTTTAGCAGTGCTGCTGGATTGTGTTACTTATCTTCCCCCAACATCTATCTAGTAAGGAGTTGGGGATAATCTATAAACTTCCATTCCTTAGGACATACTTTGTCCCTCCACAACTTCGGTAGGGGCAGAGGGAGCTATTTATAGTGCAGGAGGGCGCACGGCACCCCCGCGACACGAGCCTATCGTGTGTGTCATCAGTCTGGCAAATCTTGCCTTCTTGCTGTGCGAGTGTTCTCGCAGAACCCCTGGGGCTTCAAGCCAAGTTCTTACGGCGCTCTTACTTTGGCATATAAATCCATTGTCCCATCAAATTGCCCAGCTTTCTAACTAACCTCCTTTTCTCACGATTTCCCGAGTCTTCGGGGCCAGGCCTCGTGACGAGCGTGCGACAGAGTCTAACTCCAGTGTCTCATCCAGGAAACCAGACCTTGGCTGGGCTAAGTGTTCTTGCTGCGCGATGCCAGCGCGATACAGTCCTGGGGACTGGGGCTGGTCTCCTCGCGATGCAGGAGTAACATTGGGCACCCTTGACAGTTGGTTATCCCTTTCTCAACAACATTTCAACACTTTGAAGCCGCAACACCAATTCACCGGCTTCCAACTCATGTCAAACTTCTAGATTCACGTCTTAAGCACCTAGCCTCGTCATGTGCCATTGTGGACACATTTTGGATCATTTAAACACGTCACTAAGCTCAAGATTAACCATAATTAGGTTTTGAAATATACATGGGTTTACACTTTCTGAGTGCTTAAATTGAATCTGTTAAATACTAAGCTATACTTGCACTTGACGTAAAAATGGAGAAACATATATATTTTGGTTCTTCTGGAGAGCTATACAAATTAAAAGTCCAATAAAACTCCCTTAAAATTTGAAGAGCTAATGTTTGATGTGGAAGACACTTCTACTGTAGTGTGATTGCTCATGTCTTAAGTTAATGTACTTAATTGTACACATAACTTTGCCACTTGCATCTGCGGGGTGTTAGTTATTCAATTTAAGCTTGCATATAATAAATATAATATACATTTATGCACTACAATGTATAATGAACATGTCACCTTGTTAATAAATCAGTGGTTTCATTTAAATTAATTCAGTAACTTTATAATAGGCTAATTTTCAAAATATTACTTTAATGAAATTTCTTTCACTTCATAAAAAAAGAAATTGTAAAAGGCTAATTAATGATAAGGGTTAAAGGAAGAGATGGTATACAAGAATTTACCGCAAGATAGCTAATGCTAATAAGAGGTGGAACTTTGTGAGTACAATAGAAGTGGATGAGGTGGAATATGGTCTTTTGTCAATAACCATATTACCATGAAACTTTTTTTTTTATCAAGCCATATTACCATGTAACTCTAACTTGTTTGCGCCTTGGATACTGTTTTGTTTCCTTTTATTTCCTCTGTAATAAACATATGAATGACCTTCATAAAAAAATGATTTAACGATAACACCAGGACAATGTGAGCTTGATATTTCTGTACTTAAAATCCTGAGCTTCATACTAGAAATGTTCTCAGGTGTAAAGGTATTGCCAGTCATCTTGATATGCTTGATTCTTGCCATTTCCCTGTCTGATTGATTTAGTACCACCTAGACAAGAAATGCTTTGACTGGTCTTCTTAAAGGTTTTCCAACAAGAATAAGGAATATGCTGCATAGCCTTTTAGTTGCAACTTGCAGTTGTTCTGCAGGCTAATCTAGTCGAAGTTGTTTCCAAGTTTTTTTCCCAATGAAAAAAAGGCATATGTGAAGAAAACTTCTATAATAATATATTGGTTTATTTGTAAAAGTATCGTCCTCCTAAAGTTTTTTCACATTTTAGCTTTTCTTTGGGTGCATTTGAGCTTTGCATTTGGTTAGCTGATCTACGACAAGCTAAAAGCTTCTGAATGTTTCAGGTAGCTAATTTCGAATATATAGAAGAAGCAGAAGCAACACCAGAAGAAGATATCCCAACTCCACCCTTGGAGAACAAAGCAACAGTACCCAATTCTGAGAGAGCAACCTACTGGGAAGAATTGTTACGAGATAAATATGAAATGCATAAAGTCGAAGAATTCAATGGTATGGGCAAGGGAAAGAGAAGTCGTAAACAGGTGTGGAATGCCATTCACACGATTCCTTCATTTTCAAATGTATTCAATTTTTCTTCTGTTGATTGGCAGGGCATTGAATGCTACATTTTTTGTTCATGTTAACCTAGTCATTCTTTCAATTTTCTATCTGTACTAATATGTTTAGTCTTTATTTTATGTGGTCAATTCTCACAAGTAGTTATCTACCTGTTGTCATGACTATCTTCATGCTCCTCTCAGATGGTGTCAGTTGAAGACGATGATCTTGCTGGTCTGGAAGAGGTGACCTCTGACGGCGAGGATGATAACTATGAAGCGGATTTGAGTGATGGTGAGACAGCTTTACCTGGAGCGCCAGTTGTGAGAAGGCCTTACAGAAAGAGATCCCGTGGTGAAATATTAACGCTTGATCTCATTTCACATTTCAATCAGACTTATTAAAAAATATATCAATTAGGATACTTGATAGTATCTAAGAAAAAGTTCTTTACGCTGGCAGTGGATTCTTCTATACCACTTCCTTTGATGGAAGGAGAAGGAAAATCATTTAGAGTACTGGGATTTAATCAAAGCCAGAGGGCAGCATTTGTCAAAATATTAATGAGGTCTCATCTTGCTATCTTCCTTTCCGTTCTGTGTTATTTCTCTTTTTTTGGTGTTATTTCTCTGTTTGCGCACAAAAACATGAGAGTTTTAATATATCTTCTTTATAGATTTGGAGTTGGAGATTATGACTGGGCAGAATTCACACCACGACTGAAGCAGAAAACTTATGAAGAAATAAGAGAGTATGTAAAGACATCAACTTTGAGTTTTGTATATTCCTTAATTCTCTATCATAGACTGCTCCTGATAAAAGAAATGGACCGCTAGTAATGTGTTGACTAAATTGTTTCTGTCTATGTCTCTCTTAGAGGGATTCTTTAGTGAAGAATACATCACATGCCCTGTAATCACGATTGCAATTTTTTCATAAAATGAAAGAGGAGATCTCTTGGTGCTCTTCATTGATCTTCCTGGTCTCTCTCTTGTATTGTCCGTGCCTACTGAACATCGAGGTGCTGTGCACAGTAATGCTACTTTTGTTATTGCAAGAAGGTGGTGTCAAATGAACTTAAATTTAATTTCTGTCAGTTGCAGCTGACGACTTAAGACTACTCATATATTGTGATTTATCATATCGTATTATTTTGACAAATTCCTACTGTTATATTCCCCCCTCCTTCCATTGATTTAGTAGCTAGACTTGATTTGTGTGAAAGGGAAAGTAATGTACTGACATTGTCATCTGTCATACAGTTACGGGATTCTGTTTTTGTCTCATATTGCTGAAGATATTACTGAATCACCAACATTTACAGGTGAAGAAATTTTTATTCTTTACGTCTTTCCCTGTGAAACTCTTATTTATCCGCTTTACTGCTTTTAATTTCTCTCCCCTCCCTCTCTCTCTGTACCAATTCGGTCAAAACATTTAAAATTTTGGATTGCAGATGGGGTTCCAAAAGAAGGACTAAGAATACAAGATGTGCTAGTGAGGATTGCAGTCTTGCTTCTTATAAGAGACAAGGTAAGTTTTTAAATCAGAAAACTTGCTGGAATTCAAGGTTGGTGGCTATTGGTCAATGCTGTTTCAGTTGTGAACAACTTCTATTGCAGTGCTACTTTGTAAACTGTCCCTACTTTCCTGGTGCATCTTTTGATCTATGATATGACTATATAGCCTAATGTAGATATACGGGCTTATTGCGTGGTCAAATTTAAGATGCGGAATGCATTTGAGAGAAGGTTTTTTAATAGGCAAGGCAAATCTTTTGCAACAAGGGAATGAGGTACAGCCAGTATACTAATGAGGTATGCGGAGATCGAACTGAAAATTTGAAGGACCTCAGACAGAACACTTTAACTCAAATTAACATACTGTAAAAGAACTACAAAATCGATTCTTAACCATCCCTGTGAAGTAGAATGGCAGATTTCCTTGGCTTTTATGCTCTATTTACTTAAGTATATAGGTAGATTTGCAGAAGTAGGAAACAAAGTTATCAATGTTCAAGAGTAAGCATAGGTTTTTGTTGATTATCCACATGAACTAACATAAAACACCTTATACGAAACATGTCTACTTGGTCTGAACTGAAGCTACTCTTCCGCATCAACCAAAATCACTTGAAAGGTTGACACAACTTCATTAAGTGAAAGATCGAGTGGCATTTGGGATGCAGCCAGAATCTTATCAAGTTATGAAGCTGTGTTTGTTTGATGGCTTTTGCTTTTTCAAAACTTTGAAATTCTTTTCAAGTTTTCAAAAACAAGTTTAGGAGTTTTTCAAGAAGAAAAAAATTGAACTTTTGAAAAAAAGTTCTTTTTGGCCAAGTTTTTTTCACTTTGTTTCCTTCCAAACAGAAAGTAGTTTGAAGTACTCAATATGTTGCACATACTGTAGCTCTTTATAGATACTTCCAAACTGGTATGTGAGACGATGCACTGTGTAATGGAACATCAACTGACATATTGATTACTGTCCGTTGTCAAACTAAGGCACTTAAATTGAAATGGAGGGAGTAATTTAGGTATTTAAGTTTGCCAACCAACACACGATGTCTTCCGACATTTAAAAAGAGTTTCCCATCTCCCTATATTAGCTTGACATTAGGATCCATTGACGTGTCCACTGGCTTACTGTCAAGCAATTCAGTTTCTTCCCAAATGTCTATAGCATACTTTCTTCATGATATGTAGATGCCTTATTTAGAATGGGTAACCTCATTTACAAGAAGGTACCTTTAAGCCTCCAAAAAGATTGATGTAACATATCCTGAGAAGACGTAAATGACTAAATGGTGCGAAAAAATATGCCCGGGCATTATCATTCTGAAGATGTAAATAAAACACCAAATTGTGTTTGAATCTCAGTGCAAAAAGAAAAAAAGGTAGAATATATATTAGAACGATTTTCATTTAGGGATAGTCTTCATTGGAAGTAATGAAATAACAATAACCCTGACTAAAAACGACCATAGTAGGTCCTAGATATCTGAATGAATTGAAGAAAACAAAGTACGAGATCGTACATTGACTATACATAATAATTGAACTCTTGTGATAAAGAGAGAATTGTGAGAAAAACTTAATTCTCATTTTTATTGTGTATTTTTGGAGGAAGCATGATTTCTTGGAAGAGTACAACAACAACAACATACCCAATGAAATCCCACAGCGTGGGGTCTGGGAAGGGTAGAGTGTACGTAGACCTTACCTCTACCTTGGTAAGTAGAGGTTGTTTCCGAAAGACCCTCGGCTCAAGCACAAGCACAAGCACAAGCACAAGCACAAGCACAAGCACAAGCACAAGCAAGAGAAACGGTCAGACCCGGACAAGAAATTTAAAGCAGTATGAAAATGAGAGTAACAAAAGCGAATAAGCCATGATAAAACATTTTGAAAAAAGAAGCAGTAACTAACGTAGGTAAATAAGATAAACAAAGTACACGAAAGAACATACAACAACAGAAATCAAAGGATATGGAACTATAAAACAATACTGCGCCTACTATTATGATAGGCTAATCAGGGCTACAATAATAACACTACAACTACCCGTAAGTAAGCGTAAGTAGGACTACGTTCAACTACCTACTACCCTAATCCATGTCCTTCACAACTCCCTATCTAAGGTCATGTCCTCAGTAAGTTGCACCTGCGCCATATCCCGTATAATCATCTCTCCCTAATACTTCTTCGGCCTACCTCTACCCCTCCTGAACCCGTCCATAGCCAACCTCTCACACCTCCGCACTGAGGCATTTGTGTCTCTCATTTGCACATGCCCGAACCATCTCAATCTCACTTCCCGCATCTTATCCTCCACCGAGGCCACTCTCACTCTGTATCGAATATCATCATTTCTAATCCTATCCCTCCTCATATGCCCACACATCCATCTTAACATTCTCATCTCCGAAACTTTCATTTTTTGAATGTGCGAAATCTTGACTGGCCAACACTCCGCCCCATACAACATAGTCGGTCTAACCACCACCCTATAAAATTTGCCTTTAGGTTTTGGTGGCACCTTTTTATCGCATAAGACTCCATATGCGAGCCTCCATTTCATCCACCCTGCACCAATACGATGTGTGACATCGTCATCAATCTCTCCATTCCCTTGGATAATAGACCGAGATACTTGAAACTTCCTTTCTTTGGAATGACCTGAGTACCAAGCCTCACCTCCACGCCTGTCTCATGGTGGCTCCCGTTACTGAACTTGCACTCCAAGTATTCTGTCTTGGTCCTACTTAGCCTGAACCCTTTAGACTCCAGAGTCTGGCTCCAAACCTCCAGCTTAGCGTTCACTCCGCTGCGAGTCTCATCAATCAGGATTATGTCATCTGTGAATACTGAATAACATACACCATGGCACCTCCTCTTAAATCTGTCGCGTCAGTCCATCCATCACCAAGGCAAACATAATATTGTTGCCTGATCGAGCGCTGAAGCAGAGTATGGATCCATGGATTTGGCCACGCTTGAGTTGTTGTGACTGAAGCTATTACTTGAATAGGTCGGAGTACAATAATGTCGGTCTACGAAGTTATATTCTTATAATCGAAAATGGAACACTGAAGTTGCAGAGTGGGGATATTGTGACTGTTTTAGTTCAGTTGGTCAACTGGTGGATATCTTTACTAAAGCTCTTAGACAATCTAGAATACAGTGTATTGTGACAAGTGGGGAATACATGATATGTATACTTCATTTGAGGGGGAGAGTTAATTGTAAATAGGCCATAGCTTAGGATTTTTTTGTCATTCTTTTAGTTATTTTAAGTAACTGCAAAGATATTAGATGTTGTGAACTTGATAAGAACACCCGCAATTCTCCCAATTCTCTATTTTGTTACAGTTTTGCTGCCATTGCAGCTTGATTTTAGGTAAATACATAAGGAGTTACAAGATCATCAGACCCAGCCTATAAGCTTTCATATGTTGGAGTTTGACAATTCATGTTTGTCATAATATAATCAATGATAGATAATTCAACAAAGATGAGTTCATTTATACACTTAGCTGTGTTTGGAAATTATATCCTAATGTTATAAAGTTCAAGGGAGTGTGCTTTGTAAAAAAAATCAAATTCCTAAAGTAGTCATGTTTTGACCTTGGATGTCTCTCTGCTCTTCTTAAATCTTGGGCATGGAAGTAAGTACAAGTTGCTCTTTTTGCACGAGTTGGGAATTCTGATCTCACAATCGGAAAAAAAAGGGAGTCACTTTTTTTCCGTGAATTGCTACTTTCCAATGCATCTTTATATAGCCTGATGGAATGCAATGTTACTTATTCGTATGTTGATAATTTCTTGTATTAGCAAAACAGTTATACATGCAGTTTATGCATGCATTTCATGTAGAGTTTTTGCTGCTACTAAAGTTTTAAGTGATCTCTGATACCCTCGTCAATGACACGAGTATATTAAGCTACAGTTCTAAATGTAGATAATTATTAAAATTTCACGAACTGTTTATTATTTCAGGTCAAGGCTTTCTCGGAAGAGACAAATAGTCCTCTTTTTGCCAAGGACATTGTGTCTTGGTTTCCTGGATTAAAAGGCGGACGTGTTTGGAAGGAAGAGCATGATTTGCTGCTGCTACGAGCAGTACTGAAGTATGCAGTCTTCTCTTTTCATTTCCTTTTTCCTCTGATTTGTGTCATGAAGTTAGAAGGTGATGAACCATTTTGGAGTAACTTCTTATATGTGCACTTGTCCTTTAGAAAAAAGGCAAGCACAGGGGTTAATCTCCTTTTGCAGGTAGTGGTAGACCATAAACCTAGAAATAGGAGATGCGTAAAATTTCAGATTGACGTGAAAAGCTGAAAACTTTGAGTAGATGATGGATCTCTCCTCAATATTGTTTATGCATCTTAGTTGACCTACATTCATCTATCCAGTCCCACATCGGTTGTGGATAGGGTCTTTGCTATCCTTATATGGTCTTGGGCCATCCTCACCTCATGAACTAGCTTTTGAGGTTGAGTTAGGCCCAAGATCAATTTCTTATCATCTCATCCGCAACCTATGGTAGTATGACTAACCGAAAACAATCCCCCCCCCCCCCCCCCCCCACCCCCCAAACCTCCTAGAGTCTTGGGCTCTTGGCCCATAAGTACAGAGGGCTGCTTGTAAAGCACCTCGACCATGCTTTGAAACTGGGCCACATCCCAAACTTTTGTTCTATATCGCCAACACTTCTCGCCAAATTATAATGTTTTCCTCCCAAATGTAATTTTCAGTTAGACTGGAAATTTCTCTACGTTGCATCTCAGTATCATATCCGGTTGATTAATTCCCTGTCAGCATTTCCAGAGGATATGGTGCTCTCGGATATGGCCTCAAAGGCTAACAGGATCACTTTTAAACGCGGCATGCGGTTACTTTTTTCTTCATACGGATAAGTCTGTTCTCTGCATAAAGAGTATGTGAAACTTATGTTATGTTTCCATCCTGGCTTCAGTCTTTTGAAGCCCTGTAACCATCCATAACTAGCTTCCGTTTTTCTATATTTTAGAAAAACCTTCATTACCAGAACAAAGAAGAGGGGTCAGAGGATCGCCTATCCTAGTCCTCTTTGTGGGGAAATAGAACCTTCTGGAGATGCATTAGTCAACATTGAAAACCTTACAGTTGTGATGCAATATCTTATCTATGAAACCATTCTCCTTCAAACCTCATTTTCCCCATGATTTTAAGAGGAAGCCCAGCTTACATGATAATGTAAACTTTTTCTGCAGTTTAAAAAGTAAAATCATTTGACGTGATCCTAATACGGGCCACTAAGTGAAAAGGATTTCTTGTGATCTACTTGTGCACCACCATGGGAAGTTACTGAACGATAAAAGATTGCTAAATTGTCTCTTGTATAACTGGATCCTAATGTAGGGATGTCCTCTGTTTGTTCATCTAGTTTATACGCCAGTGTTTTGTGTGGTCAAAATATCAACCATCATCCTCTACCTTTACCTCTGAAATGCAAGTTGTTTTGTAAACAATGTCGTGACAGTTTTTCATGGTGCCTTTCCTTTTGACTGCATCATTGATCATTTCAACTGTGGAAATTCCAGGGCAGTAGCCCAAATGTTTAGTTCAATTACTGTGCACGAATTGCTAATTTCTGGCTGTATTTTTGTTGCTCTATATTTCGTGCAGGCATGGTTATGGGAGATGGCAAGCTATTATCGATGACAAAGAGTTAAGAATCCAAGAAGAAGTCTGTAAAGAGCTGAATCTTCCTTCTATAAGTTTACCCGTGGCTGGAGCTTCTCAGCCACAAGTTCCTCCTGCTCCTGGAGCTTCTCAGGCGCTTCCCGCTTCTGCTCCAGGAGTCTATCAAGCACCAAATGGTGTAAATACAGCTAATACTGGAACAGGTGGAAATCAGGTGAAGGCTGCTGATGAGACTAACCATGAAGTGTCACATGGTACAAGCGATCCTTCAAACAGAACACAACTTTATCAAGATTCTTCTTTGCTATATCATTTTAGAGAGATGCAGAGAAGACAGGTTGAATTTATAAGGAAAAGGGTGACGCTTCTTGAGAATGCAATTAATGCTGAATATCAGAGAGAAGTTGTTGTAAGTCATCTTAAATTTTCAAAAATATTTGATGTTGGAGTTCATTAGATTATACTTGGAAGTCCATCGGTAATAACAGACCTGGCTTTGTCTTTCCCCCCCCCCTCCTGGTGTCAAGTCATCTCAGAAGAAAAACTGAGACTTGTAGATCTAGTGTTGTGCTCCTTACCATAGAACTACGAACCTGGTTTGATTGGGTTCCTGTAGCCTCTAGGTATATTTCTGTTTTCATTCCACGTTAGCGGCTAGCCTTGTGTGGAACTTCACGTTCCTGCTAGTTCTTAATCATTGAGTATATAACCTTGTGGTGCCCCCAACTGTATAAAAGGCTAGATTTCTCTATGATTAATAGAGCCTGCGGAATTTTATGTTCTCTCTCGAGAAAGAACCTTTGGGTGTTTTAGAAATTACATTCTACGCTTAAACGAATAGAATTTCATGTGTTACTTGCCTTTTGTTTTCTCGTTGTCAAGGGGCCATTTTTATTCCTTCTGCCTGTCTTGGTAGCTAAATCATGACTTATCCCAAATATTGCTGTTCTATTTGTTGTCGAGCACAGCTTTTGACCTTTGTTCTGATTTGACTTGCTCATTTTCATGTTTTATGATTGTTGTTTCTCATTCTGTTCCTGTATGATTTATGTTTTAATATCTGGGTCTTGCAGCTGCATTGGTTGATTTGATCATTTGAAGAACAGTTAAACCTGTATTTATGTGGTTTATTTGTATCCATGTTCTCCCTTCAGGGTTATGGAAAATCGCATGAACTGCCTGGGAAAGAGATGGAGTGTGATACCAAGATTGTAGACGAACCAAGTCGAGGTGTTGAGGCAACTGGCACTGAAATAGCTGATAATTTCCCAAAACTTATTGAAATTTGTAAGTATCATCATTCACTGCTTGAAGCTTCTCTAGTGCGTCAAGAAGCTACTGACTAGTATTCCATCACACTTCTGAATACAGCTCCACAGGGAATCTCTGAAGTTGCTTGTGATGGTGAAGTGGATCGTTTGAGTGTTGCTCAGCTTTACAATAAGGTGAATATTCTGTTTCCAAACATATTTCAGGTCTTCAGTTTATATGCATAATTTGATGCATATCCCCAGAATACAGAACAAAAATATTTCCGCAACAAGGGTTGTGAACTAGATGTTTTGTGCTCTTTTATTTGTTTTGCAGATGTGCAAGGTACTTTCTGACAATGACCAAGATTCATTTAATGCAGTAGCAAATCAGCCAGCTGGTCTGGCAATGAAAAAGAACCTCCTTCCACTGGAGACCTTTTTCCAAGATATGAAACGAGTACTTTCTTCAGCGCATCAGAATCCTTCTAGTTTTCCAAGGAGAGAACTTCAAGAAGATTGGAAGGTTGAAGGTGGAAAACCCAGTACAGAGGCATCATTTCTAGTGGATGGTAGACTTCACAGAGCTGACGAAGAACATGACAATTTTCCAACAGGTACAGAATCTGGATCCGCGAGTACTGGCAATTTAACAGCTCCGAGCACAACAGAAAGCAATATGCTCCACAAAATTAGCCCTTCGGAGATTCCTGGAGGGGAGATAAAACACTGCAGTTTAAATGGAGATACTGATATAGAGATGGTGGAGAATCAGGATGATACTGATGTTAGCACCACCAATGTTGCCATTGATATAACAGACAATGAAACAGGTTTTGAGGGCTTTTCATTTGTTGACCTATAAGTAAATTATGTAGGGAGACTGACAACCTCCTAGGAAGCCATTATGTAATGACCACAGAGAGAGTGATTTTTCCTTTTTTCCTATTTGCTTTTCAAACTCGTCAAGAACTCCCTTTAAAACGCGATAACATTCTTGTACTTACTGGCTAAGCTGCAGATTAGCATCTTGATCGATTGATTGAATCAAAGTATGGAAGAGTTGATCAGAAGTCTGTAGGATGGACGGAGGACCCCATTTTCTGTCAACATACCATGTATAATGGACCATACTGTAAAATTGTAACTTCAGTATATTGACATCTCATGTATAAATGGACATGTTGTAAAATTATAACTTCAGTATTTCTAACCTTAGTGTAAGGCGAGTCACTTTCTAATTCCTTTCACATGTTTTACTGTCTTTTTTATTAATACTACATTAGAGTGAAATTTCGCACTTCTTAAAAAAAACTTTACTTTGGATTTCTTGATTTTTGCATCTATACATTCAACAGTGAAGTCTACTGCATATTATTTTCAAATTGTACATTTTCACTCTAGGGCTATATGAAATACTGAAGTAAGGTGTCATCATACTCACACTATTTAGCACAATCCAAGTCATTGGGAGTCTTTTTTCAAATAAAAATATTAGTTCTTTCGATGCAATTATAAAAACAACATAAAAATTAAGGTTACCAAATAGTATGTAAGGGTTGTAAACTAATTCGTGGCAAATGAATTACTCACGCTGAGCAACATCGCAATAAGAGATTAAGAGCTGTCAAGAATGAACGAAATAAGGATAAATAATACTTAAAGAAGCAAATATAAACTATAGTCTCTTAAGATGGGATAAATAATACCGGATGACATTTTATTGGTTTTGACGGCGACTGTGTATCCTATTGATTTGTCATGGATCCTCCTACCTCTTGGGATTCCTTGCGAAAGCAGGTAACTATCTTCTCTGTATTGATTTTGATTTATCTGGAAATCTAATATATTTTCGCTGTCGGTATGCAATTTTGGATAGTTTTTTTTATCCTGTTATGGAGGTACAACTGCTCCGGATCTGATAATACCATACTGGAATCGAATGTTACAATGACCGAAGCAACCATAATTAGCAAAATATAGCCACGGAAACCATTTTAGTCTTAGGATATATCAATTAATTGTTTCGGTAAAAAGGGGATTGATGCTGTGATTGTTTATCATGATGCATGACGCTGCTTTCCGCAGAAGGGATGCATGGGATTATTGCTCCAGCTCGTGTTTTAATTTCCTCATATATATAATTACTTTTGATTGCATAAGTTTTGCTAGAGTAGCATGGGGGGGAGATTCGGCCAAATACAATGATTACAGATCATATTTCTTTTTACTCTTGAGGGTAAATCTTAGAAGATATCCATAATAGTTGTTGGTGCTTGGAGATGTGATTGTACATGACTGCATTAATAGTTATGTGAGTGGTGTTGACTGAAACTTGATTGATTTTTTTCTGTGTCCACACTATTAAAGGCATGAAAAATCGGCATATAGAAAGCGAATGAGAAAGGTAGAACTCAAGTTTTTGGGATTCTAGACAAATTAGCTCTGTGAACGATCTGCTCAAGAAGTGTCCCATATTGTACTTTTAAGACCTTATCACAGAAAACATGATCATTTTTGCACGATCCCGTGTATACCATTTAATATATGCTTCCATGCCAAAACTTACGATGTTATTACATCCAATGAATCAAATCTTCAAATGTTGAGTCTCTCATGATTAAGCTTCGTTATATCACACTGTGACACTCATATTATTATTTTCAAACTAGAAACTAAAAAATCTGCACTGAAATATCCCCAGGCATAGGGAGTTATAAGCTCCGAAAGATGAAATATTTGACAAAAATTATATGCCAAAGGATAAATGATCTATCAGGTGGCTATTATCCATGTCTTGAAATTCAATTCCTTATTCTTTTTATTCAGGTTTATTGCTCCTTTCTTCTCTCTGCCCTCCTCCCCTTTTTCTCTAAGCAGTCAATATCCCCTTTTGACCTACAGTGCATTTGGTCCTTTTTAGCCATTGTACTAAACAGATTGATAGGGCTACATGAAATAGGATGACACACTTGAAGCCATGCAAGATTGGATTCTTCTATCTGCCAAAATGGTTTCAGCTTAGCCTCAAGTTTATTTAGTTATCAGGAACTTGATAAATTAAAGGACTTACCAAGGTACAGGATGAACTTGTTTTTTGGAGGTTACATAATCTAGCAGAGGCTCAAGGATGAGGATCTGGAGGTCCTAACTTTGCCAACTTATTATGAGGCGATATCACTTAAAGTACATTGAGTATGAGCAGTTTGATTGGAAACTCATAGCATGCATAAAGATGAGTTTCTCCCTTTTATTTTGGGGAGTTTGGAATTTAGATTGTGAGTTTCTTGGTTGCAATTTGAAGAAAGCATTCTATGAGTATTGAAAGTTTGTGCTTGTTTGAAATGGTCACGCTTTAGATTTTAGTGCTTAATGAAGGAGCCTGAAAAACCATTATTCTCGCTTAGTCTAAGCATTGTTCGTTTGAGCTTATGATAAGATTGCCTGAAGAGTTCTCTAAGGGTGTGGAAATGACCAGAATCATGACAAAAACAGTTTGCATGTGGTAGGAATAATTTTCTTTTGATAAGTAAATTCTTTTATTCAACTGGTACCAAGCTGGTACATAAGCAAAGGACAAAGCAGAACTGCATAACTATCATCAGTCACACTACATATTACCCCCTAAGAAATTCAAAAAATCCAAATAATGATCCATCCTATCTAGAGTACTATTGGAACACCATAAGAATAGATTTTTGAGGCATTTGATCTTGACTCTAGGAATCTGCACCATCTTTCCTTCAAAGCATGCCTTATTTCTTTCCAGCCAAACATTCCACAATATACAGATGGGAATTGTCCTCCATATCTCCTTTAATTCTCTTTTAATTCCCTGAGCCCGCCAAATTTCGAACAAACTGCTAATTTTCTCTGTTATAACCAGAGATACTCTCATGATAGAAAGAAAAAACTCCCAGCATTGCCTTGAAAAACTACGATGAAGGAATAAATGTTCAACAGTTTCCTCCTCATTTTTGCAAAAGTAGCATCTGCTACACAAAGGAAAGCCTCTTCTTTGCAATTTGTTCTGAGTAAGACAAGCATCTTTAGCTGCTAACCAACCAAAACAGGCTGCTTTCACAGGTGTCTTGGTTTAGGAATAATTTTTAGTTGATCCTCTTTTCTTTTGCTTGATTCAGCTTAGGTTTACATTGGAGAATTGAGTTGTTGGTCATGCGGTGAAGTTTTTGTTGATATCTTATTTTAAATGCCTCTATTTCTTCCTCATATATATATAAAAAAATTCTTATGCTGGTTTTACACATCCAACTAGGCAAGGAAGCTTGAAGCTCAGCTGGATGAGCAGATGCATTTGTATCGTAAGTTCGTTTCAAACAAAACTGGTAATGCTAATGATAACGATCTTGAATCCAGTATAGATCAGCTGCTCAAGCAGCTTCAGCAAGTAAATTCACAAATGCAAGCATGGGTTTCATCTGGAGGATCTGAGATCTTTTCTCATACACTGACTCGTCATCAAGAAATTCTTCAAGATCTTTTTCAGGTACTTCAAATTCTGTTTTGTGCCAAGCAAAATGCTAATGCTTTGTTGATAGGACTTTGGTTCAAAGGCAAAGATAGTACAGCACAGGATGTATGTAGACTTACATCACGAGTTTGGAACCTTGCTCTTGCACCAGTCTGGTATTAGGTGGAGAAAGGTCTAAGGGCTGGCCCACTATCCCCGAGTTTCGAGGCTGAAACAATGAATTCTCTCGGTCATCACAAAAAAAGTTAATGCCTTATTAGAAGCTCAGGGTTAGTTGTGAAGCTAAAGCTTTTTTGTGGTAAGTTGGGAAGCCAGATATTTGGAGTTCCTAAGACAAACGTGCTCTTGAAAATTAATTTATATATAACAGGGTCTTTTTCACCTAATAGTTATTCTTGGAACACTGATAGAGGTCCTTGTCACTTGTCAATATTGTCATGGCTATCAAAACCACGTACAACCATCTGACTAATAGAGAGTATGGGCTTTATGGTGTATTGCAGTTGAACAATCTGAAGAGGTAGATAAGTCCAAGATGAACTTCGATAAATGGCCGAAATTTGCTGAGCATGGTAAGACTATTTGATGAGATCCAAAATTGAAAGGAAGGCCTATGTTGAGAAACAGTTTTATTCACGGTGGGAACTAGGGGAAGAATGAGTGATGCTTTTAGAATCCTCTCTTGGGAACTTCTAGTTGCAGCAAACTGACTACGAGTATGGAGTAAATTTAGTTGTGTTGCTGAAGAACAGTTCAAACGGGACTGTGGGTTAATGATGATTTAGAATGGAATAACTTCTTTAATTGTGTTGCTGAAAACAGTTGAAATTAACAGACAGGCTCGTGAGTAAATGATGATTGATCTGGAGTAGGTCTGGCTTCTGATGTAGCAAACTCTGCTCTTCCTACCTATTGTAGTCCTCGTCCCCATGTCTTCAAATGCTTTGATGGCGTATATACTTATTTAGTATAAGCACACGATATGACCCAACGGGTTGCTTTTGTTTATTTCTTTCCACTTGCAAAATGGTGCAATAAAATCATGATATGACGAGTTAAAGAAAGAAAGCATAAATCACCATGTGTGCAAAACAAGACTGCGAAGAACTTCTAAAATATTGGTAACTTAAACTTACAATACACACACACACATACACTAATAGGTACTTACTGTATATAACATCTTGTTCAGTTGTTGAATAGTTAAATCAATAAGAAATACTGAAAGAAAATTAAGTTGATCAGTGATTTCATTGCCAAATTAAACCAGGGTAGCCTGAACATTGAAAATCTTCTGTGTGACATGCAATTATGGTATTGGGAATCAGTGAATATCTGATCATAGAATTATACTTCTTAAAGAGATGCATGTGTCATTGGACAACTAATCTCTAATAGCAGCTTGTTTGCGTTTCTCGATGGACAATTTCTGATGTCTAATTGAATGATTGGTAAAACTTCCTCTTATTAAATAAGGTAATTGATACTTAAAAAAGGCTTTTCTTGTTGGATTGTAGGAGTTTAATCGGCTCCGTTCAAGTTACAGAGCTAAGAAAGAGCATGCTTCATTGCTTGAAGATTTTAGGGAGTTCGATCGGACCAGGTTAGATCGGGAAGATGGTAGTGGGTCTCATGACCAAGCACTCCTTAATGAACGTGCTACCCTCCATAGGACTACTGGACAGGTAAAATGACAAAGCTCCTTTGATATGTTGATGGTGGTTGACTTTCCTTCTCGTGTGAAGAACAATTTTTTATTGGTGTTCTGAGATGTTGAACGCGTGAAACAAATGAAGATTCTATCAAATATAATTCAAGTTACTCGCTGCTGCAGGCTTTGAAAAAATTAGAAGCTTCCACCACTAATTATAGAAGTTATGTCTCATGTCGTTGAACCGTTTAAACGAACACATTCAATCAATTTAATTAAAAGTTACTGGCTGCTCCGGACTTGTCAGGAAACTAGAAAATTCCACCACTAGTTATGATGTTGGATCCGTCTTTTCATATGTGAAAGTATTTCTCAAACACTTTATTTTGATAAGGAACTGCCTTAAATCTTACTTTTGTTTCTTGCTTCTCTTTAAAAGTGGATCTCTTGCTTTCCTCATATGATAGTTGGGGTAATATGCTAAGAATGAGATATAGACATTCAAATAAGGTAGAAATTAAAGACCATCTGTACATAGCTTCAAAACATTGCACCTAAAATATCACGCGTATTGTTTTTGAGTAACAGCTGTAAAGGAAGGAAAAACTGAAATCCAGAAGATTGCATAGCCTGTCCAGATGGCCACAGATTTTCCATGGACACTGTAATTTCTATGAGTACTTATTTTATTCGAGTAATCATGCACTGTTCTTTCTGTTGTTTATTTGTAGCTGTGCATATTGTTGTATTCAATTGCTGGCTTCTTGATAACATATCCAAAAATATTGCTGACTTCTTGATATAGATGGATGGTGTAATTTCTCAAGCTCAAGAAACAATAAAGACACTTATGTTTCAAAGATCAACATTTGGTGGGATTAATTCAAAACTCAGCAATGTCAGCAGTCGCCTCCCAACAGTAAGTAAACTATGTTTTAAGCACCCTGTTTATGCTTTTCTTGAATATCTAGAGGTGACCTGAAGCAGGGGAGCTAAAAATTCTTATTCTAAATAGTGATAGCATTTGCCACGAGCTGCTTCATTCATCTGATCAAGATGCGTCCTCTCTTTAATTCTTGTTTGAGTATGTCATCCTTCCAAGTGTCCTCAAGAGTCAAGGGTTTGCTTGGTATTGAGGCTCAGGAGCAATAAGAGATTGGTTTACGGGTTTACTTCATGTGTCGTTACAGTAACGGGTCCCCACTAATTAATTGGAGTACTGCAAGTTAACCCAGACATCACCACCATAAATAAAAAAGGTTAAAGGTTCAAATTTTTCCCTGTATTACTCAAAATTTCTCAATTTTGCCTTCCGTTACACTTTCGGTCCATTTATACCCTTCTCGTTTAGCTTATCGTCTTGTATTTTCCTTTGCCATTGACAGAGCTCTAACGTGAATGGGATGGACTCTAATGCATGGTCTACATGTCTATATTCTTCGAGAAAAAACATGTTCAAGATTAGCCCTCAATTTTTTACTATGGTTGAAAATTACCCTTAGGTTGGAGCTCCGGTAGAGGTGAAGGGCAAAAAATAAGACTTTTTCCTTGTAGTGGAGGGTAGTACTAGACCAAAAGTTTAACGGAGGACGAAGTTGCTCAATTTTGTGTAGTATGACCATTTTCCCAAAGATAAAATAAGATAATAAAAGAGGAGTGTGATCATCGAAGTAAAGTACCTTTAAAGTTTTACGAAGTATTGCTTGAAGTGTTTGTAGACTTCTCCAAATTCTAGGATTACCTGAGAGAAAAATAATCCTGTAAGCTGCAAATTTTATTGCTGAGCTGAAAGAGCCTTTTCTTTTAGAAACACTTAGTTACAATCTATCACCGCGCAACCACCTCTAAAAGAGTGCCGGTGCATTATTACATTGTTGAATATCTGCGGGGACTTGTGTTACTGATGGGATTGATCTCATTTTTTCTTTTCATATTTGTTCGTCCTCAATTTTGCAGGTTAATCATATTCTTTCAACAATAAAGAAGAAAAAGTCTATGGATACTATTATTCTTTCATTAGTTGCCTCTGTATGCGTGTTTCTCATTTTGGTTTACTGGATGACGAAATGAACCAGTTAATTAATTGGACTCTTGTCTTGACGGAGTTCCCGAGCACTGTCTTTACTCGTTTGTATCTTTTTGTATATTCACACCGAGTGAATTTTGTTACATTTCATTTTTATGCATGTAAGATGGTAATCTTGAATTGGTTTTGATGCACGCGGTCTCCGCCAATTCTAAGTATCAACATGATTCAGAGAGCGTAAAAGTGGAGATTCAGTAGAAGATCAGTTTATTTGCAAATTTCTGTGTAATGTATAGGAGAGGATCACATCACCAAATAGCGGAATTAAAGGTCAAGGATTCCATGGTTCGTGATTCAATTTTCACGACTCACGAGTAATGACAAAGCCTCTATTATGTTTTTTTTTTCTTGTAACAGAGGGTCAAGGCTACTATATTCGAATTTAAAAAAAAAAATTGTAAAAACAAATGTTTTGACTCTCAATCACAAAAATTGAACTTAGCTTCTCATTACGCCTATGACTGCCTCAACTTCCAAACCGATAAACGAAACTGTCTTCATTTTTCTCTCTTAATAGCTAAGCTAATTATCGTTTTCTTTTGTAACAACCTTGTTGCATTGGCAAATTGGAAACGATTTAATGCATTGTCGAACCCTTGCAAGAAATTTGTTTGGCAATGAAACTAAAGAGCCAGTACTCCAAATGAAAGACCGAATCACTCCACTTTGAAAATTTCAATGGAAGAATTTGGTTATTTCAGAATTTCAGCCACTCTTCTGATGTCCGAAGTGCCTCAAAGAAAGTCCAATGACTTAGAGAAACAGCATTATCATGTTATTTACCTCAACAGTTCTCTAATTGATGTGTGGGTGTTACAAAGGTAAGGATAAGAGTAGAAATATCATGCAAAAAATCACAGCAAAGCCAAGCATAAGTTACAGAGAATTTGCGAGAGCAGAAACTGCGTTTAATTCTCGATAAAAGACTGGATTCATCAAGGAATGTAGAGAGTTCATCATTTATCCATCTGGCCTTAAGGAATTCGCTTAGGCCATCTCGGAAGCCACTGTTTAAATCCCTGAAAGTAACAACACAAAAGAAATATAAGCAAGCATAAGAATCTGCAACAAATAATGAACATAGACAATTTATTAGAACGAAGTTGTACTATTAATGCTAGACATAGACAGGTAGAGAATGGTACAGAGAAAAGTTTGACATTTTGATGTTCAGCATATTGCACATTTCTGACCCATAATAATCTAACTCCCTTTTAATTTTATTCTCTAAAGAAAAGAGTATAGCAAGCTACCAGGGTTATCTGATTCAAGAAAGTTGATAGCTCGGAACTAATTATGTTTAAGGGCTTGCAGGCAGAAATTTAGATAGAATAACAGAACTCTAATGAGAAAAGAGAAAGAGATTTCAGCTCATTTTGGGGATTAGATCAGTGCAAGTATAATGCACACACAATAAAATAAAGTAAGAAGATGTCTCATACTTAAACTTTCTGAATTTCCAAGGAATTTGGTCAGGATGAACAGACGAACTCACTACCTTCACCCTTCCATATGTCAACTCAACTAGCACACTTATGTGCCCCTAAACTCTCATACTTAACATTGGGCTCCATCAATCATCGTTGCCGAATTTCCTCGTCAAGGTAATCCACTGCTCGCCTGGCCGATCTTCCACCATAAACGTATTAAACTTTGTAACAGGCTGGAAAAAAAGCCAACATAAAACTTGAGAAACAGTAGGGATGCAAATATCTGCATCTATCCTACAGTTTCCTATCCAAATTAAAGAAAGACATGTAAGCTAATAGAGATTTTTATAGCATAAATTATACGATTTCTCTAGTTGCGCATATGTTTCCTCTTTGGATAGAATAAAGATACTGAAAGACCTGTTTTGCTTTCGTGATAAACAATTCAACTAAATGAGCAGCCAAGTACACCATAGAAAATACTTATTCTCCTACAAGTATAGTGAACTGTAATAACATACATCCAACCACGTGGATGAATGGAACAGCTTAGACACATTAAAGTATGCACCTTTCTGAAGACATTCAAACACATAAATAGACAAGCATACAGAACCAAAAGCACACCAGTCTAAAGATAAAGCCACCTCTAGTGAGCAAATGATAATTTCATTTGAAAACCAATTGATCATACAGCTTCATGCACAGGGTTCCAAATAGGGAGAGGGATTCAGAAAGTCATTACCATTTGAACCACTCTCAAGGGGTTTCTATCAAAATATCCACAAAAAGAAAACTATATGATATATGATTTTAGTCTTTCCTTCGCCTACATAAGACTCAGATATATTCTTCATCAATCCCTAAAGATCTACACATGTCACTAGCTCATCTTTAACCACACATGACATTAGGAGTTCAAGAAAACCAAACTAGCTTGCCAGGTAGCAGGGATTAATTTCAACTTCATCTTGACAACACCACCAAATAAAGCTCAAGTTGGGCCAAGTAGAGTTTCAAACCGGCCTTAAGCCCTTAAGAAACCAGCTTGGTTGACCTTATCCAACATCTTTTGGTACTTGAAAATGAATACACAATGGTGATATATGTGTTGGAAATTTACTAAAGTGGAATTAAGTATATCCCATTATTTATGACTCAAACAATTGGGGCCCCGCACGTCGGAAATGTCGTTTCCACACACGTGCACATGTAGTGCCAAGTATCGCAAATTTCATTAGTGAAAGAGATATTGGTACGTATGTAATACGTTTGAGACATAGAATGATGGACGGTTATTGACCAAATGACAAAGTATTCCACGTTGGTAAACGAAGGAAGAAGTGTACGAAGTGTAAGATGAAACGAGTCGAAAATCGCCGCAGAGCCGTGAAGGGCCGCGGCGCTAATTGGTTGGACAATCATTGGAGGCGCGACGCTAATTCACAGAGCCGCGACACTTCGGAGGCAGAATGCTGTGACGGAAAGTTGGAAAGTTCTGACCTTTGGGCTGATTTTGGAGCATTCAATCTCCATTACTTGGCACATGAATTCAACCATTATTTGGCTGAATGTAACCCCTCTCAATAAGTGTCATTACATGGCTATTGAAGGCCATTAGTTGGCTAGTTGAAGGGACATCTCACTACACTATAAATTGAGGCCTTTGGCTCAATTGTTCAAGACTACACAACACTTAGAAATATTTACAGATATTTCTAACATCTTCTTCTTCCTCTCTAGCAAGTCTACTACACTCAAAGTTCTTCAAAAGTAACACTTGAGTTTCCTTTGCTCAATTGTTAAGTTGTTGTTGTATCTTGGGAGACTATTGCCCGACAACGTAAAAAGAGATATACGGGGCAATCTCGTCTTAGAGACAGAGTGCCATCACTCGACTCAGCAAATCATACAAGGCGTTTGTTCCATTCTTGATTTCCAGTTTTATTGTAATATTTAGTTTATCCTTTCTAGTAATTGTAATATTTACTTACTTTCCATTCCCTGCAATTGTTGTATCCCACAATTTTAAGACAAGATTTGTTGTAAGTACCTAGAAAGATGACTGGAAGAGAACAACTCGTTTCTGATTCTGTTGTTGCTACTACCCAAGGCAACCCCTCTGCTCAAGGCACACCAAATGCCTTTTCGGTTGCTCAAGGCTCATCGAATGCCTTTTCTGCTGCTCAAGGGAACACTCACGTGCCTCCACCCGCTGGATTCCACCATGAACGCCCTGAAAAGTTTATGGGCTCCAACTTCAAGAGATGGCAGCAGAAGATGCTCTTTTATCTAACTATTATGGGAATGACTCGTTTCCTAATAGAAGATCATCCACAAGCTGGAGATGAAATGGACCCTTCGCCTACTGAAACGGCTGAAGGGGGCGAAGGTATCCATGTCATTAATGGCATGAATATGGTTCTTGATGCATGTAGTCATAGTGATTTCATGTGTAAGAGCTATATTTTGAACTGTTTGTCAGACCCTCTCTACACGGTGTATTGCACCATTGGCACCGCCAAAGAGTTATGGGAGAAGCTACAAAATAAGTACAACGCACAAGATGCAAGTACTAAGAAATTCATCATTGGGAAATTTTTGAAATTTCAAATGGTGGATAGTAAAACAGTGATGTCCCAAGTCCAGGAATTCCAAATGATTCTACATCACCTGGATTTGGAAGGTATGAAACCAAATGAGCAGTTTTTGGTTGCATCACTGATTGAAAAGTTACCTCCTTCGTGGAATGAGTTACTTAAAACTCAAGACAAAGGAGATGACATTTGAAGAACTTATTATCAAACTCCAAATTCAGGAAGATAATAAGAAGGCCTTGCCTAGAGTTAAACAATCTGCTGAGGCAAAAGCAAATTTGGCTGAGGCCAAAGGAAACCCAAGCAAGAAGCGCAAGTTCCAGAAAGACGGCAAGACCCAAGCGGCGGAGAAGTTCAAAGGAAACTGTCACCACTGTGGGAAACCTGGTCACATGATTAAGGACTGCCGCAAGCTCAAGACTGAGCAACAAGAGAAGGCCAAGGCTAAGGGCAAGGTACAGGTTAATGTCGTCAAAGACATGCTTCTGGACGACATGATTGAGGAGTTCTCCGCGGTGGTGCTTGAAGCAAACCTTGTTAAGAATCCTATACAATGGTGGATGGACACATGTGCTACAAGACACATCTGTTCCAATAGAGATGTCTTCTCCACTTATACATCAGTTACTAATAAGAAGTTGTTCATGGGTAACAACGCTTCCTCTGACGTGCTGGGGGTAGGAAATGTAGTCCTAAAGATGACTTTTGGAAAGGAGCTCACTCTGAAGGAGGTGATGCATATTCCTGAGATTAGGATAAATTTAATTTCAGGTCATTTATTGGTTAATGCTGGCTTTAGGCTAGTGTTTGAGTCCAATAAATTTATAATCACCAAGAATGGAACGTTTGTGGGAAGGGGCTTCGTCTGTGAAGGCATCTTCAAAGTTAATGCCATGTCTGTACTACGTGCAAGCAATAATATTGAAGCTTCTTCTTACTTGCTTGAGTCCTCTAATTTATGGCATCATATATTAGGACATGTTAACTACAAGTCCATCCAAACGTTGGTAAAGTTGGAGTTGTTGCCGTCTATCGACGTAAACCCTCAACATAAGTGTGAGGTGTGCGTAGAGGCAAAACTCACAAAGCTTCCTTTTTGATCCGTCGAAAGGAATACCGCTCCTCTAGAACTTATTCACACAGATGTATGTGATTTGAAGTTTGCACAAGCTAGAGGGGGGAACAAGTACTTTGTGACATTCATTGATGATAGCACAAGGTATTATTACCTTTACTTGTTGAAAAGTAAAGATGAAGCCATTGAAGCGTTCTGACGTTACAAAGCAGAAGTTGAGAACAACTAAGCATGCAGATTAAATCCATTCGTAGCGATAGATGAGGAGAATACGTAGCGCCATTTGAGGAATATTGTGCCCAATCAGGCATTGTTCATCAAACGACGGCTCCATACTCACCTCAGTCGAACGGTGTGGCAGAACGTAAGAACCGCACACTGAAAGAAATGATGAATGTCTTGCTCATCAATTCCGGTCTTCCCCAAAATATGTGGGGAGAAACCGTCCTTACCGCTAATACGATTCTTAACAGAGTCCCACATAAGGGTAAGGATAAAACTCTATATGAATCATGGAAGGGAAAGAAACCCACCTATAGATATTTAAAGGTGTGGGGTTGTTTGGCAAAGGTTGAAGTACCCAAGCCAAAACGGGGTCAAGATTGGGCCTAAGAATGTAGATTGTATTTTCATCGGATATGCAAATAACAATAGTGCTTATTGCTTCTTAGTGCATAAGTCAGATATTCCAGATATCTACGGGGGTACAATCATGGAATCTAGAAATGCTCAATTCTTTGAAGATACCTTTCCTAGAAAGGAAAAAGACGTAACATCTCGCAAACCAAATTATGAACAAAGCTCTCAGGAACCGGGAGTCGTTGACTGCCCGGATCTAGATAGTTCAGATCTAGTGGACTTCGAAGTGACTGAATATCCAGAATCTAGTGTTCCAGTTTCTCAGAACTTGGAGACTCCAGAGATGGAACCAAGGCGAACTAAAAGTGCCAAGAAAGATAAATCCTTCGGTCCTGACTTTTGAAGCTTATATGGTTGATGATGAACCAAGGACAATTGTTGAAGCATTGTCAACTCCAGAGGCATCGCTCTGGAAAGAAGCTATTGAGAGTGAAATAGACTCCATCCTGCATAACTATACTTGGGAGTTGGTTGATCTTCCTCTGGAAAATAAACTGTTGGGTTGTAAATGGATACTCAAACGGAAGTATAAAGCAGATGTGTCTATAGATAAGTATAAGTCCAGGTTGGTAGTCAAGGGCTATCGGCAGAAAAAAGAGATATACGGGGCAATCTCGTCTTAAAGACAAAGTGTCATCACTCGACTCATCAAATCATACAAGGCGTTTGTTCCATTCTTGATTTTCAGTTTTATTGTAATCTTTAGTTTATCATTTCCAGTAATTGTAATATTTATTTACTTTCCGTTCCCTGCAATTGTTGTATCCCACAATATGACCCAAAAAAGTGTAGTTGCATTTACACCCTACATTCATCCCAATCTAGTCGGAGAATGCTATATATATTGAATCCCAATCTAGTCGTAGAAAGGGGGAAATTCATTGTCTTCTCAAAATAGATAAATTGAATGGCACAAGAGGAGACAAGTGATCTACGAGATAAATTGAACATGATTCTTAAATTTAGATGGAATTACACACAAGCCTCCCATCTAGCTTGATGGTAGTATACTAAGACCTCTCCCTTTTATGGGTAAAAGGTCCAAATTTGCTATTAAAGCATGGCGAAATCAGTCCAAATTTATTCTCCGTTGATAATTGATGTCACATATATTCTTACCGTTACAAAAGTAGGTGAAAAAGAATCAATCTTGTTATTGATTATGCGAAATAGTTTAAAGTTGCTCTAAATTTTGTGAAATTTGACCATCATTTCTTCTGTCACCTTTCCTCCTCTCTCTAACTTGACATCCATCACAAAAACTAATTTTCTCCACTATCAAAAACTCGATATGAATATCGATGTTACTCCACCACCACTTTAATTCCATTCGCACGACATCCATATAAGGACAACATAAATTTCACATAAAAGCAACTCAATCGAATATAAAACTACCTTAACCGTTCTCAATATTGTTGTAAATGTTAAGAGTCCCTAGTTTCTTTTTAGCATAATGAGGTCGATGTGAAACTCTAAAATCACTATTGATGATCTGAGAATGATCGATGTGGTATGAAATTTGACAAATATGAGAATTCAACTTGGTAGTGCAATTGATTATGCCAATTAGACGTTCTCCATATTGAACAATGATCCTGTTTTTCAAAGTTTAGGTGCAAATCCACATAGTTCAATGTAAATTTGATATCTTCCCTAGTAAAAGTGAAAGAAATAATCCCCTTGATTATTTTCATTAATTGAAAGATTATATATACAAGTTACATATTTCCATAATAGGAGAATCCTATTCCTATTCTATTTCTAAAACCTTATTCTACCATAATTCTAACTATACAATTATGTTAAGTGTATAACACTAATAAAGGTAACATTTACACTACAATATACTACAAATATATATACCATATATACAATATTATCTTGTCCTCAATATGCACGAGAATGGGCCACTGCTGGGAGATGCCGAGAGCCCACTACTGGGGGCTGGGCCAGTCCAATCCACTGTTTTGCCTGTCCAGTCCACTGCTTTGCCTGTGATATACACTGCTATATATTGGGTGTATATCACAGGTATATTGCTCTGTTTAACACACCCCCGCAGTCATAGCGGGCGGTTTCCGAACGCTGAGACTGTCCCTAAAATCTTCAAAGAGAACCGCTGGCAGACCCTTTGTAAAGATGTCTGCAATTTGATAACGAGATGGGACATGGCATACGCGAACGTGACCCTTTGCAACCTTTTCACGGACAAAGTGAATGTCCATTTCGATATGCTTGGTGTGTTGGTGTTGAACTAGGTTACCTGAAAGGTAGATGCCACTAATGTTATCGCAATATACCAAGGTTGCCTTCTGAATGGGACAATGAAGCTCCAAAAGCAAATTACGTAGCCAATATGATTCGGATACCACATTCGCTACCCCTCGATATTCTGCCTCTGCACTTGAACGTGATAGAGTTGCCTGACGCTTTGCCGACCAGGAGACCAAGTTGTTGTCAAGGAACATACAGTAGCCAGAAGTCGACCGTCTGGTGTCGGGACAACCACCCCAATCAGCATCCGTGTAAGAGACAAGTGTGGATGTAGATGAAGGATACAAGTGCAACCCATAGTCCAGTGTCCCCTGAATATACCGAATGATGCGTTTGATTGCATTCATGTGCTCAACTCTGGGATCATGCATGAATAAACACACCTGCTGAACCGCATATGTAATATCCGGTCTGATAAAGGTAAGATACTGAAGGGCCCCTGCAAGACTGCGATAGCGGGTCGGGTCCTCGTATGGTGCACCTGCTGCGGCACTCAGCTTGGGGTTTGCATCAACGGGCGTGGAAGTGGACTTACAGGACGACATCCTAGCCTTCTCTATGATCTCAGCAGCATACTTCCGTTGAGACAAAAACAAGCCACTTGAATAACGTTTGACGACAATCCCAAAAAAATAACTCAAAGGCCCTAAGTCTTTCATAGCAAACTCAGAACTGAGCATGGTCATGATAGACTGCACAAGGCATCGGAAGAGGCAGTCAAGATGATATCATCCACATACAACAGAATGTAGGCCAAGGACGAACCACTGCGGTAGATGAACAAGGAATTATCTGACCTGCTGTGAGTGAACCCAATAGTTGAAACAAAGTCAGCAAACCTCGTGTACCAGGCTCTTGGAGACTGCTTAAGCCCATATGAGGACTTCTTCAACAAACATACATGATGAGGACGATTTGGATCCCTGAAACCCAACGGTTGATGCATATAGACTATTTTCTTGAGATCACCACGTAGGAAAGCATTCTTGACATCCAACTGATGAATTGACCAAGTCTTGGAAAGAGCCAAGCTAAGCACAGAGCGAATGACAGCCGATTTGACCACCGGACTAAACATCTCACCACAATCTATCCCAACCTGCTGAGTCTTACCATCACCAACAAGTCGCGTCTTATGTCGAGCAAATGACCCATCTGAATTCTCCTTATGAGCAAAAATTCACATAGACCTGATAACATTAATACCATATGAACGGGGCACCAACTCCCACGTCTTATTATCAATAAGAGCATTATATTCATCAGTCATAACAATTTTCTAATTAGGGTCATTTAATGCGCATACGTGATTGCGGGCAAGGGGATTTAGAGACATCAGAATGTAAATTAAAATGTCTTTTAGGTGTAAAAATACTCCGCTGACTACGAGTGACCGGTCTATGACTTGAGGAAGAGTTGATGGAATTTTGGAAATTTTCTAGGCTCGGAACGGACTGGCCAGTAGGCAGTGGGCCTGCTGGCCCAAATCGGTAACTGGAATCAATATCTGGACCAGTTCCAGAATTGGGCTGGACTGGCCCAATTGCTGGAACTGTTCCAGGGGCTGAAACTGGGCACGGGACTGTGGGGCCAGCGGGCAGTGGGCCCGCTGGAGAATTTTGGGTGCGGGAGATGTCCAAAAAATTCTGAATAATATACGGGGATATTTGGTCATCCAAAAAATTATACGACTTAGGCTCGGGAGTATGAACTTTCGCAAAAGGAAATTGGGTTTCATAAAAAATGACATGGCGATTAATTATGATTTTCTTGGAAGATAAGTCAAAATATTTATAACCACGATGATTCGACGGATAACCCAAAAATACACACGGGGTAGACCGAGCCTGAAGTTTGTTAATTGTGGTGGATGGGAATAACGGATAACACAAGCACCCAAAAACTGAAGATGAGAATAAGAAGGGTTCTTATTATATAGGATTTTGAGGGGGGAAGAATATGTCAGACCTTTAGAAGGAATTATGTTAAGAAGATATATGGCCATTTGTAGAGCATGATGCCAAAAATATGTAGGTATGTAGGCATGAATTAAGAAAGTTCGGACAATGTTATTGATGGAACGAATTTTGCGTTCGGCCTTTCCATTTTGTGGAGATGTATGAGGACACGAAAACCTAAAATTGATCCCATTAGTAGCACAGAATTCCCGAAACTCCCTATTGTCATACTCTTTCCCATGATCACATTGAATATTTTTATGTCTCTTTCGAATTGAGTACGAATGAACGCTCTAAATTTGATGAAGACGGAAAACACTTGTGATTTATTTGCAATTGGAAACGTCCACAAAAATCTAGAATAATCATCTAAAAAGAGAACATAATATCGATGACCCACTAAACTAAGAACATGAGACGTCCATAAGTCTCTATGAATAATGTCAAATGGCATAGAAGTATGAGAATTGGAGTCTACAAATGGCAACTTAATAATTTTTCCTAATGAACAAGACTGACAAATTGGAGTACGACTCGTACCCTTACAAGAAATAAAGCTATTTTTATCTAAAACTGATAAAATTGAAGATCCCGGATGACCCAGGCGAGCATGCCACATGGAAGGAGAGATGACTGCAAAAACTGACGGCAAGGCTGGACTTGATGGACTGAAACCGGGCATGATAGGATACATATCCCCCCTACTATCACACCTCATGAGATGACTCCCCGTCTTTAAATCCTTCACAGAGAAACCGAAAGGATCAAATTCAACAAAAACAGAATTGTCATTTGTGAACTTTTGGACAGACACTAAATTTTTAATCAATTTAGGAGCATGTTAAGTATTTTTCAAGATGAGTGGTGGATTGGGGGGAGGCAACATTTTTTGACCATACCCTAGAATTGGAATAGAACTGCCATTACCAATAATTATCCCCCAAGGGGTGCTCAAATTGGAATAAGATGAGAGAGTACCTGATTCAAAAGTCATGTGAGTAGTGACACCGGTGTCCATATACCAATTTGGGTCAGGTTGAGTTAACCCCAGTGTGTGCATCGCGACCTCGATATCTGTTTGAGTGGGGCCTGCTGCATGATGGGCTTGCGGAGGTCGAGGCCCAAGAATTCTTGTCCGTGATGGAGCTGGTCAGAAGCCGCCGCCGCCGCCGCCGGCCAGCTAGTGGGCCGCCACCGCCGGGTGTTGGGCTCGAATCGCTGGCGCCCACCACCGCCGGAATTGGCTGCTAGATGTTGAGGACTGCTTGCTCACGGCCCACTGTCCCAGCCCCACTGCCATGGGCCCCACTACTAGGCCCAGGGAGGTAGTGGGCCACTGTTCCCTGGATGGGACCCACCGCCCGCTTGCTGACCACCGCCACCAGAACCTCCGCGTTTGCCCCCGCAGTTTTTGTTATTATTCTTGCCGCCACCATGGTTATGGTTTTGGCCCGAATTAATAACAAATCCCGAAGAACTAGGAGAGGACGCCACCATGACGACGGGGCTTGCTCCGATAGCCGCCTTTTTAGCCAAACCGGCTTCTTCCAACGTAAGCATGGAGCGGGCTTGATAGAAGTCAGGAAGAGGGTTGCTTTGGCGAATGAGAGTTCCAACACCATTATAGGCCTCTGAAAGTCCGGCAACCAACTCTGGTAACCAACTGTAGAACTAGACGATCATTTGTTATCGGTGCGCCAACATTACGGAGTTGATCTGTCAACTCCTTGAGTTTCTTGCAATATGCAGAAACGTTTGAAAATTCATCCATTCGAACTAGAGAGAATTCCTGCTCGAGTGTGACGACATGTGAATGTTGGTTGTCTTGGAATATGTCACACAATCTATTCCATGCAGCCATAGCCGTGGTATCCGGCTCAATAATCGTCCGTAGAAGGTCCACTGAAATAGTGGTGTAGATCCACCGGAGAACGGTAGCATCAAGAGTAATCCATAACTCAGGATCCTCCGCAGGAAGAGGTCTAGAGGGAGGAATGATGTGATGAAGAACTTGATAGGAGATAGCGTGAATTTTAAACAACTCCGCCCACGTCGCATATTGGACGTTTCCATTTCAATGACAATAGGGATACAGTTCTTGATGTTGAAAACCATGAGGGCAGGATGATAATTGTTCTTAGACATATTGAAAGAACAAAGAATGAAGGGAAATTTAAGAGAGGTGTTTTTGAGAGCGGAAGACGAATTTTGGAAGAGAAACCCGAGGGGGGTGGGGTGTCTCGGCCGAAAACAAAGAGAGGACAAAAGTTGAGAGAAAAACTTTTGTTTAGACCTAGTCTCTTGATACCATGAAAGAAATAATCCCCTTGATTATTTTCATTAATTGAAAGGCTATATATACAAGTTACATATTTCCATAATAGGAGAACCCTATTCCTATTCTATTTCTAAAATCTTATTCTACCATAATTCTAACTATACAATTATGGTAAGTGTATAACACTAATTAAGGTAACATTTACACTACAATATACTACAAATATATATACCATATATACAATATTGTCTTGTCCTCAATATGCACGAGAATGGGCCACTGCTGGGAGATGCCGAGAGCCCACTGCTGGGGGTTGGGCCAGTCCAGTCCACTGTTTTGCCTGTCCAGTCCACTGCTTTGCCTTTGATATACACTGCTGTATATTGGGTGTATATCACAGGTATATTGCTCTGTTTAACAAAAAGTATTGGAAAACTTCAATCATTAGTCAATAAGGCAAATCTAACCTATTTTAGTAAGGACAAGGGTAGATCTAATTCCAACTATTAGTAGAGGGGCTAGTCTAGACCATTTCGCAAGAATTTAGCATGCATGTTTCTTTTTTAGCTTCTTTTTAAATATTCTATAAAACACATTAATATCTGACTAATTCTTATTTTTCCCAGCTTAAAGAATTTAGGATTGACTTGCATGCTTGATTACTATTTAGCATTTGACCAAATTATGACACAATGAAGCAACCAAATGTGATGTTAAATGATCAGAGCAAACAAATCCTACCACCACTGTTTTACAAATTAAAGCAAATGTTCAAGATTCATTGTTTGCATTTGCATGCTGAAAAATGAAAAAAAAAGCGTTTTTATTTGTTAAATTATTAAAGAATAAAAAGTCTTTCTTCCGTGTATGCACAAGACGCTAATGTCACTCGTCCGTGATTGGCGGTTCAAGAATGAGAATTTTTCTTCTTTTATTTATTTTTCTGCTTGCTTTCTATTCGGACATTAATTTTTTGAAAGTTGTATAAGTAATATTTACTTTTTCATTTGAAATTACAGAAAAATGTTATACATGAAGAGATTATTGAACTTCTTAAATAGTGTTGATGCGTAATAAAGAAAGTAGTACTATTGATTATGGAATATATGTGATACTTATGATATTAGTGCAGTAATATTTTTTTTTCTTACAACAATGGTGGCAGTAAATAGAGTACAGACGGAGGGAAAAAATTATTGTAAACGTGTAAATATAGGAAATAATATATTTTCTATCCATAATTAGAATATTTTTATATATTGTGTAAATATAATTATGGTAAGACTAGGATTCCTATTTTGTATAGGCTAGGATTCCTATTGTATAAAGGATGAATATTGTACTCTATATATACCTTGATATTAATGAAAGACTCCCCAAGGGAGATTAATATCATCTAACATGGTATCAAGAGCCAAATAAACAAAACCCTAAAAACCTTTCTCTTCCACAGCTCGCTTCTCCCTACGTGCCCTCTCAGTTCTTCTTCTTGTTTTTCGGGTTTTGTTCTTCCTTTCTTCTCTTCTCTAAATGGCTATCCCTGATTCTTCCACACTTTCTGACGCCTCTACCTCCACAAATCCCACCACAAAGTCATCACCCCCCGTTTCACCCCGCCTCATCGCTTTCCAACATCAAGAACCATATTCCCATTATTCTTGATCAAGAAAACAACCAGTATTCTCCCTGGGTTGAACTTTTTCGCAATCATGCATGTCTCTATAACGTGCTTGACCATATTGATGACACTATTCCGCGCCCTACGGAGGTTGATGATTCTATCTGGCATCATCTCGACGCCGACGTCAAACAATGGATATATGGTAGTATCTCTCAGGATTTGCTCCTTACTATCATGAAATCTGACTCCACAGCCATTGACTTGTGAAATCGTTTGGAGGAAATTTTCCAGGACAACAAGCACACTCGTGCCTTGTATTTGGAAGAACAGTTCAACAAAACACGTCTTGAAAACTTTTCCAATGTCTCTGAGTACTGCAAGCAGCTTAAACTTCTAGCGGATCAACTCTCCAACATCGGCACGCCTGTCACTGACGATAAAATGGTGCTACAAATGATTTCTGGCCTTACTAAGGGCGAATATGATACTTTGGCCACCATAATTCAACAGGCAGATCCGCTACCGAGTTTTAACAAAGCTCGCTCACAATTGTTGCTCGAAAAAACCCGTCGTGCTAAGCAGGATGAGCACGCCCAGCAGGTGTTAGCTGTCGACACGCAACCCCAAGATCAGACGCCACCAGACAACTCCCAACAGCGGCAGGACCGCGACGGAAAGGGTGGAAAAGGCCGCGGCGGTAGAGGAGGCCGTGGTCGTGGCAAGGGTCGCGGTCAACAGAACCAACATCAGCAACAACAACAGATATCGCAAAACAACTGGGCCGCGGCTCCTCAGCAGTTTGCCAGGCCACGGGCGCTTCAAGACTGAGCCGCGATGCCCTAGTTCAGAGCCGCTGCGCCAAGTCCATTCCAGTACCAGCAGCCATACAATCTGTATTTTTACCCCGGTTTGTTAGGCCCCGCTCCAGCCCCACAGCAGGCCCACTTCATGTAAGGTCAGGTCCCGCAGCCCTCCTCCGGCATGACACCCACTGAGTTGGGTCAGGCGTTCAGCACCCTCTCTTTGCAACATCCTGACAATACTTGGTACATGGACTCAGGCGCCACATCTCACGTCACCTAGTCTGCATGTATTATTTCTAAACTGTTTAGTTTAAAGCATCCTCAATATGTTACAGTTGGTAGTGGACAACACATTCCAGTTAAGGGTTATGGTACCTCACACACAACCTTCTCATCCACCCTTCTCCCTCAAAAACACCCTATATGCCCTACACATGATTAAGAACCTCATATATGTCCGCCAATTTACTCGTAATAATTCTGTCTCTGTGGATTTTGATCCTTTTGGTTTTACTGTGAAGGATCTTCATACGGGGACACCTCTTACGAGATGCAATAGCACGGGGGATCTTTATCCATTCACTTCCACCCCCGCTGCCAGATCTTGCTCTCCCGTCACTCTAGTGGCTGTTTCTTCTTCAACTTGGCATAATAGGCTTGGTCATCCAGGAGTCCCAGTTTTTAATTTTCTTAGAGGCAACCATTTCATTGCTTGTAATGGGAAACTTGCCCAAAATTGTGTTTCTTGCTCTTTAGGCAAACATATTCGTCTTCCGTTTAAATCATCTACTAGTGTTACATTTGCTCCTTTTGATATCATACATGCCGATTTATGGACATCTCCTATCTCTAGTTCTCTCGGTCATAAATACTATCTTGTGTTGCTTGATGAATTTTCACACTACGTTTGGTTATACCCTCTTAAATTTAAATCGGAAGTATTTGTCAAATTTCTTGAGTTTTGCAAGTTCATTCAAACACAATTTGGAAAATGCATAAAATCATTTCAGTGCGATAATGGTCGTGAATTCAATAACTCTATGTTTCACCGCTTTTGTACCAATAATGGCATGGTCTTTCGCTTCTCCTGCCCTCACACCTCACCACAAAACGGTAAAGCTGAAAGAATCATCCGCACTATTAATAATATGATTCGCACCCTATTGATTCATGCCTCCCTCCCTCCACCTTTCTGGGTCTATGCTGCTAAAATGTCAGAATACACTCTAAATATTCTCCCTACTAGCACTCTTCACAATATGACCCCTACCGAAATCCTCTACCATAGAATCCCCTCTTATGATCATCTACGGATTTTTGGTTGTCTATGCTATCCCAACCATAGCTCCACCGCCCCTCACAAGCTCGCTCCTAGGTCCACTCCATGTGTCTTTCTAGGATTCCCGCCGAACCATAGGGGGTATCTATGCTATGACTTGTCGACTCGTCAGATCCACATATCTCGTCATGTCACATTCGACGAGACCACATTCCCGTTTTTGAATCTTCCAAAATTCCAAAAACAGGACTACTCATTTCTTGAAGAGTCTGTCATCTCTCCCCTCATAATCGAACAACTCACATCCTCAGTTCCGTCGTCAGAGCCGCGGCGCCCAAACTTCAGAGAAGCCTGTCAACCTTCTAGCGCCGCGACTCTCGATCCAGGAGCCGCGGCGCCTCCGACGGCTTCGCCCCCACCTTCTCCTTATTTGACTTTACCCCCCATCTCAGACACCACTCCGCCATCCACTGTCCCTACCCATCCAATGGAAACTCGTTCAAAGCATGAAATCTTTAAACCCAAAGTCCATTTCAACTTGTCTGCCCAAACCATCTCTCCACTTCCAAAGAACCCAAAATTGGCCAAACAAGACCCTAATTGGAATGCGGCTATGTATGAGAAATTCAATGCTTTAACTAAACAACACACGTGTGATCTAGTACCTAGACCTGAGGGGGTGAATGTCATTCGTTGTATGTGGCTATTTCGTCACAAGTTCAGAGACAATGGGGATCTTGAGAGGTATAAGGCCCGTCTTGTGGCTAATGACACAAATCAGCAGAAGGGCATTAATTGTGGTGAGACCTTTAGCCCGATTGTCAAACCGGCTACCATCCGCACAGTTTTGAGAATTGCCATGGGCAAACACTGGCCGATCCATCAGCTTGATGTGAAGAATGCATTCTTACATGGGGATCTGAGAGAGACAGTCTACATGCATCAGCCACCAGGGTTCACCCATCCAACAGTTCCTCACTATGTGTGCCGTCTCCGTAAGTCACTATATAGCCTGAAGCAGGCCCCCCGTGCGTGGTATGATCGCTTTTCCAGGTATATCTTAAAGGTTGGGTTTGTATGCAGCAAAAGTGATACATCACTTTTCATTTTTCATCGAGGTAGTAGCACTGCTTACTTATTACTTTACGTGGATGATATTGTTCTTACTGCCTCCTCCGACGGATTGAAAAATGAGATAATTGTCTTGCTCAAGTCCGAATTTGCAATGACTGATTTGGGGAAGCTGAGTTACTTTTTGGGGATATCAGTGACCAGGTCTGCCAATCATATGTTCTTGTGTCAGCGTAAGTATGCAGAAGAGATTGTGTACAGGGCTAAGATGGCGAACTGCAAAGAGGTGCCTGCTCCAGTTGATTTCAAATCTAAGCTCAGTGCTATGGATGGTGCTCCAGTCTCTGATCCTACTCTGTATAGGAGCCTTGCAGGTGCACTTCAGTATCTCACATTCACCAGGCCAGACATAGCTTATATTGTTCAGCAGGTGTGCTTATTCATGCATGCCCCTAGGGAGTCTCATTTCACTGCTCTTAAGTGTATCATTCGATACATTAAGGGCACTCTTGATTATGGTTTGCACCTATACCCCTCTCCACCAGACAGGTTGCTTTCATATACGGATGCAGATTGGGCAGGGTGTCCGGACACGCGATGCTCCATCTCCGGCTTTTGTGTTTTCTTAAGGGATAATCTGATTTCTTGGTCTGCCAAGCGACAGGCTACCCTATCTCGCTCCAGTGCCGAGGCTGAGTACAAAGGCGTTGCAAATGTAGTAGCTGAGATTTGTTGGCCCAGAAATTTACTGTTAGAACTTCAGTGTCCTTTGCGTCAGGCATCTATTGTGTATTGTGATAACATCTCTGCCATCTATCTTTCTCATAATCCGGTTCAACATCATCGAACCAAGCATATTAAGATAGACCTACACTTCGTTCGTGAGAAAGTTGCGTTAGGCCATGTCAGAGTGTTACATGTTCCATCATCCTATCAGTATGCAGACATATTTACCAAAGGACTTTCTGCATAGCTTATTTCTTGACTTCAGATCCAGTCTCAGCGTCCGGCCTCCTCCCGCTCCGACTGAGGGGGTGTGTAAACGTGTAAATATAGGAAACAATATATTCCCTACCCATAATTAGAATATTTTCATATATTGTGTAAATATAATTATGGTAAGACTAGGATTCCTCTTTTGTATAGGCTTAGTATTCCTATTGTATAAGGGATGGATATTGTACTCTATATATACCTTGATATTAATGAAAGACTCCCCAAGGGAGATTAATATCATCTAACAAGTATATTACACTGGACTTGCATCATTTTACAACTAAATAGAAGGTTCTCTTAAAGCGAAAACTCTAGGAACCAAAAAAAGAATGAAAGGTCTATCTACTAATAATACATAGATTTTATACAGAGAAAGGCTAATGAAAGACTTGAACAAATGAGGTTAAATTAGCAAAATGGGTAGCTTTCCTAGTACATAAGCAATGTAAGGCCTGATCGGAGTTACTCAGTACATGTACTGATCAAATGTAGCTAGTATTAGATAAAATAGTTGAGGTACGACCAAACTTGTCCGAATAGGACCATTACTTTATAAAAAAACTTTAGTGAGAAGGAACATCAGAGCAAAGCTCAATGGACCCATAATCCAACAATTCTTCAATCATTTGTTCTATGTGATCATCTCCAAGTGGCTTGACAAATTGTGGTATGCCCTCTACATGATCTTCAACTTTTACTACCCCCAAGTTGGCTGCTTCTTCCTCATGATGTGTCAATAGTACTGATGACTTTGGCACCAACATTTGTTGTTTCATTTCATAGGCAACAGTACTTTCTTGAATATTGGGTGAATATTTTGCTATATTAACATGTGAAGATTGGAATAGTTTTTGTTCTTGTGCTGATGTTTTGGCTATTTGAAGTGAAGCCATGTAGCATTTGTGCAACTTGGCTGTTAATGTAGTTGAGAGAAGCTTAGAGGAAGATGTCTGTGGCATGTTTGGATTGTAAGGGAAATTGGTTCTAGCCCTTGGACTACACATAAGCCTTGCTGCTTCATCATATGCTCTTGCTGCATCTTCTGCTGTCTCAAATGTGCCTAACCAAATTCTTGTCTTCCTGCAAGCCAAACAGAACCTTTAATTTTTATGTTAATCCAACTTAAGAAGTTCGAGCCTTAGAAACAGAGGTGGATTTAATCTTTTAAAGAATTTGTGTTATATGTAATGACATTACTGTGATGAATGTTTTATACGATCAGTGTAATTTAATTTATTATAACAGGTTATTTATAATTTATTCCAGATAACAAATCAATGCTATTAAATGGAGTAGATCGAATTACCTACAATTACTTTTTAAGCAATATGATTGTGTAAATATATTTTACATCGTTAGTACGTACAACTTAAACTCTATTTTAAATGGCGAGTATTGCTCTACGCACCACTAGTATTGGGATAACTTGTGCAAACACAACATAAATAAATAGATAAGTTTACCATCAGTGTAAGAAATTTTTACACCATCAGATCACCTTTATCTGTTGTAGCCGGTAACCTGTCTTATTTCAAGATACAAAATCCACATTTTAAGAAGATTTACTTATAGATATCCTTGAGATACCTGATGATGGTGTAACACTGACGATGTATATAACTTAAACTCAATATAGATATAGAGTTTAACTCGTATACACTAATAGTATCATTTTTTTCCATCAGGTCACCTGAAAAATAACTACAAGTACCGATGTAACAACCTATAATAAGTTAAACTAGTTACTCCAACAATAAAACAAACAACGTGTTATAACAAGGAGTATATAACACTGATAGTGTCACTATATCTTCCACTACTTGAAAAGACCAAATAAAAACTAAATTAAGCTTACTTACAGTAATGGATGGCGAATTTCAGAGACCCAAGAACCCCAATGTCTCTGTCGAACTCCTCTATATCGTTGATGTGCTCTTGCCATTGACCAAGTGACAATGTATTTGAAGCTGCTCTGTCTGCAAAAAGTGTTCGACGAAATGCCTGAATGAGATAGAAAAAATGGTGGAGAGAGGAGATTAATATGAAGACATGAGGGGTTTATGTAGTTGAGGTTTATGAAAACATGCACAGTGAAATTGCTAATTTTTCCCCAGGCTTTTTTTGTCTGGCAACCAAATTAAGCAAAGGACCCTACAAAGTTTTTTTTATTTGTTTATTTCATTAGTAGTTACCAGTTGGCTAATTGAAATTGACATGATTGATTAATGAATTAAATTGTGGAGCAACAATTTAGTTTTCAAAAAGTGTGACCAGATTCAGTCCCCGTGATTACAATAATACTTTTTGTTCCACAAAAATTTCAATCTTAATTAATCTATGATTGTAAAGTGAAATATGAAATTATATAGGGAAAATAATTAAGGGACATCATGATCATTATTTTGCAACTTATGGGACATTATTAGATTAACATATATATATATATATATGATTACAAATGCAATATGGTGGAAGAGAATCGTTCAGAAAAATAATTGGGGTTAACTTTAATTAACCATATATATTTATGCTTTGATATGATGATTGATTTGGATAGGACGGTCTAGTTACTATTGATACTTGTAAAGATCAATGTGTGAGGCCATGATTCAAAATTACATCAAAGTTTAACGTCTTGACTGAATAATTACAAGATAAACACTTAACGAGTGAGATAAAATGTTTCGAATTGAATACTCAACTCTTGCCATGTACAATATTGTACAAACGGCTACTCTTGTGTCTCATTTTATGTGATGTTATTTGATTGTGCATAAGATTTAAGAGAAAATAAAATGACTTTTATAATATATAATTTAAAATAAGTACAGATATTTATAGATGTATAAACTATCTCATTAAGGGTAAAATAAAATTTATTTTTAAATAAAAAAGATATCTAATTTAATTATTTGACAAATTTTTTAAAAAATACATCATATAAATTAATACTTGGCAAGTATATCCTATTGAACAGTCAATTTTGTGGGGCAGTTCATGTACACATCTAGTTTCTTGTCATGTAGAGCAATTTGCACCAATTGTAATAAGTAGAGTGGTATTGAAAGAAAAAAGTAGAATGGTATTGGCGCTCATTGATTTAAAGCTCCTGAATATGTCTTAAAAATTAAATGGGATCAATTTAGTTATATTATTAAATAGTTTTGGTGAATTTGAATGTGGGGTTACCTCAATGCATGTAGCAAGTAATGAAGGTCTTTGTTTGGACTTGTAGATTTGTTTAAATCCAAAAGCACATTGCTCCAATCATTAGGTTCCATGAAATTGTAAACAAAGTCGTATGCAAGGTGCTAGGAGAAAGACAGAAATTAATGTGTAACGTCTCATAGTTTGCCGTTACATGCCCTTGTGATGGTGTATTGAGAGGCTGATTCGAGATTTAAATTTTATGAATTTAATTTTAATATTAAATTTATTGTATTTTTAGAATTATAAGTTTATATATATAATTTTTGCAATTACTATGAATGTTTACACAATAATTTATATTAGAGTATTAAATTCAGATGAAGTCTGTAACGGTACTCTACATGGTATGCCCCACTATTTATAAGTTACATACATGTAGTTGTTAGTTAATATTTCTTTAAATATTTTTTTTGGTCCTTGGGACACAACAAATCTACAACATGCTGTACTGTTTCTCCCACATGCGCTAACTTCCATTTTCATGCAGGCATCTCTATATGTGATGATATTAGTTCCTGGATAATTAAACACAAAAGAATCCTGCATCAAACATGTAAATGATACTTTGTATGATTGTGTCCCTAATCTCATTCCTTTGTTTCACTTCCATTATCAACTTAAATTTATCCATTTCATGACTGTACTACTAATGCTTGGATATTTGAATATTTTCGTTGGTAATCATTTGAGTAGTGTAAGATAAAATAGGGTTTAACCTAATAGATTTCATGTTATGTCAATTTGAGCTTCTTCGATCTGTTCAATTGAAATTTTATAATTCAATTATGTTCTTCTATCCTTGTTGAATTCTTAGTCCGTAGTTTGCATTAAAAAACTTCTCTCCTTTTTTGGGAGCTCAAAGGGACAGGAGCCGACCTATAGTTTTAGACCTATATGATTGAACATGTTACTTTTTGCTTATACCATAGTCCATAGATATATATGTGAAGAATTCTGAAAAGTATATTAAATATTAAATTTTAGACCTATAATTTTTTTTAAAATCAAAATTTTGAACCAAGTTTAAATTTTGGTCAGCTTCTATAAAATGATCAAAATGTTGCTTCACTCACCTATCAGTGTGACTCAAACTTCACCAATATAGACGGTTGATGAAAAAAATAGTACTACTGAATTTGGACTTTTGGTTTACCCCAGCAATGACCTGTTATGACTAAGAAGTTGTTTGGGTAAGCTTATAAGCTAATAGAATCAGCTTACAAATAGATGCGGATCTACAATTTATACTTTAGGAGTTCAACCTTCAAGCATCTTAGCATTGAACTTACTATATTTAAAAAATTATGAGTTTAAATCTACTATTTGTTGCAAATTTAGTAATTTTTTATAGATAAATTTAAATTCCGCGATTGGGTTTGGATGAACCCTGTGATGCAAGGTTGCGTCTGCCCCTGCTTATAAACACATTTTGGCTTGTCTACGCATTTAATAAATGTTAAAAATGTTAATGACTCAAGTACTTATAAACTAAAACCAGTCAAAAGCCCCAAATTGGTTACCATCAACTAATGATTTTACAGCCAAAATAAACATGCTTTTTGATTGATTAGTAATTCCCCAAAAAGCCTTTGATTTCGCTGTCTTATATGTTTAAAATCAATTATCATGTTCTTTTAGTGGGGTTAAAACTCAGGAGAGAGTATAAGAAAAGGAAAAGAGAGAACATTTGTGATGTGACATGGAAAGTGTGGAAATTTAGTCAAAGCCAAAACTAACCAGTAAAGTGAAGTGCAAAAAGACAATTAAACAGCGACTCACAGGTGGAACTGTTATCTCACAGTAAACAGTGCAGAAATGGAATCTTACCAAGTTCTTTCCATCCCCTTTTGCCATCCAACAAAAGGAAACTCGTTGTTAATATGTATTCTGAAAATAATCTAAGACATAATCCAATCCGGAAAGAAAGGAAAATAAATTCGAGCCCACTGAATTCACAGTGTGTCCTTAAGAAAATTATTCCCATCAATATACCCGAGGTTATGGAATATATTTTCGTTGGATATAACGAATTAAATCACCAGCATAGCGGTACCTCAAACCCTGATGAATGGCGAACGCAACAGACGACGGAAATCACACCCAAAAAATAATTGAAGTGCAGAAAGAAAGAAAAAAATGATCAGAATTTTTGTAAGGAAAATCTAATGGACTGACCAGATTTATATAGCAATTGAGTAGAGTCAAGTGAAAAGGTGCAATTCAAAAGTTGTAACTTTTCGGAAACATTTCTCATTCACCTAACTTAAACACAACAAAACTTACATGCAAGAATGTTAAACAAGAAACTCTCCAGGCAATCGAAAACCATCCATTGGTGTTACCAGCATTCATTGTTTTCTTGAGCCAAACAGCAACATAGCCAGCAATAATACCTAAGAACATGTAGAACAAAAGCATGCCCGTGATAAGCGTACCCCGAGAGGCTGGAGACATAAATCCAAGAGCCGCGAATAATATTGTCACGAGTGCCATTCCTAAAATACGACATCCGTCGGCAACCATCATACTGAGGAGTTCTGAGTTATCCAGAATCCTGAAGACATCGCCAACGACAAAGTTTCCATCCTGATAATTCCTCATTTATCTGAGCCTGAGCCTGAGCCTCTTTGTCAAGTTCTTCGTACCGAGCTAGATCTCTTCGAATAGTCCTCAAGAAGATAATCAGAACTATCCCTGCTAAGAATGTGATAACCATCCTGGAATTAAGAATTGAAAACCAATGAACTTTTGCACCTTCCATCTTTAAATATGCATCCCATCTTGATGGCCACTTAATGTCACTCTCAACAAAATTCACCTCATAGCTAAATACCAATGGCTTGCCATCCTGAATCATCGCGGCTACTGTAGCCGGTTCACAATTTATCAGTGCAGGGTACTTACCATATGGTTTTAGATTCTTAAGCAAATCTATATTATGCTGAAAACTGCAGGGAACAACTTCAAATCCAACAACCATGTAACTCGGCGTGTCTGCAACAGACTTATCGTCCGTTGTAATTAACTCAACACCATCTCCAGCCCCAATCACACCAGGCATAGTATTACTCTTCTCATACTTGTGAACCAACACAGTGAATTTCAAATGGTTGAACGCATATTACACATCCTTCACCTTAATACCAACCGGATAACCCGTCCACCTAAGAGAAAAACCATCTTTGTTCATATAACGAATCGCAGGAAGGTTATGAAGAATCAGATTGACCTGATACATCTCATCGATCCGTTCTTTCAAACTTTTGATTCATCAGCTGACAATGCATTTGTTTGACACAAAAATAACTCAGTTTTGTTTACGTGCATCTTAAACTTATAAGGAGAATTCTCAATTCTGTCTCCCATAAGAAGCTCACCTAAGTTTTCAGCACTGTCCTTGACACCTTCTAAAGGTTTACAAAACGGTAAACTGTAATATCCATAAGGTAATTCTGTATCAATTGAGGTCAAGGAGTTCACTTTGACAGATAATTGACCACCCACATAATATTTATGTGGGAAACTACCAGGTAGGTAAAATCCACTAGCACATTGAAGAAACAAGCTACAAAGAAATACCAAATTGTTTAATTTATTGAAGAAATTGAAGGAATATGTTCCCCTGCCTTTCATTGATTATTATGTACAATATATCAAGTGTTACATAATTATTTACTCCTTTACAAACTAGGTAACTAATCTTCCTAATTACAATTGGCGTGTGTCGAATAAGAGGTGATGTTGGAGAGTGAGGACTTGTACAAGAGGTGATGTTGTAAGAGGTGATGTTGGAGAGTGATGTTGGAGAGTGAGGACTTGTACAAGTGTAAGCCGAAATGAAGAGTACCTTGTACATATCGCAAAATTCGTTTGAGTGCATTCATATGTTCATCCGCCGGGCTGTGCATATGTAAGCATATTTGCTGCACGACATAGGATATATCTGGTCTCGTGAAAGTGAGATACTGCAATGCTCCTGCTAAGCTGCGATAGTGAGTCGGGTCGGCGTACAGAGAACGTGAAGAGACACTGAGTTTGGAATTAGTGTCCACCGGTGTGTGGACCGGTTTGCAAGACGTCATGCCTGCTCGATCAAGAATCTCTTCGGCGTACTTCTTTTGACAAAGAAATAAGCCTCATGCATGTCTCGTATCAACAATGCCCAAAAAATAGCTTAGGTTGCCCAAATCCTTCATAGCAAACTCAGAGGCAATGAGTGACATAATGGATCGGCGAAGTGCATCAGAAGATGTAGTTAGGATGATGTCATCAACATATAACAGAATGTATGTCATGTCGTTACCCTTGCTATAGATGAAAAGTGAGTGATCAGACTTGCTATGTGAAAAACCGATAGAGGATACAAAATCAGCAAACCGTTGGTACCACGCACGAGGAGCATGTTTCAGTCCATAGAGCGATTTCTTCAAATGACACACATAATCTGGATGGAATGGATTCCTGAATCCCAAAGGTTGATGCATATACACAGTCTCATGAAGGTCTTCATGCAAGAAGGCATTTTTGACATTATGCTGATGAATGGGCTACGATTTGGACAAAGCAATACTGAGAACGGTCCGAATAGTTGTCGGTTTCACCATCGGGCTGAAGGTTTCATCACAATCCATACCCACCTGTTGAGACTTGCCATCACCTACAGGACGGGCCTTGTGCCTCTTAAAAGAACCATCAGATTTCTTTTTATGTCTAAAAATCCACATAAAACGAATAACATTAGCATCAGGAGGACGGGGCACTAACTCCCACGTCTTATTTACAATAAGAGCATTATATTCGTCAATCATGGTAGATATCCAATTAGGATCGAACAAGGCATGTTTCGGGTTGTGAGGAAGAGGTAATCGAATTCGACAAATTAAATTGCCGTTTGGGTTTGGAAATGTTGTGCATAGCACGGGTTTCCATTGTCCATATAGTGTCGCGGGAGGGTGGACGGGATAGGGAAGCTGCTGGGGCAGATTGGTAGGTCGAGAGGGGGCGGCGGAATCAGGGAGAAGGGGCGTCGTCACTGGCCGAGGAGAGGCAGTGACCTCGGGCACCCGAGAGTGGCTCTTTTGAAGAGCCTGTGGCGGGGCCGGCTAGCCCACCCGAGATGGGACAGAGGGAGGCGGGTCGGGCGCTGGTAACGGTAGCGACTGATTTTGCAAGTGAGGGATTAGAAGGGGATTAAGACAGTCATTTAAGAAGTCATGGGAATGCGGAAGTAGTGAATTTAGTTTGGCAAATGGGAATTGAGACTCATCATATACGACATGCCGAGAAATGATTATTTTTTGGCTGGACAGGTCATAACAGTTATAACCACGATGATTAGGAGTAACCTAGAAATACACATGGGGTGGACCTAGGTTGCAGCTTGTTGATTTGTGTGGAGGGATGGAGGGGGTAGCATAGACATCCGAAAGTTCTTAAATGCTTATAGGAAGGATCCCGAAGATAGAGAACATGAGTGGGATACTTGTGTTTGAGAGACTTGTTGGGGAGAATGTTTAAGAGATAGATTGCCATGGATAAAGTGTAATGCCAAAAGGAGAGGGGATAGAGGCGTAAGCAAGAAGGGCACGAACTACGTTGTTTATGGTTCTAATTTTTAGCTTTACCATTTTGTGGAGAGGAGTGGAACAGGAAAAATGAAAAACAAGCTTGTTTGGCGCAGAAAAGTTTGAATTGATTATTATCGAATTCCCTCTCATTATCACATTGAAAACATTTGATATTCTTTTCAAATCATGTCTTAATGAAGGCGTTGAATGAAGAAAAAATAGAATATACTTGGGATTTATTACGAATGGGAAAAGTCCACAGGAAGTTTGAATAATCATCTAAAACAGCATATAGTATCGATGCCCGAATGTGCTTAAAATATGAGAAGTCCATAAATCACTGTGTATTATATCAAAAGCCATTAAAGCACGGGTGGATGAAGAATAAAATGGCAACTTGACATGTTTTCCAAAAACACAAGATTCACAAACAGGAGGATAAGATGCATGTTTACAATCTATACATTTATTGTTGCGAATGGAGCGTAAAACAGTCTTCCGGATGTCCTAATCTATTATGCCATAAAGAGGAGGAAATAGTTGTAAAGGATGACGGAGAAGAGGCTGGATGACCGACGGTAGTGGTAATAGGATAGAGGTCCCCGGTGCCATCACATCTCATTATTCGCATCCATGTCATAAGGTCTTTCACATAAAAAACCAAAAAGATCAAATTCAAGGGAAACATTATTGTCGGTTGTGAAACGACGCACAGAAATTAGATTTTTGATAAGTTTCGGGGCATGAAGGACATTGTTTAAAGATAATGAGGTGTAGTGGGGAGAGGAATGATCGTCCGCAACCTCGAATAGGAATGTCTTGTCCACTACCAACAATAATATTATGATTTAAATTGCTCGTATTAAAATAAGATGAGAGAGTACATTGGGATGCCGTCATATGAGATGTGGCACCAGTATCCATGTACCAACTGTTGTCTAGAATGTTAAGGGACATTGTGTTCATAGCCGCCTCAATATTCGTCGGGGCGTAAGTGAAAGGAAGAAAGACATGTGCATTATATGCACGCTGAGGACGTGTACCAAGGATGTCGGGTTGGGGCTTTCGGGCCGAAGGAGGTGCCCAGGAAGACGTCGGGTATGAGCAAGATGGAGCAGCCCAATCCGGCTGGGCCCACATAGCTCATGACGGGTAGGTAGCCCACGACGGAGAATGCTGCACTGCCGTTTATGCTACGAGTTACTGCCGGCCGACAGTGGCAGGCCCCTCCCGCCACGGCTGCTGCTCCTACCGCGACTGCTGCGGTCTTTGCCGGTGTTTTATCCTTTGTGGTGATTCCGGGATGGCGGGCCGTGTGTCGGGTCATCGGGTTGCAGGTGTTGTGAGCCAAAAAATGAGGCCCTGTTATCAGCTGAGGGGTCGCCGGTAGTGACGAGAGCGGCATCAGCGATGCTTGCATGATCTGCGGCCCACTTGGTTTTTCAGGTTTCTTCAAGTATAAGTCTCGAACGGGGCCTCGTAGAATGGAGGCAATGGCGTGTGCTTTGCTGGAGGATGGTAGCGACGTCATCATAAGTTTTATTCAAACCCGCAATGAGTTGCATCACCAATCGTTGATTAGTGACTAGTGCACCGATGTTGGAGAGTTGATCTACAATCATCTTTAGTTCCTGACAATAAGCCGACACATTCGGAAAATCATCCCGCTGAATGTCCTTAAATTGATTTTCCAGGTACAAGGCACGTTGTGTCTTGTTATTCTGATAAAAACTTTCCAAGCGCTCCCACGTTTGTTGGGAAGTGACGTCGGATTCAATGATTGTATGCAACAGATCATTCGAGATCGTGTCGTAGATCCATTGTAGGACAACCACATCTAAGCGGGACCAAAGTTTATCAACAGAATTATCAGAGTGTTCCAGGGGCTTTGATTTAAGAGGGATGACCGAGGTCACTGCCTCTCCTCGGCCAGTGACGACGCCCCTTCTCCCCAATTTCGCCGCCCCCTCTCGGCCTACCAATCTGCCCTAGCAGCTTTCCGATCCCGTCCACCCTCCCGCCAAGTTTTGGATGAATCCTTAGAGATCTGAAAGATGAAGATTAAAAATGAAGCCAATAAAAAGGATCTTGAAGATTTTGTTTTTTGTAAACAATGCATGAAAGCATAAAATGTGTTAGATTCAATATACATGCATAACACAAGTGGATTTGGTCTATTTAGTTAGTGTATGAGGAGAGAAAGGTGGGAATTTGTAACAAACTATTGACATACTCATGTTGTATGTTGGATTTGGTCTATTTAGTATTTATGTACTATATGTTGGAAATTTGCCTTTGACGGGGAGGTGCGTCCACCCATGTTTAATGAATTAAACACTAGTGTTCCGCATGTTGGAAGCTTTGTCTCTTCACACATGCATAATCTACTAAGTGAGTAGATGACCGTAGGGCCAAGAATCGTCAAATTTTGTTGAGAAATGAAAGAGATATTGGTCCACGAAGTAAGGTGTTTGAGGCATAGAAATATGGTGTGAGACAAATCTACCACATCGGTGGGAATATGAAGAATTGCTCTCTTTATAAGTCTCTAATGTGGTAAAGGGTTTGGGACCCCAAGGGGTATCCCATGTGTTTAAAGGAGGGAGGACCTAGATGTGTTTGGGTTTAAGGCTAAGCCCACATGAGGACTTTCTGATATTATCTTTTTGGACTCCAAATTGCTTAATATTTACAGTTTGGTCCCTAGAGTTTCTGAAAAGTTGATTTTGGGGTGACGGTTTCTGCCTACCGTTGGACTGTTTTTTGGAGCATTAACCAGCCATTACTTGGCTGATTAACTCCTCCTTAAACACCCTCCTTCAATGGCCATGAACAACCTCACTTATAGCCTTTAACATGCCACACTAATTGTCTTAAACCAGCCATTAACAACCCTCCTAATGACTATTTACAATCGTATTTTGGACAGTTGAACAAACCTCTTGTGATGCTATATATTGAGTTGTTTTGGCTCAATTATGGAGATACATACGTGACAGAAAATCAACAAAAACAGTGACGAAAAAGATAGCAAAAACAGTGAGGAAAAACACATATATACACAAGATATACACTACAGAGACACACTATATACACAAAGACAAAACAAAAGAGAAAGTCAGTCCAAACGTTGGACAAAAACAGAAACTCTTCATTCCTTTTCCATATCTTCAGCAAGTCGATTCATATTTATTTTCTTCGTCAGACTCAACCTATTTGCTTTGTAGTGTTGAAATTAAAGTGTTGTTTTATCTTGGAAGACTATTGCCCGTTAACGTAAAAGCATATATACGGGACAATCTTGTCTTAAGGAGAGAATGGAATCACTCGACTCAACACACAACGTTGTAACCATCCAGATTTAGTTGTTTCTTGATTTCAAGTTATCAAGATTCAAGACACAACACGCTTGCGGCAGTTTTGAAGATTGACCATTTATTTATCCTTTCGAACACTTGTAATATTTATTTACTTTTCGTACTGCTTTATACAATAGAGTACCAACACTATACGTGTGCGTTATTGGCAGTTTGGTTTGCTGTGATTTGAATTGGCAAAATTTCAGAAACATACATTTCACTCATTTACATTACAAAAATATAACCCAAAAACACTTCTATACAATGTTATACACTTATATACAAAATTATACAAGATATATATATTATGTATATATAATAATGTATAAGAGGTGTGTATACACTTTTATACACATTTATACACAAATATCCCCTTCGTTTTTCCCCTCAGTTCTCACTTTTCTCCTTGTCATTTTCGCAAACATTTGATGTGCACAAAAAACCAGCTAAAACCACTCCTGTATTTCCCCTTTGCCTTCCTGCTGCGGGTACTCTGTCGCCTGGGAGCCTGGGAGTCAGTTACGGGTATCCTCTGACTATCCTTAAAAAGATGTTGTATTCTTACTAATATGGTTCTAATCATAAGTTATCAAAGATAAGAGAAGAAATAAATAAAATACATTGGAAGCAAATGGAAATAACCAAGATTATTTGTAAGTTAAAGAGATAAATCACAAAAAAAGTAATTCAACAGCTAGAAATAACAAGTCAAAGAAATGGAGTACTAAAATAAGTCCTCATCAAAATACTGGAGACCAAGAATGAAGTCCATCGTGTAACTATTTAGTGTTGAAGGGATAAATCTATATCATTTATCAACGAATCCAAACACTTGGAGAAAAAGCAGATCGGAAAATTATAAAATAGTCTCTGGTCAAACAGGAAATAGAGAGGAGGCAGTGGGTATTTTATGCATGATTAAAAAAGGTGAGTCAATTTTAATAGTATTGGAATTTGCCATTTGCCTTGGCATCGCATGCTCATTCTTATACTACCAAAAAGTGTTTTAGAAATTAACTTCTTTTGTATCTAATTATAACAAATTGATTTGATTCATTAGGAACAATTATTTTTGTGGCATATATATATATATATATATATATATATATATATATATATATATATATATATATATATATATATATATAAGTGGTCTCAACTTGCATGTATTTCGATTAATTTTACGAAGTACTTGCTATCACTCATCATCTCGGTAACTCAGTCCACATAAGTGTTCAAATCGATTTGCACGCATCTCACCTTCCACGAAATCACCTACTATCTTTCATCGGCATAGATACGAAGTGACTCGAACCAATAAAACTTTGACACATTTGAAAAAGCAAATTAATTACCTTGCCTCTATTGGAATTTAAACGTGAGATGTTATGATTTTCAACCCATTTCATTGATTATTATGTCACACTCTTGAGTGATAATGTATTTCTAAAATATAATTCAAGGGGTAATAGGACCCCCACAAATATAAAATGTATAGTTGATATTCCGATGATACGCGGAGGATCATTTAGCCATTTTCTCAATCAATTAAAAACAATTAAATTTTAAACAATACTTCAAGCTATTTAATGTTACTTATTTATATTTTTTCTGGTATCAAATAAATTGAGCTTTAAACAACGTTTTAAAATATTCACGAGGCATTTTGATATAACAAAAAGGTCTAACCTATATCAGGTTTTGTGTAATTTTTAAGTATCTAGACTTTAATCGAAAAATCAATTAATCAGTCCATTTGTATTCGAAAATTTAACTACTGATGAGCAACTCACAAAAAGTATTAAATTAATCAGAATTGAGAAAATGGTATTTTCCCCTTTCAATTAACTAAACAAACTCGCTCCTATGCTTAACATCTGATCTACAACCGCTTCGCCGGAGCAGCCAATTCTCCACTTCCTCCACTCTCCTCACCCTTCTCCGGCGATCATTTTCCGGCAGGGTCCGAAATGGAACCCGACGTGAGCATCGAAACAAGCTGTATGATCCGAGTAGCAGTTCTACCAATCGGATCTATAACAATCCCTTTATTTCGCGACTACACTTATATGTTAGTCCGTCACTACACAGTATCATTATCTTCTATCAGTTCATTCTACACAGAACATCAAAAATCTCCATTCGCTCATCAACCTTGGGATTCCGGTAGTCTCCGGTTCAAATACATGGTCGGTGGTTCACCGGCTAGTCCTTGGGAAGATTTCCAATCCAACCGGAAAATATTCGCGGTTATAGGCATTTGTCATTATCCTTCTTCACCTGATCTGCATTCTGTTAGCGGTTATAGGCATTTGTCATTGTACTTCTTCACCTGATCTGCATTCTGTTATGGATCAGTTTGTTACTGCTTGTAAGAATTACTCTTCTTCAGTTGCTCAACGTTGCTTCGCTTTTTGCCCCGGTGATTCTCAGGTTATAGTTCTGTTTGTCTAATTTGATTGTTTGGATTTGTTTGATATTTTTGATATATGGTAACTGAGTAGGATCTAGCATATAAGCAGCTTACCGAGGACATGATCCTAAATAGAAAGGTGTGGAGGTCGAGCATTACACCCTGTTTGGATGGTTGTTACATATTGTTTCATTATGTATCGTATTATATTGTGTTGTATTATATCGTACTGTATAAAATGTTTGGCTAAATTGTATCGTTATCTGTTGTTACATAACGTCACATATCAACAATTTGAAAGATAAACCTACAAGAAAAGTAGGATATGATGTAGAACTACTATAAAAAAGATAGGATAATGGATAAAATAGGATTGTTAGATAATAAAGTAAAGAAAAAATGAGAAAAAAAAAGGTAACGAAGTGATAACACCAAATCAGTCGCTACACAAAATGAGACTTTTTGTCGTTACATAACGATGAATTTAACGATATAATACAATAAAATTTAAGTAACAATAAAAAGATAATTTTAAGGTTTATTGGAAATCAGATGTTCAAGTCTCACACTTATCCATACTCAACACACAAGTAACTAACAAAACTGAAAAGATTCTTGGCGGATACAAACAGATAAGTAAATATACAACATACCCAGTGTAGTCCCACAAGTGGGGTCTGAAGAGGGTAGATAAGTGTGTATATATATATATATGTTTGTATGTGTGTGTGTCTGTGTGAGCACTCTTTGAAGGATAGGTTTTTGAAAGCCACATATATAACTTAATTCTTTCCTCGTTTTTGTTTTGATTATTAAATGCAATAATTCAGATACTTCTCTGGATGCATTCTTGAATGTATAATCAGTTTGCGTACTGTAGAATTCGTGATCAAAATCTCCTGACTGTTGGAATGTCCTGGTTTTCAAGTTTGCTCTTTTCATACATTGACATGACATGCCTAAAAATGCTTTTTTTATTGTGCAGCTAGAGGATGAAAGTTTCAAAGGGAGCAACTTAATTTTGTTTCTCCCAGCTGATCGTCAAACTCAAGAATTTCACTTGCAAACTATGATGCAAGATATTTCTGCCTCGTTGTTGATGGAATTTGAGAAATCAGTTCTTCAAGCAGAGTCCGGTGGAACTATTCTGAAGACACCTTTAGATTCTCAAGCCAGTCTTAGCTCAGAGGAGGTTCATATTTTAGGTGTTTTAAGGATTTATTTCTATACTTATCTTGTTTAGTTTCTAGTGTGGTAGGCTTTCATTACCATTTAAAATTATTAACTTCTTGATTGCATTGGAGAAACCTTATTGGTCATCAAGGCTAAAAAACGAAGACTGGGTCGTGCACAGAAAACTAGAGACTTCTTTTGGTATGCTGGGGCAATGGAGGACAGTGTTTGTGCACTGTTGGTGAGTATGAACAGACTTTCAGTGCCCATGCATCTTATTAGAAATTTAGTTAATTATCCAGGATAAGTCATTGCTTGACAATCATCTAATATAAGCCGTACATTTTAGACTACATTTTGGAGTTGAAAACCATATTTGTTTTTTTATTTTTGTAGGAGTTGGAAACCATATTTGACACCTACACTCTCACACACACACCATATCAAAACTGTTTTTTTTATAATGGTAGGAGTTGGAAACCATGTTTGACACCTACACACGCACATATACTTGTTGATTTATTTTATCCACACGTGTTTGTCTACCGATTCAGAATGCTATTAGCTAAACATCTGCCAGAACAAATCCCCAATTTTCTGTTCTTTCTTGTTCCTTTTTCCTTCTTTTTTTTTTGTGGGGGGGGGGGGGGGAATTCTTTTAGAACTTAATGAGTGGGATTTTTCTGGTATGGAGTATGATTTATTAAAAACATGTATGCCGCCAGTTTTGCTTAGTATTTTAAAATTCTGTTACCTGCTTGAATTTGCATTCACGTAAGAACATGCATCTTTGTTTTTTCAACGGGTTAAAAAAGAAAAAGGTGTCATATTTGTCTTGTGCTCAAGTGCATTGGACTTCGTAAGTCGCTATTAATGATTTCCATGTCATCTTTTTAAATTCTTATTGCTTTTTTGTTTTACATTTTGTGTTATGGACCCTCTCAATCTTTCACAGAAATACAGTTTGCATGTAATGAACTAGAGCTGGCCAGTGGGCCGGGCTCGGGACTGGCGAGCCGGGTTTGGAGGGATCGGGGCTGGCGGGTCAGGCGGGATCGGGTTTGGCGGAATTTGCCGAAGTCTCGTCCCGATCCCGATCCCGATCCCGTCGGAATATGTATAAAAAACTCAATAATTAAACAAGACAAGATAATGTAATAAAAACATCCCAAAACTGTTTTTGTGCTTCTTATATTATTTAATAGACATGATTTTTTTGTAATACAAATACAATTGTCAAAATTGCAACTTTGTGGTGTTGTTCAAAAGTTGCAAATTACATAGTAAAATTGCAATTAAAAAATTACATTCTGAACTTGTTCTAGTTTCTTGATAATTTCCTGTGGTTCTTCGGTTGGAATTGATATTTGTTGGTCAAATTGATCCACGTTGCTTCCATCACCTTCGGATAAGATTTCGTTGTAGTTTTCGTCTTCTTCTTCGTTAATCTCCGATTGACCGCACCTTCTCCGCTCCGCTCGTATCCAATCTCTGAATAATACTACAATCTCCAAGTTGTCTCCGGCTAATGAGTGTCTGTGGTCTCCTATTTGATATCTGCCGGCAGAAAAAGTGCTTTCAGACGCAGTTGATGACGCTTGAATGTTCAAAACATCTCGGGCCATCATTGAAAGTGTCGAAAAGGTCTTCTCATTCCCCCTCCAGTATTTCAGCAAGTTTCACGTCCTTCTTCATTGAGAACTGCTTGGTACGGTGAACCCTGCAAAACAAAAATATCAAACTCGCTAATTTGGTTAGTAGTAGTACGGCCGCACATTCTATTTCTGAGGCTTTCAATACTAGTCGCAGAAACAACATGTCTTTTGTGAGGTTGTGTTGAAGATGAAGAAGATGGTATGGAAGCCGGTAGGTTACTAGCACTTTCTTATTGGTAAAACCTATATACTTTTTTGCATTGGTCTTCTACGCTAGAGAACACTTCTTCTTTAGTTTATTCAATAGGTAGTGGGTGATTTGAATTTTTGGGACTTGGAGGTGGTAGTACTTCAATGCAATCGTAAATAGTTTCAATAAGTGATTTAGTACCGTCTATTTTAATAGTCGGATTTAATACATCACCAATAATATAAACAGTGGGAATAGAAATAAAATATTTTTTTAATAGCTGCCTTATAAGCTGATTTTTTCAGATATTCACCAAGTAATAAAAATATTAGAGCTATATAAAACAACATAGTTGAAATAGTAGGATAATATATACCGGAAAATTCTTTTGTTGCTTGAAAAAATTTCTCTAAAAATACAATAAGTTCGAAATTTTTTACTCAATCGCTATCTACAACCATATCAGCTGGATTTTGATTATGAGAGTTAAAAATAAAGTTATACGTTTTCTATAGTCATAAGCAACAAGTAGTTGCTCGTATAAAGAATTCCACCTAGTGGGTACTTCTTCTGGAATTTTTCTATAAGGTAGTTGTCAATCGTGACAAGTTTTTCTTATATTCTTTTCTTTGTTTTCTTTGTTGTATTCTATTATTTTTAAAAATAAAGTTTATAGCAAATTGTATTTTACTAAGAATGTCTTCAAAAAGTGATAGACATCCTTTACAATTAAGTTATATATATGGCACGCGCATTTTATATGAAAATGATCTGAAAATGATGGAGTTAAACTATTTTTTAAAATTGTAATAGCGTAATTATTAGAAGAAGCGTTATCTAATGTAATAGTCATAATTTTATCAGTTATTCCGTAATAATCGCACACTTGATAAATATTTTCTGCAATAAAAGTACCAGTGTGCCTATCATCTATATATCTATACGCTAAGATACATTTTTGCATAGACCATTTATAATCTATCCAATGACAAGTTACCGTTAAATAATCATGGTCGTTAGTACTACGGCCTATATCAGAAGTGATAGCCACTTTGCCATTAAAATGATATAATAAATAACGTAAATATTGTTGATATTCATGTGCAAATTTAAATACATCTCGCTTAACAGTTGATCTAGAAAAATCGTTAAAAGCAGGATTATACAAATCTCTAATGTAATGAATAAAACTGGGAGATGAAGGAAATGAAAAATGCAAACTCTTCACATCAACTAATTTTGCTATTGCTTCCCTATCTCTATGTTTATTGTATTTAGGGCCTACAATTCCCCCTGTCATAGGGTTAATTTGACTTTGTACTTGGTTCGGGACAATATTAGTATGTAAACCTTGTCCCGATGGAGCGGGCGTTTGCGCACCCAGTTTTGAAGCCTCGTATTGGGCATACCTAGCTGGATGAGCACTTACTACGTGTCTCATTAAACCCCCCGTCCCACCGTGACCTTTTCCAGTTTTAAATTTTAAAATATTTTTACAAATTTTACATCTAGCTACTTGATTCTCTACGTCCCTATCAAAAAATATCCATGCATCTGATTTTAATGGTCGTTTTGCTGGACCTCGTCTCATACTAGGGGGAATATGAGGCATTTCAGTTGAAGGTGCACTAGTGTGTGTGTTGTCATCAACATTAGTGGGTGTATTATCTAGATTATCGTCTAAATTAAAGTCTTTTTGAGTTTCAAAAAATAGCTCCTCATCTAAATCTAATGGTATTGTAGAAAAATGTTCAGTATCAACAAAATCATCCTGTGTAGGAATATGATGACTAGAAGAAGTACCATTGCCCTTATTGCCCCTACTAGAAGAAGTCTTACTCCTACCCGTAAACATACGTTTAAATCATTCCATTATAAATTTATAATTATACTAATAAATAATTAAAATAAATGAAATTAAGTGCGTTAAATAAAATAAACAGACAATAATAATTTAATGAAGGAACGAATGTACCAAACGCCGACGTAACGTCGACGTGTAATCGAGAGGTTGAAAATTGAAATTTTGCCCGATGGAAGATCCTCAAGCTAGTTGCGAATTTCACTCTCAATTCTCAAATGAATAAATAAAATTGAATATTTAGTAGACAATGTAGACTTGTAGAGAGATAGGTTGAGATATTAGAGAGATTGTAGGAAGATTTGTGAGAAAGATGAAGAGAAAATGAGGTATTTATAGTTGAAAATTTGGGTTAAAGTGTAAATATAATAACTTATGGGTTAAAAATAAATATTAAAGGGGTAGGGGGGTAGGGGGGTAGGGGAGGGGGAGGCAAAAAATGGCCGTTGCACAACTGCCAAAATGTAAAATGGTCGTTGGTGCAAAGGTTATTTTTACAAAAGGGGACGTTTCGGGCGGGATCGGGTCGGGACTGGGGCGGGTCTGGACGAGACATTGTCCCGTCCCAGTTCGAGTCCCGATACCGCATTTTTTTTATACTACTCGGGTTCGGGGCGGGATCGGGCCGACCCAGCCCACTGGCCAGCCCTATAATGAACACACGTGCCTTTTTAGCTACAGAGATGATTACTAATGATATACTGTCTAAGAAAGGGAGAGAAATATTTTTTGTACGAATTTGAGAGGACACTATTAAGAGGGGGACTATTCTGTATATACAAACCATGTTTTAGTCTTCACCTCAAATTTAGTTCTACAGTTAATCATGTGGTGTAATTGAAATAACAGCAATCAGTTAGGTTTATTGATATTGTTGGCTGCATAAAGCTCCTGATAAGTTTGCAACTGAAGGCATTTCAGTGTGTTTATGGACGAATCTAGACCTTTATGTGTTTGTTTTATTTTGGATGTTTTGGGGTGGTGGAGCACATCTTTAAAACGAGACTAGAAAACATGGTTGCTAAGGTCCTGAGGAAGGAAGAGGGTAACTTTGAGGCTAGTAAATGTATGGGATGCTAAAATTGTTCCAAAGTTTCTGTGCTCTAACCTGTTTTGTGTTTCCCGTTGACAATTTGTGGATGCTTCTATTACCTTGATACAAACTAAAGCGGCAGGCACATAAAACTTCAATTAGAAGGAAAATTGCTAACTTTTTGTAAAAAATGAGGCAATAATTGCCGATGTCAAAACCACGAGATAGTAATACTTATTAAAGAATTGAGTGCATTGTCTCTTATGTTGCCATTTTGGCATTTTCTTCTCAAGAGCTTATTCAATGGCATGAAAACAAGGTAGGGGAAGATAGTAAAGTGCATTGTATCATGTGTTTAATGAACAGGGGGAAGATAGTAACTTGAATTGCCATGAAAACAAGGTAGGGGAAACCATGCACGCTAGGTGTTCGATAGATTGTCATAGCAGAGAAATCTTGAAACTATTGATTGGATATTAATACGGATTATCCTTATTGCTTAGGTCGACGATTTTAAAATGAGCAAGACGTCAAAGGAGTGGTGTTGGCCAACGAAAGGTATGTTAAGGCATTTTCTTTCATTCTTTTGGCATGATTCCAATGAAACGTAAACGAACGAACGATATTCAAAATGACTCTATTCTTAGTGAAAGTAGGAAGCTCATTTTCATTGGTCCTAAAAAGGTATTTTCTGATTTGATGATACTGATTCTTGATCTTGTTGAAACGTATGTTGATGATGTAAGTTCCATAATGATAATCGAAGGTGTAACGACCTTACGTCACTCCGACGAGCTCAAAAAGGTTATTACATGGTCTTTATGTATATGTATTACATATTTATATTGCCCACAGAGGTCTATGGCGTTATATACGCGGCTTATACATATATGATATTGATTATATTGCCCACAGAGGCCCATGGGGTTATATACTCGGCTTATACATATATGATACTGATGATATTGCCCTCAGAGGTCTACGACGTTATATATACACGATTATATTCCATTTATGTATAGTATGGTCCTCAGTGACACTTTGGGGTTACATGTTGTTGCTTTCAGTTTCCTTTACTAATTGATGCTCTTACTTACGTTTACTCATGCCTTACATAACCAGTACATTCTTTCGTACTGACGTCCCCTCTTGGGGCGCTGCGTTTCATGCCCGCAGGTACACATAGAGATACAGACGATCCCTCACAGTAGGTGTCTCGACTCAGCTGAAGAGTGTCTCGCTCCTTTCTTCCGAAGCCGACCAGATGTTGTTGGCGTACTCCTTAGAGGCTTGTAGACAATCGTCTTATTTATAGTAATCTTGTGTGGCCTTGTCGGCCTTATTGTATATATGTGTGTTGGGCCTTTTCTGCATGCAGGTGGCCGTGTCATTAGATCAGGTAATCCTTCGTCAGAGGTCTTGTTGGCCCATGTATTGTTGAGTATGCTACATGTATCATGAGTGGTACGCTCGAGCCTTAGGGCACTGGATGCCGGCCACCCTCAAGGTTGGGGTGTAGGGATGACAACAGATAGGATCTGGACCGGATCCTACTAGATCCAGATCCAGATTCATTTTTCATACCTGAATCCAGATCCGGATCCAGATCCATCGGGTTTATAAAAATCAGATCCAAATTCGGATCCACCGGGTCCACGGATCGGATCTGGATCCACATGTAAAAAAATTTGTCTTGCTAAGAATGTAACATTGCTAAGAATTTTTTTTTAACTGACAAACGATTTTTACTTAGCTAACAATTTACTGTGTTTCAATTTGAAATGTTCATATGAGATATTTTGTTCGTTGTCTCGTTTTGATTGTGAACTATTAATTGAAAATGTTGGACAATGACAATAGTTGTGGAAAATGCTGACTAGTATTTCCACAATACTGAACTTGCATGTGCTTGTGAATATAATTTTAACTACTTGTCTATGGAGATGTTAGTCATTCACTAATATAACATTGATTTTATTATCGAAGTTACCTCTTTATTTTTTGGTTTTTGAGTTAACGCGAGGATAAATTAAACTTGTTTTGAGAATAAAACTTGCAAGGATGTGCTTAGCAATTTTAAGAAAATATTTATAAAATTACATTCTAGGTTATGAATATATTTAATAAAAAATGGATCCACGGGTCGGATACGGATCTCAAATACAAGATCCAGATCCAGATCCGATCCGTCAGAAACGGGTCCGGGTTTGATCCGGATCCGTCGGGTCCAAATTTTGAAGATCCATATCCTATAAAACGGATCTGGATCCACCGGGTCCAGGATCTATTGCCATCTCTATTGGGGTGTGACAGAACTCCTCTAAATTTGTTATAGCTTCAGTTAAAGATTCCCCGCGAAGATCCGAAGACAACCCCAATATTAATTTCTCAAAATTGTCATCAAATAAAGTAACTCATTTTAAAACTTCAAGTTTTCTAAAGAATTTTTAATGGTGTTTCGATGAGTTCCTTTGATTTTTTTCTATAATTGATTTTTTTCGCTAGTGATAGCGGCGGTGGTAATGCCGGTGATGGTAGAAAAAAGAATGAAGAAGGAAATAAAAAATACCAAAAAAATGAAGAAGAAGGAAATTAAAAAACAAAGAAAAAAATGATATTTGCCCTTTTCACGCGCATCTTTGGTGTGAAATCTACATAACTTGCCAAATCATTGAAAAATGTCTAAATGACCACCGTTGAGATCCACCTCAAGTGTCTAAATGGAAAAATGTTTAGTTGATGTGTCTAAGTGAAAGATCTTAACGACTACACGAGGCCGCTGTCCTTTTTACTAACTTACCCTTAATAAATACCTTAAAAAAGATGTATTCCCTTCGTTCCAAAATAAATAAGTGTCACCCTAATAAAAAAAAATTCAAATAAGTGTCACCTCAGCAATTCAAGACAAGAATCGACAAGTATTTTTAACTATGCCGTTAGTATTAAAGAAGTAGTCCTCTTTAATATTGCTCAATTCTAAAAAAATATCTAATAAATAGAGGTAGTTTTAGTAAACTTCACATATTTATTGATTTCTTAATGGACGTGTTTTATGCTAAGGTACACTTATTGTAGGACGGACGGAGTAGCTCTTTAGTAGTTTCTTGGTTATGTAATTGGAAGTACATGGTTAGTGCCTTCTTATTATATAAAACATTAGTTATTTTAAAATAAAAAGGTAAAAACATCACTTATTTTGAAATGGAGGGAATATACATTTAGTGTAACATTTTTTAAACTAAAATGACCAAGTGTACCCTTATACTATCATGAGTAGTTTAAATATACCCTCCGTTTGAGTATCGTGTCAATTTTCTCTACCGTTATACTATGATACAAATATACCTTAATTTTAATGGAGAGACACGTGATAACTCAGGAATAAAAAGATTTAGCCCCAATTTTTTTACCCATTACCCGACCCAATTCCAAAACAAACCCCTAAACCGTAGGTATATTTGTATAGCTAGCAAGTTCAGTGATTACTAATTTATAATTGTATTTATTGATACCAATTTAACTATGATAATAATTAGTACTCTAACTTGGTCACGTTGTTCCTTCGACGACTTTGCAATTTGCACTAACGTTTTTTTCTCTCCTTTTATTAAGCCGTCTTTACAACTATTTGGCCAATTGCTATTCAAAAGAATAAATCTAAACATCTGTAGCAAATTGACTGACATAGCGTTGTCATCCAATGGCTACTAAAATAATGGCGATAATCGTCGTCATTTGGCATAGACTAAACACTGTCTTCCTGTTGGTTTTCTGAAGTTAATTTCCTTATTCATTTTCTTCTTTCGTTTATAAGATTTATATGGATGTATAGAATATGGTTGTCTCTGTGATGTATAAGTTACTGTAAAAATAGATACACCAATTTAATTCCTTTGTTTTGGAATTGGGTCAGGTAACGTCTAAGTGGTCGTTTGATTGGGTGTATAAGAATAGTACTGAATATGTGTATTAGTTATGCTTATATTATTTTTCATCGATTGTTTGATTTGTTATATTAAATGAATAGGATGTATTACAGTAGGTATAGTACTGAATATGGTGTATTAGAGTAGAAATAGTACCGATGTTAGTTATTAATAGAATATTTTTCGAATATTCTTTCATTAATTGTATATATCTTATTTTAGGTAGAATTGTATTTATATTGTAATTAAGTCTCCTATTTTAGGTAGAATTATATTTTCTATTGTAATTAGGTTGATTAGTTATCTAGTTTAAATATTCTTGTACTACTATATATATTGTACATTATTGATGAATAAGAACATATTTCTTTATGGTATCAGTAACCTAAAAATACCTCCACCGCCGCCGACCATAGCTCTCGGTCGCCACCCACACGGAACCCTAGTGTTTTTTTCCAGTCATTCTCTCTCTCTTCTCCTCCTAAATTTCATCTTTCATGGTTGACAAAATTAAATTACATCCTGCACTTGCAGTAAACAACATCAAAAACTTCATCCCTATCACCCTTGAGATAGAAAAGGGTTAATACTCCTCGTGGGCGGAGCTTTTTAAGATCTATTGTCGTGTTTACGAAGTTATCGATCATATCATCCCTCCTACACCGAAGTCCACAGACCTACTCTCGGCTTCGACTTCTGATGATGCACTCTGGTCTCGTTTGGACGCAACTATCCTCCAGTGGATATACGACACAATCTCTAATGATCTGTTGCACACCATCATTGAGACTGATTCTACTGCCCGCCAAACGTGGGAACGTTTGAAAAGTATTTTCCACGACAGCATAACTCAACGAGCTTTATACCTTGAAAATCAGTTCAAGGACGTTCATCAGGATGATTTCCCAAATGTGATTGCATATTATCATGAACTCAAGATGTTTGTCGACCAACTCTCTAACGTCGGTGCATCAGTCACTAATCAACGATTGGTTATGCAACTTATTGCAGGCTTGAACGACTCTTATGACGGCGTTGCCATCATCCTTCAGCATTGCACGTTGTTACATCCGTTTTATGAGGCCCGTTCGAAGCTTATTCTTGAGGAAACCCGAAAAATCAAGTGCAACATCACTCAGGCAAGCATTGCCGACGCCGCACTCACCGCCATCATCGGGCACTCCGTCGACGACAGGGCCTCCAACTCCGGCAACCAGAACCGCCGGCCCGAGAACACGCAGCAGCCCGCATCCACCCGCAACAACCGCCGGAGTAGGCAGTCCAGCAAGGGCCGTGTCGTACAAAATTTCGGCAACAAACTTTCTATGGATTTTTCCAATTGACAATAAATCTCAGGTCTGCCCATTTTTTACCTCATTTAGTCAGGTATGCCCCTAAATTAGGTCTCCTATTTTATGTAAAATTATATTTTCTATTGTAATTAGGTTGATTAATTACCTAGTTTAAATATTCTTGTACATTATTGATGAATACAATCAAAGAACATATTTCTTTAGTTATATTATAGGTTTGTTGTGTATAAGAATAGTATTGAATATGGTGTATACATATGTTGGAAAACACTACCAAACAAGAGATTACTAATACCAAAGCTAATACATGCATTATTTTCTAATACATCCTACCTATCGAAAAAGATTGGTGCTAGATCAAACGAAAGATATATTAAACTATTTCTTATATTATAGGGATACATTTGGCCCTTTTGCATTTTTTAAAATATAAGTATAATCTAATTAGTTATAGTACGTTCTCATTTAATTTTTCAAATTATCATATCAGGCCCGATAAAAAAGCTATATATTATTGTAGGTCGTAGCCCTAGCCAATTTTCGACCAAATCTCCCTAAAAATCGTATGTGAGGTCTTCCTGCATGCAGCTCACGCCATTCAAAGTGGCCAACCCAACATTCATTTGCAAATCACTGCTCAATCTTGGAAGTTAATTTGCATGTAGGCAGTGATGCTTGTCGTATCGTTGACTTTATTTGTTCATGGATTTTCTTTATTTGATTTTATACTCCCTCTTCTGACAAGAATTCAACCACTTCTCATTACTCTATAAGGCCTTTTCTAATATGGAAAACCATTTCATTCCCTCAAATGACCCCGACTCCCTCGGCTCTTCTGGTATCTCAGCTGCTATTTTTCCTATGGTATGCTCCCTTGTGCATATTGTGCTTCGCGCCTGTGGTGTTTGCGTCAAATGGTCTTTTCCAATAGTGTTAAACACACAACTAGTTGTATAAGAAGATTGTTCTTTGTTATTCTTTTTAAGATATGAATTAAAGGAACAAAATTTGATTGAGTGGAAAAGCAGATAAGGTATACGTTTCGATTTCCACTTTATCGAGATGTGAGGTGCAGAAGGTGATGATCCCCGGAGCATGTGTTAGCACCGTTGATAGGATATTGCGGGCTTGGGGGTTTATGAGTTTGCAAACTCAACTTTTTGTAAACTTAATTTTTGCAAAATTTCAAATGAGCACTATATATTCCTCTTCCCTGCTCTTTCTCGTCATCATCAAACTCTCGATTGTTTTTAGTATGACTTCTTTATTACTGTGTTCTCTTTTAATATTTATTTTTTATATATTTTTATTTGAGTCGAGGGTCTATCAGAAATAATATCTTTAACTTCAAAAGGTAGGGGTAAGACGGCATATTCACCCCTTTTCCGGACATCACTTGTAGAACTACATCGAATTTGTTGTCGTTGTATTAAACTCTCGACTGCTTGTATCACTTTTCTTCTTTTTCTTTGGCTCCCTTCATTCATTTCCAAATTCAAGATTTGTTTTATTAATACTATAAAATTGCCTAGAATTTATAAGGTACTAATATTTGAAGGTGGGAAGGGAAACATAGAGTAGGCTAGTAGCAACAAGCGGGCCCTGCGGTAATTGAGGTGAATGATGGTCCACTATGTTGGAGCTCACATTAGTATCCAAAAGTCAAAAAGTTACGGATTAGCTGTGGAGCTTTGTAATTCTAGGAGAGCGAGCCCGCAAAATATTTTCCCACCATAGAAAGACTAACAGTAAAAGATAGTAAATGAATTTTCAATCAAGTTTGTTTTTTTTAAAAATTTGCACTTGTAGACTATAACTTGTAAGATGTTATGATATATATGTTGAGATTTGAAGCTAAATATTCAACCATGCCGGTAACAAAAAATCCTTTAGTTATAGGACATTTGCAACACTAAATAAAATCTCTGATGTATTGATTGATTAATGTAACATAACTATTACTACTACCTAAAAGTGACTACAATATAACCTTATATTTTGATGAAACTTAAATTAAGATGTTGAGTTTATGATTGTTGATTGAAAGTTAAACTGCGATACAGAAGTTGCTGATAATAATAGTTTATAGTCCTAAATATATTAGTTGAAGACTAGTTTTGTCGGATTTAGTAGTGAAAACGGAAAAAAGTTATCCAATCCACTCTGCAAAACCAAACACTAAAGTTAAAAGAAATTAAACATAAACAACATTAATATGGCATTTGTGGAATATTAATTACAGTGTTTCTTAAATTGTTGGGGGGGGGGGGAGTGTTCCTTGCATCCCCATGTTCACTAGGTTCCCTGGCATGCTTTCGACCTTCTTAACTCGAGTTTAATTATTTATATTGAATAAGTGAAAGATTTTTTGTTCTATTAGATAATATCAAAAATAATTATAGCTAATCATCCATAAATAAGTGAAATATGCATTTGAATTTATGTTGTGTAAGATACATTAATAGAGAAAACGGTCTGTATCATAAATTTTTTCATATTAAAGCTCAAATTAGAGACATCCGGCAATGGATTGGAGTAACATGTTAAAATACATTGATAAGTAAAAATTGTTTACATCTATAACTTATTCCCCTGAACTCATACAGCAGTAATTTAATTGTCACCTTTCTCTCTCTTTCTTCCATTTGTTGAATTGTTAGTGTAAACGCATATGCTTTTAATACATGTTTTTGAACAGTTAAAACTCTCTTTTCCTTATCTCTCAGAGTATGTATAGCGTACAATCTTTATCCAAGGAGTTACTTTTCTTGTTCATATTTTTTCCAACATTTTGAAGCCATTAAGGAACAAGAGTTATTGAGACACACAATCACAATGTTACGTAAATGGCCAATGCTACTTTCTCTTTTAACCATTTTCATCTATTTATCTTCCTTCACCTATGGAGAAGCAGACTCTCATTTTCAATCACCACCCATATCAGGTACTTTTTTTTTTTATGCATTTTTTCCAGCTTATATTTTAAGAGTTTTATTTATTTATTTTTTGGCTGATTAAATGGGACATTTTAGATGAATTTAGGGATGATGTGGTGTTCTCATGGGGTACAGAAAGGCTATTTGCTGAAGGTCCCAATATTGCTGAGGCTCCAGTATTGAGCTCATCACTTGTATTGGCTACTAAGAGAACATATAGAAAAGATCCTCTCAATGGTTTTAAGAGATATAGTGGAGGATGGAACATCAATGACCACCATTACTGGGCTGTAAGTTTATTCAAGATTCTGCCTTTCTTGTAATTTACTACCTGAAAAATCCTGCCAAAAAGATATATAATGTAGGTAGAGAAACAGTTTCAACAGGGTGATGAGTTTTACTCATTTGGAGGAAAATCTGTGTTAAGAAAATGAGGAAAGTGATAAGCAGGGGTGGAGCTAGAAGCCGGGATACGGGTTTGGTCGAACCCAATAACTTTTGCTCAAATAAGTTATTTATGTTAAGAATTTAATTAAATATATACAAATATTAAGGTTAGAGTGAGTTATTAACACTTGAAGTAATTGTTTTAGAATCTTAGAACCCATAAAGTTGAAGTCCTGGCTCCGCCTCTGGACTGATTAGTAACTGAAGTAAGAAACTCTAGGTAAATGGTGAAATCTCTGTTGATGTCATGATGGTTATTTTCTTGAAAGAATTTAAGTTATAAACAATCTGAAGGAATTTCTATACTAAAATTGGTAGTACTATTTTAATGTGCTCTTAGCTCTGTTTGGACTGATATAGATTAGAAGTATCACCACCTTGTCTGGCACTGTCCAACATTTGAATTTATACATCTCACATTATGTTCTTACCACTGAACCAAAGCCCTCGGAGCACTAGTAACGAAGGTCTCCTCTAGACTCCAGAATACAAATACTTTACCTAATAAGAGCTGATGGTCTTATTCAATTTTTTTTTGGATAAATAGGAGTATTTCATTTAATCAGAACTGACCTAAGAGTAGATTATGCAGAAGAATTGCATCAGAAAAGTCCGCGACATTCTTTGGTATTCCTATAAGTTAATAAAATCTAGCATCTTCATAATGTCTAGGACACCTTCCAGCTTAAACAAACGAGCTGAACTTACTACATTTACACTTCTATAAACTTTAGTTGCATTAGATTTTTTCTTTCAATTGTTTCCTCATGCTATAAGTTTGTTTCTATGCAGTCTGTGGCATTTACAGCAGTTCCTTTCTTTATCACCGCGCTGATCTGGTTTATGATCTTTGGACTTTGCTTATTGCTCATCTGTCTCAGCTCCCGTTGCTGTAAAAGTGAACCTTATGGATACTCTCCAACGGCTTACGCTCTCTCCCTCATATTCCTTGTGCTTTTTGCCATTGCTGCAATGTATTCTCTCTTTCCTTCTATCTGTATAATGCCAGAGTACACACAATTGTATCCGCTCACACATTAACAAAATGGTTTTAATTTGTATACACTGTCACTGTAAGGAATTTTTACACTATTAGTGTATTTTAACTTCTTGTAGTAGTTCACGTGTCTTATTTTCTATGTTAGTATTCACACGCGTACATATGCACATGTTTATATGTGCCTTCTCTTTTGAAGTTTGATTCTCAAATTCGTATTTGCTTTGCAGCATTGGATGTGTCATATTGTACACAGGCCAAGAGAAGTTCCACAGCAGTACAATTAACACTTTGGACTATGTGGTGCATCAGGCAAATGCCACAGTTGATAATCTCATGAATGTGTCTCTTTATCTAGAAGCTGCCAAACAGCTCGCAGTGGATAAAATTTTGATCCCTGCTAATGTCCAAACAGACATTGATTACGTCCAAACGAAGATCACTTCTTCTGCTAGTACCCTTTCCACTAAAACAGCTGACAATAAGGATGATATAGAACACTTGATAGAATCAATGTAAGTGAATGGCATTTATCAGGATTTGAAACTTATGACACTTAATTTGCCACTAAAATTCATGAGGCTACATATATGCAGGAGAGCGGCTCTTATTGTTCTATCTGCTGCTATGCTTCTTTTGACATTTCTTGGATTAGGTAAGATTTTCTTGACCATTACACTAAATTGTGCATACCTTAGAATTTTGATACAAGTTCTTCATATTTTTCTAATAAATATGTTCTGGTCCTTTCTCTTTTCAGTATTCTCAATGTTCGGCATGCAGGTTTTTGTCTACATGTGAGTTTACATTTTGCGTTACCACATAGTTATGTCTCGTGTTTTTCCATTAATTCTTTCCCCATGTACTTCTTTCTGAAAGAAAGATCTCGTGTTCTATTTGTGCAGTTTGGTTATTTTTGGATGGATTCTCATCACTGGGACATTGATTTTATGTGGGATATTTCTTGTTCTCCACAAGTAAGCTCTATTAAGTATTTCACCATTTTTGCTGCTTCAGATTAGGCAAATCCTAGTCTTATGGATACAGCTCCTGCTAGAAACAGGATAAAACAGAGTTAACTTCTAACATGTTGGATTTAATCATTTTAAATCCTAGTTATATTCTTCTTTTCAACTGGTGCTTCTTGATGCCTTCTTTGGGTATCAGTATTACTACTAAATACTGTTTAAGTACCTTTCAGAGGGTGCTGATTGCTGAGGAATGTCTAAACTTAAACTAACATCCTCATCCTAGAGGTGATTAACATATACTGAGATTCGAATATCGTCTCTATAGGGAGTTTGTGTATTTCCTTGCTCATCAAGAACTTTAAGTCTCAGGGGCAGGTTGTAACTACTCACACTGTCTACCGGGATACCGTCGTGTTAAACCTTGTATATAAACTAATTGGGAGGACACCATGATGTAAAATAGTGATGGTTTAATAGGTCTTTGTTGTAAAAGGTTAAGCACAATGTTGTAGTTGGTTAGTAAAACCTTCTGATATCATGCATTTGGTGACAACATATACATAAAAACCAGTCTTGTATGCCTTGTTTCTTGAAGTAACTTTGGTGGATAACATCAAGTATGATATTCATAGTCTTACTTTGCGAAACATATCTAATTGTTTTTTTTGTTTAACATTTCAGTGTGACTGCAGACACTTGTTTAGCAATGGATGAGTGGATCCAAAACCCCACTGCTCATACAGCTTTAGATGACATATTGCCTTGTGTGGACTATGCCACAGCACAAGAGACACTAACCAAAAACAAGGAAGTAACTTATAACCTGGTAGATATTGTCAACCAGGTTATTACAAATGTCTCTAACATCAATTTCTCTCCCAACTTTGCTCCTTTTTACTACAATCAATCAGGACCTGTGCTACCAATCCTTTGCAATCTGTTTAATCCTGACTTAACTCCTCATGCCTGTAGTCCTGCTGAAGTCGACTTGGATAATGCAACTCAGGTATAAGTTCAAGCTCCTTTAAGAAATTGAGATCATGTAAAGTGTATATTATTTGTTTAACAATTTTATCCACTGAAGTTTCCTTAATTGAAATTAATAAGCATGTCAAACTTAGTCCTCCATGTTTGACAGTAAGAAAAGAGCCACAGTCTGCTTCTAAAGATGAATAATTTTGATCAAGTGTATGTTCTGTGACCTAGAGTTGATTACTCAGAAGGTCACTCAACTAATATAAATTGCGGAAGAAAGTTACTTTTCTTTGTTTTATAACAGAAAAGTCACTCTGCTTTTGTCATTTCACATACAAAGTTGAGTGACCTTCTGAGTAATCAGGTCAACTCAACTCAATTGACCTATAACATGTAACCATCAAATTAAGCCTGACATGGTAACTTGGAATATAATGATAACCTGCTAGTATAAGATTAATATTGCATATATAGAGTAAATTTTCTTTATATTGTCAGTATATATAACGTAAACTCAATTATATTCAATTTTTGCATTGTGCAGGTTTTGAACAACTACGTTTGTCAAGTTTCTCCGAGTGGTATTTGTGTCACACCGGGCCGTCTAACTCCAACACTCTACAGCCAGATGGCTGCTGCTGTAAATGTGAGCTATAGATTGTACCAATATGCTCCATTTCTGGTTGACCTGCAAAATTGTGATTTTGTTAGGCAAACTTTTGGTGACATATACAATTTACATTGTCCTGGTCTGCTGCAATACAGCAAAAGAGTGTATGTTGGGCTAGTGATGGTAACTGTTGCAGTGCTACTTTCTCTTACATTCTGGATAATATACGCGCGCGAGAGGCGCTACCGCGTCTATAAGAAAGAGAAAATTTCCAAATTTGATGAAGGAGTTGAAGTTGAAGTTGAAGGGAATAAACCTACTCATGAAGAGTAATCTGTTTCATTTTGTTCAATAGTACTAGCTGAGAGATGTATTGTTTTTGTTGTAACTTGTATTGGTTTTTCTTGTATATACTGAATCACTGATGGCTGTTCAAAGAGCCTAAGGTGTATTGTGTACTGAGGTTCCCAAAATTTTTAGCCTTTTAGGGGTTGAACTATCAATATGTTGATCATGGCAAATATTGTAGATTAGTGAGCCAACTATGATTAGGTGTATCTAGAATTTCAAGTTTAGGGTTCTGGATCATAACCCTTTTTGCTATTGGGTTCTGAATAGATTATTTTTCTATAACGCAAATGTAAAAGTCAGTATTTATTTTAAACTAAGTGTAGAGAATGGATTTTGGGCCTAACTCAACCCCAAAAGCTAGCTTGTAGGGTGAGGATTGTCCAAGTTCATATAAGCAGTTTATGTTCCCATTCCATATCCGATGTGGGACTTTTAACAATTCCCCGCACGCTCAGACCTTGTTAACTGGAGCGTGTATAATATAATTTGAGGGCCCAACATCGGTGAATAAAGAATTGGAATGAGTCTGGCTCTGATACCATGTAAAGAATTGGAATGAGTCTGACTCTGATATCATGTAAAGAATTGGAATGAGTTTGACACTGATACCATGTAAAGAATGGATCTTGGATCTAACTCAACCGAAAAGCTATATGGACTTGCACAATCCTCACCCTATAAGCTAGCTTTTGGGTTGAGTTAGGCCCAAGATCCATTCTTTACACTAAGGACTTAGTAATCGATGAAGTGAGTGCAAACCTTAGAGATCAAGGTTCAAATTCCAATATGAGGAAAATGTGTTAGGTGATTTCTTCACACATCTACATAAACCTTGATGGACGAAATTAACCTAACATCTATACTTATGAGAGAGTTAGTACTTCAAAAAAATGTCATATTTGTGATCTAGCATTCTGTCTTAACACGTCCTAATCGTGTTTGAATCACTTGCTTATCACTAAAGATGTCTAAACGGGCTGGTCCACGTGGGCTTTGAATTTGACGGGGCCAGGCCGACTGACCCATTTTTTATGGCCCTTAAAACAGTCAACTCAACCCATCACTAAGTGGGTTGCGGGCTTGGCCGGGCCAACCCACCTTTTTAAAAATATATATATATTATTGATAATTTTTTTTAATTTAAATTTGAAACTAGCATAAATATTTATAAGACAATATCACATGTGTTACAACTTGCTGACTAAGTTTCAAAAAGTATTTCAAAGGCATTTTGGGACGAGTCCCGTGGCGGGGCGTACCAAAAACAATCTAAGCGCAAATGAAAGACGTAGATCCATAGGGCGTACGCTCTAGAGTTTGAGGCGTAAGTCCTAAGCGCAATATTGTAAGCTCCGGGCGTAAAAACATACGCTCTGGGCATTAAATTTAATGTTTGTTGTTTTAAAGGTATTTTTTGCTATAGATCATGTTTTTTTATTATTGGTATAATGATATTTCTACCCATTGTCGTTCAAGCCCACGGGCCGGCTCAACCCAATGTCGCTCAAGCCCACGGGCAAGCGGGCTTCTCATTTTTAAATGAGCTTCAAAATTCTTAGCCCAACCCTATTAAATCACGGGTTGGGTTGGGTCGGCCCAACGGGCATAGCCCATATTTACGCTCTACTTATACACAATTACAATCTTAAACCCAGTACCGTACCCCACTTAAAGATGGCTCCTAAAGAATTAAAAAAATATGTGGAAGTATGATCATAAGATATAATTTATAGTACCTTAAGCAAGTTGTATAGATAAATATATAATTACCATGATTTCAATAAACAAGTGTTTAGAAGCTTCATTTTTTTTTGGTCCAGAAGATGCGATTGTATTAGACTAAAAGGTAAACATAATGGTTCTATTAGAAGCTTCATTGATGCTCTGAGTTATTCAAAATATTAATTGAGTCTTAGAAGTGGAGCTATTCCTTGTTGACTCTCCATTTAAAATCAACCCAAAAAGTATTTAATTCCAAAAGAATACAATAGTTACTTTTCGAGCAGTACTTACGTTAACTTAACACCACATAATTATCCCACTAATCTGATCATGTTAGTATAATTATAATAGTTGCATCAAATTCTAGTCTTCTCCTCACATTCTGCTTAATTCTTGTTACTTTTTGCTCATGCTACGTATAGTTTACAGAAAGTAATACGTACTTTTCTAGTTTTACTTTAGAAATCAACTAAATTTTTCGGAAACGTCAATTAAAAGCCTATGATTACTACTCCCTGTAATCCATTTATTATTATTTTTTTCTCTTCTTTTTTCATGGCAAACACACCCATATTGGGTGTTTTCTCAACATACCACATTAGTGGTAATCCAGTTATTATCACTTGGCATATGACATAATTAATTATAGTAATTGTATTGATTTTTATATATTATCAGGCACCATGTCATTTTTATTTGTACAGTTTTGTGAGAGCAAGTTGGCAATTACCAACAATATTCAAAATCATATTTCCATAATATAACGTTACTAACAAGATAGGAAACTGAAAAAATATCTCGAAGAGTTTGATAAAGCAACCCTAGTGCGTCCCAAAGGGTGTTTTATAAGGTAGGTCAACACCAATTTAACTAACATTATTCACAAAGATCCGTAACACAGCCAAAAACATTACTGCTAATAAAATAAAATATTTTCCCTTCAGTTCAGCATAGGCCTGTTCAGTGGGCTGGGTCGGCCTGATCCCGGCCAGGCCCGATCCCCCTAAAGAATTTTTTTTGTCGTTGGGATCGTCCCGCCCGTCCCGATCCCGACCCGACCCATCCCGTCCCGATCTCGATCCGCCCCTCTCCCCCTTTGCAAAAATAACCGTTGCAACAACGGCCAAATTTTGATTTTGGCCGTTATGCAACGGCTATAACGGTCATTTTTGGCCCCCTACCCCATAATACCTCCCTACCCCCTTAATACTTATTTTTAACCTCTAAGTTAATAAATTTACACTTTAATCCTATTTCTCAACTATAAATAGCTCATTTTCCTCTTCATTTTTTCTCACAAATCTTCCTACCATCTCTCTAATATAATCTCTCAATTTATTTCTCTACAATTCTACAAATCTTCCTACTATTAAATATTATATCAAAGTTAAAAAATTGGGAGTGAAGTTGGAAACTAGCTTGAGGATCATCCATCGAGCAAAGTTTTAATTTTCAACCTCAATTACATGTCGACGTTACGTCGGCATTTAGTACCTTCGTTCTTTCTTTAAATTATTATTGTTATTTTATTTTAATTATCGCACTTAATTTCATTATCTTTAATTATTTATTTGCATAATTAAAATGGAAGGATTAAGAGGTATGTTTAAGGGTAAGGCTTCTTCTAGTACGGGTAACAAGGGTAGGGGCACTTCTTCCAATAATCGTATTCCTAGTCCCGATGATTTCATTGATTTCACTTATATATATGAAACTGCTTTTTTTTTTTAATGATATACCATTAGATGATGAGGTAGATGAACCAAACTTTAATTTAGATGAACCACTAGATGACACACCCACTAGTGCACCTCAACCTCAGCCTCAGATTGAGTCTCAGCCTGAAACTGAAACTGAAACTGGAATGCCTTCTATTCTCCCTAGTATGAGTCGATGTCCCACACAACGAAAATTAAAATCAGTTGCATAAATTTTTTTGATAGGGACCAAGAGAATCAACTAGTTAGATGTAAAATTTATAAAAATGTTTATAAATTTAAAATCGGAAAAGGTCAAGGTGGGATGGGAGATTTATTGAGATATGTACAAGGCGATCACACAGTTAGGTGGAATGAATAAAAGGCTAAAAAAAACGGGTGTGCCAATGCCATCTGAGTTGGGACAAGGTTCACATAGTGTCCCCGACCTAGTACAAGGTCAAATTAACCCGACGACGGGGGAATTTTTTATCCTAAATATGATAAAAACAATGATAGGAAAAATATGGTAAAATTAGTTGCGGTGGAGGGTTTGTCTTTTTCATTTCCTTCATCTCCTGGTTTTATTCATTACATTCGAGAAACATATAATCATGCTTTTAATGGTTTTTCCTAGATCAACTGTTAGAAGGGATGTTTTTAAATTTGCAAATGAATATCAACAATATTTACGTTATGCAATGTATCATTTTAATGGCAAAGTGATTATCACTTCTGACATAGGCCGTAGTACTAATGGTAATGATTATTTAACGGTAACATGTCATTGGATAGATCAAAATTGGTTTATGCAAAAACATATTTTAGCATATAGATATATTGATGATAGGCACACTGGAAATTTTATTGAACAAAATATTAATGAAATTTGTGATTATTATGGAATAAATGATAAAATTATGACTATTACATTAGATAATGCTTCTTCTAATGATTATGCTATAAGACTTTTAAAAGTTTGATTAATTCCATGATTTCCTAATCATTTTCATATAAGATGTGCGTGTCATATTTATAACTTAGTTGTAAATGATGACCTAAATTTTTTTGAAAGCATTCTTGAAAAAATACAATTTGGTATAAATTTTATTTTTAAAGGTAATAAAATACAAAGACGCAAAGAATATAAAAAAAAATTCATGATTGTGGATTACCTTATAAAAAAATTCCAGAAGAAGTTTCAACTAGGTGGAATTCGCTGTACGAGCAACTACTTGTTGTTTACGATTATAGACAACCTATAACTTTATTATTTAACGCTCATAATAAAAATCCAATGGATATGCTTGTATATGTATTTACAATTGTAGTTTTCTCTACCCTCTCCAAGTACTGACTTAGAAATAACTGACTACTACCGTTTAATGCCTTATTTTTCTTCATATTCATGGGTGTAGATTGGGAATTTTTTTTTTAGAATTTAATGGATTTCTAGAGAAATTTTTTCAAGCTACTAAAGATTTTTTCGGTATTTATTATCCTACTATTTCAAATATGTTATTTTATATAGCTCTAATATTTTTGTTACTTAATAAATATATGCAAAAACCAACTTATAAGGCATCTATTAAAAAAAATTTAAAAAAATTTAAAAATACTTTTTTCCTATTCCTACTATTTATATTATTGGTGTGGTATTAAATCCGACTATTAAAGTAGACGGTTGTAAAACACTAATAGAAACAATTTATGATTGTATAGAAATACTTCCAACAGACCCAACTGAAGAACCAACTCACAAACCAACTAAAGAAGAAGTTACGTCTAGTATACACTAGGGCTGGCCAGTGGGCCGGGACAGCCCGACCCCGACCCGAGCCCGCCCCGACCCCGCCAAAAAAAAAAAATTTTACGGGGGCGGGACTCGAACTCGGGACGGGACGATGTCTCGTCCCGCGAGACCCAAGCCCGCCCCAGGCCCGCGAGCCCCGAGCCCGCCCCGACCCCGAGCCCGCCCCTTTGCAAAAATGGCTGTTGCACCAACGACCATTTTAGATTATGGTCGTTGGCCAACGGCCATTTTAGCCCCTCCCCTCCCCCAACCCCCTACCCCTTAATATTTATTTTTAACCCATAAGTTATTATATTTACACTTTAACCCAATTTTTCAACTATAAATAACTCATTTTCTCTTCATCTTTCTCACAAATCTTCCTACAATCTCTCTAATTTCTCAATATATCTCTCTACAAGTCTACATTGTTTGCTAAATATTCAATTTTATTTATTCATTTGGGAATTGGTAGTGAAGTTGGCAACTAGCTTGAGGATCTTCCATCGAGCAAAGTTTCAATTTTCAACCTCTCGATTACACGTCGACATTACGTCGGCGTTTGGTACATTCGTTCCTTCATTAAATTATTATTGTCTATTTATTTAGTTTAGATCACTTAATTTTATTGTCTTTAATTATTTATTTATTTATTTATTATCATAATTAAAATGGAAGGATTAAAAGGTATGTTTAAGGGTAAGGATAAGGGTGCTTCTTCTAGTAGGGGCAACCAGGGCAAGGGTACTTCTTCTAGTCATCTTATTCCTACACAGGATGATTTTGTTGATACTCAACATTTTCCTACAATACCATTAGATTTAGACCAGGAGCTATTTTCTGGAACTCAAGAAGACTTTAATTTAGACGATGATCTAGATGATATACCCACTAATGTTGATGACAACACATCCACTAGTGCACCTTCAACTGAAATACCTCCTATTCCCCTAGTATGAGGCGAGGTCCAAAGAAAAACGACCATTAAAATCATATGCATGGACATTTTTTGATAGGGACGTAGAGAATCAAGTAGCCATATGTAAAATTTGTAAAAATGTTTTAAAATTTAAAACTGAAAAAGGTCACGGTGGGACGGGGGTTTAATTAGACACGTAGTAAGTGCTCATCCAGCTAGGTATGCCCAATACCAGGCTTCAAAACCGGGTGCGCAAACGCCCGCTCCATCGGGACAAGGTTCACATACTGATACTGTCCCGGACCAAGTACAGGGTCAAATTAACCCTATGACGGAGGGAATTGTAGGCCCTAAATACAATAAACATAGAGATAGGGAAGCAATATCAAAATTAGTTGCTGTGGAGGGTTTGCCTTTCTCATTTCCTTCATCTCCCGGTTTTATTCATTACATTAGAGATATATATAATCTTGCTTTTAACGGTTTTCCTAGATCAACTGTTAAGAGAGATGTATTTAAATTCGCGCATGAATATCAACAATATTTACGTTTTTCATTATATCATTTTAATGGCAAAGTATCTATCACGTCTGATATAGGTCGTAGTACTAACGGCCATGATTATTTAACTGTAACTTGTCATTGGATAGATTATAAATGGTCTATGCAAAAACGTTTTTTAGCGTATAGATATATAGATGATAGGCACACTGGTACTTTTATTGCAGAAAATATTTATCAAGTGTGCGATTATTACGGTTACCGATAAAATTATGACTATTACATTAGATAACGCTTCTAATAACAATTACGCAATTACAATTTTAAAAAATAGTTTAACTCCGTCTTTTCCAGACCATTTTCATATAAAATGTGCGTGCCATATATATAACTTAATTGTAAAGGATGGTCTATCACTTTTTGAAGACATTCTTAGTAAAATACAATTTGCTATAAACTTTATTTTTAAAAGTAATAAAGTACAACGTAGAAAAGAATATAAAAAAATTTGTCATGATTGTGGACTACCTTTTAGAAAAATTCCACAAGAAGTATCCACTATGTGAAATTCTTTATACGAGCAACTACTTGTTGCTTATGACTATAAATTACCTATAACTTTATTTTTTAACTCTCATAATAAAAAGCCAGCCGATATGATTTTAGATAGTGATTGGGAAAAATTTCCGAACTTATTGTATTTTTAGAGAAATTTTTTCAAGCAACAAAAGAATTTTTCGGTATATATTATCCTACTATTTCAACTATGTTATTTTATATAACTCTAATATTTTTATTACTTAGTGAATATATGGAAAAACCAGCTTATAAGGCAGCTATTAAAAAAATGTTTCTCAAAATAAAAAAATATTTTATTCCTATTCCCTCTATTTATATTATTGGTTCTGTATTAAATCCTACTATTAAAATAGACGGTACTAAATCACTAATTGAAACTATTTACGATTGTATAGAAGTACTACCACCTCCAAGTCCCAAAAATCTAAATCACCCACCACCTATTGAACAAACTAAAGAAGAAGTATTGTCTAGCGTAGAACACCAATGCAAAAATATATATAGATTTTATCAACAAGAAAATGCTAGTAACTTACCAGCTTCCATACCATCTTCTTCATCTTCAATACAACCTCACAAAAGACATGTTGTTTCTGCGGCTAGTATTGAAAACCTCAGAAATAGAATGTGCGGTCGTACCTCTACTACTAACCAAATTAGCGAGTTGGATATTTTTGTTTTGCAGGGTTATGTACCGTATCAAGAAGTTATCAATGAAGATGGACATGAAGACTTCTTTGAAATCTTGGAGGGAATGAGAAGACCTTTCCGACACTTTCAATGATGGCTCGAGATGTTTTGAACATTCAAGCGTCGCCAATCGCGTCTGAAAGCGCTTTTTCGCAGCAGATATCAAATAGGAGACCACAGACACTCATTAGCCGGAGAGCGACTTGGAAATTGCGGTATTATTCAGAGATTGGATACGAGCGGAGCGGAGAAGGTGCGGTCAACCGGAGATCAACGAAGAAGATGATGAAAACTACAACGAAATCTTAACCGAAGGTAGTGGAAGCGACGGGGATCGATTTGACCAACAAATACCAATTCCAACCGAAGAACCACATGAAATCATCAAGCAATTAGAATGAGTTTTTTGAGAATGTAATTTTTTTAATTGTAATTTTATTATGTAATTTGTAACTTTTGGACAACACCACAAAGTTGCAATTTAGATTTTAGACAATTGTATTTGTATTACAAAAAAATCATATGTCTATTAAATAATATAAGAGGCACAAAAACAGCATTGGGATGTTTTTATTACACTATCTTGTTTTGTTTATTGAGTTTTTTTTATACATATGTTATTTTAAAAAAATGAAAACCCGCCGTATCCCGACCCGAGCCCGACCCCGACCCGAGCCCGTCCCGACCCGAGCCCGACGGGATCGGGATCGGGACGGGACTTGCTCGATCCGCTGCACCCGACCCCGCCAGAGCCCGCCAGACCCGACCCCCGCCCCTTCTCCCGTCCCGCCCCGACCCCGACCCCGCCAGACCCATCCCGCCAGACCCGAGCCCGGCCCACTGGCCACTCATAGTATACACAATGAATGCAAACAAGTATATATGTATTACCAACAACAAAGTGCAAATAATCAACCGACTTCTGTACCATCTTCTACTACTTGGCTGTAACCTTATAAAAATATGTGGTTTCTGCTGCTAGTATTCAAGGCCTTAGAAATAAAATGTTTAGTGGTTCAACTTCTTCACAAGTTAGCGAATTTGATGTTTATGTTTTGCAGGGTATTGTACCGTACGAATTAATTATCAATGATGAAAGACATGAAAACTTGCTAAAATACTGGAAGCAGAATGAGAATACATTTTCGACACTAGCAAAGATGACCCGAGATATTTTGAACATTCAAGCGTCATCAACAACGTCTGAAAGCGCTTTTTCTGCTGGGAGATTTCAAATAGGAGAGCACATACATTCATTGGCGGGAGACGCATTGGAGATTACAGTTCTTTTCAGAGATTGGATTCGAGCAGAGCGTAGAAGGTGTGGTCAACCGGAGATCAACAAAGAAGAAGACAACAACTACAATGAAATCTTATCCGAGGGAACATGAAGCGACGTCGAACAATTTGACCGACAAATTACAATTCCAACCGAAGATCCTCAAGACATTGTGAGGAAATTATAAAAAGTATGGTTAACTATGTAATTTTTTTAATTGCAAGTTTACTATGTGATTTGCAACTTTTGAACAACACCACAAAGTTGCAATTTTGAAATTGTATTACCAAAAAATCATATTTCTATTAAATAATATAAGAGACACAAAAATAGCTTTGTGATGTTTTTATTACACTATCTTGTTCAATTATTGAAGTGTTTATATATATTATTTTTAAAAATTAAGTGGCAAAAAAAAGGTCAAATCCCGATCCCGACTGTCCCCCCAAATCCCGGCCCCTCTACCAGCGGGATGTGGGACGGAACGGGACCTCTTCACATCCCGCCTATCCCGGTCCGCCAGGCCCGCCAAAACCTGAGTCCCGACCCTCCCCCGTCCCGATGGGTCCCATCCCATCGGGACCCGCCCCGCCCCGTTGGATAGCCCTAGTTCAGCCCATTTTCATTCGGTTGTCCTCTTTAAGTTCTTCTGGAAAAGATTAGTTACCCTATTGTGACTTGCTTATTTCTGAATTATTATATGATAATTTTTTAACTTTCCATATATATAAAAGAAATAGAAAGAGATATACTAGAAACGAGATCTGTTATGTCAACCAAATGACCTAATTGCAACTTGTTTTGGCAGTCACAATTGTGTAGCCATCAAGGTACGACATTGCATATAGGTTCTTTCTTTTTCTTTTAATTTTATTAATCATTGAAACTATTAAAAAATATTTTGAATTATACCTGTAAGGAAGAGGGAATCAGTAGGGGTGTGCATTATTCGGATTAAACCAAAAAATCAAATTGAATCAAATTGAATTTTAGTTTGGATTGGTGTTTTGGTTTGATTTCGAATTGAAAATTTAAAAAATTTAGATATATATATATATATATATGTGTGTGTGTGTGTGACTTATTCTGAATCTTTAGGTTATGAATATGTATTAATATACTTTAAAATATTATATTATTAAAATTTTATCCTATGATTTATATTAGAAAATATATTTAAGAGATTTGACATGATTACTTCTCATTCTCTATAATATTTGTTCTTTTTCGCCATTTTGATTATGTTAATTATCTTATATGACGCAACCGAATAACCAAATCGAAAAAGACCGAACCGAAAAGAGAAAATTCGAACCAAACAAAAATTATTATGATTCAGATTGGATTGTAGTTTTTAAAAATCGAACATCGAAAAATCCAAACCTAATAATGTAAAACTAAACCAAAAAAATAAACCGAAAAATCGAATAACACCCCTAGGAATCAGACATGGAAATAACATTCACTAGCTAGCTACTTTGGTTATATCTTTCTGGAAAATAGTCACTTTATAAAATTTGAAATTTTACAGATAAATATAATGATTGTATCTAGAATTTTATCATGGAAATAATTCACTAGCTAGCTACTTTGGTTATATCTTGTGAAAAATAGTCACTTCATAAAATTTGGTTATATCTTTGTGAAAAATAGTCATTTTATAAAATTTGAAATTTTACAGATAAATATAATGATTGTATCTAGAATTTTATCAGTAGAATTTAAAACTCCATGACATCACCAATTTTCCAACTACATCCACTAAAAAGTAGCTATTTGAAAATTTTATTCGAATGAGATTTTAGACTTTGCAGCACAAAAATTAATTGGTAAAAAGTTCCCTACATTATTGATAGTTTCCGGCATATACATTTCTGCAAAAATCCAAAAATATGAAAAGGCAACAATGTCAAAGAAACACGAAAAAAAAAATCCAAATTATCTATTTTCAGCTCGAACAATATGTATACATATGCAAAGAATTTTTTTAAATGCCAAATTCATCGGGACCCTTTGTAGTCGTCAAAATCTTTCACTTAGACATTTCAACTAAACCTTGTTCCTTTTAGACACATGAGATAGGGTCCGACTGTGCTATTTAGACACTTTTTGCTGAATCAACCAAATATGTAATGTGTGTGCATCACACTCACCAACGACATGATAAAATAATAAATAAATTATGACATGTGTCAATTGATCCAATAATAATATAAAAAATAAATTTTGCAAAAAAATAATATTTTAAAAAAATCTATTTTCTAAACCCTACACATTATTAACGCAAAAAAGACATGTGTCATTTGGTCCAATAATAATATAAAAAATAAATTTTAAAAAATTTATTTTCTAAACCCTACACATTATTAACACAAAAAGACACATTTACCACCAAAAGAAAATTTTTGAAATCATGTTGTTGCTGTTCTTCACCATTTTCATGTGTATTTTTGTTCCAACCACGATTTTAATTCAAGATTTTAAGAAAAACTCCTCTAAATTTGTTATAACTTCAGCTAAAGCACTACTAGAAATAAAGGTTTTTCCTACCGATATTTCGTGAAAAATTTATGATATAAACATAATTTTTTTACCTCACCGAACCGGATCACTGGGAAGCGCATGGTGGAAAACATGTTCCCATTGAAACACTGGAAAATTTCGTAATTTTCTCATGTAAAAACACTTTTATTTAAGTTTTTCACACCGACATTCAGTGGGAAATAGTATATTTTTTCAGTGGAAAATAAAGATTTTTTAGTAATGAAGATTTCCCACGAAGACCCGAAAATAACCCTAGCATTAATTTCTCAAAAAAATTCTCAAATAAAGTAACCAATTTTAAACGTTCAAGCTTTCTAAAGAATCCTTTAATGGTGCTTCGATAAGTTCCTTTGATTTTTTTCTTTTTACTAGAAGAGAGCAAGAAATTGAGTTGAATTAAAAATGTAATTGATTTTTTTTCCGATAATGATAGCGGCGGGGTTGATGTAGGTGATGGTAAAAAAAGAATGAATAAGGAGGAAATAAAAAATAAAAAATAAAAAATAAAAAATAAAAAATAAAAGGAAAGAAGAAGAAGAAGAAAAAGGAGGAAATTAAAAAGAAAAAGGAAAAAAATATGATTTTTTGTCTTTTCACACGCCGGTCTGATTTGAAATTCACACAACTTGTCAAGTCAGTAAAAAATATCTAAATAATATAGTGGGGTCCACCTCAAGTGTAAATAAAATAAAATTTAATTAAAGTATCTAAATAAAAGATCTTAATGATCACAAGAATCGGGATTTGACCTTTTAAAAAATGTATACAAATTAATAGACTGAAATCACTAATTGACTCAACATTTTATTTCTAGATATGTTATGTTTGTGTGTAAATTGTGATTTTGAGATTTAAATTATCATCTAACTTGGATAACGTTGAGAGTTATCCAAGCAACCACTAGCAGCCAAATTTGTAGGTTGATTAGTCTATACATCTGCCGAATACATTGGTTGAATCTCGATCTCAACACTTTCTTGCTTTCATGATCTTATCCTCTTTATCTCTGACTTAAATTTGCCTTTAGAAATGATTAGCTTCCAATTTATGTGAGATCCAATCCATTCCTTAATCAATTGAGACTATTAACATAAAGACACAGACAAAATTAGTGACAGAGTCAGAATTTTTATTAAAAAAATTTTAAAATATAAAAAAATAAATATACAAAAAAATTAAGAGAACCCTCTGCATATATAAAGAATTATAACCTTATATATACATTGTAACCTTATAATCTGAACCCCCTTGATCCTTAATGACTTCACCCCAAAATTGAGTGGTATGCATGAAATTTCTTTATATTTAAGAAATCTTGAATTTAAATATGAGAATAAAAAAAATCTTAATAAAAAGCTCTTAAATATCATATACAATACAAATTAAATTAATGGTGCCAAAAAAATACTAGTATCGTATGATTATTTAAAAGAAGAATATTACTCTACACAGAAGATGTCACCCAATAATAAAAGCTTGGTGGATCATAGATAGTCAAATGACCTTGAACTGTTGGAATCTACTTTGTTAATATGCATTGATCATCTGACTTTATTTGGCAATTTTGAGAAAGAAAAGACTGAATCTTCGACGCAAAAAATAGTGATAAGAATTGGTCATTGTGGACTAAATGAATAGTTAAATATAATACCAAGTAAATTCATAAAAACTAAACTGTACTTATTTTTTTTGTTATGTTTTTTTTTTCTGTAAATAACAGTTTGATCAAGTTTTTGGAAATCAATAGTGTTTATTTTAGAGAGTTGAGATATTTGATTTAGAAAAAAGTCCAAATTCTTTTGAATAGTAACAGAGGACCTTGGCCAAAACACAATTGGTTGCTCTAATATTAGCAAAAGTATTTTTCAAATTGGTTAGCCAAACACAAAATATTACTCTCTAAAAAATAAGTTTAAAAAAATATTTTTTAAAGTAAATAAAATTTTAAAATCTGGTCCAACATGCTAAAGATAGAGATACAAAACACGAATATAAATAGACTACATATAATAACTTGGGCGGAGAAATCATGTTACAAAGTTCTTTTTCCTTAAATATGTCTTAAACGATGTGAATTCAGATTAATTGAGAGCTCAATGCAAGTACCGGAAAAAGGGGGAAATTTGGACGGAAAGTCTTTTTTTCATTTTTTTTTCATTTAGTGGCAATGTTTAAAGTTATCATAAAATATTGTGGTGACAGAAGTTTCGAATTCAAATTTTGGTATGAAACTTTTTTAAAATAAAAAATGCTTTCTCCTCAAATGGCATTACTTTGTGTGAATTAAAATTAGTTATATCGAATACTGAATGAGAAATAAAAAGATAATTAAAGTTGAAGAACAGTTTTAATTTATGCTTTCGGTGCATAGTCCCTTTCATGTGATTCGATATAATGTTAAAGCTTTTAAAAGGTAAGTTGGTTGGTTTGAGGAGAAATCAAATAAAACTCTACTTTAAAATCTAACTAACCATTTAAACTTTGAACCAACTATGAACAATAAATATATCAAATACTAAAACTTTTGCTGATGCTCTAATTCCACAACAAAAACTCAATTAGATTTAAGTCCACCGGCTAATAGTTAAATTTTTAGGGAGATCATAATTTGTTAATAAGGAATAAAAGAAACACTTAATCAGGGTAAGATTGTTCTACAATTAGATGGATGTAAGAAAAAGAGATTCCAACTAAGTGAGAATACCAAAAAGTTACTGAACAATTTTCCTTTATTATATATATATATATGAACCGTAAAAAAATATTCTCATTCAATTACATCAATTTGATGAATACATAATATATGTCTTTATATGAATACATTTTTACTCATATGATCAATGATTTTCTTTTGAAAATCTTTGTTGAAGATAATTGTTAACGTTGGGTTTGGTGTTGTGACATTTTACCCAACATATCGTTTTAAGTACTAATTTGAATTTAAGAAATGTGGAACAAATGTCACAACATTCGGACCAACATTTTATGAAAACAGTTTTGCCTTACTTCACGGAATGAAGCAATATTCGTGGAAATATTACTACGAAGTAAAAGTGACTTGGCAAAGTAAATAAGTGTTAAACAGAGCAATATACATGTGATAAACACTGAATATACAGCAGTGTATATCACATGTATATCGATGGATCAAGCGATGGACTAAGCAAAGGCGTGATGGGCTTGTTGGGCCTCGGCAGTGGGCTTGTTGGGCCTCGGCAGTGGGCCTCTCGGCCAGTTCCAACAGAATTGTTGACAATACAATATTGTATATATATTTGTAGTATATTGTAGTGTAAAGGTTACCTTAATTAGTGTTATACACTTACCATAATTGTATAGTTAGAATTATGGTAGAATAAAGATTTAGAAATAGAATAGGAATAGGATTCTCCTATTATGGAAATATGTAAATTGTATATATAGCCTTTCAATTAATGAAAATAATCAAGGGGATTATTTCTTTCATGGTATCAAGAGACTAGGTCTAAACAAAAGTTTTTCTCTAAACTTTTGTCCTCTCTTTGGCCGAGACACCCCCCCCTCGGATTTCTCTTCCAAAATTCGTCTTCCGCTCTAAAAAACACCTCTCTTAAATTTTCCTTCCTTCTTTGTTCTTTCAATATGTCTAAGAACAATTATCACCCTGCCCTCACGGTTTCCAATATCAAGAGTTGTATCCCTATTGTCCTTGAGATGGAAAACGTCCAATATGCGACGTGGGCGGAGTTGTTTAAAATTCACGCTATCTCTTATCAAGTTCTTCATCACATCATTCCTCCCGCTAGACCCCTTCCTGCGGAGGATCCTGAGTTATGGATTACACTTGATGCTACCGTTCTCCGGTGGATCTACGCCACTATTTCGGTGGACCTTCTACATACGATTATTGAGCCGGATACCACTGCTATGGCTGCATAGAATAGATTGTGTGACATATTCCAAGACAACCAACATTCACGTGTCGTCACACTCGAGCAGGAATTCTCTCTCTCGCTCAATGCACGACTTTTGAACGCGTTCGCATATTGCAAGAAACTAAAGGAGTTGGCGGATCAACTCCGTAATGTTGGCGCACCAATAACGAATAATCGTCTAGTTCTACAGTTGGTTGCCAGTCTTTCGGAGGCCTATAATGGGGTTGGAACTCTCCTTCGCCAAAGCAACCCTCTTCCTGACTTCTATCAAGCCCGCTCCATGCTTACTTTGGAAGAAGCGGGTTTGGATAAAAAGGCGGCTACCGGAGCAAGCCCCGTCGTCATGGTGGCGTCTTCTCCTAGTTCTTCGGGTTTTGTGAATAATTCGGGCCAAAACCATAATAATGGTGGCGGCAAGAATAATCGCACGAATAAAAACAAAAACCGTGGGGCCAAACGCGGCGGTTCTTGTGGCGGTTCCGATGGTCAGCAAGCAGGCGGTGGGTCCCATCCAGGGAACAATGGCCCACCACCTCCTGGCCCAAAGAAGGCTGGGGCGGGCCGTGGGCCAACACTCTACCAACCAAAGAAGAAGTTTCACGGCGCTGGCCGCCAACAGCCCAGCCCAACACGGCCAGTTGGCGAGCCATCGCCGATGGCCCAAAGAAGAATGGAGCAAAGAACTATGGCCCACTCCATCACGATGCGGAATTCTGCCCCGCCCTCCGCAAGCCCATCATGCAGCAGGACCCACTCAAACCGATATCGAGGCCGCGATGCACACGTTGGGGTTAACTTAACCGGACCCAAATTGGTATATGGACACCGGTGCCACGACTCACATGACTTCCGAATTAGGTACTCTCTCATCTTATTCCAATTTGAGCACCCCTCGAGGGATAATTGTTGGTAATGGCAGTTTTATTCCAATTCTAGGGTATGGTCAGAAAACGTTGTCTTCCCCCAATCCACCCCTTCTCTTGAAAAATACTTTACACGCTCCTAAATTGATTAAAAATTTAGTGTCTGTCCGAAAGTTCACATCTGATAATTCGGTTTCAGTTGAATTTGATCCTTTTGATTTCTCTGTGAAGGATTTCAAGACGGGGAACTATCTCATGTGGTGTGATAGTAGGGGGGATTTGTATCCTATCATGCCTGATTTCAGTCCATCGAGTCAAGCCTTGCCATCAGCCTTTGCAGCCATCTCTCCTTCCATGTGGCATGCTCGTTTGGGTCATCCGGGATCTTCTATTTTATCAGTTTTAGATAAAAATAGCTTTATTTCCTGTAAGGGTACGAGTCGTACTCCACTTTGTCAGTCTTGTTCATTAGGGAAAATTGTTAAGTTGCCATTTGTAGACTCCAATTCTCATACTTCAATGCCATTTGATATTATTCATAGCGACTTATGGACGTCTCCTGTTTTTAGTTCATTGGGTCATCGATATTATGTTCTCTTTTTAGATGATTATTCTAGATTTTTGTGGACGTTTCCAATTGCGAATAAATCACAAGTGTTTTCCGTTTTCATCAAATTTAGAGCGTTCATTCGTACTCAATTCGAAAAAGAAATAAAAAATATTCAATGTGATAATGGGAAAGAGTATGACAATAGGGAGTTTCGGGAATTTTGTGTTAATAATGGGATAAATTTTCATTTTTCGTGTCCTCATACATCTTCACAAAATGGGAAAGCCGAACGCAAAATTCGTTCCATAAATAACATTGTCCGAACTCTCTTAATTCATGCCTCCATACCTCCATATTTTTGGCATCATGCTCTACAAATGGCCACATATCTTCTTAACATAATTCCTTCTAAAGGTCTGACATATTCTTCCCCCCTCAAAATCCTATATAATAAGAACCCTTCTTATTCTAATCTTTGGATTTTTGGGTGCTTGTGTTATCCGTTATTCCCATCCACCACAATTAACAAACTTCAGGCTCGGTCTACCCCGTGTGTATTTTTGGGTTATCCGTCGAATCATCGTGGTTATAAGTGTTTTGATTTATCCTCCAAGAAAATCATAATTAATCGCCATGTCATTTTTGATGAAATCCAATTTCCTTTTACCAAATTTCATACTCCCGAGCCTAGGTCGTAGAATTTTTTGGATGATCGAATATCCCCGTATATTATTCAGAATTTTTCGGACATATTCCGCACCCAAAATCCTCCAGCGGGCCCACTGCCCGCTGGTCCCACGCCTCCGCCAAGAAGAAGAAGTTTCCATTTTCTCGATCAGCCCCAAGAATTGGGCCTGCCCACCACTGAACTCGATCCGTAAGACACCCAGTTTATCGATTTGGGCGGCGAGCCCATCGCTTTGGCCCATCTGTCCCGAGCCCAGAAAAACCTCAAAATTCACTCAATTCTTCCTCGAGTCATAGACCGGTCACTCGTAGTCAGCGGGGTATTTTTACACCTAAAAACATTTTAATTTATATTCTGATGTCTCTAAATCCCCCTTGCCCCGCAATCCTGTGTCCGCATTAAATGACCCTAATTGGAAAATTGCTATGATTGATGAATATAATGCTCTTATTGATAATAAGACGTGGGAATTGATGCCCCGTTCATATGGTATTAATGTTATCGTGTTTATGTGGATTTTTGCTCATAAGGAGAATTCAGATGGGTCATTTCCTCGACATAAGGCGCGACTTGTGGGTGATGGTAAGACTCAGCAGGTTGGGATTGATTGTGGTGAGACGTTTAGTCCGGTGGTCAAACCGGCTATCATTCACACTGTGCTTAGCTTGGCTCTTTCAAAGACTTGGTCAATTCATCAGTTGGATGTTAACAATGCTTTCCTACATGGTGATCTCAAGGAAACAGTCTATATGCATCAGCCGTTGGGTTTCAGGGATCCAACCCGTCCTCATCATGTATGTTTGTTGAAGAAGTCCTTATATGGGCTTAAGCAGTCTCCAAGGGCCTGGTACACGAGGTTTGCTGACTTTGTCTCAACTATTGGGTTCACTCACAGCAGGTCAGATAATTTCTTGTTCATCTACCGCCGTGGTTCGTCCTTGGCCTACATTCTGTTGTATGTGGATGATATTATCTTGATTGCCTCTTCCGATGCCTTGCGCTAGTCTATCATGACCATGCTCAGTTATGAGTTTGCTATGAAAGACTTAGGGCCTTTGAGTTATTTTTTGGGGATTGCCGTCAAACGTCATTCAGGTGGCTTGTTTTTGTCTCAACGGAAATATGCTGCTGAGATCATAGAGAGGGCTGGGATGTCATCCTGTAAGTCCACTTCCACGCCAGTTGATGCAAACCCCAAGCTGAGTGCCGCAGCAGGTGCAGCATACGAGGACCCGACCCGCTATCGCAGTCTGGTAGGGGCCCTCCAGTATTTTACCTTTACCAGACCGGATATTACATATGCGGTTCAGCATGTGTGTTTATTCATGCATGATCCCAGAGTTGAGCACATGAATGCAATCAAATGCATCATTCGGTATATTCAGGGGACACTAGACTATGGGTTGCACTTGTATCCTTCATGTACATCCACACTTGTCTCGTACACGGATGCTGATTGGGGTGGTTGTCCCACACCAGACGGTCGACTTCTGGCTACTGTATGTTCCTTGGCAACAACTTGGTCTCCTGGTCAGCAAAACGCCAGGCAACTCTATCACGCTCAAGTGCAGAGGCAGAATATCGAGGGGTAGCGAATGTGGTCTCCGAATCATGTTGACTACGTAATTTACTTTGGAGCTTCCTTGTCCCATTCAGAAGGCAATCTTGGTATATTGCGATAACATTAGTGCCATCTACCTTTCAGGTAACCCAGTTCAACACCAACGCACCAAGCATATCGAAATGGACATTCACTTTGTCCGTGAAAAGGTTGCAAAGGGTCACGTTCGCGTATGCCATGTCCCGTCTCATTATCAAAATGCAGACATCTTTACAAAGGGTCTACCAGCGGTTCTCTTTGAAGATTTTAGGGACAGTCTCAGCGTTCGAAAACCACCCGCTATGACTGCGGGGGTGTGTTAAACAGAGCAATATACATGTGATATACACTGAATATACAGCAGTGTATATCACATGTATATCAGTGGACTAAGCAACAAGCAACAATGGGCTTGTTGGGCCTCGGCAGTGGTCCTCTCGGCCAGTTCTAACAGAATTGTTGACAATACAATATTGTATATATGATATATATATTTGTAGTATATTGTAGTGTAAATGTTACCTTAATTAGTGTTATACACTTACCATAATTGTATAGTTAGAATTATGGTAGAATAAGAATTTTAAAAATAGAATAGGAATATGATTCTCCTATTATGGAAATATGTAAATTGTATATATAGCCTTTCAATTAATGAAAATAATCAAGGAGATTATTTCTTTCAATAAGAGCTGATGAAAAATGTGGGAAGAACAAGTCAAAGCCGTTGCTATGCTTGAGGAACAAGTTCAAGAAGTTAGAAGATTTTGCTCCATGATCTTCTCCAACAAACACATCGGGCTGCGCACCTTTCCTTCAACCCTCACAACAAATCGATGAGTTTTTCAAGGAAGATTCTCTACTATAAATAGAGAGGATGCTGAAGTGCATTGATATCCAAAAACAGATTGCAAAAATATTAAGAGAGCTCTCGAGAATTCATCTCAGAAAACTGGATCACAAGTGTTGCCTGAGTGTGTTGACAACATTCTGTCTAACATTACAATTGCAGTTTAGATTCTAGATTAGCTTTGTATTGAGCAATTGTAATGAGAAGTTGTCTATGTCTATTTAGGTAGATTTTTTCAGGCAGAAGTCATCTGCGACTTCAACGTTTAATTCCTTTCCGTTTCATCTTGTAAATTTGTAAAGAAATGAATTTGTAATTTTTGTATATAATAAATATATACAATACTTTCGGTCATTGACCGTCATATGCTATATAATATATTTAACATATGTAAATTTTAAACCTTTGTATTCTTTATTTTTCCTCTCCATTTACTCTTTAAAGTTTTTGTTTTATCGAAGTGTTGTCACTGGTGCCGGATGACATTGTCGCCGACATTCGGAAACTGAATTGGCATTCGAATTAGTTTATTTTCAGTTTGTTTCATGGCATACCCGGACCTATCAATAATGAAGGAGATTCTTACCAACAATCGCTTGACTTAATTTTGCCTATCTGCTATTTTTTTTTCATTTTCTGTTGTATAAGTTATGATTGGGGTGTCAAAGTTTAGTCCATAAAAATAATAATTGTTCATAAAAGAACTTTCAAAATATAGAAAATATGTTCTAATTTGTTTGATATAATCATGTAAATAAGAAAATGTATTTGTTCATTTGATTTAGTAATTAAATGAATTATTAAAAAAATTAATTAGCCATGTTATATTAACATATTACTTGGTTCGACCCAATTATGTATTTTAACGAATTATAACTCAAGTCGTAATTCTATTCATGTTAACCTATGGAAATGTAATCTGACTCACCTATTTGATGGAGTGCCTAGTTATGACATTTTCCAATTGTTTAAATTTTCAAGATCTGAAATTTATTATTTCAACTAATTAAGGAAAATGGAGAAAATGATAAATACGTAGGTGGCATTATTCTCTGATAGGGGTGGAAATAGGGCGGGGCAGGCCTTGACCTGCTAACATTTTAACCCGCCCTGTTCTGCCTCGTTTAGCATTTTCAAAAAAAAATATCCTGTCTTGCCCTGCCCCGTTAAGTCCTGCTCCGCTCTGCCCTGTCCTGTTTATGTTATTTTTCATTTTCACTTTCAACTAGGTATTTATTTTGTTAACTTCTTTTGATATATTTTTTTAAATGGATGAACAATCAATCTATTGTCATAATTTCTTAATATCAAGTAGTTTATGAACTGAGTTTATTTTTTGTATAAGTAAATCCTAGATTTTCTTGCCATTGTATGATAACGAACTAAAAGCTTATTTTTTCTCTTGTACAGAAATTACCGAACATCGGCTTAGCAAAAACAAAACTAAGAGATTTTCTTTAAAATTTGAATTTATAATATCATATAGTCAAACTAATAGAGATAATTGGTAAGAGAAGTGGACCATCATCTTGTTAGTAATGTGATTTTCATTAGTAATTTTTAATTAGCAATTGAAGAGATTGAGTTGTCTCATGGACACCAAATACAGAACAGAAGACAAAGATTTTTCATCTCATTAAATATTAATTTTCATGTACTACGGTGCTAGTTATATTTTTATGCATTAGTAAAACATTCACAATTACAACTAAATTTAATGGTAAAATGGAGATAATAATGGAGTGTTTTTTCTTCTAGAACAAATAGTAATACTTAATAAATGAAGTGGAAGAGGACAAGGCAATTAAACAAGCTGCAGGGAATTTGTGTGTATGTCTGTGTGCGGGGGTGGGTGGTTGGAGGATGGGGGGAGATTTTGAAATCTTGAATTTTGCTGAAATACTTGTATCAGTAAGAGAAGGAAGCTCATTTAAATGAAAAATTTATTTTTAGAAAAAAATATAGTAAATTTATTGTGCAATTCTGAATTTTAACCTATTTTTAAATTTGCACAAAGAAAGTTTTGCCCTATTATCTGCTCTGCCCTGTTTAGAATTTTCTAAAAATATGTTTTGATCCGTCTCGTCCTACCCTGTCCCGTTTAGCATTGCTCAACCCTGCCCCGTTTAACCTTTGATCTGTCTTACCCTGCCCTGTCCTGCCCCGCCCCGCCCCATTTGCCATCCCTAAATCTCTGCGAAAGCAGTCAGCCAAAACGGCTCCAATTATTGTCGTTTGCTATACCTGTCGATGTCCTTTTATAAAACCCATATCCAATCTCTACCCTCGGGTTAACTAGTAACCATGGTTAGATTAACCAGACTCAAGAATTTTATTTTCCTAATTACACCTCAAACCTTCCTCTTATTTACAATCCGACTATCAGGTTCTCCCTGCTATAAATATACCCTTCCGAGACTTGCAATGTTTGCCAAACTGAAAAGCCTTAGGGCACCTTTCGAAGATCTATACAAACAGAAAATTGTTTCTATAGATCTCTCCAGCTACAATGGAGAATTCTTCTAGAAGGTCGAGTGGACCGGTGTTGCTTAGATCGGCGTTTGAGAGGTCAATCTCACCTAATGGCCGGTTCTGTAACACCACATCGGCGAATGATGTGACGTCGTTCGCTTCGTACACAAACTCTAGCTTTTATTCCTCTCCGTCGACAGGATGTTTCAACCGATCGGCTTCTCCGACGCGCGTGAATCTCCACGCGCCTTCTCCGAACGTTAGATTCTCAATCGACAGATCTGTATCTCCTCGCCGTTCCATGGCGGTGTCTCAACGCGATCAGGTGGTTCGAAAGCAGATCCCGAAGAGGACGTGTTTTTGCTCGCCTACAACGCATCCTGGTTCGTTTAGGTGTAGTATGCATAAGAGTATGAAGAATAATACTTCTTCGATTTCGTATTCGCCTAACCGATTGAATGCTCGGAGATCGGCGATGACGAATTCACTGGTGCGGATCTGTTCTGTTGAAGGTGATTTAGTGAAGCGAGCTTTGGCAGCTCTTATTAGGCCATCATCGCATCATCAGAGACGTCGGGGTGATTTTCAACCGCGTCCTAGCCGGCTTTCCAGAATGTCTAAAGCCGATAACCTGTGAAAAAAATTCCGTTTCCGTGGTTACAGGTTGGTGATTTTCACATATTATCTGAAGTTCATCTCTTGAGAGTTCTCCAGCGGTGGCATCTAATCCTGGCAGCGGTTTTTACTATTCCGGCGAAATGAAAGCTATGGCAATTTTGATGCAGTTACCGAAGTAGTAGAATTCTCCCTTGTACATGTGGTTTTGCAGTAACTGATTGCAATTGAAGGACAATTTGGACTTTTTAAAATCCAATGAAACAGATTAAAAGTAAAAAAAAATTGAAACTTCGATTAAATTTTAATTAACACATCATAAAGACTTGGATGTGGTTGAGAAATTTGTGTGGACCTTTTTGGTTTTTGTTTAAGTGGCGTGACTTGTTTCGCTTTGTGTTCGTTCACAGCTTTTGTGTATTCCGTCGTGTTTGGCGTTCACCGTTCCGTTATGGTTTGGCGTTTTCCGTTCGTTCGCCGTATATGCGTTCGTCGTGTTTTGGCATCTTTGCGTCATCGTTCGAGGTATTTTATTTTATTTCTTTGTTTATATTTTATTTTCTTTATTTTCTAATTTTATTTACGTATTTATTATTTATTTGCTAGTTGAATTTATTAATGTTTTATTGTTGTGTGTGTTTCAGGTTTGGTGTGATGGCCGTATCAACAAATCTTCGCAAGTTTTACCTTGTCTTGGAATCATGGAGGGAGATTAAAAGTGAATCTTAAATTCAAGTGAGACATTTGGAGACTTACTGGACAAATAAAAAAATCATGAAATGAACAAAAATGAAAATAATGATAAAGGCTAACACAACAAAAAAATCAATGTGTCCCCGGTGATGTCCGGAGAGGGTGAAGCATATGCATTATGTAGACAATCCAGATAAACATGTGGTTTCTGAACTCATTCAGATGATCTAAAAATTTAGTTATTTTGATTTTGTTAGTCCTTGGGAACAGCATAGCAATGAATAATTCAAGATCATTAGCCTTACCCTAAATCGTTAGACCCTTGAATAAAGCAAAAATATAGGAATCGTAAATACAATAAAATAGTATGTAAATAAATAATAATTAATTTGGAAATTAAATAAGGCAGAAACGTCATTAATTAATGAAAACAAGAAAATGGGAGACAGGCTGGAAATTGGTGGGTATGACCCAGTTAGGATGATGGTGGTGGTCCTAAGCATGAACTTTCTCAAACATTCATTGTGAACAACCAGTTAATTTGGACATTTTAGAAGTCACGTTACTGCTAAGATAAAATGGCTGGCAACCAGCTGGCATTTTGAGGGAAGATAGGAAAAGGAGGAATGAGTCAAAGAAAAAGCTCCTAAAAGATGGCAATGGATCTTGGATTCGATTTGAATTTGGTAGATTCAGATCCATTTTATAGGATATGAATTTTCAAAATTTGAATCCAACAGATTCGGATCGGACCCGGATCCGTTTCTGACGGATTGAATCTGGATCTTGTATTTGAGATCCGTATCCGATCCATATCCGATCCGTGGATTCGTTTTTATTAAATATATCCATAACCTATAATGTAATTTTATAAGTATTTTTTTCATAATTTATGTATTGAGTGAAGGGTTGAACCAGGATAAGGCACAAGTCACACAATCATGTAATTTGTCTTTGAATTTTCATTTCTTTTACCTATATGCTCTCTGCAGTTTCACATATTTTCATTTCTATAAAAAGAAAAAAGTTATCACCCTTCTTTAAATTTCTCTTTCTTAAATCTGCTAGTCGTAATATTTAAGTATCTTTCTCTCCTTTGTTTGATCAGCAAAAAAAAATTGAGACTATTGATATATGACTGACATTGTTTTATGTTGTTTAATGAAATCTGATGAATTCGAATTTGAATATAATTTTTATGGACCCGATGGATCTGGATCCAAGTATGAAAAATAGATCTGAATCTGAATCTAACAAAATCTGATTCAGATCCGATCCGATGTCATCCCTAGTCCTGAGTAGTCCCTACTTCATGTTACCTTTTTGTTCATATTCTTTCATTATCCTATTCATACAAAAATTCACCCCCGGAAAGTATATACCACAAACTTGTGATACAAACGTCAAAAGGAGTAGGGAGTTCTTTCACACTTTAATTTTAAGGAAAAATATTAAAATATATCTCTTTATTTTATTTTATTAATCTATTTTATTTTTTATTATTAATTGTGAACAAATATATTAGTGATTGTGAATAAATATACATATGATGTCTACAAAGCTTATATCTATACTCTTATTTAGATGAAAAATATCCAATTAAATTTAAATTACTCAATTTTAAAAAAATTACCCAGACCTTGACCCGATCCGATCCGATCCGATCCATATTCGATTTCATCTTCTTCTCAGAGAAGAATACTCAAATTTTTTTAATTCAATCTCCTTCAATTCTAAATCAAATGTGCTCAAATATAATGCAATTTTCTCAAAATTTAATGAATAAATCTTAACCACGAATTTCTTCAAACAAATATTAAATCAATAAAACTCATTTCTTAATTTTATCTTAGAAAAGAATTCTCTCAGGCGATACTCGCCTACATACTTGGGCAAATTCTTCACACATAAACGCGACCTGAACAACAAAGTACACATTTAATACTGCCCAAGAGCACCAACCCCAACAAAACAAATCAAAATTTTGCAATCCAAATCAAATAGAAACTCAAAAGTACAGTTCTGAGTATTCTTTAAATTCAAACTTAAACCACAATAATCAATAATTCTTACAACCCACCAAAATGAAAACGGATTTTGTTTGAAAAAATTGGTAGTTGAGATTTGTTCACTGTTTTTTTTTTTTAAATTATCTTAAATTTGAGCTCATTTGATTTAGAATTGAAGGAGATTGGATAAAAAAAATTTGAGCATTCTTCTTGGAGAATAAGATGAAACCGGGTGTGGATCTT